>CM066578.1:10925000-11670000 GCA_033816785.1 Picus viridis
CTCAGCCTCTCCTCATAGGACTTATGCTCAAGGCCTCTCCCCAGCCTTGTTGCCCTTCTCTGGACACATTCAAGTGTCTCGATGTCCTTCTTAAACTGAGAGGCCCAGAACTGGACACAGAACTCAAGGTGTGGCCTAACCAGTGCCGAGTACAGGGGCACAATGACCTCCCTGCTCCTGCTGGCCACACTATTTCTGATGCAGGCCAGGATGCCATTGGCCTTCTTGGCCACCTGGGCATACTGCTGGCTCCTGTTCAGCCAGCTGTCAACCAGCACCCCCAGGTCCCTCTCTGCCTGGCAGCTCTCCAGCCACTCTGACCCCAGCCTGTAGCACTGCATGGGGTTGCTGTGGCCAAAGTGCAGCACCTGGCACTTGGATTTGTTGAATGCCATCATGCTGGACTCTGCCCATCTGTCCAGCCAGCCAAGATCCCTCTGCAGAGCCCTTCCACCCTCTAACAGATCAACTTGGTGTCATCTGCAAATTTACTGATGATGGACTCAATCCCTTCATCCAGATCATCAACAGAGATATTGAACAGGATGGGGCCCAGCACTGATGCCTGATCCAGAAGTGTCGCACCGGCACAAAGGCTGGCTGGCAGCAGCCTCGCACCTGCTTTTCCTCAGCAGAAGCGCTCCGTTTTCTCGGGCACATGAATCACCCTGTGACATTTTCAAGGACCTGCCTGGCGCTGGGGATCAAAGGCTGGGCACCTTCCCCGCCTGTGAACTTGTGCCAACGTTTTCATAGCAAAAAAAAAAAACCACCCCACACAATAATTGTGTGCCCTGTTCAACAGACCTGGCTAATGGCAGGTTCTGAGAAGCACCTAAGTACCTGGTAGTGGAGATGTTATAAAGCCTCCTATACTTAGGCCCTTGCAGGCAATTCCAATTATAAAGATCTATTTTGGGACTTTTAGAAGTGTCCCTTTTTTAAATGGCTCTTAGCAAAGACCTTTAGCCTTGGGTTATATTTTTTTCCCCCCTTGCATTAAAAAAAAGAGCCACAACACCAAACACAATGCATGCTTTGCTTATTTTGAGCTGGAGGTTGGTAAAAACAAACAGGTTTTCTTGTGGGAGAGCTATTTTGTGTGTGTTTGTGTGTTTGTGCAAGTAAAGAAAGGTGTGATTTATAAAAATGGAAGTCCACAGAGGAGGACAAAATCCCAAAAGGTGGTTCTAAGCATGTTTCCTGAGGTGCTCTGGGGAGGAATCTGCAGGGATGGAGGTCCTGCTTACAGACAGAAAGTGCTCACTGAGGTAGAAAAATCTCTCAGCAACAAAGCTGGGGAGGGGTTTGGAGCACCAGCTCTATGAGGACAGGCTGAGGGAGCTGGGGTTGCTTAGCCTGGAGAAGAGAAGGCTCAGGGAGACCTGATTGCTCTCTACAACTACCTGAAGGGAGGTTGTAGCCAGGTGGGGGTTGGTCTCTTCTCCCAGGCAACCAGCACCAGAACAAGAGGATGCAGTCGCAAGCTGCACCAGGGGAGGTTTAGGCTTGAGGTGAGGAGAAAGTTCTTCACAGAAAGAGTGATTGGCCATTGGAATGTGCTGCCCAGGGAGGTGGTGGAGTCACCATCCCTGGAGGTGTTTAGGAGGATACTTGATGGGGCACTTGGTGCCATGGTTTAGTTGATTGGATGGTGCTGGATGATAGGTTGGACTCCATGATTTCGAAGGTCTCTTCCAACCTGGTTAATTCTATTCTATTCTATTCTGTTCTATCCTATCCTATCCTATCCTATTCTGTTTTATCTATTCTATTCTATTCTATTCTATTCTATTCTATTCTATTCTATTCTATTCTATTCTATTCTATTCTATTCTATTCTATTCTATTCTATTTCTATTTCTATTTCTATTTCTATTTCTATTTCTATTTCTATTTCTATTCTCAGGAGAACCACTGAAGACTTTCTATGCTTTATCTGGCCAAACACTGACTTCAAGGCAATGCAAAGGACAATGGCTGGTGAGAAACATTTTGCCCCTCACCTGATGGTTTGGGAGTGCAATCTGTAAAAGATCAGAGAAAAACACCACCTTCTGACCTGAGCAGAGGAATGGATACATAAAGTCTGGAGGATTTGAGCTGCCTTCTAAATAAAAAGGCAGAGGAATTTCAATGTCCCTTGGGTTTTTCTTCCTTCTCTTTTTCTCTCTTTCTTTTATTTTTCCATCTCTAATAACCTAATCAATGAAAGACCAGCTCTGCACCAAGAGTCACTGGGCCAATTCTTTAGCAAAAGCACAGTTCAGGCCTAAATGTCAAATGTCAATTTACATTTCTTTTGCACTGGTCACCTCCTACCTGGCCACATTATAACTTAGTGAAAGGACACCGGATTGGGGATGAGCAAGATGTGCAGCCTAATGCATGCGCTGGGATGCAGCTCATAGGGACCCAATGCCTCTTCCCTTGCCTCCCCTCTTCTCCCCAGGGGCCACAGGGGATCTGAATAACAGGGTGCTGGCATGTCTCAGAGACACAGGTGATCCCAGCCCAGGTGGTGCACAGAGCAACACGTGGCAAAGCTGGTTTCATGGGTTTGCAGTGTGGTGGAGGGGTCACAGTTGTGCAGGCATCTATCTCCCTCATCAGGCAGCAGCACTCTCAAGTGAGTGGTGTCAGACAGGTGGCTGAGTCAGCAGGGACAGGTAGTGTGGGCTGCATCAAAAGAAGCTTGGCCAGCAGGACCAGGGAGGTGATTCTGCATCTCTGCTTTGCTCTGGTGAGTCCCCACCTGGAGTACAGTGTTCAGTTCTGGAGTCCTCAGCATAAGAAAGATATGGAGCTTTTGGAGAAGGTCCAGAAGAGGGCCACAAAACAATCAGAGGAACAGCCTCTCCTGTGAAGACAGGCTTAGAGAGTTAGGATTGTTAATCTGGAGAAGACAAAGCTCCAGTGAGACCTTATTTTGGCCTTTCAGTACTTAAAGGCAGGGTCATTGTGACAGGACAAGAGGTAATGGCTTTAAACCAAAAAAGGGTGATTTAGGCTAGGTATAAGGAAGGAACTTTTTACAAGAAAAGGTAGTGAAACACCAGAACAGATTGCCCAGAGAGGTGGTATATGCCACATCCCTGGAGATATTCAAGGTCAGGTGGGACAGGGCTTTGAGCAACCTGATCTAGTTACAGATGTCCCCATTCATTCCAGGTTGGGATTGAACTAGGTGACCTTTAAAGGTCCCCTTCAACACAAACTGTTCTATGATTCTGTGATGCCTCCAGGCAGTGGGCAAGGAAGGGTGGTGTCTTTCTTCCTGCTCAGTCCAACACGGAGCTTTGAGCAGCCCATGCACATGGGGCCAGATGCAGAACAGCCCGCTGGCTTTCCTCACCACATCCATGCTCACATGTCCTGCCCTGTGGCTTTCTGGAGTCCATATGGACAGAGTCAGCTCCAAACTGTCTTTGTTTGCCAGTGCTGGCATGCTTGGGCCACTGCTCAGTCTTGGTGTTGAAACACGCAGCTGGCAAAAGAGGAAACGAGGTCGCGACTTGATGAACTTGCCCTGGGAAGACACTGTTGCCCAGGTGGGTGGGAGGCTGGGCTGGAAAAGGGCACTTATGGAGCCAAGAGGAAAGAGGCCAGTGTATCTCTCAATGTGAAGGGATTTTAAGGGTAGCACCAAAAGTAGTGGTTGATTTAACCAAGTGCTGGTGATTCACGCAGCACAGAGGAGTGAAGAGGCCTCTTGCAGAGCTTTATCCTGTCACCTTTCATTTCTCAGATGCTGATTTTTCAACAGCATGGCCAGGAGTCAGGGGCTCTCTCCAGTCTTTGCACAATATGAGGCTACTTGTGGCTTCCCCACAGACCACTGAACCAGGAGAGACACCAAGTGAAAACAAGACTGTTGCCAAAGGCAGAGGTAAGCAGTTTTGCTTTTAGATGCTCTACAACAGCCCTGGCTGGGGAAGCACAGCATCAGTGCACAGCCTTCAAGGTGGTTTGATTCCCTGTGGGCAGGACGTGGATGTGGGCCTCTGGCTTATTGCTCTTACTCTAAGTGCTTGTTTGTTCTAGGAAACCTCTCACTAGGCCAGCTGTGAAGCTGTGTGCAAGGAGTCCTGCTGAAACCCCTGTCAGATCCTGCAGTCATGCAAAAGGGTAAGTGACTCGCTCTGGCACTGCAGACTTTGGGTGTCTCTTGTATCATTGTGGCAGGTTTTAGCTATAACTGAGGGTGGAAACACAGGGACAATGACAGATTTTAGTGGGTCAGATATCACAAGTGGAGAAAAACAAGTGAAGTTCTGTCCATATATGTACTCTTTAGAGGTGTCTGCAAGCTTGCCTTTTTTTCTGCCTATACCTGTTGGTCCAATAAAATCTGTTAGTGGCCCCTCCAACCCTTGCTGTGGGAACCAAAAGCAGCTTGACAAAACAAACCAAAGCAACCATGCACAACTGTCTGTAATCAGAGACAGCATTCTCTGAGCTCAGTTTTTCACAGTGAAGTGGCATAAATGCTGACATGTTTCCCACAGCTGAATTCAACTTTTGGCATCAAAATGTGGCAAAGCAAAGAGCACCTTATAGTGTCTACGACCGGTACTGCTAAAGCCACTCATGCACGGGGCTTCTGAGCTCTGCTTGACCGAGTACACAGTGGCACATTGTAAAGCTCTGCTTCCAAGAGAAAGCAGTGGAGAATGTCTCCAAGCTGCAGCCCTGGGTTTATATTTGACCAACAGCGATGTCACCTTTTGCTGTTCCTAGGCAGACTAGGGGGCATCTCAGCTGGAGGAAGAGAGGAGGAAGGAGACCAGAAATGAGAGACGCAGGAGGAATCCAGACAGATACAGTCCAGCTCAGCTGGGCTAAGATCTTCTTGGCTTGGTGGATTCCTGACCCGTCAGGGGATGGTAAGCATGTCCAGCACGAGGAGGACGGCTGCAGACACACACTGTCTGGCCTTGCAGCAGGGAGGTGACCTTGACAGATTGCTCCAAGTGCCAGGGCAGACAGAGACAGGGGGCAGTTGGACCTGAGTCAAAGAGCACGGATAACTCCAGAGGGAGTAGGAGGCATGAGCCATAGCAACTGAACTTGTTTATAACTTGTATTTCTTGCTATGTGAATGACAGGAAGGCAGGAGGTGTCTGAGGTAAGGAGCTCCTGCCTGCACACAGAGTATCTGGTTAGGCAAATTGGCTAGAGTAACCTCGTGTATATGTGCCTAACTACCCTCCCTAGACACTATAAACACACACATATATAGACATGTATATGTTGGTCAGTTCCACTGTGATGTGGGCTGCATCCAGTTACATTTCTGCTGAATAACCTGAATGCAATAACTTGAACAAGTCAGGGACAGTTTACTGCTTACTCTGTGGTATTCCCAGTGCTCTGCAGCCAGTTCTCATTGCACAGATGCCTCCATCTACTTTCCCAGCAAATAATGTGCTGAAAGCATAGGAGCTGCAGACTCTAATTTCCATCCAAAAGGCTGTGGTGAAAACCTGGATAGGGGTAAACCTCTCTCCAAGGGGCACAGCTGCTGTACAATTTAAGCAGTATGTTGCAATGGCAGTTTAAAGTATCACAGTATCATAGCATCAGTCAGGGTTGGAAGGATGTCTCACTTCATGGGGAATAAGGTGCTCTAAGATAAATTAGTCCTGAAAACCTGCAGTAAGGACTCCTAGAAGCAAAAGTACTCTCCAAGTTTTGTTTTAGTAGAGCTGGATGTTCAGCTTGTTCCAACCACCAGGATACTTTTAAGCACATTCGTGAGTAAAACCCACTTCCTTCATCCCTGGGACAACAGTGCAATAAATGAGAACATCTCTCCAGGGCTCTGTGTGGTCTGGAGCAGCATTACTCAACCTGAAAGCTAGACAGCAGCCAGGCCAGACAACATGCAGAAAAGGAAAAATGGAGGGGAATAAAAAAGAAAGAAAAAAAAAAAATTGCATGGCTTTTGGCCTGAATTTCTGTCGGTGGGAATGTGAACATTATGTGGAGCTGGCGCTTAGGGACGTGGTTTAGTGGCAGCTCTTCAGTGCTGGGTTGAGGGTTGGACTGGATTATCTTTGGGGTCTCTTCCAACCAGATATGTTCTGTGATTCTGTGATTATGGCTACACTACAGGAAACAGTTGGTGTTGTTCAGAGACAGTAGGTGACAAGAGGAGGATATCCTTAGCAGGAGCAATTGATCTGCTGTAAACGCAACCGAGAGCAGCTGCACGTGACTTATAGATCAGCTTGAAGAGTAGCTTCAGACCATTGCTTCCATTTCTGCTCAGAGTTCAACAGGGCCATTATAAAGTGTCTAATTCAAAGTCTTCTGAAGCTATAAGAAAGTTTTTTGAGGAGAAAGTTCTTCACCGAGAGAGTGATTCGCCATTGGAATGGGCTGCCCGGGAGGTGGTTGAGTCGCCGTCCCTGGAGGCGTTCAAGAGGGGACTGGATGTGGCACTTGGTGCCATGGTCTAGTCATGAGGTTTGTGGTTACAGGTTGGAGTCGATGATCTTCGAGGTCTCTTCCAAACCTTGTAATACTGTGATACTGTAAATGTCACCTAGTTAATTGCTTGGGGCAATGTTGGTTGTGGATGCCTCATGAGGGACTCAGTCTGAGCCATTTTCTTTAACCTACCCGCTGAAGGTCTGTGCAGTGCTTTTTGAGAGCAATTCAGCCTGATAGAGAATGCTCCTGGAATTGTCTCCATTGTATTACTCCTATAAAATACTTTACCTAGGTTTTGTGGTTTGGGTTTTGGGTTGTTGGGGTTTTTTTCTGAGTGCTCAAGGGTGCTACCAGGGGCTGTTCATTCCATGACAGAAACTGAAGAACACCAGGCCTGGCAAGTAAACAGTGCCTGTGCTGTGGGGCAACATCTGCTACCACTGCAAGGGGCTAGGGGATGCAAAAGCCAGGCGGTTTGTGCATGTTGTCTCATTCTCTTTCCTGTTAATTTCACTGTGTACAGCACACGAGGCATCAGAAACAAAGTACAGCAAACAAACAAACAACAATCCCAAAGTGCCTGATGGAATTCATATCTCAAATATTGAGCTTAGGTGGCAAAGGATGGTTGGTCTCTAGGAGCTGGAGGGAGGAAACAAACGGGTGAGGAGCCTGTGTCTTTCACTCCAGCTCTCCTGCCTGCAGCAGTGCAAGGGGAATGAAGGCAGGAAGGAATGGTGCTCTCCCTACAAGGAAGTGACACTGTGATGACACCACAGGACTTGGCTGGGTCCCATGAGCTTCTGCAGGGCAGCACTCTGCAGACTTCAGCACTTTCCTGGGATTCTGCAGAAGTCCTGCCAGCCTGAGATGAGGTTTGCTATGTGGAATCAAAGGATAGAATGATCAGAGGAGGTCATGAAGTACTTGGGGTAGACACCACAGGGCGCTTGCTGTATTGTCCATCTGAGGAATCCTCTTCAGTGATGTTTGCTGAAAGTTGGAAGAATATTTGAATAAAAAGACGACTTTTTTTTTCTGATCTATGTCTAATACACCTTCCCTAAGTATTTCCTACAAGGAAAAAAAGCCTACAAGGAAAAGAAATATATGTGGTAAGTAAGCCTCCAGACTGATCTGATATACCCAATAAATTTTGACACCTGTAGAAAACAGCAAGGGGTGACAAAAAGGCATCCAGCTGACCTGCAAGGCAGAACAGTTAATTTCCACACATCTTTCCCAGGGTGGAGAAGAGGAGGCTCAGGGGCGACCTCATTTCTCTCTACAACTACCTGAAAGGTGGTTGTAGCCAGGAAGGGGTTGGCCTCTTCTCCCTAGCAACCAGCACCAGAACAAGAGGACACAGTCTCAAGCTGCACCAGGGGAAGTTTAGGCTCGAGGTGAGGAGAAAGTTCTTCACCAAGAGACTCATTCGCCATTGGAATGGGCTGCCCGGGGAGGTGGTGGAGTCGTCGTCCCTGGAGGTGTTCAAGAGGGGACTGGATGTGGCACTTGGTGCCATGGTCTAGTCATGAGGTTTGTGGTTACAGGTTGGACTCAATGATCTTCGAGGTCCCTTCCAACCTTAGTCATACTGTGATACTGTGATACCTCCCCCACATCCAGGTAACATGCTCAGGGCATGATCTTGAAGGTCTTTTCCAGCCTGGTTAATTCTATTCTATTCTATTCTATTCTATTCTATTCTATTCTATTCTATTCTATTCTATTCTATTCTATTCTATTCTATATCTGCTAATTGCAGATTTTCCTGTCTCAGTTGCGAGATGAGATGGGATATATCTGGAAGAAAATTCTTCCAGTCCTCCTTTAAAACTCATCCAAGAGGAGCTCATAGACTTTTGGGAGAAGCTTTATCAGTAGCTCTGGCCTCTGACAGACCTTTCCTAAAGGAAGTGCACACACCTTGAATTGTCACAACAAAGCAGGTGGGCGAGGTCCTGCCCAAGCTTTACTGACCCACTCAGCTCTTCTGAGATGAATCTGCATCTTGGGTGTGCAAGGCAAGAGCTACACATATGATGTGTCTCTAGGGAAATACACATCCTAAGAAGAGGCAGAGACCAGCAAGAATTGTGGCTCCATGACTCTCATTCCCTGTGGAGCTGCTGGAAACCTGTAACAGCCAGACCTGGTTATTGCTGGCCACGGAGTGCCCCTCCACGGGAAAATGGTGCTTTGGTACCCTGGATATTATCTGTGGGAAGCTGTCAGTTCTCACAGTGGTTTCAAAGAACTTACAAGTGCTTTCAGCTTATTGAAATGTTTGTTTTGACTTTTATGGCACAGTGTAAAAGTCTCAAAGTTTTGTCTATTAAATTGCCATGCCATAATATTATGATGGTTCATGGAATAATAGTCTTACTGTTTTGACTCTAGAGCATGCTGTGACACGGGTCAAGATGACGAGATCTAAAGGAAATTAATGTTTTATTTTGACAAGGCTGTGTTTCTGTTTCATTGGCCTGATAAAATCAAAACAAGAATGTCAGCAGGAAATTTTGAAGGTGCAGCCTCAAAAATTGCATTCTCTCATTCAGGTGTGGATTTTGCATGGGCACCCTCACCTTGGTTTGTGCCCAGATCACAGTGGGAACACGCTAAGTGGACAGCACCTTAGAGTGACAGTTCAGTCCCTGATTTGCTGAGGACTCTACTTCTCTGTTGATCATTTTTAGTTTGGCAAAGGTTTCAGTTCAATATCAGGTTTTGAACGTGGCACCTCCTGCTGCTTGAGTACCAGGCAACCACCCCTTCTGTTTAGCCAGCAGGAACCTGCTCCATAACAGGCTGAGACCTTAGAATCATAGAATCAGAAAAGATGGAAAAGACCTCAGAGATCATCAAGTCCAACCTGTCACCCAACACCTCGTGACTACTAGACCATGGCACCAAGTGCCACGTCCAGTCCCCTCTTGAACACCTCCAGGGATGGTGACTCCACCACCTCCCTGGGCAGCACATTCCAATGGCTAACAACTCTCTCTCTGTGAAGAACTTCCTCCTCATCTTGAGCCTAAACTTCCCCTGGTGCAGTTTGAGATCGTGTCCTCTAAGAGACACAGAGTGCCTAAAAACTGGATTTTGTTACCTGCTGGGTCAGGGAGTCTCCAAAATATGGAATAAACTGCCCTAGAACAGTAGAGTCTCCGTAAGAAGCCAGTGGTGCAGACACAGGGTACTGTGTGGCAGCAAGCCTGGTCCAGCCCTTATTCATGTGACACCCAGAATTCACACTCTCTTACTTCTGTTCCTAGTCCTTGCTGCTCACACATGGTGTTAAGCAAATGTTTGTGCCTGCTTCTCCCTCCCCATCTTTTTCTAGCTGAACTGAAGTGTCTCTGTGGCTGAGACTTAATTACTGTGTGTACAAAGCATCTGGAGCATCACGGGGTCTTGAGCTCTGCTTTTGGTGGCTGGTAATGTATCCTTTCTGCTGTGCAGGTTTCTACTCTGAATACTGCCTTTCATGGTAATATATTTATTTCCCCTGTTTATTCCATCTCTTTTCCCTTGCAAAGTTTCCCTTTGTTTGCTTGGTTGTGCTCTGATGCACAGGTATTTATCTAAGTGGGGTCTGCTGTATTCGTACCGGCCCAGGTGGCATGTAAGATGCAAACATCAGACAGCTCTTTACACATCCCCAGGTTTCCCCCGGATGATTGATTAATCGCGCTCTCCCCTTATCAGCTTTTCTTTCTCATAACTGGGGGTCAGCTTGCACGGGCTAACACCTTCAGGGAGGCCCCATTTCCTACATACATCAGCTTTGCTGATTTCTTATTATCTCAGCCCTCTCCGAACCTTTGTTCAATTCAAGAGGTAATTAAACTCAAAGCCAAAGCAAATGTCAGGGTGATAATGAGACAGATAAGATTAAAAGAACTTCTTTTTTTTTCTTTCCCTTTTCTTTTTCTCTTTCCTTTTTTTTTTTTTTTTTTTTTTTTTTTTTTTTTTCTGCTACAACCCTGACGCATACCTGAAGTGCCTGCTGGCCCACAGCCAGTGGAAAGTTTCCTCTCCTGCCTGGATGTAGCCAGAAAAGTGACCATGTCAAAACCGGCACCACCTCCTTCCAGGTGTGTAGCACTGCGAGCAGCACCTAGCTGGCAAAGCACTCAAGCGTGTAACTATTTGCCCTGAAATTGTTTGCTCATGTGCTTAAATTTAAGCATGTGCTTAAGTGTTTTGTTCAACCAGGGCCTCAATCCAGCTCGAGTGGATGTAATTTGATGGGTGCAATTCCATTCATTTCAGTAATGCCAGTGGGAGCCCTGGCCCAGAGTGACTCCAGGCTTTGGACGTTGCATTCACCCTGCTGCTCCTGCCAAAATCCAAGGTGAGTGCTGGGGCCTTGCTGTGCCGCCCAAGAGAAATCAGAATTTATGTGGTGGCTCCTTCAGGCTGCACAATGCTGTGCATCATCTGCTAGCCTTCCCCTTTCTCTGGGTCCTTTTGGGCTTGAAGGATGGGCATGCCCTCTGCTGATCTCTGCTGTGGCCTAAATTTTGCTCAGTAAGAGCACAGGAACCTGCTGAGGTTTGGGGGATATCATGCAGAGGATGTCACAGACTCTCCCTGCATCGTGGGCTGCCCACACACCATTTTGCCTTTTTGCACTGAATGAGTCTATAATCTGAAGCAGGCCTGTGGTGTAATTATCAGGGGTTGGGATGGAGAAATCGCTAATCAAAAGGAGCTGCAGTTTTCCTAGGGAGCTTCAAAGCCCTCCGCAAGCAGGACAGCCTGTGAAGGATACACATGTTGCTGGCTAGGCAACCCCTGATGGTTAAAGTTTTACTTAGGCCCATGTGTTTTTCCACTGGGTATTTTTATCCTCTGAAGTCTACTGTACTTGGCTACGTACAATAAACACATCCCTGTTGTTCTCTCACACGTGTTTACTTTGCAGCTGGGAGAGCACAGCTCACCATGCTAGCTGTTGTTTCCTGGCTGGCTGAGAATGAAGCACCAAAGCACTCCAGAAGCCTCAGTGTCTCCTGCCTCTCCTGACTGGTCTCTCTCCTTCTACAGCCTCCTTGCCTTTGAACCCTGCATACTGCCTCCCTCCCAGGGCAAGGGACAGGTGCATTTGAGACCCATACTCTCAGCATCTTTTTTACAGTCTGGCTCCCATTATGATCTAGAGCCTCAATATCAGCATTTAACTCTTCTCTCCTGCTCCTCAACCTGCCAAGAAAATCAGCTGTCCTGATAAGCCTTTCATGGGGTGTTTGAGAAGGAGATTTATTGTCTGCGTGAGGAAAACACAGGTGGGGAAAGGGAAAAGGAAGATTTGCCCTCTGCAAAGAGCAGGTATGGGAGTATCTAGAGAACCTGAAGGTGCACAAGTCCTTGGGCCCCAGTGAGATCCATCCACAGGTCCTGAAGGAACTGGCAGATGAAGTTGCCAAACCACTGTCCATCATATTAGAAAAGTCATGGCAATCTGGTGAAGTCCCTGCTCACTGGAAAGTGGGAAACATAACCTCCCTCTTCAGAATGGGAAAAAAAGATGACTCTGGAACTATAAGCCAGTCAGTCTCACCTCTGTGCCTGGTAAGATCATACAGCAAATCCTCCAGAAGACCTTGTTAAGGCATGAAAATAAAGAAGAGGTGATTGATGTTAACCAACATGGCTTTACCAAGGTCAAATCATGCCTGATGAACTTGGTGGCTTTCTATGATGGAGTTACAGCATCAGTGGATAAGGAGGGAAGAGCAACTGGACTTGTGTAAAGCTTTTGACACTGTCCTGCATGACATCCTGGTCACCAAGTTGGAAAAGCATGGACTTGAGGAGTGGACCACTCACTGGGTAAGGAATTGGCTGGGTGGCTGCACTCAATGTCAATGGCTCAATGTCGAAATGGAGACCAGTGACAAGTGGTGCCCCTTAGGGGTTGGTACTGGGACCAGTGTCTTTGTCAGCACTATGGGCAGTGGCATTGAGTGCACCCTCAGCAAGTCTGCAGATGGCACCAAGCTGTGTGGTCAGGCTGACACACTGGAGGGAAGGGATGCCATCCATGGGGATTTGGACAGGCTTGAGAGGTGGGCCTTAGCCGACCTCATGAAGTGCAACAAGGCCAAGGTCAAGGTCCTGCACCTGGGTTGGGGCAATCCCAAGCACAGACATAGGCTGGGTGAGGAGCGGCTCGAGAGCAGTCTCAAGGAGAGGGACTTGGAGGTGTCAAATGCTGAAAAATTCAGCATGAGCCAGCAATGTGCACTTGCAGCCCAGAAGGCCAACCATGACCGGGGCTGCATCAAAGGAAGTGTGACAGCAGGACGAGGGAGGTGATTCTCCCCCTCTGCTCTGCTCTTGTGAGACCCCACCTGGAGTGCTGCATCCAGTTCTGGTGCCCCCAGCATAAGGAGGACATTGCACTGCTGGAGCAGGTCCACAAGAGAGCCACAAAGGTGATCAGAAGGTTGGAGCAGCTTCCCTATGGAGCCAGGCTATGAGAGTTGGGGCTGTTCAGCCTGGAGAAGTGAAGGCTCTGGAGAGACCTTACAGCAGCCTCACAGTACCTGAAGGGGGCCTGCAAGAAAGCCAGAAAGAGACTTTTTACAAGGGCTTGGAGCGATAGGAGGAGAGGGAATGGACTGAAGCTTGAGGAGGGCAGATTTAGGAGGAAATTCTTTACAGGAGGGTGGTGAGACACTGGAACAGGTTGCCCAGGGAGGTCTTGGATGCCCCCTGCCTGGAGGTGATCAGGGCCAGGTTGGACGACCCCTTGAGCAGCCTGGTCTGGTGGAAAGTGTCCTGACCCGTGGGGATGATCTTTACAGTCCCTTCCAACCCAACCCATTCTATAAATCTATGCATCTACAAACCTTGCATCTGAGTGCTGAGGAGCAGGGGCAAGAAGAGAAATGTTTCTGTGCTGAGGTGATACAAAGAGCCTGTGATGAAGTCAGAAGCTGAACACAGGCGTCCTCTGCACTGGTTTAGGACCTTCAAGCTGTCCTCTTGGTAGCTTTTCCGCCTTCAGTGGTTTGAAGTGGGTGCTAGCCCCCAAAAGGATGATTCCACAGGGTTCTGCAACTTGAAGGAAGATGTTGAAAGTGATAAAACCAAGGCCAAGCAATTATGTAAGCAGCAGAATTCATTAGTCTCTTCCTCCCATAGCTCTGTCCATTGTTGTCTATTTGATATTTTACAGCAGTTCCAAGCTCCTCCCAGACTCTTTGAGAAAAATAAGAAATTTTATTCTCTCCCTGTCAACTAGATGCCAATTTTTACAAAGCAGGTGGAAATTCAAGAGCTCTGGAAGTTCCTCTTCCTTTGCTGATGGGTTCAGAAGCTGGGAGGCTGCACGAACTGTCTTCTATCATGAAGATCTGAAAGCAAACAAATATCAAGCAAGTGAAGGAAGTGGATGAGAGGGGTCAAGTTCAGCACAAAGTGCTGCCACATTTCACCCTGTGAGCAGGCTTTGTGCTTTGAGGAGAAAGTTCTTCACAGAGAGAGTTGTTAGCCATTGGAATGGGCTGCCCAGGGAGGTGGTGGAGTCACCATCCCTGGAGGTGTTCAAGAGGGGATTGGATGTGGCACTTGGTGCCATGGTCATGAGGTATTGGGTGACAGGTTGGACTTGATGATCTTTGAGGTCTTTTCCAACTGTGATGGGCTACACCCGTCCTGGAAGCAGGGGGGAAGGCTTGTGAGAGCTTTTGCCCTCCCTGGAGGGTGCTGTCCTCCTGGGAAACTAAATTAGTCTGTTCCACTCCCCCTCCCTGTCCAGCAAGGCTATAAGAAGGAGGACACTGCAGCCATTAGGTCTCTTGGCCCCTGCCTTTGCCTGGACGAGGACTGCCACTGGTTCCCCTGCTTCTCTGCCACGTGGTGCTCCCTGCTGCACCCCAAGCCTCTGCAAAGGACTGGTGTGGTATTTCATATTTCTTTTTTCCCATCCATCCTTGTTCCTTACCCTTGTGAACCCTACCTGTTACTGCTACAAATATATATATATATATACTGTTGAAAGAAAATTCTTTACCTCTCTACTTCCAAGCTGAATCCAACTTATTTCTTGGTGGATTTGCTCCTT
Organism: Picus viridis; assembly: GCA_033816785.1. NCBI lineage: Eukaryota > Metazoa > Chordata > Aves > Piciformes > Picidae > Picus > Picus viridis. The sequence continues at coordinate 10,939,522 of CM066578.1, forward strand.
TCCTTTCTTCTTCCTCTTTACTGGGAAAGAAGAGGAGGGAGTAGGGGGAGGGATTCCCAGCCTGGGCCCCATCTGAGTTCTCAAGTCCCAGTTAAGGCTCAAACCACCACACCAACCTTATTGATTCTATGATTCTCTGATTCTGTGAGTGAAGATGTGGTATACCTAAACAACTGAGAGTCTCCTCCCCAACACTGGGGAGCAGTTTTGACGGTGAGCTGCTACATTACAGCTGCAGATGTTTCTCTCCTGCTTAAATGCTCTAAGAAGTATACTCAAAAGCATGCCTTCAGCCATCCATTATTTACTGACTGACTCACCTTGGAAAAGAAATAGAAGAGCAGACTTCAATATTGAGATATGAAAAGAGATCAATGTCATTCTGAATGCATGCTGTGAATTCATTGTGCATTTAACTGTATTAGATTATACCCAGGAGGCTGAATGCATAAAGGTTATGTAAGGCACCTACTAGAAAGGGCAGAGATCCCAGGCTGAAGCCTTTTGAAACTGCTGGCACATATTTGTTACTCATAAGGGTAGGCCTTTGTTTAAGCATTTTTTAGAAAGGACTGTGGTCAAATTAAAAAAATAATAATAATATAATATAATATTAAAAGGAACCCAAAAGAAGCCAACATAGAAAGCCTCACTTCCTCAAACAAACAGCTGAGCCCACACATTCAGCAGATGTGGTTCCCATCATGTCTGGGACAATACTAAAGGAGCAAAACAAACTCGCCCTGATGTTTGCTGCCTGAATCCTTCTCCTTGCACAGGAGATGTCAGGCAAGAAGGCTTTGCTCACAGAGGTGGGATGAGGTCCTGATGTTTGTCTTTGGGTGTGTTGACCACAGAATTGCTTGGGTCTCATGTGTGGGCTGACAGGTGGGGTGTCCTACCTGAAGGAAGCCCTCTGCATAGGGAAGAAGGTAAGGAGCCTTTTCCTGCTCCCTGCATCTTGATCCCATCGAGAGCAGATCTTGGAGCTTCTGAGGTCTGGCAACAAACCACAGACTCCCTGGGGCAGTGACTCACTGTGAGTCAAAGCCAAGAAATGCCACCCTGGAAAGGGCATGTGGATGTGTGGCGGGTAAGAGGCGGCAAACAGGCCACCTCCCTATGGAGGCAAGAGTGGGGGTCTACAACTACCTGAAGGGTGGTTGTATCCAGAAGGGGGTTGGTCTCTTCTCCCAGGCAACCAGCACCAGAACAAGAGGACACAGTCTCAAGCTGCAACAGGGGAAGTTTAGGCTCGAGGTGAGGAGAAAGTTCATCACAGAGAGAGTTGTTAGCCATTGGAATGGGCTGCCCAGGGAGGTGGTGGAGTCACCATCCCTGGAGGTGTTCAAGAGGGGATTGGACGTGGCACTTGGTGCCGTGGTTCAGTAGTCATGAGGTGTTGGATGACAGGTTGGACTTGATGATCTTTGAGGTCTCTTCCAACCTTATTGATTCTATGATTCTGTGACTGGGGTGACTGCAGTGCTTTGAACACTGCAAGGATATTCAGACGGTGTAACAGCAAAGGTGCCCACTCATTGCCATAAGCAGGGGCTCTGCAGTGCTGGGTAAAACAACTTTCTGGAGCCAGGTGTTGCCTTTCACTAAATGTCAAAGCCCATTCAGGAAAAGTTGATTATTCTTCTATGGATATATTTCACTGCTGCTGCCACAGCTGGGTAGGTTACTGAGAAACTGAGTGTACTGCTGCAAAGGTCTTCTCCTTCTAGATCCAGGCTTTATGCTGCTTCCAGTCTCGGTGCAATGGGTGAAAAACAATAAATCCATCTACAGTCATGCCTGTTTGGTGCATTCCTGTGCTCCTAGCATGGTGCCAGGAAGATGGCCCTCGGGGTGGCTGGACACATTCTGTATGTGAGGTGTGTCTGGCCCAAGTAACCAACAGCCCCCGGTGAAGGCTGTGGAAACAGGGAAGCTGAAGGCTGTGGAGAAGAAAAGGATAGGATAGGATAGGATAGGATAGGATAGGATAGGATAGGATAGGATAGGATAGGATAGGATAGGATAGGATAGGATAGGATTGAATTGACCAGGTTTGAAAAGACCTTTGAGATCATCGAGTCCAACCTATCACCCAATGCTAATGGCACCAAGCACCCCATCCAGTCTCTTCCTAAACACCTCCAGTGATGGTGACTTCATCACCTCCCTGGGCAGCCCATTCCAATGGCCAATCACTCTTTCTGTGAAGAACTTCTTCCTAACATTCAGCCTAAAGCTCCCCTTGAGACAGCTTGAGACTGTTCTGGTGCTGATTGCCTGGGAGAAGAGACCAACCCCCACCTGGCTACAACCTCCCTTCAGGTAGTTGTAGACAGCAATAAGATCTCCTCTGAGCCTCCTCTTCTCCAGGCTAAGCAACCCCAGCTCCCTCAGCCTCTCCTCATAGGGCTTGTGTTCCAAACCCCTCCCCAGCTTTGTTGCCCTTCTCTGGACACGTTCCAGCAACTCAACATCTTTCCTAAACTGAGGGGCCCAGAAAAGTAGTAACATGAAGGCCAAAAAGTAAAACTTATTGTAGCTCCTCCTCCCTTTTGCTGCTTTTCTCAGTCATAAAGTCTCAGCAGGGAATGTTTAAACTGCCAGCCACAGAGCTACTCACTCAATCTGTGATTCCTGATAAAAAGTTAGAGCACAGTAATGGAATCCAATTCCTACTGCTGCAGCGTGTGTACGGAGCAAAGGGAAAGAAGAATTGCTCCTCTGCATGTGAAATATCCCATCAGGGCACTTGGATTGAGATGAGCTGACAGGGTCCCACAAATGTGAGTGACTTCCTCTGCAGTCCTTGAACAGAAGTACAAGAAATTATTTACTTGCTGAGCAATCAGGAACTGAAGAGAGAGCCAAGCAGCTGCATGCACCTGGTATTGCAAAATTAGAGGTAGGGGACTATGGCTAGGGTTTGGGGGGGGGGGGGTTGTGCAGATCACAGCCATGTACACAGCCTTTTCGACATGGGACCACACATTTCCAAGTGAGGACAAGATGCTGGGGCCAAGGCTGTGAAAGGTGTCCTTGCCTTTTCCTGGGAGTATAGGAAACTGTCTATAGGAGAGGTCAGTTGCGAGCTCAAGTCATGCAGCTGCTGATACATGCAGGCAACAATGAAAATGCAAGTTCCTGAAGCAAAAACAGGGGGATCAACATGCCACTGGAAAACCTGAGACAAACAACATGCCCATGACACCCATAGCTTGGAAGTTAAAAGCAGAATGAGACACTGCATGGAATCTACCATTCACCTGATGTGTTGCCAAAAGGGGCATTAAAAATAGCGCAGGCTTGAACATGCCGTGGGGCTTGGGATCTGATTTTCTAGGTTGTCGTGGAAAATCACACCAGCATTAGTTCGATTTTCCAGCCCATCTAGGATTGGGTTAAGGAGGCATTTTCCAAGGCTCTGATCTCTGTCCAGCAGCAAAACGACAGATGTGCAAAGCTGCAGAGCAGCTTCCACAGTATCTCCAGAGCGCAGCATCCTGCTGTCAGCCCTTAGCAGTGACATTGCTTCATTCCCCTCCCGTTGCTGGACTCCGGAAGGAGTTTCCTTTCGCTTCAGGTTTCTTTCCAGGACTGCGGGAAAGAGCTTGGAGAAAGAAGGTGGCAACACATCAACTCCTGCAGTTTACTTTCTGTTGGTACCTTGGGGCAAATCTCAGCTGTTGAGAAACAAAAAGTGGTCCCTTGTGGTGAAAAAGACAAGGTGGGTGGGACGAGGGATGTAGAGAAAGGACTGATCTAGGGGAATGTAGGAAGTTTTTAAGCTCTTCTTCCTTGAGCTTGCTTAGGTGTCCTGAGTTTTGATTTTTTTTGTTGTTGTTGATGATTTTTTTTGGCTTGTTTGTCTGTGGGAGCCTTTTATTTGTTTGTGTTGTTTGTTGTTTGGGTTTTTTGTTGTTTGGTTTTTAAGGGGACACGTCTCTTTCCCCGTTTGGAGTGCTTTGAACCCTGGCACATCGTCTCCATGCTACTCCCACTTTAACTAGGGGAACTTTGCAGTTTCAGTTTCACCTTACTTCTCTTCAGGTGAGTCAGCCCCTTCCACCAAGCTATTTTAATTATGATCACTGTGTCAAAGAGACAGGAAGCAGAGATCTATTTCAGTAGCTGCACAGAATTTTCCTTCGTGAGAGCTCCAAGCTTGGAAACCCGGGGGAGGGTGCGCTGACAAAGTCATCTTATCCAGGGCTGAGCTCTGCAACCAGCTCTTGTTGCTCAGGGCTTGGGGAGAGGAAACACCGACCCAGCCTTCTGCTCCCATAGCTCAGTGTGCTTGCAGCTGGTTTGGGTTTCATTTTTTAACAGTGATAAAAGTAATTCATCTCTTAGGCTGAATTGGTAAGACTGGTTTGTTTGTGCATTCAGGGTCTCGACAGACACATCATGTTTGACCTTTTGGAAAATGAGGAATGGGAGCCTTGTTTTCCTCTGTGGCAGCAAGAAGAAGCTCAGAGAAGATGTGGAAGAGCCATAGCAGTGCATGGATGATCTCTCACAAGCTAGGGTGTTGTATGCACAGACCTGGAAGTCCAGGGAATGACAGAGAAACAGTCAGGAGAGAGGTTCCTCAGTCTCCTCCTCATCCCCGCAGTGATGGGGACTCTAGGAACCTGAAAACACTTTGTTGTTTTTAAGTCATACCAGGGCCTACTGTTTTGGCTTCACATGCTGTCTATGTGCTGGTCCAAGACAGTTTCCTGTAACAGGAACAAATGTTGCCATTAAACTCATGGGGTGGACTGGGCAACCAGACTCCTCCAGGACCGTGGATTTGGACCTGCTGTTACTACAACCTCAGAACCTACCTCAGTCTGTACCAGAGGTTGCCGCTTCTGACTCAAGTTCTGTCTATGGGCATGTTGCTGAAGTCACTGTTATGCTGATGCATTTTTCTCTTGTTTGCTATTTTCTCCAGTACCGAGAAACTTTTGCACAACCTAACCAGAACCACTCAGAGGCTAAATACTTTCAAAGAGAGGACTGAAAGGATTCACTTGTGTTCATTTCCTAGGATCCTCTCTGCAACAAAAATGTGGGAGTGAACCCTCCTAGCCAGACCTACAGTTCTGCCAGCTCATCATCCCAATAGAGACCAATACAGATGTTTTGCAGGAAGGAATTATTTTCTTCAACAAACCCATTAAGAAGGCTTTGGCTTGAGCTCTGAAGGTTTTATATCCTTTCTGTGCCTCTTAGATGCCTATGTTCTTTCCCTAACAGATATAGTGGTGAATCCTGGGGAGAGGTAAACAAAAGAGATAAAGACTCTGAAGCCTAGAGCTTGTTTGTGTCTGTTTAAATGCCATACAACAAAGCTTTATTAGCACAAAACAGTGAGGCCTGCATGTGGCCAGAAGTCTCTCCTGCCTGTTGTCTCTGTGTAGCCCATGTGCTCACTCCTTATCCCTGGTTTATACAGCTGGTCTGAGGACCACCCCAGGTAACAAAGAAAACATCAGCTCTTGAAGGATCTGCTTGGAATAGGAAGATGTCGTATTATTTACCAGGTTGGATTTATGCATGTGTGTGTGTGTGTGTGTGTGTGTGTGTGTGTTTAACAAGGAGCCCAGTGCCTGCTGGACTCCTGAGGCTGGAATTTATACAGGCCAGCATTTGGCTGCTGTAGTTTATCTTGAATGCAAGAATAATAAACTCAGCTGACAGGATGATGTATGCAAAGCATCTTCTCCTCCCACGGCGTGTGGTATAGGTGTCTGGTTTGCAGGGAGCCTATTATTAAGTGATTAGCCTTGCAACATTATCAATATCAGATTGCTTAAGGGCTTCAGGGGATCAGCAGTACAGTAGACCTGATGTCCATCCATCATGGTGACAGTCAGATACAGATGGTGGTGTGAGAACACTACCTCTGTAGGTGAAATAGATATGTGGGTTTGTCATGGGAGGGCTGTCAGAAAAACCTTCAATAATATTTCTTTTTTTTTTTTTTTAATGCACTTTTGTTATTGTTAGTTCCATTGGGAGATGACTTCTGCTATGTTGTTTTAGGGTCCCTTTTTGTCTTTTCCTTACTTGTGCTGTTACTGCCTTTCGTTCACCAAGAACAAACCCAAAACATCCCATCACCGCTGAATGTGTTCTCGGCTTTTCAGGCAAGGCTGATTTATCCACCAGCCTCCAGGAAGCTTCAGTCTGCTATTTGTGCTTCTGCCAGTTCAGAAGGCAACTCTGGGATCTTAGGCAGGCCAGGTCTTTGGAACTTTGTTTTCATTACCTAAACTGATGCTGAAATGAGTGTAAAAATAACCACCCCAATAGCTTGCTATGCCGGATATGTTTCACCCTGAATAAACATTAAGACCCAAAATCTTCAAAGGCAGATAAGTACTTTGGAGGATCTGATTGTAGCTATTTAAATTGCATCCTGCTCATATCATAAATAATGCTTACTCATTTTGTAATGTAAAAAGCTCTTCACAGCCACACCTCACCAGACATGTTTCCTCTTGTCAATGCCTTTTATCTTACCCTGGCTGGGACGACGAACTCCCCTAGGTGAGGGCCTACTGTTGCAGTTTCTTGCATGCATTCACAGTGCTGTGTACATGAGTGATTCCAGGGGATTGTGTATCTGTGGAAATTATTCTTCCCCAAAGTGCAACTGCTGGCCTGACACAGGATGACTCTCAGTATAGGAAATGTTAGGCCAAGTAAAATCCGGCCAGGCTGACACTTGTAAGAAAATTTAGGTTTAATCCATTATGTCCACACGGAAGGGACTGGAGTCTAGTTGACAAAGGCTTTCTAATTTCCTTACCTCCCAGTAAGGCTTTCATGTCATGGGGGGATTTGATCATATGATCCTGGAAGGTAGAGCTTTTAATCTTACAACGTGGACATGTAAGCAGACACTTCCCTGATCCCACCCATCTCAAAAGCAAAGAGAGAAATGGTTGCAAAGAATTTAGCCCCCTGCTGACTAAAATGCTAATGTGGTGTCCGTCTGCGCAGCCACGCTCTGCGGGAAAGCTAAAGGCCAAGGCTCTCTAAGCATTGCTTTGGAACTTGGAGAAGTGTTTCAGATGCTTGCAGAAATTCATAAAGCAGTTGTGAAGGGAGGCAGGGTGAACATAGGGGAGATTACAGGCTTACCAAAACACTCTGGTAGAGTAAGCCTCGAAAACCTGAACACTGACCACCCACTTCACATGGGCGGTTTCACCCAAACAATGACCCCGGCTGTCTTCTAAGAAAAAGAACTAGACACACTGGTTTGCTCTTTTATGTGGATTCACTGTTTCCCCTGCAAAGTCAGGGCCCTGCTTTGCCTTGTCCAGGACTTCATTATCTGTAGCTGCTATCTGGGTATGGAAACTTTGCTGGCAGCTACAAGAAGACACTGCTACCTAAGACAGAATAGTACATCGCCTGGCAAACTGGAAGGCCAGTTCAGGTGTCTGAAATCCCTCACTCGGTGTGTTGCTTCACATTTCTCAAATATCTGGGTGCTCCTACAAGCATCAGCTTGACTCTGCCTGGGAGGACATACTTTTTGGGGAACAACCTGATCCACTGAGGTCAGTGGAAAGTCATGCCTTGATTGGAATGGTCTCTGCAGTGGGTCCGAGAGAGGTATCATACAACTTCAGTGATGCTGCCCAGATCCTTCATTTGCATTTTCTCTTGTTCTCTGTTTCCTGTTATCTGTTTTCCCTCTGAGTGTGGAGACAGATTTAGCCCAGCAATTTACAAAACATCTCCTGCTTCTCTTTTATGAAATCACTTGAGTTTCTCATCCCCTGAATTTCATTGCACCTTTCTTTTTGTTCAGCATGTTTCCCCCTAAGCCACCCAAGTTACAAACCATCATTTTCAAACAACTGCCTCCGTGAGCAAGTCACAGTGTTGTTTTTGCCACAATAAACTCAAGCGAGCAGAAGTTGGTTAGCAGGGCAGGATCAGCATGGCTTCCCTGTTGGTTTGGGGTTTGTGTATCATATTTAACCAATCCCAAGTGTGGCATTACAACCCCCCACACTGCCTGCCCCACACCCTGCAGATCTGGAGGACAGAGGTCCTGGCAGGAAATTTTTATCTGAGCTTTCAAAGCTTCTTTTGCACTGTGGGCGGCTTGGTGCAGATTGGATCCTAATGGACTGTCAAGCCAATGTGGGCTTGCTAAATGCCTTTGTAAAGATAAGAAATGAGCTGGGACCGAGAGAAGCAAAATGCTTTGGAATATATACTTAATTGTCTTCTAGCACTTCTGTGGAAGAGCCAAAACGGATATCACTGTCGCTCAAATTTCCCTCCCGTCGTTTATTTTATCCCCGCAGCCATGCTCACAGGGAGAGTGCAAGCATGACATTCTGCTGAACTCGGTGGAGATACACTAGCAGGCACCAAGCGGGGCTGAGGACCTCTACTCTCCATGGGATAGGTGTCTGTGAAGCGTCTGGGGACTTGAGCTGATGCTGTTGGCTTCATTCACTGAAGAGGAGACAGTTCACAGAGCTAGCAGGAGATGTTTCAGAGATTAGGAGTAGAGTAGAGTAGAGTAGAGTAGAGTAGAGTAGAGTAGAGTAGAGTAGAGTAGAGTAGGATAGGATAGGATAGAATAGAATAGAATAGAATAGAATAGAATAGAATAGAATAGAATAGAATAGAATAGAATAGGAGTAGAGTAGAGTAGAGTAGAATAGAATAGAATAGAATAGAATAGAATAGAATAGAATAGAATAGAATAGAATAGAATAGAATAGAATAGACTTAACCAGGTTGGAAGAGACCTTTGAGATCATCAAGTCCAACCTATCACCCAACACTATCTAATCAACTAAACCATGGCACCAAGCACCCCATCCAGTCTCTTCCTAAACACCTCCAGTGATGGTGTCTCCACCACCTCCCTGGGCAGCACATTCCAATGGCCAATCCCTCTTCCTGTGTATAGTTTCTTCCTAACATCCAGCCTAATCCAGATTGGTTAACACCATCCCTTAGGAGGCAGTCCTGAAGGGCCAAGGAGTGCAGGAAGACTGGATAGTCTTCTTAAAGGTGCAAGAACAGGCCACCCCTGTGTGCTGAAAGATGAGTTAGTGAGGAAGAAAGGCAGCCGGACTGAACAGACATTTGGTTGCAACTCAGGGGTAAAAGGAGTGTTTATGGTCTTTGGAAGAAGGGGCAGGCCACCCAGGAGGACTACAAAGTTGCTGTGAGGCTGTGAAGGGAGAAAATTAGAAGGGCCAAAGCCCAGATAGAAATTAATCTGGCTTCAGCTGTAAATGACAACAATAAATGCTTCTACAAATACATCAGCTGCAAAAGGAGGACTAAGAAGAATCCTCATCATTTATTGGCTGCAGAGGAGAACACAGGAACATGAGGAAAAAGCTGAGGTACTCAATACTTTATTTGCCTCAGTCTTTAGTAGTAGGACCAGTTGTTCACTGGATACCCAGCCCTCTGAGCTGGAAGATAGGAATGAAACCCCTGTAATCCAAGAGGAGGTGTTTAGTGACCTGCTTAGGCACAATCAGGTCTATGGGGCTGGCTGGCATACACTCAGGGGTACGGAGATTGATGGCAGCAGTGCTCACCAGGCCACTTTCCATCATTTCTCATCAGTCCTGGCTAACTGGGGAGGTCCCAGTTGACTGGAGACTGGCAAATGTGAAACTTTATGTCCATGTACAAGGACTAGAAGGAGCATCTGTGGAACTACACACCTGATTCAGTCTGAACTTGATGCTGGGGAAGGTCATGGAGCAGATCAGCTTGAGTGCCATTATGCAACATGTACAGGGCAAACAGATGATAAGGCCCAGTCAGCATGGGTTCATGAAGGGCAAGCCCTGCTTGATAAACCTGAGGGAAAAGCTGTGGATGTTGTTTATCTAGACTTTAGTAGAGCATTTGACACTGTCTCCTACAGCATCCTCCTGGAGAAACTGTCTGCTCATGGCTTGGATGGGTGGACACTGCTGGCAGCAGAAACAAATCTTTGCTTGTTGTGCCTATGTGAAATAATGTATGTGAATAGAGCACAAGGGAGAGTGCTGGGATATAAATGAAGACATTTTGCTCTGTTACCACAAGACTATGCCCACCAAGTGAAAATGTCACTGTAGGGTTAGTCAGCTGAAGAAACCTCATGCTATTAGGAGCCCACATCCCACAGCGCATGATCAGCCAAGGAAGCAGATAGTGTCCACAGCCAAAACATGGAGAGACGCGTAGGAGGACATCCATGAAGGAGGGTTGATAGCTATATTAGCCAGGGTCTAGGTGGAACAGCTGAAGGGAGAAGGAGGAGAAAGTGAAAACAGCATTATGTTCTGAACATCGCTTCTCATTGCTGCCAGTCTATTCTGTTTTGACTCCGGCGTTGGGACTGGGATTTTGCTGTGCAAAGGGCCACAGCATGCCTGAGAATGAGGAAACAACTTTGCACTCTTCAGAATCTTTCTCACCTTTTTTCACATTGACCTTTCCAGCATCTTGATCAGCACATCACAGACAGGCTTAGTGGGGCCATGCACACCCAGAAGTGTGTTACCTCCTGGCAGCAGGCTGAAAGGCTTCTCTACTCAGACATATGGGGTTGATGGGTGCACAGGTTCAAGTCTCAACCTGACTAAGGTGTATGACTACACATGACTAGCACAGGACTTAGTATCCTCATTTGCCAGCACAAAGTTCTGAGGATTAACAAGAAAATAATCCTGTAGCTTCCTGTTACTTCTACACTAGAATCTCGCACATTTAGAAAGACTTTTCCCTCTTGAAAGCCACATTAGTGTGCTGGACTGCTCCTGCAAGTGCTGTGGGGAGAAACAGGTAAGCACAAAGGAGTGGAAAGATGCTGTCTCCTAGCTGAATTCCAGTTCTTCCTTGACCTAGACATCCTCGGTAGCATCAACATTTTGGAGACCTCCTCTGGAAACCCAGTAGAAGAGATGCAGGATTTCTTCACCCAGACTGAAAGACATCCAAATAACTTACTGTATGTTAAAAACATCTTGGAAAATGCTATTCTGAGCCCTCTTTATGAATTCAATAGCTCCAGAATATATTTGTAGTGTTCTGGGGTCATGGAAACAACATTCTTTCCTTAAGCTTTTGGGCGTGCTGGATATTGTGGCTCCACACCATGCAGACAGCAAGCACAGATGGTGCTAGACACACTACAGATCTCCATAGACTGCCTGTAACCACCAGCCACACAGTCAGGGAGATAGAGGACCAGTGGCTGATAGACACCAATCATTTCTGCTAGGCTACTGTTGTCTTACAGGTGTCTAGCAGAAACTCAGCATACAATCACCTCCTTGCACAAGCAAGGCAAAAGCTTCCTGGCCCGCTGACCTGTCTAAAACAGAGCAGTGCCACTCTGCACTTTGCTGTCCTTTGCTCTAGGTGAATCAGTGATCTTTTGAAGATCATCATTTTCCCACTGTCTGTAAACACAATAAGTCCATCTCTCCTCAAAGAAGGGAAAATGTCAGTTGAGGATCCTGAGAAGTTATCTATCTCTGGGTAATTCCAACTGCTCTCCCTACTCTCTGCATCTTTTCTGCATGGCTATACACTCTTGCTGATCACAAAAGGTTTCCTGCACTTGCAGCATGGCTGGGATGAGCTCATTGCCCATTTCCCTTTCTTAGAATCATAGAATCAGTAAGGTTGGAAAAGACCTCAGAGATCATCAAGTCCAACCTGTCACCCAGCACCTCATGACTATTAAACCATGGCACCAAGTGCCACATCTAGTCCCCTCTTGAACACCTCCAGGGATGGTGAGCCCACCACCTCCCCAGGCAGCCCGTTCTAATGTCTAACAACTCTCTCAGTGAAGAACTTTCTCCTCACCTCGAGCCTAAACTTCCCCTGGTGCAGCTTGAGACCGTGTCCTCTTGTTCTGGTGCTGGTTGCCTGGGAGAAGAGACCAACTCCCTCCCGGCTACAACCTCCCTTCAGGTAGTTGTAGAGAGCAGTAAGGTTTCCCCTGAGCCTCCTCTTCTCCAGGCTAAACAACCCCAGCTCCCTCAGCCTCTCCTCGTAGGGCTTGTGCTCAAGGCCTCTCCCCAGCCTCATTGCCCTTCTCTGGACATGTTCAAGCGTCTCAATGTCCTTCTTCAACTGAGGAGCCCAGAAATGGACACAGGACTCAAGGTGTGACCTAACCAGTGCTGAGTACAGGAGCACAAGGACTTCCCTGCTCCTGCTGGCCACACTATTCCTGATACAGGCCAGGATGCGGTTGGCCTTCTTGGCCACCTGGGCACACTGCTGGCTCGTGTTTAGGCAGCTGTCAATCAGCACCCCCAGGTCCCTTTCTGTTTGGCAGCTCTCCAGACACTCTGACCCCAGCCTGTAGCTCTGCATGGGGTTGCTGTGGCCAAAGTGCAGCACCTAGCACTTGGACTTGTTGAATGCCATCATATTGGACTCTGCCCATCTGTCCAGCCTGTCAAGGTCCCTCTGCAGAGCCCTTCCACCCTCTAACTGATCAACATCTGCTCCCAGCTTGGTGTCATCTGCAAATTTACTGATGATGGACTCAATCCCCTCATCCAGATCATCAATGAAGATATTAAACAGGATGGGGCCCAGCACTGATCCCTGGGGCACACCCCTAGTGACTGGCCTCCAGCTGGATGTGGCACCATTCACCACCACTCCCTGGGCTCAGCCCTCCAGCCAGCTCCTAACCCAGCACAGAGTGCTGCTGTCCAAGCCACTAGCTGACAACCCTTTCTTGGCCAAGGGTGGCCTGTTGCTCCTACCTGCTTGCATGACTGTAGCTGATAGGATGCCTCCAGCACATTTTCTCCTTGCAAGCCTCCAGCTTATAGTATAAATGCTTGAAAAACAGTTGTAGAAAAGGAAGAGGAAAGCAAATCAGTATTAATAAATTACAAAAAGATAGAACATCTGCAATAAATTATTGTAAACTCAAGTGAGAGTGGAAAGCTAAATAAATAGAGGGGAAATTGTGTTAAGGAAGAAGATGAGTAATAAAAAATGCCTCTTTCAGAGTGCCACCAGTTAGCCTTTTTCTGCAGTGCACTATGCACAAACTTAATGGAGACATAACAGGGGTTAGAAAGCTTGATGCAGCTGTCTAACAGCTGTCTGCCCCATTTGTCTCCCTTCTGACTCTACATTATCCTATGGCCTGGCCAGCGCAGTGCAAACAGAGGGACCCTAATCTTTGGCATTACCTTGTTCCATCAAGGTCCCCAGAGGATCATAGAATCATAGAATCATAGAATCATAGAATCAGTCAGGGTTGGAAGGGACCACAAGGATCATCTAGTTCCAAACCCCCTGCCATGGGCAGGGACACCCCACACTAGATCAGGCTGGCCAGAGCCTCATCCAGCCTGGGCTTAAACACTTCCAGGGACAGGGCCTCAACCACCTCCCTGGATAACCCATTCCAGGGCTTCACCACTCTCATGGGGAAGAACTTCCTCATCACATCCAGCCTGAATCTCCCCACCTCCAGCTTCATTCCATTCCCCCTAGTCCTATCACTACCTGATAGCCTGAGAAGTCCCTCCCCAGCCTTCCTGTAGGCCCCCTTCAGATACTGGAAGGCCACCTGGGAGCCTTCTCTTCTCCAGACTGAACAGCCCCAACTCCTTCAGTCTGTCCTCACAGGAGAGGTGCTCCAGCCCTCTGCTCATCCTCGTGGCCCTTCTCTGGACACGCTCCAGCATGTCCACATCCCTCCTGTAATAGGGGCTCCAGAACTGGACGCAGTACTCCAGGTGGGGTCTCAGCAGAGCTGAATAGAGGGGAAGAAGCACTTCCCTTGACCTGCTGGTCACACTTCTCCTGATGCAGCCCAGGATGGACTAGCTGGGTACCCACACACAACAGAGTATTAGGAATGGTCTTGGAAAAACCATATGGCATGCAGAGTATTTGAATGGCCATGACACCTAACTTGTGGGGAGGGGAAAACAAAACAAAACCCACAACAAAACACTTCCCCCCCACCACCCTTTCTAGTTCTGTTGGTGGAGCAGGTGACTTTCAAGGATCCTCCCCAGACACAAAACTCTGATGTCTCATATATACTTTTTATTCAGGAATGTGTCTGCAAGAGGAAGTTCAGGTTGACACAGGTACAAATGGGAGAGGCATCCAAAATGCGATAGAGTGTCTGAAAGCAAGATCATCTGCACTATCCTTGACAAAGGCATCTGTTTCTGGACCTAAAGACCTTCTGAAATGGCTACTCCATATCTCCCATAAGCAAACTATTAATATGCTTCCAACTGGAAAACTTTTGTTGTATGCCTAAGTTGCTTTTCTTGTAGCAATGGAAAACCCCAGATTTGCTATGTATGTACAACTGAAACAGTGGAACCCCTTTTACTTTGCAACATCTATCTACATGTTGAAAGGATGTCAAAATTTCTCCTTCAGTCTTTTCTCCTGTGAAAAAAAAAACAACTCGATTCTTTTGGTCTTTTTTTTCCCCCCACAGACTGCATTTTCTACATTTCTGGCAGTCCTTACTCTTCATTTGGTGGAAGTGCATGCCTTAAGCTTAAGGAATAATATTTCAGTGAAGGCCTTCCCACTGCAGAGTAGAGCACAGTATCACTTTTCATGGTGTGAAGGCTTGAATTCCTGTTTGTACATTCCATGTGATAATTTGCCTTTTCCACACCAGCCTGTCGTTGTTGTTTCAGGCTCAGCTAATCAACAAATCCTTTTCCCAGAGACTCCTTCCTAACCAAGATGTCTTTCTGCACTTTTAGAGTCAGTCTACCTGAACTTAATCCCTTGATCTTGTTCTGTCATCCCATCCACCTTCTTCAGACTATTTCCTCAACTTGTTAAGATCACTCTGAAACCATATGGGTTTTTTTTTCTGAGAGGCATAGTAACACAGCCTCTTGTGTCCTGTGTGTAAAACCTCATTTTCCTAAATAGTCCCTAGGCTGTTCTTTCCCTACTCTAGTCTTAAATCTTACATCTTTTTTGGTCGTGTTAACTGTGCTAATGGCATCCCAGCATTTGATCATTTAAGGGGGGGGAGGGAATCCATTAAACACTTTGATCTTCTCATAATCTCCCCAGCATCTTCTCACTTCACAGAGTAGTGAGCTAAGTGTATCCAGGCAGCCAAGAAGGCCAATGGCATCCTGGCCTGTATCAGGAATAGGGTGGCCAGCAGCAGCAGGGAGGTCATTCTGCCCCTGGACTCAGCACTGCTTAGGCCACACCTTGAATCCTGTGTCCACATCTGGGCCCCTCAGTTTAGGATAGATGTTGAGTTGCTGGAAGGTGTCCAGAGAAGGGCAACAAAGCTGGGGAGGGGTTTGGAGCACAAGCCCTATGAGGAGAGGCTGAGGGAGCTGGGGTTGCTTAGCCTGGAGAAGAGGAGGCTCAGGGGAGACCTTATGGCTCTCTACAACTACCTGAAGGGAGGTTGTAGCCAGGTGGGGGTTGGTCTCTTCACCCAGGCAACCAGCACCAGAACAAGAGGACACAGTCTCAAGTTGTGCCAGGGGCGGTTTAGGCTGGATGCTAGGAAGAAATTCTTCATAGAAAGAGTGATTGCCCATTGGAATGGGCTGCCCAGGGGGTGGTGGAGTCACCATCACTGGAGGTATTTAGGAGGAGACTTGATGGGGTTCTTGGTGCTATGGTTTAGTTGATTAGATGGTGTTGCATGATAGGTTGGACTCGATGATCTCAAAGGTCTCTTCCAACCTGGTTAATTCCATTCCATTCTATTCCATTCTATTCATTCTATTCATTCTATTCTATTCTATTCTATTCTATTCATTCTATTCTATTCTATTCTATTCTATTCTATTCTATTCTATTCTATTCTATTCTATTCTATTCTATTCTATCCTATCCTATCCTATCCTATCCTATCCTATCCTATCCTATCCTATCCTACCTTATCTTCATGGATGGAGGACCTTTAGTAGACTCCCATAAACTCTGACAATATTATCCTTTTTCCACCTTTGCAGGTTTTCAGCAAGGCTAACTCCATCTGTCTTCTGAATTTCAGAACAAGCCCATACATATAAGGCTTATAAAGTGACACTCAGTTTCTCTCTCTGCTGTCTACTCTTCTTGAACAAGCAGCATCCTTTTGTGTTAGTATTCCAGTCATACAAGTGGTTGAACCACGTCTCTATGATTTCAGTGGAGCTGCAGCTTTGATCCCATATTAAAACTCCCCGCTGGAACGCAGACAATGTTTATTAAATGCTGATTTCATCACACTTCTTTCATCACCATGCAACATTTAAAACTGGTGCACCATCCTCTTGTTTCTTCTGTGGAAGGATAGCTTTATCCTTGCTAGTTTTAAGATCTCCCTCTACTTTTCTATGGTGTCTGTGTGAGCACATACTGAGCTCGTGGTTTTCACTCCCTGAACACTGTCCTCATCCTGAAACATCATTGAATACCTAAGGATTCTCTCATATTTGGTTTTCTTCCCTGTGTGTGAGGTTCAAACACTTATTTGTGGGTGGGTGAGTACTGGCGCATAGGATGTTACTCTAAAGTCTTTCAACCCCCTGTTTGCTCACAGGAATCAGCAGCAATTCATCCTCTAAACTGAAGGCAGTTGCTTTAAAAATAGATCTGTCTCAGCTCAAGAATGAGGTTTCAATAATAAGGATGTGTTGAGGACCTATGTGCACCACCAGAAGTGAAGAGGAAGGGTGAGAGTACCTATCTTGCTGAGGAGAAGTTAATCCATTTCCCTCAGACTAGAAAGACACAACTCTTTCAAGTTCTTCAGGGCAAAGGGGAGGCTGCGTGCCATGCCAGCAAGAATGCTCACTTCATCTGCATGCAAGTGTGTTCCTTAACCTTGGTGATCACACAGCCCAGACCTAAAGTTCTCAGCAATAACACAAATGGCAGGAATTGTCAGTCACCAGAATGCTTCAACACATTTTGCATTGCCCAGAAATGTAAAAGACCATCTGGAATTAGTGTTGAATATTTTTGCTAATGACCTCATGATAGAATATTGAGAATGTTTATTAAATTCACAGATGACACCAGGCAGGGATTGTTTGTGAGGGTGATAGAGGACAGGATTAGAATTAAAAATGATCTTGCCAAACTGGATGAATGCTCTGGGAAAAAAAATATTCAATGGGGAGACACATGTAACACATACACTTAGGCAGCAATAATCAGCAGCCCATAATGAGGAACAATTTTTAGACTGATTGCAGCAAAGGCCAGAGAAGAACTCTAGTGGATCACAAAAGGAGTTGTCAAATGCCTCCACTGTGTCATACTTCTGTGAAAATGTCAGCTATTATCCTGGGATATGTGAGTAGGAATAGAAGTTGGATGATACCTTCTGCTCAGCAGTGAGGCTGAGGGAGCTGGGGTTGCTTAGCCTGGGGAAGAGGAGGCTCAGGGGAGACCTCATTGCCATCTACAACTACCTGAAGAGAGGCTGCAGCCAGGTGGGGGCTGGTCTCTTCTCCCAGGCAACCAGCACCAGAACAAGAGGACACAGTCTCAAGCTGCACCAGGGGGGTTTAGGCTGGAGGTTAGGAAGAAAATCTTCACAGAAAGAGTGATTGGCCATTGGAATGTGCTGCCCAGGGAGGTGGTGGAGTCACCATCACTGGCAGTGTTTAAAAAGAGACCAGAGGAGGCGCTTGGTGCCATGCAGGTCAAGGGAGGTGATTCTCCCCCTCTACTCAGCTCTGGTGAGACCCCACCTGGAGTACTGCCTCCAGTTCTGGAGCCCCTATTACAAAAGGGATCTGGAGGTGCTGGAAGGTGTCCAGAGAAGGGCCATGAGGATGATCAGAGGGCTGGAGCACCTCTCCTATGAGGACAGACTGAAGGAGTTGGGGCTGTTCAGTCTGGAGAAGAGAAGGCTCCGAGGTGGCCTTCCAGTATCTGAAGGGGGCCTACAGGAAGGCTGGGGAGGGACTTCTCAGCCTATCAGGTAGTGATAGGACTAGGGGGAATGGAATGAAGCTGGAGGTGGGGAGATTCAGGCTAGATGTGATGAGGAAGTTCTTCCCCATGAGAGTGGTGAAACCATGGAATGGGTTGTCCAGGGAGGTGGTTGAGGCCCCATCCCTGGAGGTGTTTAAGCCCAGGCTGGATGAGGCTCTGGCCAGCCTGATCTAGTGTGAGGTGTCCCTGCCCATGGCAGAGGGGTTGGAACTAGATGATCCTTGTGGTCCCTTCCAACCCTGACTGATTCTATGATACTATGGTTTAGTTGATTAGATAGTGTTGGGTGGTAGCTTGGACTTGATGAACTGAAAGGTCTTTTCCAACCTGGTTAATTATGTATTCTATTCTGAAAGGGCCTCAGGGAAAATAAATGTTCCAGCTTAACCACAGCACTTCTGAAAAGATGTGGAGTGTTTGTCAGAAGGCAGGACAGGAGCAACTTAATAATGCAGAGGACTGGAAAAATGGGAACTGCAGAAGAAGTTTGCATGGAGACTGCGTAACAGTGGAAACTTCAGATAAATAAAGCTTCATGGAGAAGAAGGAAATAGCCTATTCTTCCATCTTGAGAAATAAAAGACATGAAAGCAGCAGGAAAGATGCAGATCAGGCATGACTAGAAAAACTTTCTGGAAGAGGCACACTGGAAGGAGTTTTCTGGGGGAAAGGGCTTCACCAGGGAAACCCTTTGGCCGTGCACCTTTGTTTAAGTGGAACTGCAGGTACAGACAGCCTCTCCAAAGCATCCAGCTAGCTGAATGCACAACTCTGACCTGTGAACTGCAGAGGTAAAGCCAATATTTAAAACAAAGAAGCTTAAAGGAGTTATCTACTTGCATCCTGCCTTGAATTTAAGCCATCTTTCGTCATGTTCCTTCTTTACACAACCCAGCCGTTGTTCTTATGAGCTCAAAATGGGCATTCCCACTGCAACAGGATTCTGTTGTTCTCTGTCACTTGGGATGTTTGCCAATATCTTGCTTGACAGCTCCTGAATGCCTCAGGTATGCCTGGATGGAGGACACCCACTGGGCTGCAGATGACCAGGGCAGGCCGTAGCTTTCCCTTCTCTCCCTGAAATGCTGACATAAGCAGGGAGCAGGGCAGGTGTGAGACACAGGGCAGCATATCAGCACCTGCACACGCATGGGCCTCTCATTTCACCCTCCTGCACCCTTCCTGCCTCCAGGTAGACCGAACAATCATTGGGTCAGCACAGGATGCAGAGGATTGTGTTCCCTGATTTTGAAGAACCATCTTTTCCTGTTCCTTAACCAGCATGAAAGGCAACAGTGATAAGTAATGCCACTCCACCAGCCAGGAAAGGTCATGATCTTTTGTGCTCTTGGGAATCAAGGGAGCAAGCTGTAGCCTGATCACTTCCCATTGAATAAGACCTGGATTTAGGGCTCTGGTGGTGCCTTCCTCAAGGGAGGGCCTTTCTTACATTTATTAAAAGTTATCACCTCTGCATTGGTTCTGTTTGTCTTTCAGTGGTATTTCAGTCAGTTTTAAATGCCTGTGATTCACGTGATCCCTGTCTAATGGTGCCTACCATGAAAATTCCTAGGAGTTTTGTGATGAAAACCATATTTAATGTTAGTAGCATCCACATGTTATAGGGACACTTCTTCAGACAATATTCAAAGGACATGCTGATCCAATATCACCTTTCTTCACGTTTAGGTTTGATGTTTGCTCTTTCTTCTTGGCCAGGTTCTAGAGATAAAAACCCCACATCCACAAAACTACTTCTGTTCATCTCCTGATTTTGTACTTGGGGCTCCTCATCCCCCTTCAGCTCCAGCCTCTCCCAGGTTCCACATCACCACAAGGTTATTAATCAGTTGTGATATCCACATGACCTCCAGCTTCAGTTCTCTTTGGTCCCTTTACTCCAGTAGATGAACTATTTCTAATTGGCTAATCAGCTTATCCGGTTTGGCCTTGATGCAAACCAGGTCTAGACATGATCTATTCCTGGGAGGCCCCTGGGTTCAAGGGGCCAATCTCACACCCTGTCCATCACTATTGTCAGCATGGTACCCTATCTCAAAGACATGCCAATGAACATTAGTGAGAGATTAAAATGACAGCCTTGGTTTTCTTACATGCCTTTTAATCATCGTAACATGCAGTCTAATGTTTCACTCTGTCTTCTTTTCCCTGCAAGAGCATGTTCTCAAGGAAGAAACCAGGAGGGATGAGAGCAGGTCAAAGCTCATGGCAGGGTGAAAGCAGTGGAAAGAAATTAAAATGGAGGGTGGGGGAGGAGGAGGCAAGAGACAAAACCCAAATCAGAATCTGGCAGCCAGATGCAAAGCAACAAAGCTAGAATTTCACCTCCTTCATGTGCCTCCCGTGGGCTGATCTCACATAGGTACAGTGCACCACCACACTGGCACGCCACCAATCTGTGCTGGCACTGCTGCTTGCAGCGGGTTGCCCAACATCCCATGCTGCCCGAGCTGTCTTTACTGAATTGCCTGCATGGGTCTAGTAGCTGACTTACAGACCTTTGAGTTTCTGGGGGAAAAAAACAAAGGTCTTAATCTGGTCACTTTGCTGAAACTTTATGCAATTATTGGCCATTTAGGCAAGTGACAATCAGAGGGCTCCAGGCGATAGGATCATGTCTGAGTTCTTTCTTGGTCTCCCCAGCAGTGAATAGTCGGTGGCTCCTCTTAAACAAAGTGCCATTCTCTGCAAAGATGTGTCAGAGTAAAAGGCAGACAGTCCTGTATGAATATCTGCTACACAGGCAGGCATAAAGAAGGTCTCCCCATGCCCCAGCCGGAGACCTGTGAGGCTGTGTTAACAGCCTGCACAATCAAAGTTAATGACATCAGTTGTCCGAGACTTCCTTGTGCTCGGCCAGCTCTGAATGCAGACAGAGCAAGTTCACACCTGCCTACAAAATACCATATGGACATCATCTGCAACAAACTTGCTCAGATGGTTCATCTCCAAGGGGCATTCAAACTTTTCCTAGAGTTATGTGTATTTTTCCTCTCACAGTCATGCTTTCACTGAAAATTTTCGCTAATGTAATACTGACTCCTGAGCTTTTCAACTCCTTGGTCCAAAGATATTTGGCTGGTGGGATGTGTGAATTCCTTTAGCCAACCAATGGAGCATGTAATTAGCTCTATAGGCACGAATGAATTACTCATATGTTTTGCTATGTGGCTTCAGCTGGTAACTAAGCATGAGAACTTTCCAGCTAGAAAAGGAAACCGGTGAGAAAGTGAGGGAAGGCCATGAAGTGGGCAGTGCACAGGACATCTCTGGCTTTCCTCGCTCCCCTTCTGCTACGTACTAGATTCTGTCTGCATCCTCATTTTTGTCCTGTACTTTCCATGGGATGCAGGTTCCTCAGCAGATGTTGGGACCATTCTGCAGGACACACTCTGTTTCTAGTGCCTCATGCTCTGCTTTCATACAGCACTGAATTTATGTGACATTTTCTGATCCATTAAGGTTAGCACGAGTCTTGCTTACACTCCCAGCCTGCCTTAGCGGGAGATGGAAGCAGACCCTCGCGATCACACCTGACCAGTTTATGAAGTTAGAATAGAATAGAATAGAATAGAATAGAATAGAATAGAATAGAATAGAATAGAATAGAATAGAATAGAATAGAATAGGACAGGACAGGACAGGACAGGATAGGATAGGATAGGATAGGATAGGATAGGATAGGATAGGATAGGATAGGATAGGATAGGATAGGATAGGATAGGATAGATAGACCAGGTTGGAAGAGACCTTCAAGATTATCATGTACAACCTATCAACCAATCCAACCCACCTAATCAGCTAAACCATGGCACCAAGCACCCCATCAAGTCTCCTCCTGAGCACCTCCAATGACGGTGACTGCACCACCTCCCCAGGTAGCCCATTCCAATGGGCAATCACTCTTTCTCCTCTTTAATGTCTTCATTGATGATCTGGATGAGGGGATTGAGACAGTCATCAGTAAATTTGCAGATGACACCAAGTTGGGAGCAGATGTTGGTCAGTTAGAGGGTGGAAGGGCTCTGCAGAGGGACCTCAACCGACTGGACAGATGGGCAGAGTCCAGTGGGATGGCATTCAACAAGTCCAAGTGCCAGGTGCTGCACTTTGGCCACAACAATCCCATGCAGAGCTACAGGCTGGGGTTGGAGTGGCTGGAGAGTTCCCAAACAGAGAGGGACCTGGGGGTGCTGATTGACAGCTGCCTGAACATGAGCCAGCAGTGTGCCCAGGTGGCCAAGAAGGCCAACCGCATCCTGGCCTGCATTAGGAATAGTATGGCCAGCAGGAGCAGGGAGGACATTGTGCTCCTGTACTCTGCATTGGTTAGGCCACACCTTGAGTCCTGTGTCCATTTCTGGGCCTCTCAGTTTAAGACGGACATTGAGACACTTGAATGTGTCCAGAGAAGGGCAACAAGGCTGGGGAGAGGCCTTGAGCACAGCCCTGTGAGGAGAGGCTGAGGGAGCTGGGGTTGTTTAGCCTGGAGAAGAGTTGGCTCAGAGGTGACCTCGTTGCTCTCTGCAGCTACCTGAGGGATGGTTGTGGCCGGGGCAGGGGTTGGCCTCTTCTCTCTAGCAACCAGCACCAGAACAAGGGGACACAGTCTCAAGCTGCAGCAGGGGAAGTTTAGGCTCGAGGTGAGGAGAAAGTTCTTCACTGAGAGAGTTGTTCGCCATTGGAATGGGCTGCCCGGGGAGGTGGTGGAGTCACTGTCCCTGGAGGTGTTCAAGAGGGGTCTGTGGTGACAGGTTGGACTTGATGATCTTTGAGGTCTCTTCCAACCTTGGTGATACTGTGATACTTTCTGTATAGAACTTCTTCCTAATGTCCAGCGTAAACCTCCCCTGGCGCAACCTGAGACTGTGTCCTCTTGTTCTGGTGCTGGGTGCCTGGGTGGAGAGACCAACCTCTGCCTGTCTACAACCTCCCTTTGCGTAGTTGTAGAGAGCATAAAGGTCTCCTCTGAGCCTCCTCTTCTCCAGGCTAAGCAACCCCAGCTCCCTCAGCCTCTCCTTGTAGGGCTTGTGTTCCAAACCCCTCACCAACTTTGTTGCCCTTCTCTGGACACTTTGGCTGGGATGAGGTATCTGGCTCTGTGTGTGTGTTGCTGAGGCTGCTACAATACACAGTCAGATGGGTTTGCTTGAACTACTTCACAGTCCAGCTAGATCATGTACTGGCAGACAGAGTTTACTGTGAGGACAGCTGTCTCACTGCACAGTTGTGCTGCTTTGCTCCCTGTTCTTTTCTGCTTAGCATTACTTTAAGGATGTGAGCCTTGAAGCAGGTCAGAGTTGAGGGGAGTTTCATATTTGGCAGGCTTTTCTCAAACTTTGTAAGAGTGCAGAAATCAGCTCATGTTGAGTTGGCCTTCTCTGAACAAGGGGAAAGAAACCCTGCTGGCAGCACCATCATATTATTTATAGAGCAAGGTAAAGTACAGAGTTCAGGTTTTTTTTACTCCTTTTGTTTTTTACATTTCTGGGTAGAAAAAAAAATGATGAGAATGTTTTGCTTAAGCAAAGATTTCCCTGTCCATTAAATACTTGATTTTTGCAATGCACCCTGGCATGTCAGAGATGTTATTTCTTAATATAAATGATACCCTAGGACACAGCCTTTCCTCCTGTTGAAATCCATGCTGCTCTTTAAAACAACACCATGTCCAGATGGAGCAGGATGGATAGAAAGTAATACCTTCAAAGACAGGATCTTTTAGCAGAGCATCAGATCTCACCCAACCTCATGGTGAGAGTAAACCATAAAATGGATTCAATGCAGAATAGAATAGAATAGAATAGAATAGAATAGAATAGAATAGAATAGAATAGAATAGAATAGGATGGAATGGAATGGAATGGAATGGAATGGAATGGAATGGAATGGAATGGAATGGAATAGAATAGAATGGAATGGAATGGAATGGAATGGAATGGAATGGAATGGAATGGAATAGAATAGAAGAATAGAATAGAATAGAATAGAATAGAATAGAATAGAATAGAATAGATAGACCAGGTTGGAAGAGACCTTCAAGATCATTGCACCCAACCCACCATCCAACACCATCTAATCAACTAAACCATGGCACCAAGCACCCCACCAAGTCACCTCCTAAACACCCCCTATGATGCCAACTCCACCACCTCCCTGGGCAGCCCATTCCAATGGCTAATCACTCTCTCTATGAAGAATTTCTTCCTAACATCCAGCCTAAACCTCCCCTGGCCCAGCTTGAGAACATAAGGTCTTTCAGCAGTGGTTCATATTGAGCTACTGTGGTCAAGGCCCAAACCAATGCTACCTGAAGTCAGCAGAAATCTTTGAGCCATCCCTCTGGTTCTCAGGCATCCAAAGGAAAGCTCTCCAGCTAGGCAGCCCAGTCATCGTCTCTGCCTCTGACCTCCCTCTGGTATTGCCGACCAGGCCACACATTTTGCAGGCAGGGAAGGGCTGAGCAGCAAGCATTTCAGCCTCCTACAGATGTGGTTAAATTATCTTAATGTATTTAAACAAAGTGCAATGTCAAAGCAGCATAAATACCATATTTCAGCAAAATGGCTGCTTCTCCAGTGTTCTGCTCGCCGATGCCAAATGAAATACTTCTCAGTGTTTATTCACAAAATTCTTTCTTGCCCGCTTCATTTTCATATTGCTGGGCTGGGTCAGACAATCAGGTTCATTTTAAAATAGAGAAAACATGCATGCATTCCAATAGGCTTTTCATGTTACATTAGAAAGCCTCGGGAGTGCAAGGTGATTAGCCTAATTTGCTTTTAATTATTGCTGATTGGAACCTACCTGTGGGGAAACCCTGCGAGGCGCTCTGTAACAGCCAGCCACGCACACTGAGACGCTGCCAGAACTGCTGAAGGAGGAAGCTTGAAACGTGGAGTAGCCATTTGGTACATTAGTGGCATTTCTACATCTCTTTTTTTTTTTTTTTTTCCTTTTAAACAGGATGCCCTTTGTGCTAAGGAACACACCTGCACCACTTTCAGAGATTAATGAGCTATTAATGAGCTTCATTCTGCCTCTGTACACTGCACTGGTTAGGCCGCGCCTCAAGTACTGTGTCCAGTTCTGGGCTCCTCAGTTTAGGAAAGATGTTGAGTTGCTGGAACGTGTCCAGAGAAGGGCAACAAAGCTGGTGAGGGGCTTGGAACACAAGCCCTATGAGGACAGACTGAGGGAGCTGGGGTGGCTTAGCCTGGAGAGGAGGAGACTCAGGGGTGACCTTATTGCTCTCTACAACTACCTGAAGGGAGGTTGTAGACAGGCAGAGGTTGGTCTCTTCTCCCAGGCAACCAGCACCAGAACAAGAGGACACAGTCTCAGGCTGCACCAGGGGAAGTTTAGGCTGGAGGTTAGGAGGAAGTTCTACACATAGAGAGTGATTGCCCATTGGAATGGGCTGCCTGAGGAAGTAGTGGAGTCATTATCACTGGAGGTGCTCAGGAGGAGACTTGATAGGGTGCTTGGTTGCATGGTGTAGTTGATTAGGTAATGTTGGATGATAGGTTGGACGCAATGATCTTGAAGGTCTCTTCCAACCTGCTCTGCTCTATTCTATTCTATTCTATTCTATTCTATTCTATTCTATTCTATTCTGTTCTGTTCTGTTCTGTTCTGTTCTATTCTGTTCTGTTCTGTTCTGTTCTATTCTATTCTATTCTATTCTATTCTATTCTATTCTATTCTATTCTATTCCTTGGCAGGACTTGTGGACATTTCAGTTGTCCATTAGGATGATAAAAGACTAAAGGAGATTTTTTAAATTATCATTTTATTTCATCAGTTTAAACTGAAGAATAATCTCTTCTCCTTGAAGCAACACTGGTTTCTCAGGGAACTTATAAGCCTCCTCGAATGCCAGGACGAGGAGGAAAGAAATGACAGAGGCCCCCAGACGTTTACATCTTACTCTGTGAGTCAAGTTTCTTCTCTGAATGAGTTAACTTTAACAAAAAGAAAAAATCATATTACTAAGTATTTTATCAAAGCAATATTTAATCAAATTGAAAGGAAGAGATACTTAGTCCCCTTCTGGAATGGGAAGGAGACTGCCAAGATGTGTTTTAATTTCTTAAGAAAACAAACTCTGTCAAACAGTGGGTTTTAAGCAAGCAGATGCTCATTTATCACTCCTTGGGTCTGTGCATGCGCTTGGGATCCTGCTGAACCCAAGTTTTCTGAGATGGAAATGACCATGTGGCCAATCCCTTAAAAATTAGTTCAATATGCCCTGCTGCTCCTGTGCAATGAAGGCTTTCAACAGTGCTTTTCTTCTTTACACAGCGTTGGACAATGGAAGCAGAACAACTACCTCCATGGGAGTCTGGTTCACTGGAGAGGCCGTCTATGACTGATGCTGCGTGCTGCCAGAGGAGTTTAGATACTTACAAGGGCTGTGCTTTCACAGCCCCACTTCTCTCAGAGGTTATCTCACTACAAAAAGCTTTGCTACTGGTTTTGCCCTAATCTTACTGTAGACTTCCCAGTTGGGCCTGTAGACCATGTGAGACAGATTACAAGAATAGCATAGAATAGCATAGAATAGAATAGAATAGAATAGAATAGAATAGAATAGAATAGAATGGAATAGAGGGGAATAGAATAGAATAGAATAGAATAGAATAGAATAGAATAGAATAGAATAGAATAGAATAGAATAGAATAGAATAGAATACAACACAATACAACACAATACAACACAATACAATACAATACAATACAATACACCAGGTTGGAAGAGACCTTTGAGATCATCAAGTCCAACCTATCATCCAACACCACCTAATCAACTAAACCATGGCACCAAGCACCCATAAGCAGGTGCTTGCACCCTCCCATAAGCAGGTATACTTGCCACAGTCACTGGAGATGTACATGGTGAAGACAGCTTTGATTTCAGATGAACTGTTTAAGAGCAAAACTGCTGCAAGCACAATTATGCCTCTGAGATAATGATGCAGAAAAATGACACACCCAACTGGTGGCCACACATGTTGTTGGAGCCTCTACCTTTCAATTCCTTATCAAGACTCAAGTGGCAGTAATGAACCTGAAATGTAACTTACTGACACTGTTTAGAGGTATTCACTTTGTCTCACCCAGGACTGATCTGCTTTACAGGAGTGTTTCCATGGTCAGCAGAGAATAAGCTGGTCTGTCTGGTGGTTTTATCCCTGTTATAGTATCATAGTATCATAGTATCACAGTATTAGTCAGGGTTGGAAGGGACCACAAGGATCATCCAGTTCCAACCCCTGCCATGGGCAGGGACACCCTACACTAGATCGGGCTGGCCAGAGCCTCATCCAGCCTGGTCTTAAACACCTCCAGGGACAGGGCCTCAACCATTCCAGGCCTTCACCACTCTCATGGTGAAGAACTTCTTCCTCACATCTAGCCTGAATCTCCCCACCTCCAGCTTCATTCCATTCCCCTAGTCCTGCTGCCTTGTTCCTCCAGCTTCCCTCTGCTAGTGATCACAATGCACCCAACTGTTGGCAAAGAGCTGCCCCAAAACTCTACAAGCAGGAAGTGACACTGGCAGGCACTAGGGCTAAATGATATCAGCATGGTCTACTATATATCATGACACTTCCTGCCATCTCTGACACCTTGTAAAGCCATATTTGGAACCATAGCACCCTAGAAGGATCCTTTTGCAGACCTTATGCTGATGCAAACCAGCAACAGCAGAGGCATGCTCAGTCTCCATACACAGCTAGCAATTGTGGTGTTCTGTATTATTAGATGCCACAAAGGCAGTTAATTATAAACACCATGCACCCTGCATGTGACACAGCTGCTCACCTGGCTTGAGCCACGGATTAACGGCATCTGGGATGCCAGCAAGGAGAAAGAAATGGTGCATGTGTTTAACTCTTCCCTTGTCTACTTTCAAAGGAGGCAAGTGTGGGGTGTCCCTGCCCATAGCAGGGGGGTTGGAACTAGATGATCCTTGTGGTCCCTTCCAACCCTGACTGATTCTATGATTCTATGATTCTATAATTCTAAGTCTCAGCTCCCATGGATCCAGGGGTCTGAAACAATACTAGTACTTTCCCAGTCTACCAGGGAAGTAACCGGGCACTTGTCTTCTAAACAGCATTGAAAACTCCCACTGTGGCTGCCCGTGAGGAAACTGGTTAAAGTACTAGAGAAGAGGGGAACTATTCCAGTTGAAAGAGACCCACAATGCTCATCTAGTCCAACTGGTCTAATGGTTGTGCACAGGGAGGTGTCAGCTTACGGTTGGGCTTGATGACCTTAAGGTCTTTTCCAACCAGGAGATTCTATGACCCTATTAAACTCTCCTTAAACTCTCCTTTCTGAACCTGCA
This sequence comes from Picus viridis, assembly GCA_033816785.1. Taxonomy (NCBI): domain Eukaryota; kingdom Metazoa; phylum Chordata; class Aves; order Piciformes; family Picidae; genus Picus; species Picus viridis. The sequence continues at coordinate 10,967,876 of CM066578.1, forward strand.
GAGTTTTGGGGTTTGCTCCAAATTTCTCCCTCCCCTCCTACTGGGGAAAGGGAGTGACAGGGCAGCTGTGTGAATCACTGTGTGGGGCTGAAACCATGACAGTGTGAATACTTTTGAAATACAGCCTTCTCTAAGGAGATTGATTTTGTGCTTTGAATTGTCTGCAAATCACATTCATGGGTCTGATCTTTTTTCTTTCTCTTTCTTTTCTTTCTTTCTTTCTTTCTTTCTTTCTTTCTTTCTTTCTTTCTTTCTTTCTTTCTCTTTCTTTCTTTCTTTCTTTCTTTCTTTCTTTCTTTCTTTCTTTCTTTCTTTCTTTCTTTCTTTCTTTCTTTCTTTCTTTCTTTCTTTCTTTCTTTCTTTCTTTCTTTCTTTCTTTCTTTCTTTCTTTCTTCCTTCCTTCCTTCCTTCCTTCCTTCCTTCCTTCCTTCCTTCCTTCCTTCCTTCCTTCCTTCCTTCCTTCCTTCCTTCCTTCCTTCCTTCCCTCCTTCCTTCCTTCCTTCCTTCCTTCCTTTCTTTCTTCCTTTCTTTCTTCCTTTCTTCCTTCCTTTCTTCCTTCCTTTCTTTCTTCCCTTCTTTCTTCCTTCCTTCCTTCCTTTCTTCCTTTCTTTCTTCCTTTCTTTCTTCCTTTCTTCCTTCCTTCCTTCCTTCCTTCCTTCCTTCCTTCCTTCCTTCCTTTCTTTCTTCCTTTCTTCCTTTCTTTCTTTTTCTGGTGATGTCATTATATGTTAGCACTCAGGAAGGTCAGCTGGCTGATATGAATGGGAAGTGCAGGCCATCATTGGAAACAGGCTGTGTTTGTTGCCAGTCACTTAGGAAAGCTTTTCCAATGCCTTCATCTCTCTCTACCCTTGCTTTCTGTGATAGTTACACTGCTGGGTAGACATATACTCCACTCCTCAGAAAGGCCTTGATTTTTCAGCCGTGGGGCAAATGAAACTGAGAAACACTCATAGGGTAAATCTGGATATACCCAAAGAAAAGCTTGTGAGTAGAATAGAATAGAATAGAATAGAATAGAATAGAATAGAATAGAATAGAATAGAATAGAATAGAATAGAATTAACCGGGTTGGAAGAGACCTTCGAGATCAAGTCCAACCTATCATCCAACACCATCTAATCAACTAAACCAGGGCACCAATCACCCCATCCAGTCTCTTCCTAAACACCTCCAGTGATGGTGACTCCACCACCTCCCTGGGCAGCACATTCCAATGGCCAATCACTCTTTCTATGAAGAACTTCTTCCTAACATCCAGCCTAAACTTCCCCTGGTGCAGCTTGAGACTGTGTCCTCTTGTTCTGGTGCTGCTTGCCTGGGAGAAGAGACCAACCCCCACCTGGCTAAAACCTCCCTTCAGGGAAAAGAACCAAGAAGGATTGATGGAGAATTTTTTTAGTGAGATTAGAAACCAGTGTTTGTTTCAAATGTCTGTAGGATGTTCCTGGCTATGTGTCAAATATTTGTTTCAAATACAAAACTATATTTTCATTTTTATTATGAAATAACTGCTCTCAGGGCTCTACCTGGAAAATATGGTGGTCACCAATCTTTGCACTAACATGATGCCACTGGTACAAGGAGGATGTAAAGGTCAGAGGAATCCCTTTGCCAGCAGAGTAGCACACCTGTTTGGCAACTTCAGTGCCCTTGCACAGGGCAAAACATCCCTTAGGCTTCCACATTGCCTGAATATGGAACTGGTCTCTGCAAAAGTGTCCTATTCAACATGTCCATTAGTCAGCAGAGAATAAGATACAGGTCTCCCACAGGCTTCCTCTCAGCTTCTGTGCATACCAGACCACACACTTCCCCTCAGCAGCTAGTTATTTCTCTCCCAAGAAAGAGGTCACTCCTACCTACACTACTGTATATAAACAAGTTACCAGACTTCACTGATAAGGGACATCTGTAGGAATGTGTTACCTCCAGCCTCAAGATCACACTCAATTTCCAGTCCTCTGTTTGTCTGCATTTCTCATAGCCTTGCTCACATCTAGTCTGCAGCCCAGGGACACACAGGCACAAGAAGATGACCCAGGAGTAAAACTTGCATCATCCTTCAGTTTGTTATATTTGGGCATCTTCTGCTGTCACGCCTGGGAGCATTTCCTCAGGAAATGTTATTTTTTCCTTATCTCATGATTTGGTGTTTGTTTGTGCAAGGTTCCTGAAACACAGTCCAAGCAGGTTGAACCTTGTGACTTGTGGCTGACTGAATACTGCTTTGCAAACAAATATGACATGACCACAAACTGAAAATAGTGAGCTTCGGTCCCAGGGAGATCTCCTTTTTCTCTTAGTGCAAGCCTAGTGGCCTGCTTAGTGGAATCTATGTCTGCCCACATTCAAAGTCCTCTTCTGGAGCTGCACACTAACTGCCAGCCTGTCACAGCCACAGCATCACCACAGCATGAAAGGTCTCCCTGCCCTGCATCTCAGTGAAGATGAACATGAACTGCAGGGAAGGATTTGCTGTGGTGTTTTGATTGTCCTTTCCAACAGCTGGTGGCATTCCCACCTCGCCCCCTTGAAAGCCCTGATTGCCCTTGTCAGGGTCCCTCTCTGTTGATGATCGAGTACAACAGCAGCGTCTGTTACTCATCCTGGTGTCCTCCTACACTGGATACCTCCTGCTTCTGCCTTCAGCTTGTAGTGAAGGTGTGGTTGGATGTCTCTGCTGGTTGAGAATATTCAGCACACCAGCCCATGCCCTGGTGGCTGCATTTTGACTATTTGATCTCTAGGTATTGGCCATGACATTTGCAAAGCCCAGGGTCTCCCTCTGCTGAAGAGCTGTCTCCAGCCATGATAAGCCAGGCAGATTGTATAAACCACTGAGACCAGGCCTGGTCTCTGAGACCTTAGAATCATAGAATCAATAAGGTTGGAAAAGACCTCAAAGATCATCAAGTCCAACCTGTCACCCAAGAACTCATGACTACTAGACCATGGCACCAAGTACCACATCCAATCCCCTCTCGAACACCTCCAGGGACGGTGACTCCACCACCTCCCTGGGCAGCCCATTCCAATGGCTAACAACTCTCTCTGTGAAGAACTTTCTCCTCACCTCGAGCCTAAACTTCCCCTGCTGCAGCTTGAGACTGTGTCCTCTTGTTTTGGTGCTGGTTGCCTGGGAGAAGAGACCAACCCCCACCTGGCTACAACCTCCCCTCAGGTAGTTGTAGACAGCAATAAGGTCTCCCTGAGCCTCCTCTTCTCCAGACTTCTCTTTTGCTGACCTCTGCCTTCAGTACCCCTGCTCAAGAAGGCCCAAAGACCTTCCTGGTGACATGAAGTCTCTCTTGGTGTTGTCCTCACTGCTGCAGCCCAAGCCTTTCATTTCCTGCAGAGGGAGAAAGATCAGAAGCCAGCAGTTTTAAACTGTCCCCTCTCCCAAATGTATCCAGCTTTTTAGAGGAAATTTCTGTCTCCAAAGCTGTTCTTATCTCATTCTCCCCTCCCTTCCCCCTCAAAATAACTCAGCAACAATTCTGGGCCTCTCAACAAGCAGTAGGGGTGAATGGAAATGTGCCTCTGCCTCCCGGTGCGCACGATCTGCGGATGCTGTGCCCTGCATGCACCCCTTGACTTGCAGTTATCTTGGAGCAGCAGCAACAGTGAGTGACTGAGCTTGAGCTGATTACTTCAAAGGTGTGTTTTGCCCTCTGAGCTTGTTAACACCTTGACAAATCAACGTTGGTAAAGATATTCCATACGCACTTTGGCTTCACAAGACTACAGTCGTGTCGCTGCTCTTGGAACAGACGAAGAGACCTGTTTTATACACATCCATTCACTTATTTGTAATACATTCTGTAAATGTATCATAGATTCGATGTGATTTATTACCCTTTTCCTAACACCTCAACCAGCCAATGTTTCAGAAGCCCTCTGGCATTTGTAAAGCTGGCTTCTCAGCCCCACCTGTCAGATGCATGTTCCCCAAAGGGGGAATACAAATCATCGGCCCCGTGGGGGCCGTAAACTACATGCTTTAGACAGCCCAGAAGTCCCTTGCTCTAACGTCCACCCTGACAGTAAGTATCAATGGTCCTGTGAAAGGCTTAGGTGAAGTTACCTTGCTCCCAGCTGATATATTTTCTCACCTCGACAAGGAACACCTAGGGGCAAATATCTTGGAGATTTGTCGGGTTTGGAGCTGGAAGGGAACCTGATGGTGTCGTTACATATACTACCCTGATTAATGTGATGTCGTTGCCCTATCAAGCAATGTTTTCTGTTTCTGTCTTTGCTGACAAGGCCTTTAGCACCAGTTTAAGGGCAAGGAGTAATAACAGAGACGAACAGAGTCATAATGACCGTCTTCTGAGCAAACAATTGATATGCTAATGACGTCGGTGGGAACGCAGCTCATATCTACAAAGAGAGGGACTGGAGAATGGAAATAGGACAGAGCAAAGAACAGAGGGGATTAAAAAAACTATTTGACGACGACTCTCATGGGATTTTTCCAAGGACCTAGATTAAGCTTTGTGGAGGAAAGGGAAAAGAATCCCTTGCGGGTTTTGTATTGAGAGCAAGAATTGTTTATCAGCTGATTTAGCCAAGGAACTGACCCAAGCTTAGTATTACCCCACAACAGAGAGGACAATGAAAGAAAGAAATGTATGTAGAGATTTTTTGCTTATATTTTAGCTCCTGTGCACTTCTGGTACTAAGTAAAGAGCTAAATTGTTCCCGAATCCCATCTCAACCCCAAGGCACGTCGTTACCTTTTCAAACTACCAACTATGAGTTCTGTACGTGGGGTAGTGTCAGATCTGCCAGCTACCTGTGATCCTGAAGAATGGAGTGCTTTGGAACTGGTGAAGAGAACACAAAGCAGTTGTGTTTGAGGCTCTAGCTCTATGTAGAACGGCAACCAAAGCCTATAGACATGTTTCAAGACGGGTGGTAGAGGAAAGGGAGCTGTGGCCTACCAATAAAGGCAACAAAAGTAGTAATATCGTGCCTAAAGAGGAGATCTACTTCAGCCAAGTAGTGAGCGGCAGCATTTCACATAATCATTCTCTTTTTTTACTTGCCCTCACAAGTATTCTGTGATTAAATCAGATACTTTTTTTTTAAAGCTCCACTGTCGACCAAAGACATCAACTAACAGAAAAACTGTAAAGCTCATGAGAATCTTACTCCAAGGCTAACACCTTCACTATTAAAGGTTTATTTCTGCTCTTCATTTTTTTTGCACTTCAGTTTCCACGTTTCAGAGCAAAGCATCTCTCTTTCTAGGTACTCTCTGGTGCAGGCACTTTAACCCCAATCAAGTTGTCTCTTAGCTGCCTCTTTGATCAGCTGAACAGATAGAGTTCCTTAAGTACTTCTCTGCAGGGCGCAATTTTCTCACCAAGAACCACTTTCATGCAATCTAGGATAGGAGCTGAACAAAGCTGAGTGAAGAACTTTGGCCAGACTGTGCTTTGAGGAAAACAAAAACTTAGGAGGTGGACTTTGTTACCTGATTACATTTGGTGTTTAAAAAAAAAAAAAGCAACCCACTTGATTATCTTCTGTAGTATTTATTGTTTTGCAGTGACAAAAACTTTAGTCCTCACTTGCACTTCTCTGTGAATTCCTTCCCTTTGAAATGATTATAAGAAGCATGATTACATTGCATCAGTATAAACCAACACTGACGTCCAGTCCTGGTTGCAATATAGCGACGCCTTATTCCCCAGTTTCTCTTTAAGCATCTCATTAAGCAACTCATTAAGCATCATGAGTTTCTTTTTAAGCATTTTGAAAAGTACAGATCTCCCTTTCAGGGTTCTTAGTAGCAAAATTAGCATTTGCTTTTTGTCCCCGTGCTCACCATTTTTTCATGGTTGTCAGTCCAAGCGTTTGGACTTCAGAGCTGCCTTGACGGGAAGCATAAATCAGGTATATAAAATCCAGGATATCAAAATGTGGATTCACTTATGTGGAGGCAGAAAATTCCCCTGTGCAGATGTGAAAGTGGGAGGGAATCTCTTTAAAAGTGTGGTCACTGCTCGTTTCGCTTCAGAGAACTTTGCAGCATTATGTTACTACAGGGAGAGAACTGTTATTGGTCAGCTAAAGGCCAGTGAATCGTAACATACTACTGCATCTCCCATAGAAGAAATCATGATCTCATGGTGGAAAAGTTCACTGGGGTATATTATTACTGGAATATGTCCTTTAAGAACAAGGGCAGAAGCTCGTAATGGGTATGGTGCCAGCACAATGGCACATGAGTGTACTCTGCTATCACAGGCCTCCACACCACTTCTCCACCCACAGAAAGGTCGATGACAGAGAGGCAAAAGGATTTATGCACTCACCACCCTACTAAGAAATGCTTTTACTTAGGTTGGGCCTGGGCTGTAAACAGCCTCACTTGTTTCAGCTGAACATTATTAAGGTCATAAAATGTCTTGAGATTCATGCAAACTTCATGCCAGCTTGGCTGCAACCCAGGTGCATCTGTTATGAGAGCCTCCTGAGAACAGTTGGGGAGCTGTGGGGGAACATGATGGCAGGTGGCATGTTGAGCTGGAGCCTGAAAGTAGTTTGTTGAGGGTTTGTGTATGGTTTCAGTGGTCCAGTCTTCTGTGGGACTGAAAGCACTCCAAAAAGAAAGCACTGCAAGGGAGGTCTTACAGCCTCTTGAGTCCCTCTGCCTGAGTGGAACCTCCAAGTCAGTGGCTGGGGAATGGTGATATTAGGGGTCACCTGAAAGTGTAGGTGTGTTGCTCTGGAACACAATGGAGCTTGTGGCATTGTGTCAGAGGTCTGGACAGGAGGTGTTTTGGAGTGTCACCAGCTACCACATTCCCATATCCAAGATTTGCCCATCCTCAGAAACTATTTACTGTGCAGGCCTTCTTTTGAGGACAGTAGCCTTTCATGCTCAGGAAGGTAACAGCATGTCCCCTCCCTTCACAAAAGCACAGACTAGCAGTAGGGATCAGCACTCGTTTTCCTTTTCCTCTCCCAGAGGCAGGCAGAGCATGGGTGCAGGGGGAGGCTCAGCAGTGCAGCCCAGCGGTTGGGGCAGCAGCCTGGGAAATAGCCAGAGATGGGCAGCTGGCTGGTGTGGGGAGCCAGGGAAGGCAGCCCCACTGTGAGGCAAAAAGGCAGTGCCAGCTGGGATGGAGCCAGAAAGGGGAGGGATGCTGGAGCCACGAGTGCACGCTGCCAGGGACATCAGCTCTGACCAGGGTGTCCTGCAGCTCACGGGGAGACGAGAGGCCCTCTCAGGCCCACGAAAGGACTGTGCTCCAGTGACAGAAGAGTAATCAGGTTGCGTCAGCCTGCTCTGTCAGTGACATGGTGACATGCTTCCAGTTCCAGGGGACATATTCCTTAAAGAGATTTTGTATGCTAATCCCCCTGCCCCATCAGCCAGGCCTTCGGCAGCCAAGCTGCCAAGTCCCCAGCAGGAGTAACCTCTGGTGTGCTGATAAGAGGGGATAAAAGCCACCTTCCCCAGCCTTCCCCCTTGGCTCTCCTGAGTTCTCCCCAGAGCCCCCTGCAGCCAGCTCCACAGCAAATGCTACTCCCTTCACTGGGAGGGTCATGAAGAAGTCACCTGGTAAAGATGGTGGCTGAATCTAGGCTTGCCTGGAGTTCAGCCCATGGATGAGATCATCCCGACCCTTGGGGAGCAGGGAGAAGATCCCCAGCCCGCCACCCAGTCCTGGTGACTCTGGAAGCATCCGTTCCCTTTGCTGTGCTGGCCAGCCTGTGAAACTGCATATGTCAGTGACAGATAAGGCTTTTCCCCAAAGAATTTCTCTTTGCTCCAAAGCTCAGTGAGCAGAAGAGGGTCTGCTCTCCCTCATGATGATCTCTGAAGTTACATTTGCACTGCCTGTGAACTCAGGGGCTAGCTAGCACAAATATATTGTATTGGCCAGAGCAGCCCCAGGGTTTGCTCAGTCATACCAGAAAAGCCTTTTCTGACAGCTGGGAATAGCTGGAGTAGACCACCAGTCTGGTCATGGACATTTGTGCAACATCTCTCTGAGAGGATTATAAGGGCAGTAACACACAGCTCTTCTGTTGATATTCTTACCCCTTGGGCAATTCACCAGTGACCAAAGACCCAGGCACATGAGCTCCTCTGCTTTACTGCAAAAGAGCTGCAGCACGGTTAGGTTGTAGTCCCTCAGTATTGATTGGGTTTGCTGTCACGTGAGATAACTCCTTTAAATAACTTGATACCAACCAAGTAGCGTTCCACTAAACAACAAAAAAACCCTCCTGTCTCAGCAAAATATTCCTTGACTAACTCCACTAACAGGTTTGTCTTTCCTTCAGAAAGCTTTCTTTATGAAAATGAGTTTAGTTTTGCAGACAAATCACGTCTGTTTGGTAGATCTGTACTCTAATCAGGTGAGGAAAATGCCCAGAGACTAGTTATGGGGGCTGTATAAATACCTCCATAGATAGAGGCATCAAGAGATAAAATGCAAAGATATTTATTATTTTATGAGGCTCATTCCTCTCTCCAGGATCTAAGGAGACATGCTTCATTGAATGTCAGCAAAGAGTCTTTGATGTAGTGAAAAATCTATTGGTTTTGATAGGCTTGGTCTTTCCCCCAAATAACAGTACACTGAAGTATTGTCTGTGGTGCTGGTGACCTTTAATGACACATTACCAAGTCTCAAGTGGCCCTTACATGGCTGTGACACAGCAAGAGCTCCAAGCAGCTTACGCAGTCCTGTAACACCTGAGCTCTCCCAAAGTATTAAGTGTCCAGTACAATGTCAAGGCCCTGTGTCAGTTCTGCATGTGTTTCATATTCAAGTGCTTTCCACCATTTAGCTTTGGGGTGATTGATTACCAGCACTGCAGGTACTGGGCGTATTTTCTGAGCTTACTGACTGTGGAGGATACCGCTGCCTACCTCAGAGGGAGTACATAACTCAGCATTAAAGGCCTTTGGGCTGCTCAGACAGACAGTGCTAACTCACAGAACATGAGATTGCATTTGCCAGGGCTGGCCTTGGGAGCAGGCAGCCGCCCAAGGTTTCACCACCACGACTGTATCCTCAGAGCTATAGGTGAGGGGGTAGCCTCAATTGCTTGTTTTAGATGGCACACAGACGTTTGCCTTCAGAGAAAGGCAGATAGGCAGCTGATTTGTGCTGCTGGAACAGCAGTTTATGAACACAGGAACAAAAGGATCATGCTGAAGGAATCCATGAGGGGACACAGCTGGCAGAGGAGCTGGCTGGGGAAGGTCTGCCGTTCAGATGGGAAGAAACATTCCCTCAGATAGCCCTTTCTGCAAGAATCGAGAAGGAGGAGGTGAAACATCCAAGTCCCTCAACACTGCTTGATGATGAAAACATGCAGACAGTGTATTCCTTTTTCTTAGGCTTTTAATCAAGGTTGCTGAAAAGGTCTCAGATGGACTGGTACAAGTTTTACTGTCGGAGTGTTACACTCCAATTACAATGTCTTGCTCTGGACCCTTTCGCCAGTTCAGGGTCATTAACCCCCATGGCAGGGGGGTTTGAACTAGATGATCCTTGAGGTCCCTTCCAACCCTAATAATTCTGTGATTCTATGTAGAACTAGGGATATCTCTGGGGATAGAAATGATTTAGTTTCCTTGAAGTTCTTGCCCATTGATAGAGGGCGTGCCAGAAGGCCTGCAACAAAGGATGAGACATGGTGTGTTACAAGTTTATTTCAGTCATGATTTTTGCTCTCCTGCCCATCACTGAATTAAAAAAACAATGCTGATTTCCCCCCTCCATTGTGTTTGTTTCAGGTGATGATTGCTGTTAGTGACTGCAAAGCCCCACCTTTCCTATTAACGGGTCAGTGCCCAAAACAGGCTCACTGCTAGTCAGAGCTGCATAGTTTAAACAGGTGCCCCTTCTAACACACGAGAAATACCAGCTGAGTTTTTAAAGTCAAGCTGTCCTGCTCACAGCTTAGGAGCAGGTCTGCTTTTGAGAATAGAGTAGCATAGAATAGCATAGAATAGCATAGCATAGCATAGAATAGCATAGAATAGAATAGAATAGAATAGAATAGAATAGAATAGAATAGAATAGAATAGAATAGGTTGGAAGAGACCTTTGAGATCATCGTGTCCAACCTATCATGCAACACCATCAACTAAACCATGGCACCAAGCACCCCATCCAGTCTCTTCCTAAACACCTCCAGTGATGGCGACTCCACCACCCCCCTGAGCAGCCCATTCCAATGGCCAATCACTCTCTCTATGAAGAATTTCTTCCTAACATCCAGCCTAAACCTCCCCTGGTGCAGCTTGAGACTGTGTCCTCTTGTTCTGCTGCTGGTTGCCTGGGAGAAGAGACCAACCCCCTCCTGGCTACAATCTCCCTTCAGGTATTTATAGACAGCAATAAGGTCTGCCCTGAGCCTCCTCTTCTCCAGGCTAAGCAACCCCAGCTCCCTCAGCCTCTCCTCACAGGGCTTGTGCTCCAAACCCCTCCCCAGCTTTGTTGCCTTTCTCTGGACACATTCCAGCAAGTCAACATCTCAATGCCTGTGAATCTGAGCTATGCAAATTGTGAACTAGGGTTTGGGAGGTGGTCCCTAGCTGACTATGAAACAGCTGCTTCTGATGAATGGTCCAGTAAATTCTCAGCTGATAAAGCTACCTGACTTTAAAGCAGCCAGCAGGCAGAGAAGTGGCTACTTGCCATTACACAATACAATAATGGAATGGATTTGGTTTTGTTTCAGTCCTTTACCCTTATCCTGTATCTACAGCAGGAGAGAGGACTCTAGCACCCAGGTAAATTGCCTGATGTGGTATGTGCCTTCTGGTGGTGTGGCAGGTGAGTGGCTGTCCCACGTGCACTTCTGCTGAAGGTCCATGAGAAGTGTTCTCCAAGCTCAAACAATATGATGAGAAGCTGATTTTCACATCTGTTCACCACCAAGAGAAGGCAGTAGGTGTGGCACTCAAGTGACAGGAGGAGGAATCAGAAGATCCACGAGGTTGTAGCCAGGAGGGGGTTGGTCTCGTATCCCAGGCAAGCTGCACCAGAACAAGAGGAGACAGTCTCAAACTGTGGCAGGGGAGGTTTAGGTTCGAGGTGGGGAGAAAGTTCTTCACAGAGAGGGTTGTTAGCTGTTGGAATGTGCTGCCCAGGGAGGTGGTGGAGTCACCATCCCTGGAGGTGTTCAAGAGGGGATTGGATGTGGCACTTGGTGCCATGGTTTAGTAGTCAGGAGGTGTTGGGCGACAGGTTGGACTTGATGATCTTTGAGGTCTTTTCCAACCTTATTGATTCTATGATTCCTAGGAGGGAACCTGCTGGCCTAGCTTGGAAACAGCTGACATACTTGGCCCCAGGGACACTGCTTAAGCCACTGAATGGGATGACTTTGGGAGCTAAGGGCACAGAGCATGGGAATGAGATACATGTCATTGGGCAGCACACACCTCATCCCCAGCCAGAGACAAAACACCTCAATGCGCTCCAAGATCAAACACATTTGCACTGGTTATTTTTACTCACGCTGGTGAAGGAGAGGCTGCAGCCAATGGTCCCCAAACATCACCCTGTGATCAATATTCTGCCAAGGTAGAGAGTGGAAGGAGTCCTTTAGTTGCTTTCCTGACAAAAGTAGCACAAAACTTCCCCAAAGAAGGAAGACCAGTGCACTGTGCCTTTGCAGCTATCCCCAAATCAAGAAAGCAAGCTATCTGCCCCAGTACTTGGGCAGCTCATTAAGAGGGATGAGGTATTTTATGAGGTGCTGATCCTCACAAAAGGAGTTACAGGGTGCTCTTCAGCTCAGGGTAGCACAAGCTTGCCCCAGATGAGGAGGGACAGAGGCCTGTGCTCCTTTGTAGCAACTTCTCTCATTCGAAGATGGCAAGTACCAGGATATGGGGCTGTAGGCAAAACAGGGTGAGGAGGGGCTGGTAAAGAAACTACTGGGTTCTGGGTGTGGACAGCATACATGGAAGACTGCTTCCCTGTGGTCCCATGCATACATGTGTCCAGAGAAGGGCCACGAGGATGATCAGAGGGCTGGAGCACCTCTCCTATGAGGACAGACTGAAGGAGTTGGGGCTGCTCAGTCTGGAGAAGAGAAGGCTCCAAGGGGACCTCATTGTGGCCTTCCAGGATCTGAAGGGGGCCTCCAAGAAGGCTGGGGAGGGAGTTCTCAGGCTATCAGGTAGTGATAGGACTAGGGGGAATGGAATGAAGCTGGAGGTGGGGAGATTCAGGCTGGACGTGAGGAGGAAGTTCTTCCCCATGAGAGTGGTGAAGCCCTGGAATGGGTTGTCCAGGGAGGTGGTTGAGGCCCTGTCCCTGGAGGTGTTTAAGATCAGGCTGGATGAGGCTCTGGCCTGATCTGGTGTGAGGTGTCCCTGCCCATGGCAGGGGTTTGGAACTGGATGATCCTTGTCATCCCTTCCAACCCTGACTGATACTATGATACTATGATGATACATGCTGAAAAATGACGTGATCAGACCAGTCCTGCTGAGTAGCAACATGGTAGAAGTTCTACACACGTGCACAGCACTGTGCAGTGTGGTCAGTGATTCCAGTGTAGCTGGTTTTGACACAGGTTCCTGCCAACTGGCAGACCTGTCCTGGTCGTACCAACCCGGGGGGACTCAGGCGAGAGGTCGCAGGCAAATGGGAATTGAAGCAGGAGATCTGTAACTCAGCTAGCAGACACTTCACTAATACCTGCCAGCTCACATCTGCCTGAAGGGTATATAGGCAACGGGAGCCAAGATGACTTCTGGGGAAAGGGAGGGCAGCAGCATGACAAAGGGTTGCATAGTGGCAGGCAGGCAAGGTCTGTGCTTTGGGGATTAATGAGGGAGTGGGGCATTTTCCAGAATTCATATTCAGTGTGCTTAGCTTCATCCAATGTTTCACTCCATTCCTCTCAAGCACCACATCCCACCCGATATGATGACTTTTCAAAGCCCTCTTTAGGGTGAGCTCTTTGTTGTGTGGGTTTTTTTTTCTCTCCAAAGCACTGCTGAGGCAGTGTAACGTGGCCCAGACCTGCATACGTGCTGCCCCATTCTGCAAGGTGGAAAACAAAAGCTAAAAGAGGATAGTTAACCTTTTCTAATTGTTGCAGAGAGGACTAGTTGCCAGGAGGAACTTGAGTGCTGATCCTGCTTTACTTACCATGTGACCTTTGGGTAAGTTACCTAATTAGCTCGTCCTTCAGTCAGCAGAGCCTGTAAAGAGCAGGTGTTTCAGAGAAACCCAGGATTACTGAGCCAACGTGTGGCCTTAGGAAACAACCAGAGAATCAAACTCATTATGCTTTTTAAAGGTAATAAAGAGAACTCAAAGAGCCACAGCAATTTTGAGCTTGCCCTCTAATCTTTTGGTGGGGCACAGGGCTAAGCCCAGGCGATTTAGAATCGCACAATTATTTTGGATGGAAAAGATCTTTAAGATTAGTGAGCCCAGCCATAAACCTAACACCGCCATGGCTATTAAACCATGTCCCAAACTGCCATGTCTGCAACGTCTTAGTTGCACAGAAGGTCGTTCAGGATGGCATTTGGTATTCGTGGAGGACTTATATGGGCTCACCTGGTCCAATCAGAACTGAGTTGACTCTGGTCTGCTGGAATTAATTTCCTCCTGCTAGATATATGTGGGTCTTTATTCCCTGTGGCCACCCTGTGCTGTTGCTGCCAGGACTGCCCTTCAAATGCACCATCTAGGAGATGCTGGGTAACCCCTCTTTGTCCTTGTGTCTGAAACAGGGATTGGATGTGGCACTTGGTGCCATGGTTTAGTAGTCAGGAGGTGTTGGATGACAGGTTGGACTTGATGATCTTTGAGGTCTTTTCCAACCTTATTGATTCTATGATTCTATGAAAGGAGCGTTCAGGATGAATTAAGAACACTTGATTTCATAGCTACTCCTTGAGTACTCCTTGAATTTTCCACATCCAGTTTCTCCCCCTTCTGCAAATGTCTTCTTTACTGACTCACTTTAGGCACAGTTGAATCTCTTTTCTTCCTGAAATTATGCAGTACTAAGTACATAAACACTTCTCTGGGTGGTGGGGATTATTTTTTTGGCTTGGTTGGGTTTTTTCTGCATTCTTTATGCTGATGTAGAATGACATGAAAAGACAGGAACAACCATCCCCAGAGATCATCCTCTCTGTGGTGAAGAATCTCTCACCCTGTGTTGGAAAAAGTACTTTACCATTTGATGTCCAAGAAAATGCCATTGTATCTCTGCTGTGGATTACACTTGGTGCCATGGTCTAGTCTTGAGGTTTGTGGTTACGGGTTGGACTCGATGATCTTCGTTGGACTCGATGATCTTCGAGGTCTCTTCCGACCTTGGTAATACTGTGATACTGTGATACAATCACATTGATTGTCATTATCTGCCTGCCTCCTGGGGTAGTACTGCTTGTTTTCCTGGTTTGATCTCCCTTGCCTTTAGAGAGGGAGCTCTTCCAGTAGATGCTTTGCGACGGGCCGGGCCGCACTCTTCTTTCAAGCTAGCTTGGTCCTCGTGGTCTTGTGCTACAATGGTCCACCACAGTGTGTATTTAAATCTTCCCCTTTTTTAATATGCTGTGGACTGGGCATCTTAAATGCAGCCAGACTGCCAGAATCACTTCTTCTTCAGAAGTACCCATAACCACGAGTGGTCTCATTGAAACCGGAGGCACTCGCTGCAGCCCAAGGAACAATTCAATGGGATTAAGGCAATGCCAAATCTGGGCTGTTGTGATTAAATTTTGAAAATATTAAGTGAAAAACCTTGGCACAAATCCTAACCAATATGTCTTTGAGCAGTTCTGCAGAAGAGAGTGGAGCTGAGTCTTGCCTGAGGTGTAGCAGCATGACTGTTTTAACACGTCCTTCCATTGTCTTCAGTGGAGAGAAGCTAAGCATTTTGGCTCACAAAGGGCAAGCTCTTTGAGGGATGTTAAGGTTAGAGTGTGGAAAGAGCAATTTCAGGGAAAAAAAAAGTTGCAACAGTGAAGCCAGACAGAAACCTTGCTGCCTGGGAAAAGAAAAGGGAAAAAAAGACTCTAGAAGTAAGAACCTTTCCCACAAGCGCTGTGAGCTCCCTGGGGCTCCTCTGCACCATGTGCTGAAGCAAACGTGCAACATCCCAACTCTCCCACTGCTGGCCACAGAGCAGAAGAGCTGTGTCGGTGTGGTCCAGTGACCAAACCTGTATTCCCTGCTCAGAGGAAAATATGCCATCATTTCAAAGGGAGCTTGCCATCCCTCAGGCTTTGTTCCATGCTGAATATACAGAGCAGTCTGAGGTTTGCTCTGGGCTTTTTGCAAATGTAATATAGATGAACTAGCATATTCCCTCATCTGAAGAGTAAATCTTGGGATAGGAAAGGCAAGGAGTTCCTTTTCTGTGACAACAGGACAATGCCACTGATTACATTGCTAATGGAGTGTTAGAGGATACTTTGTTCTTCACATGCTCTTAGAGCACCTCATCCTAAATGTATCCAGAAACTGGAGCAGAGGCAAATTTAACATCACATTTATTAGGAAATCTGTCAAGCAGCAAGTCCACTCTGCTAGTTCTAGTGGGGTTTTGACTGGAGAGGTTTTGTTGTTGTTTTGTTTAGGTGTTTTTTTTTGCTGCAGATGCCTATGAGGTTCCAGGATGAATCTGAGGTGTTGATATTCGTCTATGAATCTGCTCCTTCTCCAGTCTGCCAGTCTGACCCAGAGCCAAGTCGTACAGAGGTGCCACAGCTGGAGTGACTAGGTTATTTGTGGTGAGGATCTCCCCATTTTGACACTACTCCCTTCTGTCCCTTAGCCTGGAGTGACCTGTGGATAAATCTGTGTCCCCTTGTGAGCATCAGGCTTCAAGAAGGACGCTGACCAACTAACTGGAAAGAGTCCAGAGGGCAGGAACAAGAGTGATCAGAGGGCTAGGAAACATGAGCTATGAGGCAAGACTGAAAGAATTGGGTTTGTTTAGTCTAGGGAACAGAAGACAGATAGATGTGATAATATCCTTCACATACCCTTCAAGCATTTGAAAGGCTACTGCAAGGATGAAGGATAAGCTGATCTCCATGTCTGCTGGGGACAGGAAGGGAAGTAACAGGCTTAAAGTACAACGAAGGAAATTCAGGTGAGATGTTAAGAGATATTTTCCAATTATGAGACGTGAGCACCACCGGGATGGGTCATTGTGTGAGAGTGCTCTTGTGGGAAGGCTTTAGCAGCACCTGAGATAATTATCTCAAATTTAGCACCTTCAACGTGGCTATCTGGAGGCTAGTGGAAGGGCAAGATGACCTTCAGTAGTTTCTTCCAGCTCTGTTTTGGATGATTTCTGTTATCAATGCAGAATGTCACAAAGCTGATTCTTAATTCTCTGGTGAGTGCTTTGTGACCAGGCCACTACCTTGTTTTACAGGCTGTTGTTAGAAGGGAGAAGGGATTTCGACGAGTTGTTCATCTTGAACTTATCCAGAAAAAAATCTTCAAAGACACCACAGGGACTCTCCTTTAAGTGAGTTACAGATGCAAACAAACAAGCATGAAGGCATATCTCTCAGCTGATCTAAAAAATAAGGCCCTAGTAGACCAGCTGCCCTCCACAATGTCCTAAACCATTCTTTCATGGTGGCTTTTGCACTGAGGTGCCTCTTGATGCCTCAGTAGACAAAATCAGACACTCGAGAACTTAGGTGCAGTCAGGAGTTGTGAGTTTCTTTATGTAACTCAATAAAAGAAACAAGACAAAAGCAAAACCCGATGCACACAACAACCTCTCCTTCTCCAGTTTCACAAGGAAGCAAGTTCCAACAGTGTCAAGTCAAAGATGAAATAAAAAGCCAAGGGCATGCTGCCATGCATATATCAGAGCAGCGTAAAAGGGCGGCGTGCACACTCACGCAGATATAAACACTGTGAGGCGAGCAGGGGTTTACGACCCAACAAAGCAGCTGCCTTTGCAGCAGGGCCTGTGCTTTTAGCCATCACTTTTCTGTAATCCTGTCCATTTTCAGTAAGGGACCATTATGCAGCCAGCATTTGCCCAAAGGAGTGTCCAGACGTGGGTGACAGCACAGGAGGAAGAAGAGACTGGAAGACAGCGGTGGCCTGGGGCTTCCCAGGCTGTGGTGACCCATAACACTGCTCCCCAGGGTGGTCACTGAAGCAAGCTGGGGACCCATGGGTGGGAATCCCCCACGCAGCTCAGCTGATGCAAATATTGCAGAGCGGTTTAGAATTAAAAGACATTTCAGATGTCCCCACAGAGCAGCTCTCTTCTGCTTGCGAGTTCAGCTCCTTTCTGTTGCTCTTCTGCACCCTTTTGTCCTCTATTGTGACTGTGCTGGAATTGAGGTTTGAGACGTGTGCACCAGCCAAAGGGCAGTGAGCTCCTTCAACCTTCCACTTCATCTGCCACTGATCCATTTTTAGTGGGAATAATGACAAAAGCTGATGAAGTGCAAGATTTGACGTTCATCTGGGAGTGCAGAAGCATGCAATTTCTAATTTCCCCCAGTTCAGAAATGGATTAGCATCTTTCTCTTTCATCTGTGGAGTTTCGAAGGTCAGAAATGCATTTAATTTTTCTTTGCTCCCCAAAGTGCTCATTTGCACACAGGTGCACAGAATTTTAAGTCCATCATTCTCTTCTTGAAAAAAAAATTTATACCTCAATTTCAAATTAAACGTTTTATTTCAAGCAAGCTTTTCCTTCTTATTGCTGCCTTTGAAAGACTCAGCATGTGGCCATGCAAATCAAGGGAACTGCCAAATAATCAATCTACACTAAATGCAAGAAATGAAAGCTGGGGGGGGGGAAGGAAATGTTATCCAAAATACTTTCAGATGAACAGTTATGTCTTTCCCTAATTATGTGACAGATATTAGTCAACTCATTGTTAATGTTAGAATAGAATAATAATAGAATAGAATAATAGAATAAACCAAGTTGGAAGAGACCTTCAATACAATACAATACAATAAACCAGGTTGGAAGAGACCTTCAAGATCATCACGTCCAACCTATCAACCAATTCAACCCACCCAAACAACTAGATCATGGCACCCAGCACCCCATCAAGTCTCCTCCTGAACACCTCCAATGATGGTGACTCCACCACCTTCCTGGGCAGCCCATTCCAATGGGCAATCACTCTCTCTGTGTAGAACTTCCTCCTAACCTCCAGCCTAAACCTCCCCTGGTGCAGCCTGAGACTGTGTCCTCTTGTTCTGGTGCTGGCTGCCTGGGAGAAGAGACCAACCTCTGCCTGGCTACAACCTCCCTTCAGGGAGTTGTAGAGAGCAATAAGGTCACCCCTGAGCCTCCTCTTCTCCAGGCTAAGCAACCCCAGCTCCCTCAGCCTCTCCTCATAGGGCTTGTGTTGTACAGCTTTGGTTCCATCATTGCACCTAAAGGTAACTTTCCTCCAAGGAGAAAGTTTCCAATGCAGGGGGAGGGAATTTTTGATTTATGTTCCAGGCCTCTTGAAAATTAGGAAATCAAACATGCATCATTTTCAAATGATTCACATCATGATGCCAGGGGAAGTCTGGGCTTGAGGTGAGGAGAAAGTTCTTCACAGAGAGAGTTGTTGGCCCTTGGAATGTGCTGCCCAGGGAGGTGATGGAGTCACCATCCCTGGAGGTGTTCAAGACGGGATTGGGCACGGCACCTGGTGCCATGGTTTAGTAGTCATGAGGTGTTAGATGACAGGTTGGACTTGATGATCTTTGAGGTCTTTTCCAACCTTGTTGATTCTGTGATTCCATGAATTCTTGTGTCTTGCACATCTGCAAACCTACAGGTCTGGTAGACAGGTACTCCCAAGACTGAAAATTCTGGGACATTTTTTGTCTCTATCCACTCTCATTCCCAGGCAGTTGGAGGCCTTTCTGTGCTAGAAGGATCTGTGCTTGGTGCTCTCAGTCAGTAGCCCAATACTTGAGTTTCCTTCTGAAAGTACCTGCTGACATGCTCTCAGGTAGGGCAAAGTTTTCCTGCTGATTAGTCTGGTGCAGGCACCAAGTCAGGGCTGGGACAACAATGCCACTGGCTGCCTTAGAAATACTCAACACAGAATCATAGAATCAATAAGGTTGGAAAAGACCTCAAAGATCATCAGGTCCAACACGTCACCCAAGACCTCATGACTACTAAACCGAGACAGAGATGTCTGTACCCAGGGCAGTGGGATTGCAACCTTCATGTGCTGTCCAATGAATCAAAGAGTTTTGCTGATCACATTCAGCAAATGTGACGTGAATGTCTTTTGTGGGGGGATCTTTGGGGGGGTGCAAAAGCATTCGATTGTTTTGGCATTTGGAGGTATTCCTCCCAGTGAGATCCAGACACCTCACTGCTTTGTATTCCCTCACAAACGCAACCAATGTGACTCCAGGTCATGTTACGTGTACCCGCCTTGTCTCTGGGAGCACAGATCACCTGGATCCCAGATGACCATAAGCCATGCACGTGGCAGCACAAAGCCAGGGCTGGTGCAGGGTACATCTGGTGCACCCAGGGCCAGGCACCGCATAAATGCCTGGCTGTTCTTCCCACTGCTGCTTGGGGCAAAGGTTACGGTGCTCAGCTTCACCCTGCGCTCAGGATGTGCTAATGCTTTAAAATGCAGCTGAATGAAAGGTGTTTTATGAATATAGGGTATTAAGCCTTTGTGCAGCGCTGCAGCCTGTGTGTTTACTTTGGGTCCTGAGCACCCAGCCCAAGTTACTGGAGCAAGTAATCTCCCGGTGCCTGTTGCCGCACGCACCGTAAACTGCTGCTGCCCACACAGCTGCCTCGTGAATCCCACTCGGGCTTTTAGCTGAGGGACCTTTTATGCAACAGTGTTTGAGTAAGATTCTTTGGAGAAAATCCTGCAGGGGAATCCCAAACCTGATCTTTCTCCAACTGCCACTCCTGCCAGCTGCACACCTAGTACTGCAGATCTTATTGAGGCCAAACCTCTTTTAAGGTTGTTGAGGAATTCTGCCTGAATGAGTGTAGCTAAATCTGCAAACCTCAGTTGGAAGCATTGTTCACCCAGCACAGTGGAGGGGATTAGAGCACTTGATGTGTAACAGAGCAAGACATGGCTGCTTTCATATCCTACTGGGACCAGTCAGAATGCTCCAACATGAAGCCCTTGAATTTAGGTAAAGGACAGAGCTGTAGTCCTCCAGGAGGCTAACTCATCATATGCCTCTGTAAGAGGTCAAGATAAAGTGAGGCCAGGCCAGGCAATAATAACTTAGGCACTCGAACTGGAAGGAAACACGATCAAACTGATTAAATGAGTCATGCCTACATGATCCCGCGGTGCAGAGGTAGGCAGAAAAGCCCACCCCTGCCATTCTGAGTTGGAGATAGTGACACCGGGCAAAAGTCTTCTTACAGGAACCAAGATGCTGGTAGCTGTGCTATTTCCCAGAGAAAGGGCAGCATTTTTGCTTCACTGAAGCATGACAAAGCAAGAACGGGCAGTAACTGGCCTGCACTCAAGTGTCAGGATGTCTTATACCTGCGATGCACGCAAGGGCCACATTTTCATCAAAACCCTGAAGTGCAGAAAGTATGAGGAAGCCAGTAAGGTTAGACCAGTAGACATACAAGTCATTTGTTCATATTTCCACAGCCAAGACTTGTGTCACTAAATTAGCTGCAGCTCCAGAAGGCTGGGATAGCTGCACTTCCAAAAAAGATCAGTTTCCTCCAAACAGGTTTGACAGTGCTGCTGGAAGACCTGTGGACCAGCTTATGAGGCTTCGAGAGCCTGATGTGCTGTGACATCTTCAGACTATCCAGGTGGAAGACTCATCTTGGCTAAAGACAAGTATTTCAAGGGCCACCAGACTGGAGTTGGTGGCTTCACAAATAAGACACCAACTGGGATTGTCTGAGCTCCAATTTTGTGGTCTGTCTGTGACATGGATTGCACCCCATCTCTCTTCTATGCTCTCTTTTCCCTATTTATCCTCTCTCTTCCTTGCTTTCACTGTGTAAGTTTTTAGGCCAGACAAAGGCCACCAATTGTTTGTACAAGGGTTTGTGTGCCCTTTGATGCCTCCAAGTATACAATTGCCAGTTCAGCTTCCAAATATTTTTTAACAATAATACACAGAGCTGTTTATTTCCACTCTCTCTTGATTAGCAGTAAAAGTACTGGAGAGTCTTTCTGTTCTCGTCCCCTGAAGATGAATGGCAAACCATTTCCAACTCAGTCTCCTTTTTAGCTGACAGAGGGAGGGGTACATCTCCCCAAGGCTAATCCAAGGATTTAATCTCCTTAAAACTGGGTGAATGAACACCAAGGCAGTGTTTTTCACAGGCTCTTATGTCACTTCTAAATATGACATAATCAGAAAGGGCTGCCTCTGGGAGCAAGAGTTCCAGTTCTTTCTGGTTAGCTAGTGCATGCATGTGCCATGAGCCCAACGAGTCAAGCTATCACAGTATCACTAAGGTTGGAAGAGACCTCGAAGATCATCGAGTCCAACCTGTCACCACAGACCCCACGACTAGACCATGGCACCAAGTGCCATGTCCAGTCCCCTCTTGAACACCTCCAGGGACGGTGACTCCACCACCTCCCGGGCAGCCCATTCCAATGGCGAATCACTCTCTCGGTGAAGAATTTTCTCCTCACCTCCAGCCTAAACTTCCTCTGGTGCAGTTTGAGACTGTGTCCCCTTGTTCTGGTGCTGGTTGCTAGGGAGAAGAGGCCAACCCCTTCCTGGCCAAGTCCCCAGAGTGTAAATAGGCAGCCCAGGACATCTATGAGGACTTTAACCCACTAGATGACACCTATCTCAGATATGTCTACCCATGCTGCTCTTCTTGCATTTCCCAGCTGCAGCCTGCATAGTCGGCGAGTTAATGCAGGGGGAGAATCCAGCTCTCTCACTCCCAAGTGTCCAAGGAATGACCCAGCCATCTGCAGGAATCATTACCGTCCTCCACAAGGGGGGCAAGGTCAAACCAATTGAATGTTGTCTGAAGAGGATCTTGGGGAGGGAATGTTTTCATTACAACAGTTCATCTTTCTTTTCACAGTTCATCAAAAGCAGGCCTTCTGCATACACACGCAAGACAAATAGGACCGAAGAGTGATGACGGATACTGTAGGTCCACAGTGATTGGGATGACCCTCCACTCACACAGTTGATCAAAGGCAAGTAAAACAATCAGCCAGCCTTCAGCAATGATGTAATATTAAATTCCCCAAACACCTCATTCAATTAAGTCATTATGATCAAAATCTCCATACCAGATCTTGTAAATTATACATTCTTAGACCTTGCCCTAACACAGCAGAAAAGGACTTCCGGAGGGAAAATGGCTTTTAAAATGCTGTGATGTTACAAACCCTACCTCTGTGAACCTTCTGCTGCTTTTACAAGTCTGAGCCAAACCTGACTGCAGAAATGTTAGGCCCATGCAGGTGTAGTGCCAGAGCAGGAGAGGAGCAGCCATGATGGGGAACAGATCGGTGTGGACGATGCTTGCACGGTTCAGCCTTGACACCAGAAAGTAAAGAGTTCTGAGCATTTGAAATGCAGATGTCCTGAGTGTGCAGATGGAATTTACTCTGCAGTCAAGAGCATCTCACCTTTTGGAATGGGTCCAGACAAGGGTCATGAAAATGATCAGAAGGCTGGAACACCACTCTGACAAAAAGAGGAGAAAAATGGGGTTGCTCAGCTTGGAGAAGACTTCGGGAACACCTTATTGTGGCCTCTCAATACTTAAAAGAAACTTATAAGAAAGATGGAGCACAACCTTTTAACAGGATCTCTATTTACAGAACAAAGGCAACTGTTTTAAACTGGGGGAAAAAAAAAAAGAAGAGGGGAAAAGAAAGATATAGATTTGACATAAAGAATAAATTCTTTATGATGAGGTTGACGAGACACTGGAATAGGCTGTCTAGAGAAGTTGTGCATGCCCCATCATCAGCACTGGTTAGGCCACACCTTGAGTACTGTGTCCAGTTCTGGGCTCCTCAGTTTAAGAAGGACATTGAGATGCTGGAACGTGTCCAGAGAAGGGCAATGAGGCTGGGGAGAGGCCTTGAGCACAAGCCCTGTGAGGAGAGGCTGAGGGAGCTGGGGTTGTTTAGCCTGGAGAAGAGGAGGCTCAGGGGATACCTTATTGCTGTCTACAACTATCTGAAGGAGGTTGTAGCCAGGTGGGGGTTGGTGTCTTCTCCCAGGCAATGAGCACCAGAACAAGAGGACACAGTCTCAAGCTGCAGCAGGGGAAGTTTAGGCTCGAGGTGAGGAGAAAGTTCTTCACAGAGAGAGTTGTTAGCCGTTGGAATGGTCAAGTCACCATCCCTGGAGGTGTTTAAGAGGGGACTGGACATGGCACTTGGTGCCATGGTTTAGTCATGAGGTCTGTGGTGACAGGTTGGACTTGATGATCTTTGAGGTCTCTTCCAACCTTGGTGATTCTGTGATTCTGATTGGATTTGCTCATGGTCAGGTGGGACAGGGCTTTGAGCAATCTGATCCAGTGACAGACGTCCTCTCCATTACAAGGAAGTTGGACTAGGTGATCTTTAAGGTGATCTTTAAAGGTTCCTTCCAACCCAAACCATTCTATGATTCTCTGATCCTCAGAAGATGTCTCGCTCCCCTGAAACATCAATCTGTGCGTGAGATGCATCCTTCTCTGGAAGACTTCTTCATGGATTAGAGGGATCTGAGAAACTAGATGAAACTTGCTGAATAATTGAGCAGAGATGAGCCCCATCCTTTAGCTCTGCAGTAATGACTGTAAAAACATCAGACACTGTAATGATGACAAATGAATAGACTCCCAATTCCTATGGGGAAAATATATTTTTGTTTTCTCTCTACTTTCAACATTGGCTTGAGGGAATATAATTCCCTACTCGATGCAAAAGGGGTGACTCAGCCCTACATCATGTGCTCCCACTCCATCTCTTCTGTGCCTTGGTGACTGTGTGGTCGAGCCGTCAGACCAACCAAGGGATTCAGATGGATGAGGGAACTCTTCCCTTTCTTCCTGTTTCCTGCCAGGTTGGGCATTAGGCTGGATCAGCCTGACAGGCTTTATTTCTCAGATGCACGAGCTCTACAGCCAGCTCAAGGGAAGGGATGAGAAATCATGGATGGGGGGCACAAAAATGCCACACATTTTGGCAAAAAGATGGATTCATATTAGCTCAGGGTGATCATGAAATCCTAACCTACCTAACTTACATGTTATCTAGTAACTGAGTGGTAAGATATTCTCCACCTCATTACCGGTTCCCTGAGTCAATGGTAATTGCCCTGCTGCTCTCCACTTTATTACAGAAAGGCATGACAACTGAACAGAGCAAATCTTGTCATGTGTAAATTCATCAGGCACCTGAAATGAAACCTGACAAGGTGCTGTGTGGCATTAAGCAACCAGCTTCAGCACTAGTAGTGGCACAGTCACATTTACCAGCTCTAAAAAGGGAAGAAGGCTGCAGGAGAAGGAGCAAGAAAAACTTTACCCTGGAAGTTTTGAGACAAAGGAGAAACAGAACTCCTGAAACAGACTGCAGCTGGTGTAAAGAAATCCATTTGGACAGGCTAGGGGTGTCAACCTGTCCCTTCAGGTGGTGTACCTTGGGAAATGGAGTTGCATCCAGAAGTGTAGATTGTGTTCACCCGTGACATAAAGTATTTTACTGTCTGAGAACAATAATGCAAACATTCATCTAAATGTCATGCTGCAAATGCTAGCACCTATAGAGAAATGGCCCCATCCTCTTCAATGTCTTCATTGACAATCTGGATGAGGGGATTGAGACAGTCATCAGCAAATTTGCAGATGACACCAAGCTGGGAGCAGATGTTGGTCAGTTAGAGGGTGGAAGGGCTCTGCAGAGGGACCTCGACTGGCTGGACAGATGGGCAGAGTCCAATGGGATGGCATTCAACAAGTCCAAGTGCCGGGTGCTGCACTTTGGCCACAACAACCCCATGCAGAGCTACAGGCTGGGGTTGGAGTGGCTGGAGAGCTGCCAAACAGAGAGTGACCTGGGGGTGCTGATTGACAGCTGCCTGAACATGAGCCAGCAATGTGCCCAGGTGGCCAAGAAGGCCAATGGCATCCTGGCCTGCATTAGGAATGGTGTGGCCAGCAGGAGCAGGGAGGTCATTGTGCCCCTGTACTCTGCTTTGGTTAGGCCACATCTTGAGTCCTGTGTCCAGTTCTGGGCCCCTCAGTTTAAGAAGGACATCGAGACACTTGAACGTGTCCAGAGAAGGGCAACAAGGCTGGGGAGAGGCCTTGAGCACAAGCCCTATGAGGAGAGGCTGAGGGAGCTGGGGTTGTTTAGCCTGGAGAAGAGGAGGCTCAGGGGAGATCTCATTGCTCTCTACAACTACCTGAAAGGTGGTTGTAGTCAGGAAAGGGTTGGCCTCTTCTCCCTAGCAATCAGCACCAGAACAGGAGGACACAGTCTCAAGCTGCACCAGGGGAAGTTTAGGCTCGAGGTGAGGAGAAAGTTCTTCACCGAGAGAGTGATTCGCCATTGGAATGGGCTGCCCGGGGAGGTGGTGGAGTCACCGTCCCTGGAGGTGTTCAAGAGGGGACTGGACATGGCACTTGGTGCCATGGTCTAGTCGTGGGGTCTGTGGTGACAGGTTGGACTCGATGATCTTTGAGGTCTTTTCCAACCTTAGCGATACTGTGATACTGTGAGATGCCTGTTCCAAGTGTCTGAAGTAAGGGGGGAAGGCAAAATTGGAAGGAGAGGTGTAGCAATTCAGGAAAAGTCTCAAAGAGGAACCCCACTACCTATGGCTATGTTTTACTGTGTTAAATCATTTTATTGAATAGAATAGAATAGAATAGAATAGAATAGAATAGAATAGAATAGAATAGAATAGAATAGAATAGAATAGAATAGAATTACCAAGGTTGGAAGAGACCTTGAAGATCATCGAGTCCAACCTGTAACCACAACCTCACAAGTAGACCATGGCACCAAGTGCCACATCCAGTCCCCTCCTGAACGCCTCCAGGGACGGAGACTCAACCACCTTCCGGGAAGCCCATTCCAATGGCAAATCACTCTCTCGGTGAAGAACTTTCTCCTCACCTCCAGCCTAAACTTCCCCTGGTGCAGCTTGAGACTGTGTCCCCTTGTTCTGGTGCTGGTTGCTAGGGAGAAAAGGCCAACCCCTTCCTGGCTACAACCACCCTTCAGGTAGTTGTAGAGAGCAATGAGGTCGCCCCTGAGCCTCCTCTTCTCCAGGCTAAACAGCAGGGCTGAGCTCCACATCCCTCACAGTTTCTTTGGTAAGAGTAGTCTAAATCTTGGATTACTGAAAACAAGCCACCTCTATCTACTCTACACCTCTATGCACTTTAATAAATGACCAGGTGACTTAACTGCTTCAATGGATTTATACAGTTAGGTGACTCCTGAAACTAGTGTCTGTAGATATTGTGCAGCATTGTTTTATTGTGTTGTGGTGGTTGTTTCCCAGCTTCCCTGAACTGCTACACTAAGCACAGACCTGCTGCCGTGGGCAGCACACATGCTAAACGTAGGCCCTTGCTACCCAATCAGCTGTACCTGGGGATTTTTAATGCATGTATTACCATGGCAGCCAAGCCATGCATAGCCACCAAAGGCAGAATTGTTTATAGCTAGTATGTGACTCCCTCACAAGGCAGTGAAAAGCTAGAAGTAGCAACTACACCTAATGATCCATGAACTAAATTCCCAGTGGTGTCAAAGGAGGAGCTTTATTTCCTGAGCATGTGGTAGGGATCTGTTACCATGTAGGTGAGGATGGATTTGGTGATTACCCTGGCTGTGTTCCCTACCTGTTGGTCCAGAACAAATTGATGGGGAGGAGGAGCTGAAGTTTAAAAGAAAGAGTTCCCTAAACCTAATCGTTAAGTCATCCTCAGAGGCTTTGGTTTCAAGTGGACTGAAGGTGCGTAAGTAAGACCAAAGAAACCCTGCACTATGCGTGAAAAATTAACACAACGAAATCCCAAAGGCAGGCAGCAGCATGGAAGATGCAAATGATCTTCCACAGGCTTCCAGTGTAATGAAATCTTTCCTGTGAATAGCTCTTTGCTGAGGAAATGGGCTCTCCTAGAGGATCAGGTAACAGTGAACTGGGGTCTCCCTCTTGTCAAGTAGCCACAGAGCTAAGGGCTATCCAAGACAACATTTCTACTTTACCTCTTGCTGGAGTAGTTCAGGTTCTTCTAAAATAGCAAGAGGGAAGGGCCTACTTTTCTGGCACAGTGGATAGCTGATGCCAGAATGGGGGGAGGGGAGTCACCCGAGGTGTAAGGTCTGCTCCAGGAAGGAGCTCATTATTTTGGCACATTTGAGCCCCATCAGCAGAAGCCCGAGAAGCTGTTCACCTCCGGGGTGAGTCCATGGGGATGTGAGCCTAGATCTGGGAGGTGGCCAAGATGTTGGCTTAAGACAGCTCTCACTCATCACTGTGCTGGACTTCAGCTGACTCTTCAGCTTTCTGGTGATGGGAGTAAGTTTTTTGAATGTGTTTCAAGAACAAAACAAAGAAGCTAAGGAGATATTTCTTTTTAACCAAAGCAAACCACTAGGTCAAGACTTTTTTTTTCTTTCTTCTCATTTGGCTGCTGACTTTCCCTGCTTTGTCAGAGAAGGGCAACAAAGCTGGGGAGGGGTTTTGAGCACAAGCCCTATGAGGAGAGGCTGAGGGAGCTGGGGTTGCTAAGCCTGGAGAAGAGGAAGCTCAGAGGAGACCTTATTGCTCTCTACAACTACCTGAAGGGAAGTTGTAGCCAGGTGGGGGTTGGTCTCTTCTCCCAGGCAACCAGCACCAGAACAAGAGGACACAGTCTCAAGCTGCACCAGGAGAGGTTTAGGCTGGAGGTTAGGAAGAAGTTCTTCATAGAAAGAGTGATTGGCCATTGGAATGGGCTGTCCAGGGAGGTGGTGGAGTCACCATCACTGGTGGTGTTTAGGAAGAGACTGGATGGGGTGCTTGGTGCCATGGTTTAGTTGATTAGATAGTGTTGGGTGATAGGTTGGACTCCATGATCTCAAAGGTCTTTTCCAACTTGGTTAATTCTATTCTATTCTAGTCTAGTCTAGTCTAGTCTAGTCTAGTCTATGCCATTCTATTCTATTCTATGCTATTCTATTCAAGACAATGAAGTACATCTCATCTGCTGGTAAGTCACCCCCTTCTCTACTTCATAGGCAGCAAAGGCTCTGACTCCCCAGTTTGTAGAAGCCACAGCTGGTGTTCTCCACAACAATGACTTGATACACTGCCTTGGGATTGTCTTGTCTTCCACTTCCTGGAAAATCCCACTTACAGAAGCTAGATATCTCCAAACACTTTTTGGCATACCAAAAAACATTAAAATAGACTGGTGAGTATAAGTTCTGGTAAAGGGAATGATGTCTTCTTTCCATGAACAAGGATAAATGGGGATGCTTGCAGCAAAGGGAATTTCCAGCTACTGGCCTTCTCCTTATTGCTAAGGCACAGTCTCTAACAGGTTCATGCCTTTATATTTGTTCACTTTTCTGTCATCCATCTGTCTCATCTGTGGGATAGATGAGAACAAAAAAAAAACCCAAAACCTGAACTCAGTGCTCAACAATAGCATTATTAACATCATTCATCTTCCAGAGCTCTGCTCCAGCTACTCCACTCCATACACTTTATTAGATACTTGTATGAATAATAATATCTGATTGCTAGGATTGAAACAGAAAATGAAGTTAACCCTCCTGCTTTAGGGCACACCCTGATCCTCACAGGGCAGTTTTGCCAGCCTTGGGGGAAGGAGTAAATGCACCCTTCTCCACAGCATCCAGCACCAGCCATGCCCTTCCCATCCACTCCTTCCTGGCCTCTTTTCTTGATCTCTTGTGCTATCTTTGCAATTTTTTGCTTGCTGCCAGCTTTCACCCCTGCGTGGAGAGGCAGATTATTCACCCTGTTTCATGCCCATTCCCCATGTGCAGCTGGTTTCAGCTTTCCTCTATTCATCCTGTGTTTTGTCAGTGGTTCTTTGTTACCACTTCTGGCTCTCCTACCTTGGCACTGCTGTTGCTTTCCTCCCATTCTCAGCCATCCCTGCCTTCCTTATTGCCTTTTCCTTCTCCCTTTCTGCCTCTCCCCAAGCACAGAGTTTAGAGGCCAGGCAAGGGGTAATTGGTGAAGCCAGGTAATTTCCATCCCTGGTCAGCATATAGACTTGGGGCTGGACCTGCTGGAGCTGAGCCCACACTCAGCTGCAGAGACATGTCCACTTGGCAGAACTCCTTTCCTACAGGAAGGAGGTGGATGTCTCCCTACACACTTCAAACTCCTCTTCCTACACCCTGAGGGGGATGAGCATGACACTGGGGGTCTCCCTGTCTCCCTGGACCCACCACCACCAAGACCCTGCAGGGCCCTTCCACCTAGCCTCAATGCCATGCTGAGATATGGCCACTGTGCTGGTATCAGTTCCCTTATTATCAGGCTGCCTCTTTCCTGCCTGCTGAGGTTGGGTTATGAAAGTGGGTTATGGGTGCTTCAAAACACTGAGCTACACAGTATCAGTATCACAGTATTACCAAGGTTGGAAGAGACCTCGAAGATCATCGAGTCCAACCTGTAACCACAAACCTCACGACTAGACAGTATCACAGTATTAGTTTCAATCAGATCAAATCTTTCAGTATACTATTTTTGTCTGGTATCTTCAAGGTCAGATATCTTTTTGAAAGCTATGACACCTAGAAGACAGACAGACATCCAGGTGAACATAAGGAAAAAACTTTTCCACTTTGAGGGTGACAAAACCCTGGAACAGGCTGCCCAGAGACCTTGTGGAGTCTCCTTCTCCAGAGACAGAGGTGTGGAGATGTTTGCAATGTGCTCATCTCTGCTTTTTCATTGGTGCTTGATAAGGTGAGCAGGAAAAATATTCCTTATTACCTCCTTCAGATCAAGCACACAAACTTCCTCTTGCCTTACAGGATGCTGGATAAAGATGAGAGCTGTTACCTATTGTGCTGGCCAAAAGAGTCTTTGTTTTACACATTCTCCCCAAACCTTTTAGTTCTGTTTGGCTTGTAAATTGCCTGGACCTGGGACCATCCTCCCATTCTGTTTGTAGAGCACAAAGCACAAGGACTTTCCTGGGTTAGCAGGGTCCTTCAGCACTGCTCAAGTACCACTGATGCTGACTTCACTGGCTAGTTCTATCAGTAAGCCAGGGCTGAAAGAGGAGTGCCAGAACAGCCCATCACCCAGTCCTCCAAGTTGGGACATTTTTCCTGTCTCTCAGCCCTACTGCCACAGAAAGTATAACATTATCTGCTGCAGGAGTTCTGCTGAAGGAAGCTTACGCAGCCTGATTCTGCCTGTGCATGTGCCGTGCAGGGGGACCAAGAGCAGATGCTCTCTCAGGACTTGCTGGTCCCATTTCAAGGTAGGAGTCACGATAACAAAAAGTAAACAAAGGAAATACACTCTTCCAGTGCATCTCAATGCAGACAACAGACTTCAAGCCAGGGCCTTGCACCATGTATCTCCTAACCTGCTCTCACCTTGCCCTCTTTCATTTTTCTCTCCATCTGATCTTTCTCTTGTCATAGGCAGGAAAACGTACTAAAGCAGACAACTGAGTCCTGCCAACATTTGTCCCTGTCTGCTTTCATTCTGTGATTTTTCTCCCTCTCTCCCTTTGAAAGTATTTATCCATAGCCAGAAAACACAGGCTGTGGTTCACCACATACATCGTGTTAGGCCTGGAAGAGCATAGTCACATACCCTAGAGGTGAGTGGTTTGTAATGGCCTGATCCAAAGCCCTGTAAGGTAAATGGCATCCTTTCCATTGGTTTCACAGGGCTTCAGATCATGCTGTAAATAGTCCAGCAAGATACTGTACATGGATATGACAACTATTTATAGGACTTATGATAGATAAGATGTATACTCACCATCTAAATCTAGCCACTGTGTCAGCTGGGAGAGACGAATCAGGACTGATGCTTAGTGGAATTAGAGATATCAGCGACAATGAGGGACCATTGACTGATGTGTCATTTCCTTCCCCAGAGCAGAAGCACCTGAGGTCCTTCATCATTTACTGCAAGTGACTTTAGCGACTGATAGCTTTGTTCCAAAGGAAAGTTGTGAAATATAGCAAGTTAATGACCTCAGATTTATGATGTTTTCCTGAAGCACATGCCTCTAAAGCCTCTCATGGTGATCCCAGCCCCCTCAGAGACCTGAGGTCTTATATCTGCCTGTGACTGGATCTCTCTAACTGTGGCCAATGACCTCACAATCATCCAAAACCCATGCCTGGTTGTGTCAGGGCAAATTAACATGGATGACCTTGGTACCCAGGATGACGTGAGTAGTATGGGCGTGATTGCTATCATCAGTACCCAAGGTTACCAGATCTGACAACATCAGGGTAGAGTTACCTGTGTGGCACAGCCTATTCATATTCACATCTGAGTGAGCTCCTCACCAGCATTCATAAACACATTTCTCCTTCTGAGCAGAACACAATGTGCAGACGTTGCAATGCAACTGAAGTTTCTCAGATAAAGATGCTCTGAATTTGGACATTGGACAAAACTGTTGTTCCGTGTTACAGAGGAATCAGCAATCTCCTGCTTTACAAGTCCTCACGGTGGGAGCAGGCTGTCAACACTGGCACTGTTAGATTTGTTACTGTGGTACCTGTCCCCCTGTGCACCGCACTGGTTAGGCCACACCTTGAGGCCCGTGTCCAGTTCTGGGCCCCTCAGTTTAGGAAAGATGTTGAGTTGCTGGAACGTGTCCAGAGAAGGGCAACAAAGCTGGGGAGGGGTT
The DNA here is from genome assembly GCA_033816785.1 of Picus viridis. NCBI lineage: Eukaryota > Metazoa > Chordata > Aves > Piciformes > Picidae > Picus > Picus viridis. Next base: position 10,999,721 of record CM066578.1, read on the forward strand.
TGGAGCACAAGCCCTATGAGGAGAGGCTGAGGGAGCTGGGGTTGCTTAGCCTGGAGAAGAGGAGGCTCAGGGGAGACCTTATTGCTCTCTACAATACCCGAAGGGAGGTTGCAGCCAGGTGGAGGTTGGTCTCTTCTCCCAGCAGCAGAACAAGAGGACACAGTCTCAAGCTGCACCAGGGGAGGTTTAGACTGGATGTTAGGATGAAATTCTTTATAGAAAGAGTGATTGGCCATTGGAATGTGCTGCCCAAGGAGGTGGTGGAGTCACCATTGCTGGAGGTGTTTAGGAAGAGACTGGATGGGGTGCTTGGTGCCATGGTTTAGTTGATTAGATGGTGTTGGGTGATAGGTTGGATGCGATGATCTCGAAGGTCTCTTCCAACCTGGTCTATTCTATTCTATTCTATTCTATTCTATTCTATTCTATTCTATTCTATTCTATTCTATTCTATTCTATTCTATTCTACCTAATTATAAATCAAGAATAAATATACAAAAAGAAACAGACAATCCCTGACTCAAAGAGTTTGGAATCATAGAACCAATAAGGATGGAAAATACCTCAGAGATTCTCAAGCCCAACCTATCACCCAACTCTTCCTCAACCTGTAGCCCTAGAAGTATCAGCACGTACTCCCTCACTAAACCTCAATATCCTTCTCCCATAGCATTGCCACCATGCCTGGGATAATGCAGGTGGGTAACAACCATCAGTTGGAGATGGGAATTGCACTGTCTGAGGGAGGTGGAGAGTGACTCTGCCTTCAAAAAAAACCCCACAAAACCAAAACAACAAACCACATAGAATCATAGAATAAGGTTGGAAAAGACCTCAAAGACCAAGTCCAACCTCTCACCCAACACCTCATGACTGCTAAACCATGGCACCAAGTGCCACACCCAATCCCTTTTTTAACACCTCCAGGGATGGTGACTCCACCACCTCCCTGGGCAGCACATTCCAATGGCTAACAACTCTCTCTGTGAAGAAAACTCTCTCTCTCTCCTCACCTCAAGCCTAAATTTTCCCTGGCACAGCTTGGGACTGTGTCCTCTTGTTCTGGTGCTGATTGCCTGGGAGAAGAGACCAACCCCCACCTGGCTACAACCACCCTTCAGGTAGGTGCAGACAGCAATAAGGTCCCTCCTGAGCCTCCTCTTCTCCAGGCTAAACAACCCCAGCTCCCTCAGCCTCTCCTCATAGGGCTTGTGCTTGAGGCCTCTCCCCAGCCCTGTTGCCCTTCTCTGGACACGTTCAAGAGTCTCAATGTCCTTCTTAAATTGAGGGGCCCAGAACTGGACACAGGACTCAAGGTGTGGCCTAACCAGTGCTGAGTACAGGGGCACAATGACTTCCCTGCTCTTCCCATCACTTATTAAACCATCTTTATCTTAGCCCACAAGTTTCCTTACTTCTGCTCTTCTGATTCTACTTCTCCATTCTGCTAGTGGGCAGAGTGAGTGAGCAGCTGGGTGGGTGCTTGGTGTTTGGTTTGAGTTTTGGTGGTTGTTGTTGTTGTGTGGGGCTGGGGTTTTGTTTGTTTGTGGTTAGTTTGTTGTGGGTTTTGTGTGTGTGTCTGTTTGCTCTTTGTTTGTTTGTGGAATTTGTTTGTTTCATAGAATCATAGAATCAATAAGGTTGGAAAATACCTCAGTGATCACCAAGTCACGACCTATTACCTAACACCTCATGACTAACTAAACCATGGCTTCAAGTGCCACATCCAATCCTTTTTGGAACACTGTTCAAACAAACAAGCAAAACGCCTTGGACTGGTTGAAATGTAAAGGTTTTAGCACAAAAACCTTTGCAGTGGCACTGATAATGAATGAGACATACAGTATAATCATCACTGGATCATAAATCTATGGTGCTGTTCCTCTACCATGAGAGGGGAGAACACAGGGTAAGAGGTATAAAAGAAAGGACAGAGTCTACAACTGTGAAAGTTTGGTGTTGTTTTTACTCCCTCAAAAATGACCCTGCTTGATATTCACTTTGGTTATGATCAGCACAAATGTTAAAGGGTATTTGCATGCATGAAACTCTAAAGCCTTGTTCAGAGAAGTAAATCTAGCTTGTCTGAGACTTAGCATTGATCCTAAAATGTAGAAAAGACACAGACATTATGCTGGGTTTTGAGGAAATGCACATGCAATTCCTCAGCCTCTGGCACAGAAACAAGCAACATCTGTGGGCTGTAGAAGAGCATCTCCTTTCTTCAGAATCCCAGCTGGAATTTTTGGGACTCTGACTTGAATAGATCTATGCTACATACGTCCTTGGCAAGCAAGCAATGCTGTCTGTTGTTGCCCAAGCCCCAGGTACCAAAGCTCAGGGATCCATGTGAGTGCCGATTCCCTTGATTTGTGTCTGTAGGCTCATTGTTGCAAACCATCTTCTTAATTTGAGAGATCTGCTTGCATCTGTTGGTCTTCATGGAAATATGAGAGGGCATCCTGATCATTACCCTTCAGTAAGACTCATATCTGAGTGCTCTGTTGAAGAATAGAATAGAATAGAATAGAATAGAATAGAATAGAATAGAATAGGATAGGATAGGATAGGATAGGATAGGATAGGATAGGATAGGATAGGATAGGATAGGATAGGATAGGATAGGATAGGATAGGATAGGATAGGATAGGATAGAATTGAATTGAACTGAATTGAATTGAATTGAATTGAATTGAATTGAATTGAATTGAATTGAATTGAATTGAATTGAATTGAATTGAATTGAATTGAATTGAATTGAATTAACCAGGATGGAAGAGACCTTTGAGATCATTGAGTCCAGCCTATCTAGAATAGAATAGAATAGGATAGGATAGGATAGATAGGATAGGATAGGATAGGATAGGATAGGATAGGATTGAATTGAATTGAATTGAATTGAATTGAATTGAATTGAATTGAATTGAATTGAATTGAATTGAACTGAACTGAACTGAATTGAATTGAATTGAACTGAACTGAACTGAATTGAATTAACCAGGATGGAAGAGACCTTTGAGATATCGAGTCCAGCGTATCTAGGATAGAATAGAATAGAATAGAATAGAATAGAATAGAATAGAATAGAATAGAATAGAATAGAATAGAATAGAATAGAATAGACCAGGTTGGAAGAGACCTTCAAGATCATCAAGTCCAACCTATCATCCAACACCATCTAATCAACTAAACCATGGCACCAAGCACCCCATTCAGTCTCTTCCTAAACACCTCCAGTGATGGTGACTCCACCACCTCCCGGGCAGCCCATTCCAATGGGCAATCACTCTTTCTGTGAAGAACTTCTTCCTAATATCCAGCCTAATCCTCCCCTGGCCCAGCCTGAGACTGTGTCTTCTTGTTGTGAAATTTCTTGAAGAGAAATTTCTAATTCCTGGACAACACAGAGACCCATGCTGGTGACTGTAGGAAAGGAAGGTGTACAGAAGTCAGCTGTCTCACACTAATGGTGCCACCGGTATACAGGCATTTGGAGTCCTTACATCCTGAAGAACACAGTAAGTCACTTTTGTCTGTATACACTCTGATGGTGCAGTAGAGTAGATTTGTTTGTTCATTTTATCCTTGATCCTTTGAGGCTTTCTAGTCATTCTGTGCTTGTATTTTTTTCTGTTTACTTAGCTATATAAACTTCCTCTAATCGGAGAGTATGTCTTTTGTGCTGTAACCCTGAGATCCTCTGCAAGGGACTCTGCACTGACTGCAAATAACCTCAGACATCATGACCCTGAAGTGACCACCCAGCTACAGTTGTCTGAAGTGCTCTCAGACCTTGAGAGCAGCCACATGACTTGCAACCTTAACTGGTCATTGTTTCTGCAAGTTTAGTCTGGCAAATTTTATTCTGAAGTTTTACGTAAAAAGTTCTTCATATTTTTGTTAGGCAGCTTGAAGAAAAACTACTCTGACTGCAAAGCAAAGTTTTCCAGGGTTGGACTGCAATTTTCAGCTCCTAAAAAAAAAAAGTGCTGGCATTTGGCTTTCAGCAACTGGGAACTGAAAAGATATTTTTGTTTGACAGAATCCCCCAAAGTCTAACACGGATTTCTTCTCGAAATGGTAGTTCTACCCACAAGAATGTGCCAGATTTGGTGTCTTCTGTTGTTGCTGCCATTGAATAAAAATCCCTGACTAACGTTACTTACTGGTTTTTTGATGATTCTTACTCTGTATTACTTTTTTTCTTTCCTGAAGTTAAAATGCAGGCAGGCAGACAGTTAAGTTGCACACTCCTCAGCAGTGGTGGTCCACTCAGCAGATGCGAGTGTATTCCCCTCAACAGATGGGACAGGGATCCCTTCTCCTGTCACCTGTGCAGAAGAAGCAGATACTGTGCCTCTCCATACAATACAATACAATACAATACAATACAATACAATACCCCAGGTTGGAAGAGACCTTCAAGATCATTGCGTCCAACCCATCAACCAATCCAACCCACCCAACAACTAAACCATGCAGCCAAGCACCCCATCAAGTCTCCTCCTGAACACCTCCAGTGATGGTGACTCCACCACCTCCACAGGTAGCCCATTCCAATGGGCAATCACTCTCTCTGTATAGAACTTCTTCCTAACATCCAGCCTAAACCTCCCCTGGTGCAGCCTGAGACTGTGTCCTCTTGTTCCGGTACTGGCTGCCTGGGAGAAGAGGCCAACCTCTGCCTGGCTACAACCTCCCTTAAGGTAGTTGTAGAGAGCAATAAGGTCACCCCTCAGTCTCCTCTTCTCCAGGCTAAGCAACCCCTCATTTTCTCATTTCTTCCAGTGGGTGAAAGTTCACAGTATTACAGTATTGCCAAGGTTGGAAGAGACCTCAAAGATTATCAAGTCCAACCTGTCACCACAGACCTCATGACTAAACCATGGCACCAAGTGCCACGTCCAATCCCCTCTCGAACACCTCCAGTGACGACGACTCCACCACCTCCCCGGGCAGCCCATTCCAATGGCGAATCACTCTCTCGGTGAAGAACTTTCTCCTCACCTCCAGCCTAAACTTCCCCTGGTGCAGCTTGAGACTGTGTCCTCTTGTTCTGGTGCTGGTTGCTTGAGAGAAGAGACCAACTCCCTCCTGGCTGCAACCACCCTTCAGGTGGTTGTAGACAGCAATGATGTCTCCCCTGAGCCTCCAAATGTTTTAAAAGCTTCTGTAATGAATAGCTGGTTGCTCATGCTCGTGTTCCACATGCCTCTACAAGGGGGAGTCTTTTCTTGAGGTGTTCCCATGTGTCCTTTTTCCCATGAGACCAAAAGCATTGATCTACCTGGGCAGCTTGTTACAGAAGACATATGGCACCAGTGCATCTGGTTCACGTAGTGAGTTAATGCCAGTCTGCAAAATGACAGCACATGATTTGTACCTCCCAGACACATAATATCCACAGCAGGTATTTGTAGTTTGTTTCACTCTTTTTGTTGAGTAGTTGGTCAATTAGCACCTGTCCTGTAACTTGACCATGTTTGAAATGCTAAGCCAATGTGGAATTTCCATCAGTGTCATTCCCTAGAAGGTTGTAAGAATTTCAGGTTATGGTGGCACCTCAAAAAACCTAACCCCAAATACAGACCAGGCAAGTTCTGAACTTCCAGAGATGTTTCCCAGCCTGCCTCTCACATCTTCCTTGGTTGTAGACAAATTCATCTGTCTTCTCTGCTGTCTAGAAACCTTCTCTGACCTGAAAAGTCATGGAGTATTAGTGAACACTGATGTATGGTACATTAGAACATGCAGCATATGTTTCATAGAATCATAGAATCAGTCAGGATTGGAAGGGACCACAAGGATCACCCAGCTCCAACCCCTGCCATGGGCAGGGACACCCCACACTAGATCAGGCTGGCCAGAGCCTCGTCCAGCCTGGTCTTAAACACCTCCAGGGATGGGGGCTCAACCACCTCCCCAGACAACCCATTCCATGGCTTCACCACTCTCATGGTGAAGAACTTCCTTCTCACATCTAGCCTGAATCTCCCCACCTCCACTAAATGATGGACCAGATCTGCCAGTGATCTGCCTCAGAACCCCATTTCATGCCTCTCTATATTCTGCTGAGCTATTCTGGGTAAAACTTGTGCTTCGATGAGCATGATAATGAGTAAAGGTGTTAGCAGAAGACAACAACTACTGCTTCCAGCACTACATGACAGCAGCAGGTCAGACTCACAAACCAGGAGGCAGCCAACCCCTCCATTGGCTTCATTTGCATCAAGACTGCAGCAGGATAAGACTCATGATGGTAAGGGATCAAAGGAAAAGTGATGTCCCCAATGGTAGGTTTGGCTCTGCAGTGCTTGGAAAGGGTCATTAAAAGCCCGAGGCAGAGTGTTGCACGCATCAGCACGTGATCTCTGGAGGTGAAATTCAGCTCTCTGTAGTGAGATACCACAATGGTGAGGTAGCTGTTAAATTCTGTTCAGATGCCAGGGTGCATTTCATCCTGTAGCCTTTACTGATAGATTAGAGAGCAGATTAGAAGCCGCGCACCTTGGCATTGATTTGGTATCGGGACTAAATCAACACCAGCGTCGATTGTTCCATATCACTCTGTATATTACCCTGCTGTGAATGCTCTGCCAGGGGATTAATCGCTGACAACAAAGAATTAACTACATGTCAGACTTATAAAAGGAAGGGCTTTAAGCAGCCATCTCTTGATCCGTCTTTGTGAAAACAAAGCAGTGCGCAACAGGAGGTGTACAAATAAGCAGGATACCCAAGGGGAGGGAGAAGAGGTGGAGAACAAGCTTCCAGCAGGACAACAAGCCAAAAAATGCAACCTTAGAAGTTTCTTGCTAATGGTGCTTGCCGCACTTCTGAAGGGAATGACAGGATGCGTTCGCCTGCAATAGCAGGGGATTGGAGCTGTCAACCAAAGACGGCCCTTCCAGCCCTTTTCTTATCGTGAGCTGGCAATTAAACTCAGCACAACAGCTGTAAGTAGGGAGAGCTGTAAAAATACAGCCAGTGCAACTCTATCAATGGAATCCTAACAGCAGCCAGCATAGCGTGAGGAAAGCAGGGAGCAGAACGGAGAATTGGTGCACAGCGAGAGAGAGGAAGCCAGCGGGCTAGTTTCTGGACATGGACCAGTATCTTGTGATGCATTGTATTTGGAAATCAAACATTTTGATGAAGCTTAACTCTCATATCAAAGAAAAAGAGAAAGATCATTTTGAGTTCAAATGTCTGTCATCTCAGCTACCTTTGTCATGCCTTTCCAAGAGCTGAGATAATCTCAGTTGAAAGGGCTGATCTACGTACAAGATCAAATGAAAGATAAAAAGACAGATCTGTCTCCAGTGAAAAGTCAGTGAAATTTGTCACACAATTAAAACTGCTTTATTACTTTAGACATTCCCCAAAACCAGCCTCTTTAGCTCCATGTCATTCATGGTATTTCCAGCCTGCTCACTGCTTCCTTATGCTTTATACTACATCTTTATACTACAGGAATGATTCTCATCTTTATACTGCAAGAATGGTTCTCATCTTTATACTGCAAGAATGATTCTCATCTTTATACTGCAAGAATGATTTGCCTGCCTTCCAGATTAGCCTTGCTGAAGTTTATATTAATCTGTGTAGCTCTTAGCACTATTAAAATAAAACAAAGTAAAATAAAAATCAGCTCATCTGCGCCAGGGGAGGTTTAGGCTGGAGGTGAGGAGAAAGTTCTTCACTGAAAGAGTCGTTTGCCATTGGAACATGCTGCCCAGGGAGGTGGTGGAGTCACCGTCCCTGGAGACGTTCAAGAGGGGATTGGACGTGGCACTTGGTGCCATGGTTTAGTCATGAGGTCTGTGGTGACAGGTTGGACTTGATAATCTTTGAGGTCTCTTCCAACCTTGGCGATTCTGCAATTCTGTGATTTCCCTCTCAATGAAAAGTGTCCTCTGTGGGAGGACAGCACGTCTATTTCATGAAGGGTGGAGGCAGGCAGTAAATCCCATCCATCATGAAAGCCATGCTCTGTATTTTCTCTTTTCATTCTTGATAACAACTATATACCCACGTGCCTTTTGTTAATCTTCCATCTTGAGCACTCCCCAGACCTTAGGTACATCAGGGTTGAGGCTGAAGACATTAGTCTGGAGTATGACTGACGACAGATTTGTGGGGATGGAACTTGCTACTAGGCTGGTGATTAGCTTGCCATTACCATTGGGGATATCACTTTTCCTTTGATCCCTTACCATCATGTGTCTTATCCTGCTGCAGTCTTGATGCAAATGAAGCCAATGGAGGGGTTGGCTGCCTCCTGGTTTGTGAGTCTGTCCTGCTGCTGTCATGTAGTGCTGGAAGCAGTAGTTGCTGTCTTCTGCTAACACCTTTACTCATTATCATGGTCATCAAAGCACAAGTTTACTCAGAATAGCTCAGCAGAATATACAGAGGCATGAAATGGGGTTCTGAGGCAGATCACTGGCAGATCTGGTCCATCATTTAGTGGGAAGAGCTGATGGCAAGATGGGTGCACAGGTAGATGGAGAGGTTCAGCTAGAAGCCAGATCAGGGGAAGCTCACCCACTTCCCCAGCAGTGGCAGAGGCAACAGGGAGCAGGGTTCACAAATGTCCCTTTAAATAGTTGAAGATCTAGCTGATCATGCACAGCCACCTCCAGTGTCAGAGCTCACAGGCTTCCAATACTTATTGAGACCTTCTATAGCAACAGAAAGAGCAACAGATTTCCTGCTCTCTGGTGAAGTAACATAGCCAGTGTTCAAGTGATGAAAACATGGTTTCCCTCAGCTGTATACAAGCATGAGCGAGAGCAGGGACATATGAGCTACAAGTGATCTGGGGAGTGAGAATGAAATGCCAGGAACTGGGGACAAACCTAGAGTAATCAGACCTGAGAATAGAGTGCTACCTTCCCTTTAATGAGGTACATCTCTAATTTGCATGATCAGCACTCATGGACTAAGCAGAGGAAGTCACCTGCCAATAGGTTCAGAGAGTAATGTCCTCCTCCTCAAGAACCTATGACAAATGGAAGATCTCGCACATAGAAATGACCTGTGCACCAGGTTGACTGGAATTCTGACTGGACTGGGGAGAAAGATGGCTTTTTGCTTTCTCTTATTTGTCCTCTTCTAACCTTTACATTAGGTTCTTGTCAAAACAAGACCAGCCTCTTAAAGTGTAGCACAGGCTGTGTCCTGTTTAGTTTTGCAATGTTTTGTTTGGCTGATAGCAACTTGTTCATCAGAAGAAACAATACTTCCTTGGTCCACGCTCTAAGACATCCTCTTCCATAACAGCAGAGGCCAAACAAAGCCCACCCTGCCCACAAGACACCCATAGAAAGAAAACAGCCAAACACACCACCCTTCTGACAAAATGTTATCAGAAACCCACTTGGGCAGAGTTGTGCAGGAAGTTCCTGGGGGCCTGTGTCCAGTTCTGGGCCCCTCAGTTTAAGAAGGACATTGAGACGCTTGAACATGTCCAGAGAAGGGCAACAAGGCTGGGGAGAGGCCTTGAGCACAAGCCCTGTGAGGAGAGGCTGAGGGAGCTGGGGTTGTTTAGCCTGGAGAAGAGGAGGCTCAGGGGAGACCTTATTGCTGTCTACAACTACCTGAAGGGAGGTTGTATCCAGGAGGGGTTGGTCTCTTCTCCCAGGCAACCAGCAGCAGAACAAGAGGACACAGTCTCAAGCTGTGCCAGGGGAAGTTTAGCCTCAAGGTGAGGAGAAAGTTCTTCACTGAGAGAGTTGTTGGCCATTGGAATGTGCTGCCCAGGGAGGTGGTGGAGTCACCATCCCTGAAGGTGTTGAAGAGGGGATTGGACGTGGCACTTGGTGCCATGGTCTACTCATGAGGTCTGTGGTGACAGGTTGGACTTGGTGATCTCTGAGGTCTCTTCCAACCTTGGTGATTCGGTGATTCTGTGAACTTATTTGGGAACAAGAGGAAGAAAAGGACTGCTGTGTTAGAAATCAGTAGTTGTCCCTGTCATCCCATACCAAGTCTACAGCTAATGATGGTGGTGGATGCTTGAAGTGAGCTCTAAAACCCTTCCTAATCTGCCTAAATACCATGCCAGTAGGGATAATGTACTCTGCCCCTTTCATGGCTGGTTATCTCATGCCCCGAATCTGGGCATTGACAGTACTCATGATTTCATCCCAGCTAGCCTGGAGTTTGGAGGCACAGGGATTGCAGTGTTATGTACTGCAACTGCAGATGCTAACATTCATGTTTTATTAAGAGGTGGCCCGTTCCCTGAGTTACAGCAAGGTTACATTTAATCACATATCTATCACACATTCAATCTAAACTGTTTGCCTTAATAGCATTCTGCAACATAGAGACCTCTGCTTTATGCATTGCCAGAAAAAGTATTTCCTTATTTTTGCTGCTCAGGTCTCTCTTCTTAAAATAGAAATTTTCCCTTGGTCTTGTTTTATTGGAAAAGGAAGTCACGATGTCAGCTGGAGTCACTTGCATCACTGTGTACTCCTGCTTCCTCTCCTCATCCTCTCATTCAAGACTGATTTTCCTGGCAATATTTTCTCCTTGTATCAAAGCTCTTCTTCTTTTCACGCCTCCTGCATTTTTACGGCTCTCTGGACGGGCATATTGTATTACCACAGCTCAGGTCTCCGAGGGGCAAGGTGATCTGTGGTCCAGACTCATCCAAGCCTTTCATACTGGAGGTTGTCTGAGGTCGCTGCACTGACTCAGGTGCTGCCTTGTATCCCTTCATGAACTGCCTGCTTGTTTCTCCAACACCTGCAGCAGCTGGTTCTATCTCTGCTTGGGGGCTCTTTGAGGACAGTGTCTGTCCTTTACCAAGAACATGTCCCACACTTAGCCCCACAGAACACATCATGGATCTGACAGCACAGACCTAGTTGATTCACTTACAGTATCACAGTACCACCAGGTTGGAAGAGACCTCAAAGATCATCAAGTCCAACCTGGCACCACAGACCTCATGACTAGACCATGGTACCAACTGCCATGTCCAATCCCCTCTTGCACACCTCCAGAGATGGTGATTCCACCACCTCCCTGGGCAGCCCATTCCAATGACAAACGACTCTCTCAGTGAAGAACTTTCTCCTCACCTCCAGCCTAAACTTCCCCTGGTGCAGCTTGAGACTGTGTCCTCTTGTTCTGGTGTTGGTTGCTAGAGAGAAGAGACCAACCCCTTCCTGGCTACAACCACCCTCCAGGTAGTTGTAGAGAGCAATGACGTCTCCCCTGATCCTCCTCTTCTCCAGGCTAAACAACCCCAGCTCCCCCAGCCTCTCCTCATAGGGCTTGTGCTCTAGCCCTCTCCCCAGCCTTGTTGCCCTTCTCTGGACACGTTCAAGCATCTCAATGCCCTTCTTAAACTGAGGGGCCCAGAACTGGACACAGGACTCAAGGTGTGGCCTAACCAATGCAGAGTACAGGGGCACAATGTCTTCTCTGCTCCTGCTGGCCACACTACCAATAGAAGACAGGCAAAGACAGCTCTGTAGCAACCAGTGTATCTGCTTCACATAAGCAAAACCACTGGGAAACACACTAGCATCAGGAAGAAACATGCTGAATGGAGTTGTCTTTTACTTGATATCAATGGTGCTAGCACCAATGAGAATAACATTTTCTTCATTAAGTTCTAAGTGCTTCCAATGGTGTCTCACCCTATTTTCCTGGTGAGTTTTTATAACCAACAATTGCTCTGCTTCAAAAGAGAGATTGAAATGAATCTCCCCCAGATATATGGAACTAATTCTACAAGTGTGTGCTCATGCATAGACCTGACAATTACTATTATTTTTCAGAGAATAATACATTCTCTGGAAATGTGGTTTCAGTTGTCCTGAAACTATTCACACATTATTAGAACTGCAGTTCCTGAATGATGCAAGCTGGGAAGGAAAGGAAAAGAAGGGGGAAAAAAGAGGGGGGGGGGTTGGATATTAGCTTCACAAATCTGCAAGAGGAGGTAGTGTTCTTCAAATCAGACTGTTATGTCTAGTCTCAAGAATGTAGGGTACCTAGGTTAAAGTCCCACTCAGCAAGGGAAGATGCAGCCCTGCCTTGGCTGCCTGGAGGGTGGCTGTGGACAACAGGATCCTCCCAGATTGTGAAAGTGGCTCTCAGTCTTCCCTCTCCTCTTGGGTTCTTCTGACATAAAGCTCATAGTCCCTCCCACAAAGGAGAGGGGTGTGCGCATCTCATCTCCTGGGACCGTGCCCTGATCTAGCAGGATGGAGAGGAATGTTTTCTGGCCCAATCAGTATTTGAACAAGAATATCTTCAGCAGAAAAGGCAGACAGATGGGGAGCAGACTCCCTTAGAGACTGGGCCTCCCCGAGAGGGGAAGCTCAGGGAAGCTGCTTGATTGCAGGCAGGGACTTCAGCCTAACCTGAAGCTCATGGAACTGCTGGAGTGGGTCCAGAGGAGGACCACAAAGATGGTTAGAGGGCTGCAGCATCTTTTTATGAAAATAGGCAGAGATGGTTGGGGCTGTTCAGCTTGGAGAAGAGAAGGCTGCGGGGAGACTTCCTAGCAGCCTTTCAGTATTTGAAGGGGGCCAACAGGACAGCTGGAGAGGAACTTTATAGAAAGGCATGCAGTGACAGGATGAGGGGTAATGGCTTCAAACTGGAAGAAGACAGATTTAGATTAGACGTTAGGAAGAAATCCTTCATCGTGAGTGTGATGAGGCACTGGAAGAGGTTGCCTGGAGAAGCTGTGGGAAATTCAACCCTGGAAGTGTTGGAAAGCTAGGTTGGGTGGTGCCTTGGGTAACCTGGTGTAGTAGGAGGTGTCCCTGGCCATGACAGGGTGGTTGGAACAAGGTGATCTTTGTGGTCCCTTTCAATGCAAACCATCCTATGATTCTGTGCTTCAACAAACCCAGTCTTGCATGAGGCTCCATGGCCTTTGGAGATGGGTATCTCTTATTGTCCCTTCTCTAACAGTTAAAAGGCCATGATGGCAATAACTGCTCCTTCCTTATGTGGTTGCATAACCCACCCCTCTTTGCCTTTGTTCCCATGTGTCTATAACTAAGCATTTCATTCTAGATCACATGGAACATTTTGTGTCAACTGAAAACAATAAGACTGATCCCCTTCCTCTGCCTGTGACTTAAACCCCAAAAAATTCACATTTGTTTTTCTCTGAATATAAATTATTTTCCATTGAGGCTGCCAAGCTACAATTAATTTCTTCATGCAGCTCCAGAGATGAAACAAAGGCATCTTCTCCTTTATCTACCTGATTCACCATGAGAAAGAGGTCCCCAGAACAGGCTGGCTTAGCAGGAAAGGTTGTTGCCGATGGTCTGCACAATAGGCACCACGTCAGGTATGTTGGACAAACAATGTGTGGCCTTTTGAAGCAGGATTTTGTTGCAGAATCCAAGCAGTCTGATCAACTTTGTGGCAAGTACAGCTGGGAAGATGGAGATGATGTGGGACTAGATTGAAAAATGAGGATTTACAGAAAGGGAAACACCTCCTTCCCTTAGCTCAGCTGAACTGCAATAGAAGATCTCAGTACCATCTCCACTTCTTTCCACCGCAGTGGCTTAAGACACCTCAAGAGCCACCTCTAAGTGTAATCCATTGTCCTGCTTTAAGGAAGCCTGCCCTCACAAGCCGACCCCACACACCCCCAGATCAGGAGGGAAAGTAACGCAAAAAGCCCTGGACTGAGATAAGGATTGTAATGAAATAACACAATGTGCAACTACTTTAGCCTGTTTTGCAGAAAAGCACAGCAAAAGCAGAAGCAGCAGCAGCAGAAGCCAGCAATAAAACAATCCAGCCCCCAAGCCCACAGCCAGCCCAGCAGAAAAGACCAACACCCCCAGACTAGAAACTGGAAGCAGCAACCAGAAACAGGAAGCCTCTCGTTACAACCGAACTCCAAGACCCATGATCCTTTGCTGCATTTTAAGGCTGGCATGACATCAGCCTGGCGTTGAGTACCCATCAGCAGATTCAATTAGCTAAACACATGACACCCACGAAGTTTAGTCCCCAGTTGTTTTTGTGATGTGACACCGCTGACTATGCCATCCTAGGGGTTTGGTTATCCCTTTTGGCTAGCACCAGATGCAATCTTTGCAGCCAGAAGCCATTTTCACTTTTCAGGACAGAGCTGCACTTTTCAGAGGAGAAGGGCTGTGAAAGCAAGTGCATTAAACTGGTTGAAGGGATACGTAACACTCCAAACCAAAGGGCAGCTGCAATGTCTTTTGCTGTAATAGTCAACACTCCTGACATGGGACATCAAAGCAGGGCAAACTGAGCACAAATTCAATGTGTCCCTGAACTCAAGGATTCATGACAGGGACAGCATAGAAATGTCCCCATTGTATTTCACAAGTTGTCAAATCTCAGACTCACCCTCAGAGAAAGACTGGCCCTGAAGGCAGGAAGATGCAGTGGGACATGTTGTTCTGCATGACTCCAAGTAAAGTTGGTGATATTCCTGCTTTCATGTGGCGCACACTCATGTGAATCTCCAGTGAAGACAATAAAAGTTTTGAGAGTGGGACACAGCTTGTCTTGGTGGTCTTTGCATGGATGAGCCAAAAGCTGATGCCAGGAGGCACTAGAGAGTGGGGATGAGTGGGAATACTCTTCCTTGACAATGTCAGTAGAGCTCTGACCCCACCACTGAATGGGAGAGCTTGGAAATAAGCTTGTTCTATTGACATGGCTCAGAGGGATTATCTCTTCCTTGACCTTACAACCCTATGGCTGATGAGCTTACCAGGTGCTTTTATGTAGCCCCAGCTGACACCGCCAAGGGGTTTTGTCAGATATGCCACTGTTGAGCAGAATACCGTCGGATGGATTCTCCATGCCCATTCTGGTTTATAAATGACTTGGACAATGAGGCTTTCACACCAGGCAATGGGGCTTTCAGGCTGAGAGTCAGGACAAGAGCACTGAATGAATCCACAGTCCTGGTCCAATACAGTGTCCAACAAGAGCATGGATCTCAGCAGCTGGAAGGAAAGCTGAACCTTCAAACTCAGGCACAAAAGTCTACTGTAGCTGCATATAAGGGACCCAAATGTGAGCAAATATAACAGCTACGCAGCAATCATTAGCAGAGATGTGGCTGTAATCAGTTTAGTTGTAACATCCACCATCAGTGCTTCCAAAGCAAAGGATGAGCTATCAGAGAAGGTGAAAAGCGAGCGCTGGCCAAACTAAACCACCTACTATGCTGCCTTAAGAAGCCTTTCTGAAATCCCCCGGAGCACAGCACTGAAAAGTGCACTTTCCTGTGTCCATGGGGTTGGCAGAAACTATGTCCAGGCCAAAGAAAAGGTACACATGAATACACACCAGCTAACTTCTTGGACTTCAGGCAAACCATTGTCTTACCTCCACGTAAACATCAACAATAACAGCAAGCAACTATGATATAAACATTTTTGCCAAAACACAGGCAATCTGCTTTCTTATAATTCATCACTCTTCTCTTTCCTGATTACACTCACACTGGAGAAGGGAGCAATATTCCATGGCCAGAGAAGGTTTAGACCATAATTCAAGGTACACCCAGGTACACCTTGTTGCTGTTTGTGGGTGACACGTGCCTGTATGTATTGCATCTGCATAGCCAGCATTTCCCTTTGGACACCATGGGAGTGACTTAACCCTGATAGGTTAGTTCAATCTTTTAAAGCACTCTTCAGCCACGGAGGCAACTCCTACCCCTGTTAGTGCATGCTGACCAAAGTGAGTTTTTAACACAGGCAGTGTTGCCCAGTTATTGCTTTTGTTACAGTAAATGTAGTGCAGGCAGAACGTCCCACCGAACCGACAGCTTTAGTCCTCTCTAGGTCTAGGAGTACCACAAGAAGGGGCAGCGACAGCTTCCACTACAGTGACCTGTCAAGTTGCCTCAGTCTCTGCTCAGCAGGGTCACTTCCAGGAACAAGGAGATAATTCAGCCATTATGACCCCATCAGGCTCTCCTGTTCTTTGATAAGCCTCCTAACAAGGGTACCAATTAGTGCGCAGTGAGATGGGGGATTTTGCATGCCTTGCACCTGGGAGCTGAGGCGAGCCGAGGAGCGCCGGTGGCCGTCAGCACCGCACTGAGGTGCTTACCCTGGCCATTCCCAGGCGCAAGGTTACAGGGTGGTTTCTGGAGAAAATCCCACTGCAGCAGGGGCTGCTGCGGGCGGCTCCAACTACAGGCATTTTCCCTTCAGGCTGGTACTGAGCTCCAGCTCTCTCATTGTGTCTGAGACACTTCATTTCATAAAAATCAGGCCCGGAGCACTTTGCTGTCACAAAGGGTCCCATGGAATATTTATGGCTTATTCTGGGAAAGAATAAGAGGGTAGCTCTTACATTCTCCCCACACATCCCTCTCATCTCTCTGAACCTCCTCTGCTCTGTACTATTTGGATAACGCGGCATTCATAACGTGCTTTCCATTATTATATGCTGCTGTCCAGCTGTTCAGTGTCAGGCTTTGCTTCAGGCTTCTTTTCTCTGCAGGCGTGTGTCTTTCTTTGCACATTTGATTCAGTGATGTGCAGCGTATGCTCCAGGGCATCTCTCTTTCATGGGCAAGCACCGGACTAATAGATGATCGCAGGAATGATCGGATCAATTCATTAACCTTCTGAATAAAGTCCTCTATTGATACAGCCCCTCTTATCAGGGAAGCCTTGGGTATTATTTATTCCACAAAGTGGAAATGCTGTTCTCCCCCTCTCCCACCCTGCCAAGGTTATGGCCTTACGTCAGCCCCCGAGGCAGTGACCTTGAGGGTACTAACCCTCTGGAAGCGCTGGGCTTTTTCCCTGTCTGGGTGTGCATGGGCACAACTCCCACACTGCATGGTGAGCCGCACGTCTCACTGCACTTTTACACAGACAGGACTCTCGGCATATATTTGCATGCAGATTATTGGTCCTCTCTTGCTGTAGCATCAGCAAGATGTTTGGCATCAGTGCAGCCTTAGCTCACTGATTATTGCAAGCCTGGGGCTGAAAAGGTTTGGATTTGTCAATAGGGGAGAGGTGGATAACAGGTTGCTCAAAGACATTATGGAGTTTCCATCCATCACAGGAGATGCTTAAGACACAAGTGGACATGGTGCTGGGCAACCTGCTTTAGCTGGCTCTGCTGTGAGCAGGTGGGTTGGACTAGAAGATCTCCAGAGGTGCCTGCCCAACTCAATCATGTTGTAGATGTGTGATTCTGCGGCTTCGCTGAGCGTGTTCTCAGGTGAGGAGAATTAAAGCCAGCAGGACAAAGGGAATCTAGGGGCTTAAAAAGGCAAAGCACCCCCAGTTCAGTAGTAATTTTTTTTCCTAAATAAATAAATAAAGTTCTTTCCCCCAGAAAGCATAGCCAGGAAGCCTAGGGTGATGCTCTTGTGAAACCTGGAGACATTTATGTTTGAAACCAGCCTGTCTGCTCACTTATCTTCAAAGTGGTCAGCTGAACGCTTCAGAAAAGGCTATAGATTTCTCCCTGCCCTTGTTGTAATTACTTGGATTTTTCATCTGAAATAGGTGTGTGAGACACAAGGTTTTGTTCTGTCCTTATTTGTTCTTCTATTTATTCAGTATCATAGTATCATAGTATCTGTCAGGGTTGGAAGGGACCACGAGGATCATCTAGTTCCAACCCCGCTGCCATGGGCAGGGACACCCCAAACTAGATCAGGCTGGCCAGAGCCTCATCCAGCCTGGGCTTAAACACTTCCAGGGATGGGGCCTCAACCACCTCCCTGGACAACCCATTCCAGGCCTTCACCACTCTCATGGGGAAGAACTTCTTCCTCACATCCAGCCTGAATCTCCCCACCTCCAGCTTCATTCCATTCCCCCTAGTCCTATCACTACCTGATAGCCTGAGAAGGCCCTCCCCAGCCTTCCTGTAGGCCCCCTTCAGATACTGGAAGGCCACAATGAGGTCACCTCGGAGCCTTCTCTTCTCCAGACTGAACAGCCCCAACTCCTTCAGTCTGTCCTCATAGGAGAGGTGCTCCAGCCCTCTGATCATCCTTGTGGCCCTTCTCTGGACACCTTCCAGCACCTCCAGATCCCTCTTGTAATAGGGGCTCCAGAACTGGACACAGTACTCCAGGTGGGGTCTCACCATAGCTGAGGAGAGGGGGAGAATCACCTCCCTTGACCTGCTGGCCACACTTCTCCTGATGCAGCCCAGGATCTGATTGGCCTTCTGGGCTGCAAGTGCACATTGAGAGCTCATGTTGAGCTTCTCGTCCACCAGCACCCCCAAGTCTCTCTCCTCAGGGCTGCTCTCCAGCCAGTCACTGCCCAGCCTGGATTTGTGCCTGGGATTGCCTCGACCCAGATGAAGCCCATTAGCTAGATCATCACTCACTATGGCCTTTCTTCTTCCTGTTAGTCCAATGATCTCCAAATGTCATCTTCAACATTTGGGTCGCAGTTGCCCAGTTGTAAGGCTCCTGGAAAGTTCATGGCACGTTCAACTAGCAAAAGCTAGCAATGTCCCAGCTTGCCCTTTTTCCTTTTGAATAAAGGAAAGAGTGTGCATCACAATTCTCCTTTCCTGACAGATTTGCCACTCTGCTCCTGAGGTCTGTGTGGTTGCTGGGGGAGGGAAGCACATTCTCACTGCTGCTCTTCTGGAGTATGAATGAAGGCTACTGTATTTTTGGCTGGCATTTTCATAAAGCAGAGTAAATTTTGTTGTTGCCATTTTGCCTTTTTTTTTTTTGCGTGTGTTGGTGGTATTATTATTATTATTATTATTATTACTATTACTATTACTGTTATTTTATTTGCCAGAATTTTGGCATAGAATAATAGAATCAATAAGGTTGGAAAAGACCTCAAAGATCATCAAGTCCAACCTGTGACCCAAGACCTCATGACTACTAAACCATGGCACCACCAGCAGTGTGCCCAGATGGCCAAGAAGGCCAATGGCATCCTGGCCTGCATCAGGAATAGTGTGACCAGCAGAAGCAGGGAAGTCATTGTGACCCTGTACTCTGCACTGGTTAGGCCACACTTTGAGTGCTGTGTCCACTTCTGGGCCTCTCAAGTGAAGAAGTACATTGAAAATCTTGAACGTGTCCAGAGAAGGGCAATGAGGCTGGGGAGAGGCCTCAAGCACAAGCCCTATGAGGAGAGGCTGAGGGAGCTGGGGTTGTTTAGCCTGGAGAAGAGGAGACTCAGGGGAGACCTTATTGCTGTCTACAACTACCTGAAGGGTGGTTGTAGGCAGGTGGGGGCTGGCCTCTTCTCCCATAAAAGGAAGAAGTGAGTTTGCCCAGGCGGGAATGAATTTCACTGAAGCAAGCCATTTTTATGGTGCAGAAGGTAACGTGCCTGGTAACATTGGCTATGTTTTACCTGTTACATTTCCATGGAAATTTCCTCAGGAAATCACAGTTCCCCAGCTTGTTTTGCTATGGAAAGCTGCCGGTAGCAGCTGTCGAAGAAAACTGCAAGTACCCACAAATATTGTCATTTTCAAAGGCAAATATTTGCAGAGCATGAAGTAAAGGCATGGAATCAAGCCATCCCTTTGGAAGAGTTCCCATTAGCTAAGGTGATGTTGCTAGTGAAGTGGCACTACTCATACCTCTTCTTAATATTGTGGCATATCTATTTTCCCTTCCTTCACACTATTGTTACTGCAGTAACTGCAGTCCCAAAACAAGTGCAGGAGCCGAGATGGTACATGTTGTACACACGCAGGCAAACTCGCCTTTTATCTTTTTTTTTTTCACTTCTATTCATTTCTTCTTGGATTATCACCTGGGATGCAATTGAGGTCATATTTCACTTCCCATTTCCTTTCATATTTCATTCTTTTGTCTTTGAAAGGACAAATTATAACACACCCACCCCCAAAACAGAAGTGGTATTTGCCTTGGGGTTTCAACGTTCATCAGCTGCCGTTTGAACTAGAGCTGCCTTCTCCGTTTCACACACTCCCACCCTACTATGCCTATGAGAGAAATGATCCTTGAGTAAGCACCTGATTTCAATACCTACAAATGAGAAATACTGGGGAAGAAGAAAACATGCTGTTGCACCTAAGCAAGAGGCCAGGTTGGATGAGGCCTTGAGCACCCTGGTCTAGGAGGAAGGGTGTCCCTTGCCCACAGCAGGCGAGTTGGAAGTAGATGATCTATAAGGTCCCTTCCCAGGTTCTACACATTGGCCACAACAACCTGATACAGTGCTACAGGCTGGGGCCAGAGTGGCTGGAGAGCAGCCAGGCAGAAAGGGACCTGGGGGAACTGGTTGACAGTAGGCTGAACATGAGCTTGCAGTGTGCCCAGGTGGCCAAGAAGGCCAATGGCATCCTGGCCTGTAGCAGGAACAGTGTGGCCAGCAGGAGCAGGGAGGTCACCCTGTCCCTGTACTCAGCACTGGTTAGGCCACACCTTGAGTCCTGCATCCAGTTCTGGGCCCCTCAGTTGAGGAAGGATGTTGACTTGCTGGAGGGTGTCCAGAAAAGGGCAACAAAGCTGGGGAGGGGATTGGAACACAAGCCCTATGAGGAGAGGCTGAGGGAGCTGGGGTTGCTTAGCCTGGAGAAGAGGAGGCTCAGAGGAGACCTTTATGCTCTCTACAACTACGCAAAGAGAGGTTGTAGCCAGGTGGGGGTTGGTCTCTTGTCCCAGGCAACCAGCACCAGAACGAGAGGACACAGTCTCAAGCTGTGCCAGGGGAGGTTTAGGCAGGATGTTAGGAAGAAGTTCTTCATAAAAAGAGTGATTGGCCATTTGAATGGGCTGCCCAGGGAGGTGGTGGAGTCACCATAACTGGAAGTATTTAAGAAGAGACTGGATGAGGCACTTGGTGCCATGGTTTAGTTGATTAGACTGTGTTGGATGATAGGTTGGACTTGATCTCAAAGGTCTTTTCCAGCCTGGTTAATTCTATTCTATTCTTCCAAACGAACCCATTCCATAAATCTACAAATGAATCAGGTTTGTCAGTGTGCTTCAGGAACTCACCACGTGAACATCCCAGAACATATTTCAGTTCCCTGGTATCTCGGTTCACCATCCCACATGAACACACCTCAGCAGTCCTACACCCCATGGGAACACTCCCTCCAAGGCAAATTTGCAATGTTAGTAGGAATTTTCTCAGTTGCTTTATGAGCCATACAGCCTATACAGTGATGGATTCAAGCAGCTGATCAATATAGACTCACCACAGGCCCACCATAATATCCCTCACAAGTATCCATGACTTGAAATTCATGATTGCGGTGTTAGAGTACAAAGATTCATCCTGTATCGAGG
This sequence comes from Picus viridis, assembly GCA_033816785.1. Classification (NCBI taxonomy): domain Eukaryota; kingdom Metazoa; phylum Chordata; class Aves; order Piciformes; family Picidae; genus Picus; species Picus viridis. The sequence goes on from CM066578.1 coordinate 11,020,998, forward strand.
CTTGTATGAATGTGGGAGAGAGGGATTTAGGAAGGTGGGAGGAGAGAGGCTTCAGTGTCAGGGTCCTGTATTACAGCTGCGTAATATCCCCTCTGAGAAGCTACAAAACTTCTCAGTGAGCCTGCCTGCTTTCTCCTGGGCAGCCATCAGAGCTCTGCCAAGACAGAAGAACACAGGCTGTGTGTCTATGATCTGAAGGATGATACCTTTTTAAATACAGCCGCTATAGTTGCATGTGTTTTTACTGTGGTACCGGGTGAGTACACAGGCTCTGGGCAGGAATTTGTCCAGGAACACAAGGTGGAAAACCTCAGCGTTTCTGAGAAGATATGCAGGGGTTATCATTGCATGAGGGACACTCCCTTCAGTGTTGTCATGGTAAGGATAACATATGACCGTAAACACCATAGGCCAAACATCTCTGCATGAAATTAAAGGTCTATGTATTATTATCTAGTGAAGAACAGCTGAGAAATTCAGCTGGGCTGGCAAAGAATGCTGTTCAAATTATGAGCTCCAGCCTTAATCCTCCCTTTTGGACAAGCAGCTGAAGTCTTTCAGAATGGTACTGGAATCCAAAAACATAAGAAAGAAAAATCTGTGCCTGAAGAGACAGTAATTTGTCACTGCTGCATTGCCTGTGAATTCCCATCTGCAACAGAGGTAAGGAGCACTGAACTGAGGTGGTGGTGACATGGTTTCAAGAGTATCATTAGCATCCACAGGTGAAGACACTTTGTGTAGGTGAGAGGTTGCAAGAAAAGAGGTTGGAGAAAGGTAGGCTCCTCCCTGTATGAAGAGCATTTGAAAAACAGTGTCACCAGCCAGCCTAATATAACTATACCCCATGGCAGTTTCCATGCAAGGAGCGTCACAGGGCTATGAGGGAGGCTCAGGGTCAGAATGGTCTCTGCTTATTGAGTAGCATTAATGGGAGGCCACATCTTTAGAAGGACAGTCCCACTGAGCTCTGAGTTGGAGCTGGGGGCAGTGGCAACTGCTAAACTCTCCAGCTCACTACCCAAGCAGACACTGCAGAAGAAGTTAACACCTTCAACCATTTTACCATCACCACGATGAGCAATCCCATCTTTGCAGAGTGGGAACATGTGGCAAGTCCAGCCACTCCAAGAAAAACGGTCCACCTCCTCCATTAGGAATGTTTACCTTTCCTGTTAGTGTGGGAAAGGGACACCATTTTCCTAGGACTTATGGGAAAAACATACTGAAAACCAAGACTTTAATAAGAGCAAGAGAAAACACTTTTGGCAGTGCTATGGCATTTGCTATAGCAGGTTTTACTATTAGCTTAGTAAGATTAAAAAGGATCAGACATGTTATGTGAGTAAGAACCAAACATAAACTTCAAAGATCTTTAGTAGTTTAGTTCTCCTGCCTCAGGTATAAGTCTGCTAGAGTCCACAAGGACTTCTTTCCTTTACGCCTGTCATTTGTCCTACAAATTGCATTGACACCCGAATGTGGCCAGGGAGGAACAGAGCAAGTGATGCATCTGAGCTGGCTGCTGCCAGGCACAGGCATGCCAGCCAACAGCTGTGTGGACTATGGGCTTCCTCCAGGCTAGTCATCCCTGTGATTTCCAAGAGGACTAGAGTTTGAGAGGACCTCCAGTGAGTCCGTGCAGGGAAGCATGCTTCCTCCTCCCCTCCACATGAGCTGGCTGCAGGCACGTCCGCCCTGCTGCGATACGCACATTTCAGATTGTCTGACCTTCTGCAGCCTGGTTGTTTTGGCTGTGCAGCCTTGGTTTATATTTGGTCTGGGCTGGCTTTTGCTCTGCAGATCAGGTGGGAGGGTTTAACATTGTGTTTCTGGGGGATTTGGGGATTTCTTCTTCACTCTTATTTCTCAATGATTTCTCCGGCTGGGTCAGGTTGATCTGTGTGGGATCCTGGCAGTGCACCAGGGTGTAGCATAAGCAGTGCTTGTAACATTGACTGCCTCGTACGCTCAGTCCTTGGGCTGCTTGGGAGCCGGAAAACCTTTACAAAACAGCCAATCTGTCCCCACTGAGTACACTCACAGCAAGTGAAATGAATACAAAGCTCATCACAGGCAAAACTTCAGGTATCATTTAGTCAGCAAGCGTACCAAGACATATCTAGTCACACTGCACCCTTCTGACACTCATGGGAGATCAACACCAATTGTATTAATGTATGCTGCTTCTTTCTGCAGGTTATTTAGCATTAACTTAATGCTATAGATATAAATCCATCCTCAGTCATGAGTAGAAGCTGAAGTGATTTTTGCAAAGTCTGCTTAGCCCCGATTTCCCCCTCACTTTCTAGCATTCACAGAATAGTAGGGATTGGAAGTGACCTCTGATAATCATCTAGTCCAACCTCCTCCTGCTAGAGCAGGATCAGCAAGAGTAAACCACACAGGAACATGCCCAGGCAGGTTTTGAATGCCTCCAGAGATAGAGACTCCACAACCTCTCTGGGAAGCCTGTTCTAATCCTTTACCACTCTCAAAGAAAAGATTTTTTTCCTTATGGACAGTTCTAGATCTACTGCTCCCACCAGCAGCGCCGTGTCACCAGCAGAGCAGCAGGGGCAGTTGAGCAATTGTTTGAAGACTGCTCAGTTCCTCTTGGCCACTTCCCAGGGCTGCCATAAGGAGCAGGATTCACAGAAGGAACCTTTGAGCTGAAAAACACTTCTCCTTTGATGCTGCCATCCATTCCAGTTTGCCATTGCCTGCTTCCTTCTTTGACAGGAAGGCCAGCACGAGTGCTCTTCTCTGGCAGATCCCTCAGAAACTTCTCCCAGGCATCCATGGGGTATCCGAGGCAGCAACTTAGTGTCTACAGAGAAGTGGAGATCAAGGTCATTAGAGAAGTGGCTGTCTTGCAGCAAAGTTACCCTGGTTAACCTGGTTCTGGAGCCTGAGGATGCCGTGAGGGTAGCGTGCTGAGGCTGTCTTTCCAAAAGGTTAAGAGTGGACATAAGATGGAGCTTGCCAGGCACTCTGCACAGCTAGTTTCTAATTTGAGATATCTTCTAATGTCCACTGTACTCCGGGGAACACGACCCCTGGAGGAGGCTTGAGCTGTGTGTGGAGTCCTCCAGCCACATGGCCCTAGCAAAGGAAAAGGACATTGCTCTTCTCAGGAGCTCTACATCAGGGAGGAAGCAGCTTGACCAAGGCTCAGTGGGCAGCCTCTAGCCAGCAGCATGCAGTTTGCACTTCACCCATTGATGCAGCTGGAAGAGAATGGTGCAGCAAGGAGGTCCCTGCAGACCCCTGAGAGCTTACACCTTGTATCTCAGCCTTTCTCCCTACATCCTTAATGTGCAAAAAGACAATGTGCAGGAAATGGGGTCCCAGCAGCTCCCACAAGCAGATGATACTTTATCTGGCTGGGTACAGCAGCATTGCTGGACGTGCAATGGCATCGCGTGGCGTTTGCACTCCTGCCGGCCTAGAGCTCTTCCGGTTTAGAAGCAAAGCCTCTAAGCTGGGCTACGCTTTCCTGTTGCTCTGACACCTGAAACCCAGCACCACATTTATCAAACTTGCAAGGCAGCCTCGTGAGATGTTTGCCAGGACATAAGGCTAATAATTTAATCAGGTGAATTCAGACAAGGTCTTGCAGCAGCTCGGGTTGCGTTATATAACAGGATCTACCGGAGCCTTTGATGGGCGATAGGCTGGATCCTGCACGGCCTTCTCCAGCATGGCCATTAAAGAGAAAGTCTGCCACTGCTTTGTACCCTGTCCAGCATCATGAAGTTTCATAAGGGGAGAAATTAATCTTCCTTTCCATAAAACTGTGACAGGGCTTTGGGGGAAGAAAAAGAAAAAGAAAAAAAAAAAGAAAAGAAAAGAAAAGAAAAGAAAAGAAAAGAAAAGAAAAGAAAAGAAAAGAAAAGAAAAGAAAAGAAAAGAAAAGAAAAGAAAAGAAAAGAAAAGAAAAGAAAAGAAAAGAAAAGAAAAGAAAAGAAAAGAAAAGAAAAGAAAAGAAAAGAAAAGAAAAGAAAAGAAAAGAAAAGAAAAGAAAAGAAAAGAAAAGAAGAAGAGAAAAGAAAAGAAAAGAAAAGAAAAGAAAAGAAAAGAAAAGAAAAGAAAAGAAAAGAAAAGAAAAGAAAAGAGAAAAGAAAAGAAAAGAAAAGAAAAGAAAAGAAAAGAAAAGAAAAGAAAAGAAAAGAAAAGAAAAGAAAAAGAAAGGGGGAAAAGGGTTGGTTTTACAACAGAAAAGCTTATGCAGTGGCTCCCCTCTTCCAAAGCAACAGCCAGACACCAGTGCAGTTCACTCTGAGAGCTTTCAAGAGAGTTTTGCAATCCAGTCAGTTGACCTTACTGAAGTGCTTCATCCCATAGATCTCCTCAAACAGCGGTCTGTTAGCACATGCTGTTGGAGGTCTGGGGCAGATAGAGGGGTGGCTAGCTGGCAACTACTGCTCACATCAGGTAGAATGAAAAGTCTCTTGGTCCTGCTGGTGGGCTGTATCTCTGTATCACGTGCCTGGTTGCCTGTCATTGCCCTGTGTGTTTGCTCAGTATCTGCACAACACTCATCACGTTCATATCCTGCTGCTGCATGGCACTGGCCCTGTAACTGAAGGGATTGCTGCAAAGTGTGACCAAAGCAACACAACGCACAGCGCGTGAGAGTATGAAAGGCTGAAAAACTGGAGGGCAAGGTGGTGCTTCTGGAGGCAGTGGACAGCCTTAGTTTGCAATAGATCTAGCATCAGCTGGAGAGGGGCTGGTATGTGGGAATCAGTGTCTTTTGGATCATTTGGATACTGCTCATCCTTCCCTTCATTGCACTAATTCCCCACTAGGCACGTTAAATGGCAGAGCCAGCAGCCCTCAGAGATGAGTCAATCTCTAGGTGGGAATCAAGGGCTTACGCTTAAGTTCACACTGTTATTTTAGTTTGCGGTGTTTGCTTCTCATTACGGTAAGCTCCCAGGAATGTCAGCACCAAAATAGCACAGAATCACAAGGTTACCTGCTGAAGAATGAAGTAAACAAGAGGGATATTCTTTCTCTTTCCTTCTCTTTCTCTTTTTTTATGTTTTGTAACTAAAAGGAAGCATTTTTGTGCATCTGCACTGAACACGGTTTGGAGTTTAAGCACATCTAGACACATGAGGTGGTTGTGGCAGGCCCGGCCTAACTCCCTCTGAAAAGAAGTGTAGCCACAGTGTCATGGTTCAACACTGGCTGCTGTGTCATTCCTACCGACCCAGCCCAGACTCTGCCAGGTCTGAGAGCAGCAGTGCCCTCCAGGCATCAGACTATCGGTGTCTGGTAGCTAGGGCTGATGCTGCAGGATGATTCAGCAGAGGGAAAGCCCCACATCAGGGATGCCAGACTGGAAATGTTGCTTCTAGACCCCACTCCCTGGGGTTTGTCCCGGAGGAGGGATGACCAGGAGAAGCTTTGCAGCATCGTGTGCAGGAGAGAGCCCTGGGCATTCTTTTGAAGGCACGAAAAAGCCTCTTCCCAGTGACACACTGAAGTCTCCCAGGATACTAGGGCACAGTCCAGGAGGGACTCAGTGCCACGGTTGTCTGTACTGATTCTATGAGAAATGAGAGCAGGAAAAAAAAATCAGTGCCTGGCAGACAGAGAGGGACCAGGAATGAATCCCCTGTATCTAGGAAGGCAGTGTAGATGGTGGGAAATATTTCACCCATGCAGTGGCAGGAGTGCTAACTCGGCACTAGGGGAGCCAGGGCCCTCTTCCCTCCTCTAGGCTGCCCTCATGACCTTGAACGTTTGGCTCATGCAGAGTCATTATTGATGCCTCAACTACAAACAACTTCCACCTGCAGGAGAACAAATGCATTCAGGACTGGAGGAGTGCTTGGTGACTCTGTGAGTTTGCAGAGGGACCAACATCCTCTTTAGAGCTGCAGCAGGATGCAGGAGTCAGGGTAGGGCAAACACCTCTGCTGTTGGCTTTCTGCGTCACTTGGAAAAGATGTTGCTTGGTCCCAGTTTCAGAGAGGGCACTGGAGAGGGTCTCACAGAAATCTGTGTGCCCTGGCTTTCCACCTGCAAATTAACAGCTCATGCTGCCAGGCTGGGGATTGCATTACGGTCTTGCTTTGCCTGGAGGATTCCTGGGGCAGCAGCAGGGACAAACAGAGGGGATTCTCTCAGAACAGAAACCCTCACATGATTGAAGGGGGTTGCTGAGGCAAACAATGTTTCCAGCACTGGTTGCTGTCTTGGTCCCCCACTTTTTCAAAAAGAAACCACTATACACAAGACTGGTGAAAAAACCACACCAATCCAGCTTTCATACAAAGCCTGAGCAGGCAGCATACAGCCCAAGTTGAAACTGCAGCTTTGACTGCTGGACCCAGCTGGGATGTGGTGGTTCTGTGGGGTCACCCGTATACCAGTTAGTTAAGATAAGCCAGTACTTGTGGCCCTTTATCCCTGTCTGGTATACTAACAGAACGATAAAAAAGCCACAATGGTTTCCCTGGCCACCCTACACATATGACTCTGGGCTCCATGGTGAAATACCGTGACAAAATTGAGGAGACTCTGCTCACGAGGACCTGCAATGGTGGCTCTCTATCAGCAGGGAGGGACAAGCATGTGGGACCCTGTAGGAAGATGTGTAACGGGAATTGCATGTCTGTTCTGAGGACAGGGATGAAGCACATAACATAGGGAAAGGTGAAGTAGAAAATAAAGTCCAGAAACACAGCCTTGGCCTTTCCTCTTCCCAATCGTGTGGGGAACACAGGCACAACACCTCCAGACGTGTTCGCACCATGCATCACACTAAAATCTTTGCTGGAGTTTGAAAGAAACCTGCTGCTTCACGGTGCAGGGAGGAGGTCACTGGCACTTGATTTGGGGCTCTCTGGCCATGGATTCTTTCACTCCACCCCTTGCCACGCTCAGACCTGAAGACCTTTTGGAAAGAAGATGTCTGCTTCAAAACTATGACAATCGCTGTACTTGACCAGAGGCAACTGAAAGGTGGAAACAGCGAACAGATGGTTGGAACACAAGGGAACTGTAGAGTGTTCAAGGTTACTGGAAGGAGCAGCAGTCTCAGTAGATGCCACCTGCTTAAGCAATTGCCAGGCATGAGTTATGGTTTTCTGTTAAATGTTACAGAGGCTTCCCGTGGCAGAGGGGTGACACATACCTCCATGTTGCTCACAGGCCCAAACCAGCCAATTCGCAACCCAACTCCCAACTCCAGGTATCCAGAAGGATGAAGATGACTCATGAGATACCACAGGACACAATATAACAGATGTCCTGGCTGAATGCGCTACAGGGACGTGCAGCTATTGGCAAAAGCCAGGCAGGAAACTTCAGTGTGGCCTGACTTTGAAAGGAGGAAGGTGTATTGCAGTTGGAAAGGCTGAATACCCCACAGCTGGGCAGGGGAGGAAAGAAAAACCTTGGTGTGGGCTTCAGGGTCTGTTGAAGAATCACATCCTGTCGCAACAGCTGACTCTTGGGCTGCTACAGCTGTGGGGCAGCTGGTGCCTGGTCAGACATGATCATGGGAATATGCACTGACCAAGAGGAAGGGGCTCCACCACCTCAGCAAGGGCTGACACTAAAGGGCTGCAGAAAGCAATTGGTGTAAATGCAAGCTGTCGTGTTACGGCTACAAACTTTTTACAGGTAGTAACAGTGAACTGATGGCTTAACTCTTTGGAGAAACAAAAATTGTGGGTGATCCTCTGGCCTTCCACAGTCCTCTGCCACATACAAAGTCCTCCAATTTTGGACCATGAGGAAGAAACACTGCACCAAATTGCATTCAATGACTGCTCAGCAAGTCCATGGCCATCAGGATGCCTGGAAACCAGGCAGCTATCTGCCTGGGTCTTCCTAACTGGGAGGCAGCTTTGGTGGCTTTGGACATTATCTGGTAGCATCTGTGTGCACGCCCTTTCCTTCACAGATGGTGCTCTTGCAGGAATCCCAGAGTTCAAACTTACACCCAGCTGCTGGATGTGTGTATGCAAGGCCAGGGCAGCCACAGCCAGGCCAAAACAGAGTGAGGCCTCCTTTATTACATAAAAGCGCATTAAAAGTACATAAAAGCGAGGGATGTGTTTATGGAGGTCAGGAAGGGCTGACTCAGAGCTTGAGATATTCTCCAAGGAGACAAGAGCCAGCTGCCATGGGAAGCAACTTCCATATTGGTTCCCAATTGCATGTCAAATGTAAAAGCAACCACCAAACAACAGTTGATAGTACTAATAGCCTTGAGACAATGTACAAATGGTCGCTCAAGTATTTGTGATAAACTCTGCCTGGGAAGCATTTTTTCATCAATAGATTATATTTGGTCTATGTTGAATATTTTCCTTCCTTGTTTTAGGGCGTGTTTCTTCCCTCTTTGGCAAGTCACCATGATTTCCAGGTGGGCAGGAGAGCAACACTTGCTAGAGATAGTCATTTTTAGGTCTAATGTAGCTCTTATTACTGCCAAACACCTGAAGCTTCCCATAGTTTATTTTTTTTATCTGGGTCTTGGACAACCTTAGCACAGAGTCAGGGTTTAAAGGCCAAAGACAACCTCTGCAATAACCTTGAGAGTGAGCCTATACAACCCTAGATTTCACATTGAAATTTCCCTCATTTGCTTCATACACAAATCAGCTTTATGAGCCTTGCAAGAAAGCAGCACGTTCAAAAAGCCCTCTAGGATTCAAAGGAGGGCGACGCAGAGGTGTTATTAGCGGAAAGCAAGGAGCAGAGCTCTGCAAGCAGTCGCTGCACTGAGGAGGAGGTTTTAAATAGTTTCCTCTGAGACAGCTTTGGCTCCTGTTACACGGTTTAACTCAAGTGTTCAACAAATTATCTCACGAAGGAAGCAAATATTGCAAGAAAAATATCCCTCGTACATCTTGCAGGGGTTGAAAATCACGGCACGGAAAGAGCAGTCTCAGCTCCCTAAACAACTTCAACAAAAAGGGAAGGCGCAGAGAGGGAAATCCTCTCTGACTTTGTTATGGAAATGTGATACAGTTTGACATTTTAATTGCGACTCTCCCCTCATTATCTGGCACACGTTCATAGTGCCCAAGATGTTGTTTAGCGAATCCAGCTGCCTCCTCCACTCCGTTTGAAGTCTGGTGACTCCGCGTGATAGGGGAGTGTGAGAGTCAATGTGATTTGTGTATGAGGAAACATAAATATGTCACAGGAGTTTAGTCTTATAGGTCTGCAGAGTTTATACTCACAAAATCTGTTGTGCCCGTGTTTACACACCCAGATCCAAAGGCCTGACACACCCGGGCTCTAGCTCATAACGCCCACCATTTCTGCCTTCTTTCTGAGGAGCCGGTCGCAAAGCATGTGAATGATGTTTGACCACAGTTTAACATACCCAGGGAAATGCGTTCTCAAATGTTAAGAAGAGCTTTAATCAGATTTGATTCTTTGTCATCAGCTGAGAGGAGCACACGCGAGGTTCTGCTGCCACATGTACAAACTCCTAGGCGCAGGCCTCCCCCTGCACCCAAGGTTTGTCCTCACCGAAACGTAAAATGGAAAGCTTGCAAACGTAGGAACATTTGCACACCCCTGAGCACAGACATCTGAGCACAAAGATGCTGCTGTGCTGAAGTGACAAAAGAAAAACATTTTTTAAGTGCTCCTGGTTTTCCCACACCTAACTTCCGCCAGCCAGAACTGTTGAGATCAACTCATCTGTTTGGTACTGTCCTTCACCTGAAACTTCACCACTGCCGCCAACAACAGGGGAAGAGTCGTGTTCTTCTTTAACATCAAAAGGTTTACCACAGGGCATACTTAAAAACAAACCATAGGAAGGACAGGAGCCACAGTTAAGGGAAGAGATTTATGGGAACATGCTATTAGAAGCATGTGTCTTGCACTCTGAGAATAGTTCTTAGGTTAAAGAACTAAGAAGCAAGACACAAATGCCAAAGGGGGTTGAACCTCTATGTTCTGGGCCCCTCAGTTGAGGAAAGATGTTGAGTTGCTGGAAGGTGTCCAGAGAAGGGCAACAAAGCTGGGGAGGGGTTTGGAGCACAAGCCCTATGAGGAGAGGCTGAGGGAGCTGGGGTTGCTTAGCCTGGAGAAGAGGAGGCTCAGAGGAGACATTATTGCTATCTACAACTACCTGAAGGGAGGTTGTATCCAGGTGGGGTTTGGTCTCTTCACCCAGGTAACCAGCACCAGAACAAGAGGACACAGTCTCAAGCTGTGCCAGGGGAGGTTTAGGCTGGATGTTAGGAAAAAGTTCTTCATAAAAAGAGTGATTGGCCATTTGAATGGGCTGCCCAGGGAGGTGGTGGAGTCACCATTGCTGGAGGTGTTTAGGAAGAGACTGGATGGGGTGCTTGGTGCCATGGTTTAGTTGACGAGATGGTGTTGGGTGATAGGTTGGACTCGATGATCTCAAAGGTCTCTTCCAACCTGGTTAATTCTATTCTATTTTATTTAAGCCCTAAATTGCAAAACCTGCGTGCCTGAAAATGAGAGGTGGTTAATAGCCCCCCTTGAGGTAGGAGGTTCTTTAAGAGAAGCAAATATGTGAATTAAAAGATTCAGCCAAGCTCACTTCTAGAGTCCAATTGTCTCTCTGAAAGCACTAAGTTTGCACCATGACATCCTTGATGACCTTCCTCACCTTAAGTTAAGGCCTTTCTCCAGTACTGGGAAAGCAGGGAAGAACATTGGCAGGACACACTGGAAAAGCCTGGCTAGAGTTGAGACCTCTGTTTCTGAAGCTTTGCACAGTGAAGTTGTCTGGGGAACATCCAGTTCTGCATCATCTAACTCTAAATCGAGGGCTGAACCATCGAAGCTCTCATGCTTCTAACCTTTGGTTATATAGCCCTGATGAGTGAGATTGGGTGATAGGGATCCATAACTGAGTCACAGTTTGAGGAACAGGAGACAAAGTAACATTCTGTTCTTGGTGCTCAGATCAAAACCTTCGCAAGTAATAAGAAAATAACTACATGGGAAATGTCAGAAGATTGCAGGACCAAATCACTAGAGCTTTGCCTTCTCAGAAACATGAAAGACAGCTCCTGATACTGAACATCCCAAAATTACTCTTTAACTGTATTCAATTGCTGAAATGAGATTCAGGAAAAGCACAAAAAGAGGACTTAAATGCACAGCTCATGATGGCTTTCCTCCTCTGTTTCACAAGGAAGGTTCTTCTCAGAAGACGATGATGTGGTTAGCATGGGGATTGGGTACAAAGCAGACTGCTGCTCTTGCTGCTGTGTTGACATTCATTTATCAGTCAATTACAGTGGCATGATTCCCAGTTACATGAATATAGGATCCTAGTTTCACAACAATAGCCAAATAACACAATATAAAGTGCATGCTTTGTGCTAGCAGTCACCTTATGGAACCCCAGATTCCCAGAATGGTAGGAGTTGGAAGGGACCTCTGGAGATCATCAAGTCCAATTCCCCTGCTAACACAGGTATGCCTAGATTGGGTTGCACAGGAATGCATCCCAGAGGGTTTTGAAAGTCTCCAGAGAAGACTCCACTGTCTCTGGACAGTCTGTTCCAATGCACTCCACACAGCAACCAGCTGAGCTAGGGAGATGGCCATGGCAGGAGGCAGAGATAAAGCAGGTGTAGGTAAAGTAGCTCTGTGGGAGCGCCTCACGAGGTTTTACCCCAGCTGTGCTGGCTTACTGAGACACAGTAACCTCATTGCTCAGCTCTCAATCTTTTTTTCTGACTTCAAGTCCAGAGTCTTGGCACAGAGAGTGGCTCAGTGGCCAATGCCAGCCTGAAGCCAGGGGTTTAGTGATAAGGGAACATGGAAATTAAGCCAGTACTTATTTTTGTCTCCAAAGCATGCGCCTGAACCTTTAGCAGAGCTCTGTCAGGGCTTACTTGTCCCCATGCTGAATGCCCAAATCGTGTGAAAAGTGGGAGGCCATTCAGGAACTCTTCACAGAGAGGAAGCTCCTGGGGCGGGCTTCCCTCTCCCCCGCCTTTCACCCTTTGATGAAAGCTGCTCCCTGATGTTCCCAGTGCGTGAACTCAGATGGCACCTGAGCCATTCAAAAGCCAGGCAGCTTACAAACCTCTTTTCTTCCAGAAGATACTGCTGGGAAATTGCACTTGTCCCAGAAACAAGCTCAAGGAACTAAGAGCAGAGTTGTGAATATGCAGCTGACCTGGGTGGGAAGAGCCACCATGCCTTAGATGGCCTTGAATTTATTTCCATCAGCAGAAATATTGCCTCTCTAGCCACTGAATCAGTGAGCTCAGGATTAAAAAGGGAGCAGTGCCCACCTGATGAAGCTGATTTGCTTTTTCCATTCCCCCATTTGCTCTTTTGCTTTAATTGTGGGGCTCACAAGTGCAACTGATAGTAATGGCTTCATGAGCTCCGAGATACCAACTGAGCCACAGTAGCTAGGCAGGCTCCTCACTCACAGCAACTGCACTGGATGGCAGAGGTGAAACCTGCACCCTTCACCTCATATTTGTGAGGTGCTCACGCACAGAATCCATCCTTCTGACCCAGCTGACACACAGCAGTCTCCAATGACAGACCATATGTCAGAGCCTCCACAGCAGATTTAGGCTATTTCAGTGACTGATTTGCTCAGAGCAAACACCCTTTTGTGGTCCTAAACAGTGCCAGGAAAGGTATTACTCAGTCCAGCTGACAGTCACTGCCTGTTGGCTAATGGTTACTTGGTGTTAGCTCTCCCTCATCTGTTTCAGTTTTTAGTATAAACTAGTTTTAGCAGCAGGTTAAGCTAAAGCAGATGACTTTGTCCTTCCTCAACTGAGAAACACTTCACCAGCAGAACTGTGGGATGCCACATGAACAGTTGCAAGTAGGTGCTGAGTGCCAACCTAAAAGTTTGCTCAGTCACTTGGAAGGCAAGTGTGCATCTTTGCTCCCAGTGGCAAAGGTCATTTAGCCCTCTGCATTGACTGGGTCATGCACCTAAACCATAGCACTCCGCCTCGTTATTCGATAGGAGATCAGACATTCTGCATGCACTGGGAGCTGACTTAAGAAGCTATGTTGGGAGCACTGCAGGAGAAGTGAAGAAGCAGCACTTCATCCAGCTACCAACATTGAATAGCCTTGCTCTTTTTTGGAGCTCTCCAGTGAGACCCTTTAAGTGTACCTTCCCACTTATCCCTGCCTAACATTACTAGCTTTGCTGATTTTCTCCTTCTCCTCCTGCCCCCATCTCTCCTTATCTGATTGCCTAACCTCTCCAAAATTAGTAGTGCTATGTTTAGCCTGTTCTGGCACTCTGGGCACTCCTGTGGGTGCTGGGTTGGTCTCACAGTGAGCCCACAAATTTCCACTGCTGTTGGAGAGAGGAGTGTTCTCAAAACTGCTGACATGAGATCCCAGTGAGGGAACTAAACCAAGAGGTCGGAGCCTGTGAAATGTTCTTAATATAGCCAAGGCGAATAGCTCCCATCTTGTGTTACTGAAGCCCCACAGTCATGTGTCCCAGCAGCCCTGTACCTCTATCAGGCAGGAGGGCAAGAGCATGAGGTCATTTCCAAGAGCTTTGCTTCCGTGACATCATCACAAGCAAGACAAGTAACTACTCAGTTTAGGCATAGGAAGTCAGAGGAAGGGGCAGGCACAGGATTTAAGCTTTCCTTTCTGCTTCCATGTGAGCCAAACATAGTTTTGGAGGTTACAGGGGGGTCATTTTCCTCCCCTTCCCTCCCTCTTAGAGGCCACTGTAGCCGTATCACTGGCAGCTTTTCAGCAGCACTGGACCAAGGCAGCTTTACTTCAGCCTTACCAGAGTATGAAAGAGCCATCTACAGGTGATGGGAGATAAGGCGACACAATCCTTATCTTCTCCTTCCACGAGCAGTGGAAGAGTGAGATGCCAGCCTGAGCCAGCAGCCTTCTCATCTGCATTATTCCTTCTCCCCAGGGTCACAGTCACCTCCTTCACAGGGGCACCTCTGTGTTATGCAAATGGCTCCAACTTCTTCCAGCTCACAGATGCTGACTTCAAGCCAAGGAACTGCCAGCCAAGCTTGTATGGTGGTCCAAACCATGCTGAGAGGGCCAGAGAGACCATGCCACTTGCAAGTTACCATGGCTGTGAGGTCCACTTTGAACACATCCCTGTAACAGCCTTTTATGTCCCTACAGTGAAACAGCAGAAGACCAGACCTGTGTGGCCAGGAGGCTGGACTCAACAAAACGAGAAAGGGAACATCTTGTCTCAGTTGCCAGCTTTCAGCTTCAGCTAGACTTGGGCCATGCTCCAGGGAGCTTTGCTGACTGCTGCAAGGTGTCTGCCTGCAGCAACCTGTGTGACTACCTTCTCAACACACCGTAAGGGCCAAAGCCCATCTGGCTGCTGCAGGAATGGAAAAGACCAGGTCAGACCAGACGAGATCTTCAAGATCATCAAGTCCAACCTATCATCCAACACCATCTAATCAACTAAACCATGGCACCAAATGCCTCATCCAGTCTCTTCCTATACACCTCCAGGGATGGTGACTCCAACACCTCCCTGGGCAGCACATTCCAATGGCCAATCACTCTTTCTGTGCATTCCAATGGCCAATCACTCTTTCTGTGAAGAACTTCTTACAATAATACAATACAATACACCAGGTTGAAAGAGACCTTCAAGATCATTGCATCCAACCCATCAACCGATCCAACCCACCTACACAACTAAACCATGCAGCCAAGCACGCCATCAAGTCTCCTGAACACCTCCAATGAAGGTGACTCCACCACCTCCAGGGGTAGCCGATTCCAATGGGCAATCACTCTCTCTGTATAGAACTTCTTCCTAACATCCAGCCTAAGCCTGCCTTGGCGCAGCCTGAGACTGTGTCCTCTTGTTCTGGTGCTGGCTGCCTGGGAGAAGAGACCAAACCCCAACTGGCTACAACCTCCCTTCAGGTAGTTGTAAAGTGCAATAAGGTCACCCCTGAGTCTCCTCTTCTCCAGGCTAAGCAACCCCAGCTCCCTCAGCCTTTCCTCATAGGGCTTGTGTTCCAAACCCCTCACCAACTTCGTTCCTAACCTCCAGCCTAAACCTCCCCTGGTGCAGCTTGAGACTGTGTCCTCTTGTTCTGCTGCTGGTTGCCTGGGAGAAGAGACCAATCCCCACCTGGCTACAACCTCCTTTCAGGTAGTTGTATAGAGCAATAAGATCTCCTCTGAGCCTCCTCTTCTCCAGGCTAAGCAACCCCAGCTCCCTCAGCCTCTCCTCATAGGGCTTGTGTTCCAAACCCCTCCCCAGCTTTGTTGCCCTTCTCTTGACACGTTCCAGCAAGTCAACATCTGTCCTAAACTGAGGGGCCCAGAACTGGACACAGTCCTCATAGGGTCCTGCACAGGCTGCTAAGGAGGGCCAGCCTTGCTTTGGAAAGAGAGGGCTCCAAGTGGAGTGCAGTGATTGCAAAACATTTAGAAAGAAATTAGAACTTCTGCTCTTCAGACAGGGCGATGTCAATTGCTGTAGCAGGCAGGAGAAGGCCTAAACTGGAAGGCCAGTTCCATTCAGTCCTTGGGAGATTTCATCTAAATCTATAAATTTTTAATACATCTATTCTTCCTTTGTTTCTCCCCATTGTGCATTTCTACATTGAGTGACGCTCACAAGAGGCGTGAGGACAGCTCTAGACACACTCAGTGCCTAAAACACACTGATTCCAAGGAAGGCACCTGGTGTTTCTTTACCACAGGTATTTGTCTACCTCCTTTTTTCTTCATTTTCTTTCTTTTTACCCACTTGCCTCCCAGATCTCCTCTTTCTCTTTGTTTCCATCCAGGACCTCCCACTACTGACCCCACTGTTCCTCTGTTCTCTTCCATTTGTTTCCTGCACATTACTCTGAGCCCAGCTCCGCATTGTGAGTCCTGCAGCCCCCATGGGCTGTGACTGACACATGACATGTTTTAAAGTGTGGACTCAGCCCTGGTGAGGTGAAAAAGCAGTAGTCAGCATGTATGAGCTGTGCAGAACAATAGAAAATAGAGTTTTTAATTAAAACTGGTATTTCAGGACCTCTGCTGGTGGCAGCCCTGCTGAAATACGACATCACTGAAGGCCCACAGATTGTAGTGTGAACCCCATCTCCAGAAGCTGCAGCTCTCAACATCTGCACCACCACTTGGAGTGATGGGAAGTGCTCCATGTAACACTGTGCTTGGGATGAGAGCACTCCAACAGGAGGATAGTAACTGCTTTGTAGTCTGGACTAATGCATCTATGTGGCAAAGATCAGGTCACAGCCATGGTGCTGCCTTAGAATCATAGAATCAATAAGGTTGGAAGAGACCTCAAGGATCAAGTCCAGCCTGACACCCAAGACCTCATGACTACTAAATCATGGCTTCAAGTGCCACATTCAATCCCCTCTTGAACACCTCCAGGGATGGTGACTCCACCACCTCCCTGGGCAGCACATTCCAATGGCCAACAACTCTGTGAAGAACTTTCTCCTCACCTCAAGCCTGAACTTCCCCTGGCACAGCTTGAGACTGTGTCCTCTTGTTCTGGTGCTGGCTGCCTGGGAGAAGAGACCAACTCCCTCCTGGCTACAACCTCCCTTCAGGTAGTTGTAGAGAGCAGTAAGGTCTGCCCTGAGCCTCCTCTTCTCCAGGCTAAGCAACCCCAGCTCCCTCAGCCTCTCCTCACAGGGCTTGGGCTCAAGGCCTCCCCCAGCCTCATTGCCCTTCTCTGGACACATTCCAGAGTCTCAATGTCCTTCTTAAATTGAGGGGCCTTGCACATTGTTTACAGGAACATCCATTTAAAATTATGTGAAATTCCAATGCCATGGGATTGTGTCCCTGCTCTTGCCTCTAGAAGCAGGACTAGACCCCAGGAGGCTGGGAGCAAGGCCTTCTGACACCTACCCTGTTTATTTGACATAGAGCTGCACCTGTTTGTACATCTTGCTCTGTCCATATTTTATTTCATTTATTCCTTTCATTCATTGCACCTGCTGCTGCTGTCTCTCTGAAGTGCTCTCTGTGAGGACTGCCACATGGCTATCCCAGCAGGATGCAGCACCCTGGTTCTCAGTTTGCGCTGCAGTCCCTTGAAATTATCACCATGGCTGCAGGGAGGCATGACTGGGGGTTACAGCCTCTGCCCTGGGCACAGGCAAGCCTCAGTTACCTCCTTGTTGTGCCACTGCCTCCCTGTGACACCTGGGGCAAATCTCCTGGGCCTTGATCTACAAAGGCAAACACAACTTCAACCTTGGTTTCTGTAAACCCAGTTAACAGCACTGGTTTATTTCACAAGAGAACGTGGTTGAAGTGGACTTGTCCTACAGATGACTTGCAGGACCAGGATGGCATCTCAGAGAGAGAAAGTAGTAGAAAGCTACTTAAAATGGAAGCAGTGCTGCCCACCTGCCCCAGAACACCTTAGCTCCTGGTACAAGCAGAAGGGGCATGGGGGACCCCAGCTCACCCAGTTTGGTTCCTGCACACCCAGTGGCTTTATGCAAGGAGAAAGTCAAGCTCTCAGAAAGCTGTACTGTCTTGACACAGCTTATCCCATTTCCCCCTATCCCAATTCAACCAGACCATGACCTGTGTACAAGACATGACTCAAGCTGGGTATCTCATAACTTGAAGTCACGATGTTCCCTCCTCTTAAATTTTCAAGCAAAAGAATATCTGCTTCATTTGAGGTATTTCTAACCAAAGGTGAACTGCATTGGCCCTCTGTGGGTGTGTCTACCAAAGGCCAATCACTGCATTACCATTTAGACCTCACAGCAAAGGGAGCCCCTATTACAGGAAGGACCTGGATGTGCTGAAACGTGTCCAGAGAAAGGCCATGAGGATGATCAGAGGGCTGGAGCACCTCTCCTATGGAGACAGACTGAGGGAATTGGAGCTATTCAGTCTGGAGAAGAGAAGGCTCTGAGGAGACCCAGTTGTGACCTTCCAGTATCTGAAGGGGGCCTACAAGAAGGCTGGGGAGGGACATTTTAGGATGTCAGGTAATGACAGGACTAGGGGGAACAAAAGAAAAATAGGAATGGGTAGATTCAGATTGGATGTTAGGAAGAAGTTCTTCCCCATGAAGGTGGTGAGACACTGGAACAGGTTGCCCAGGAAGGTGATAGAAGCCCCATCCCTGGAGGTTTTTAAGGCCAGGCTGGATGAGGCTCTGAGCAACCTGATCTAGTGTGAGGGGTCCCTGCCTATTGCAGGGGGTGGAACTAGATGATTCTTGAGGTCCCTTCCAACCCTAACAATTCTATGAAAACATAGTTTATTAAGCACACCTGATGCTGGTGCTCAGAGCCATAGTGCACTTGATAATAGTAATTTTTTTCACATTTATGAGATTAAGGTGTGTTATGGGCAAGAGCCCCATAATTTAGACCCAGCAACATCTCTACCTACTAGCAGAGGAAATAGCAGACAAGAGCTGCCAGCAATCCTCCTGATGCTCCTTCACCAGTGTTGCCCCCTCCTTGGGGTCCTAGGGCTCCTCAGTGCCAGGCCCTGGGGTGGGAGTATGGCCCTCCAGGTGGGAAGAGGAACCAGAGGTGAGCAAAGGCAGCCATTCTCCTTCCATTGGGTGCCTCAGAAAGCTGGCAAAGAGAAAAGAGCACGAAGAAATCCCCAGGCTTCTGCTGATTCAACACGGCACCAACATTTCAATGTAGAAGCTGAAGATCTTGTTTGGAATTGCTGGGGAATAATATTTTCTACAGTAGGAGGTGGAGACATTAGTACACTTTGAAGACATATAACGGAGGGAAAAGACCAGGGGACAATCATTTAGTCCCAGAAGACATCCTTAGTTGGCATTTGAGGCTCTAGCCAGCCTGATCTAGTGTAGGGTGTCCCTGCCCATGGCAGGGGGGTTGGAACTAGATGATCCTTGTGGTCCCTTCCAACCCTGACTGATACTATGATACTATGATCCTTGAAAGCTTCCCCAGGCTGCATAAAGAGGAGAACTGCAGATTACAGGATACTGATTGTCTTTCTACTCTTGCCCTTGGTAAGACCTGTTTAGAATAGAATAGAATAAACCAGGTTGGAAGAGACCTTCAAGATCATTAAGTCCAGCCTATCATCCAACACCACCTAATCAACTAAACCATGCAACCAAGCACCCCATCAAGTCTCCTCCTGAACATCTCCAGTGATGGTGACTCCACGACCTCCTGGGCAGCCCATTCCAATGGCCAATCACTCTCTCTGTATAGAACTTCTTCCTAACATCCAGCCTAAACCTCCCCTGGTGCAGCTTGAGACTGTGTCCTCTTGTTCTGGTGCTGGTTGCCTGGGAAAAGAGACCAACCTCTGCATGTCTACAGCCTCCCTTCAGGTAGTTGTAGAGAGCAACAAGGTCACCCCTGAGTCTTCTCCTCTCCAGGCTAAGCCACCCCAGCTCCCTCAGTCTCTCCTCATTAGGCTTGTGTTCCAAACCCCTCACCAACTTTTGTTTGAGGAGCACCATCCTCAAAAGAGGAAGAGGAGCTACACCTGATGTTGTCTCTTGGTGTCTCTCCTCAAAGGAGATTGGCAGGGGTACTTTGGCTCTCAGCAGTGCCCAGCAAAAGAAAAAGTGAGAAGAAACCCACCCCTGTCCTTTTTATTCACAGATCTGGTCTTCCACACACCAGCAAATGTGGAGTTAAGACTGCAGCCAGGATGAAATCCAAACATTTGCAAGTGTGTGAATTCCCAAGGAGAGCAACCAAACTACCTTCACTCTGGCCTAGCAGCAGTGCTTTTACTGCAGCCAAGCCAAGTCTGCCTCAGCCAGCTGCAACAAAGAGTTTAATCTTATCAGTGACCATAAAAACTCAAATTCCTCTTAGCAGAATTGCTGATGGGGACGGTAGTGCCAAGCCTGGCTTCGCTGCGGTCTTACACAGTCAACAAGGTGGGGGGGGGAATGCTACACAACAAATTCCTGAATCCCAAATTCCTCTTTCACCCCTCACTCCACACAGGGGAGAATGAGCCCATCAATAACTCAGCACTGCACAGGATGGAGCAGGATCTGAAGTGGTTTTTCCCTTCGTCACTTAGGGATAGTATTTTAGCATTACTAAAGTCGAACAGGTACAATGCTTCCTGCATGCTCACCTGAAGCGCTGCAGAGGCACTGTGCCCTGGCAGTGGGTGTGTTTGGATGCACTTGTTTCCCACAGCTCCTCAGCATGGCTTTGCCAGGAGGGTGAAAGAGGACTGGGCCCCTATGGACAGGAGCTCCTGGCAAAGTCATGCGTTCCCCTGCAAGGTGCATTGAGCTCAGTGGTATATGCCCATGGGAAAGGCTTGCATGCCTCAAATGCTTATCTGTCAACTGAGGTGTCTTCCATGCATGTGCGCTGGGGAGCAATAGGTTGGCTCAAGTCTCAGATGTGGGGCTGAGACTTGGGTTATAATTCAGTGATAAATTTTGGTGTTATTGTTGAGCAAAAAGGTGAATATAAGGTTCTTTGTCTCCCACAGTCTGTCTCTTGGAGCTGAGGGTGGTGTCACAGATGCTTGGACCTCCTGCAGGAGGTGGTGAGGACAACCAGCACCACAGTAACCATGACTGGCTCCTTTCCAGCCTGCCCATCTTTTGGCCCTTTCTACCCCCAAACCTCCCACAAGATTGCAATGCCAACATAAGCCTTCCTGGGCAGCACTGAGCCACCTTCCCCCAGCACACCTGCCATCATCCTTCCTGCCATCCTGGGTTTATCCTATCACAGCCCTATCCCCTGCCATGATCTCACCAGCTACGCCCAGTCTCTCCACACTTTCCTATACATCAATGTTTGTGTTTCCTTCCCCTCTCTCATATGGTGCATTATTCTCTCCTGGGAGCTCATTCACCCACACGTTTCCCACCCTGTGCACACGAGGGGCCTTTAGATGCATACTGCTTATGCAGGGCTGTGAGACAGTCCGAGCCCTGCTGCAGTTCTGTCTGGTCTCTAATGAATATGCCTCCCCTAAGAGACAGGAGGCTTCCTTTCTGCTCTGGATCACACAACTCCTTTCAAAGCCCATGGGAAAGACTCCAGGACACCCAAGGCCAAAGCACCTGTGTGCCAAAGACCTGGAGTACCTGTGCAATGTAGACACACTCAGATGCCCTCTGAGAGCTGGTCTGTGAGGGGTGCTCCCAGCTCTCCAAGGTCTCATTCCTAATGCTGATAGGAAGTCACCTTGCTTATACAGGGAAGGCTGGTGGAAATACTTGGCATGCACTTCAGCTGTTGATAAGGCTGGACTATCTGCCAATATGCACTGTGCCCCTCCCTCTGTCTGGCTTGAAGTGGTCTACAGCTCTCATCATCATCATATGTCAACACCTGTGCCTTCTGGCTTCTTCCCCTTGCCTCACCCTTTGGATTAGAGCTACTCAGCACAGCAGTTGGCCAAGAGCAGCAATATCTGGCTGCTTTGGGAACCAAACCATGGAGAATATCACAGAGACACACCATACTGCTTTCAACTGCACGCAGACGCGTGGCTTCACTTGCAGAAGCGTACACCTAACACTTGCGTAGGGCAGAGGCAGATAACGGCTGTCCTTCCTCCCACTGTTGCAGGCTCAGAGGTGACAGCCATCCTCATTAGGGGCTGCAGAGAGGACTCCTCCACGGAGAACAAGTTTTATTTATGAGCCAGATTAGGAGGCATTAATTGCTTTCTCTCCTGGTTTCTGCTCAGAAAGGTACAGTAATCACAGGAACATTTTTGACATTGTTGACATAGCTCCCCAGCCCTCCTGCTGAGAAACAGGGACTCTTGCATACTTCAAAAGGGCTTAAAGGCTCGGGTTGTGCCACCACAGTAGTAGTGCCGATCTAGGACTGGGGTGGAGGGAATTTGCATTAGAAGGATTAAATACCAGGGCTATTGTGGAATTTTAAACTGATGTTTTCCGGCTGACGACAGGCCCAGAGCTTGTGTGTGGCATGTTTGAGCCTCAAAAGTGCTCTTGATCCTCTGATCTTTTATTTCATAACATTTCTTCCCATTCCCTCCCTTCAGATGCATTCTGCTTTTCCTCTGGCTGCTGAGCAGACACACGTTAGCACAAGGCACATTTTGGATTGACAGTACTGAGAGCAGCCTGAAGCTCAGAACTGCTTTCTTTGTGAGTATTGGAAACACTGAGCATCTGGATCACTCTTGAAGTCACAGTATCACCAAGGTTGGAAGAGACCTCAAAGATCACCAAGTCCAACCTGTCACCACAGACCTCATGACTAGACCATGGCACCAAGTGCCACGTCCAATCCCCTCTTGAACACCGCCAGGGATGGTGACTCCACCACTTCCCTGGGCAGCACATTCCAATGACAAAACGACTCTCTCAGTGAAGAACTTTCTCCTCACCTCGAGCCTAAACTTCCCCTGACACAGCTTGAGACTGTGTCCTCTTGTTCTGGTGCTGGTTGCCTGGGAGAAGAGACCAACCCCTCCTGGCTGCAACCACTCTTCAGGGAGTTGTAGACAGCAATAAGGTCTCCCCTGAGCCTCCTCTTCTCTAGACTAAACAACCCCAGCTCCCTCAGCCTCTCCTCGTAGGGCTTGCGCTCAAGGCCTCTCCCCAGCCTTGTAGCCCTTCTCTGGACACGTTCAAGCATCTCAGTGTCCTTCTTAAACTGAGGGGCCCAGAACTGGACACAGGACTCAAGGTGTGACCTAACCAGTGTTGAGTATAGGGGCAGAATGACTTCCCTGCTCCTGCTGGCCACCCTATTCTTGATGCAGGCCAGGATGCTGTTGGCCTTCTTGTCCACCTCGGCACACCGCTGGCTCATCTTCAGCCAGCTGTCAATCAGTACCCCCAGGTCCCTTTCTGTTTGGCAGCTCTCCAGCCACTCCGACCCCAGCCTGTAGCTCTGCATGGGGTTGTTGTGGCCAAAGCGCAGCACTCGACAAGCCCTGGGCCTCAGAATAACAACACAGTTAAGACAAGCTCCATTCTGACCCAAGAGTCCTGTGGAGAACTGCCATAGTCCTGCACAAACACTAAGGGATGTTCTTACATCAGATACATTCTGAGATATGTCTCTTGCTTGTGGCTCACATAAAACCCTCCTGGCTTTCATTTCATGATGCTAAACGAGATGTTAATAGCAGGTATGTCAACATAATGGGGTCTCTGCTGAGACAATCCATTTCTAAAACATCAGTCCATGATCCTCCTGGCACTTCTCAAGTACCTTTCTCTGCAGGAAGAAACCGATCCTGGGAAGATCCTCAGCCTCTCACACAACTGGATCGGTCATGTTTCTATGCCAATCTGCCATTCAGCTGTCATTAGACACAGCCTCAGGCTGCACACAGATTTCCTGCTGTGGTTGGTTACAAATGGTTGCTCATTAGGTCCTGCAGTCGACTCAGGTTCTCAGTAGAATCATAGAATTGTTAGGGTTGGAAGGGACCTCAAGGATCAGGTAGTTTCAACCCCTCTGCCATAGGCAGGGACACTTCACACTAGATCAGGCTGCTCAGAGCCACATCCAGCCTGGCCTTAAAAACCTTCACATACGGTGCTTCTACCACCTCCCTGGGCAACATGTTCCAGCATCTCACCACCCTCATGGTAAAGAACTTCTTCTTAACATCCAATCAGAATCTACCCATTTCTACTTTTTTTCCCCATTCCTCCCAGTCCTATCCTTACCTGACACCCTAAAAAGGCCCTCCTCAGCTTTCTTGTAGGCCCCCTTATGATACTGGAAGGCCACAAGAAGGTCTCCTCAGAGCCTTCTCTTCTCCAGACTGAACAACCCCAACTCCCTCAGTCTGTCTCCATAGGAGATGTGCTCCAGCCCTCTGATCATCCTCATGGACTTTCTCTGGACATGTTCCAGCACATCCAGATCCTTCCTGTAATAGGGGCTCCAGAACTGGACGCAGTACTCCAGGTGGGGTCTCACCAGTGCAGAGTAGGGGGGAGAATCACCTTCCTCCACCTGCTGGTTATGCTTCTCTTGATGCAGCCCAGAAAGCCAATCACATCCTGGGCTGCAAGTGCACACTGGTGGCTCATGCAGAGCTTCTCATCCACCAGCACCCAAGTCCTTTTCCTCAGGGCTGTTCTCAAGCCAGTTGCTCCCCAGCCTATATCAGTGCCTGGGATCGCCCCAATAGCATTGGGAGTAGCCACCCACCTGTGTGGCATCATGTAAGAAAACCACAGAAAGGCACAGGGCTGTGCACAGAGGTGAATGCCTATCCTCCCAATGTGAGGCTGGCCACGTGCAGCACCCCATAGTCACACAACACTAGCCTTCACATGTGTTTGAGGCAGGCACTGGGAGCTGGAAAGGGCCAGTCTTGGCCCTTAGCATGCAGTGCTCTGTCTCACAGTTTGAACAGGATCCAGGAGGGAGGCACACGTCCCTGCAGACAAGGGAGCACTGGATCCCTGAATCCCACTGCTGCTCCCCACATGTCACAGCCTGCTATCATGCCTCCACTATGGGGCTGTGACAGCTCCACAAAAGTAGAGGCCCACAGCCTGCTCCCAGCTCTCCCTTAAATCCATCTGGCTCCCCACACCACAGTCCTGTGGTTTGCAAGGCACAGGTAACCTATGTAAAGAGAACTGGTTTCTTTCCCCTGTGATGCAGCCTTTTATGTCTGAAGGACCCAATCAGTGCCAGCTAAAATTGCTAAGGACCTAAGATGCAAACATATCTGCCCCTGTTCTCTCAAAAATCACTCTTGCTGGTGTTCCTAGTAGTTACTATAATCCAGTGAAAACTTGGCCACTCATCAAAACCAGCATTTTCCATTAGTCTGATGCAGCAAAGTAATACAGAGCAACCACATCTTGGACCAGTTACACAGTGAGGCAGCAAGAGGAGTTCAACTTTTTCCTCCAATTGTGATTCAGCTCTACAGCCTGTTCCCTGATTTGATGAAGGAAAAGAATTTGTTTTCCACTCACTGGAAAACAAAACAGAAAGAGGTAGCAGGGCTGTCAGAAATACCAGAGAGTAATGAGTAGACATATCAGTTTGGGACTTAAAACTGGCACAGTTCCTACTCTGGCCAATGTGTCTTGCTTGTGCATTAGGTCTGCAGGAACCAGTCCTAGAGATGGAGCAGAAAGAGATGCCATGAACTGGCCTTTTGCAACACCTACTACTGTGTAATATGTTCTGCACGTGCAGCATAAAAGGATAAGCTGCAACTGGGGAAGCAAAGGCATAGAAGTTCAGTGCTGGGCTGCCTGTACAGACCTATACTGGCCTGTATATTTGAGACCACTTTATCTCACAGCAGTGTTGATCACACCCTGTATCAGCCCTCTGTGAAGGAAGAGGGGCAGGAAAGCATCAATGATACTGGAAGGAGGGCAAAAAGTCACCCCTATCTCCTCACAGGAGATTCAGCCCATATTCCAGCATGCTTCACTCTTGTAGCTGCAAACTGTGAGGAGAGTTGCTGCTGACAAGAAGTGGTCCTTTAAATCAACAGGCAACCCAATGGCTTTTCAATTCACGGTGCCCTGATTCAATATCCTCCTGGAACAAGGGTAAGTCTCAATTTGATGATGTACTTAGACACCTTTTTGGAATCCTGTACTGACCACATCAGACCATGAAACCTCTCTCCTCCTCGCCAGGATGCACTTACACATTGTCTGTTTGAATAGTCTGGGTGGCACTTTTATTTTAAGCACTTCTTTTGATTGGCTTCTGCAACCTTCTGAAACTATTTGGAGTTGTGGTTGGGTGTTTTTCCCCCCCTGCCCCGGGCTGCAATTTCTCATGCTCATGCTCTGCCCTGGGTGATGAAAGCTTGAAATAATCTCCTGTTGCAAGTGCCTCAACTCAACCAAGTGGTGATTTTGGGCTGGAACAACTGGAACTCCTTGGACTGGAACTAATTGGAAGAGGCATGGAACAAATTCTAATTTGCACATTCCTGGGTATCTCTTCATCAGCAACTCAGCACATAGGCAACACCCAGAGTCCAGAACACCCTCTCTGTTTCAGTCCATGCTACTTGCTGATCCCACGCTTCTGAGGACCTGCTTAAGGCTCTCCTTGGTTTGTTTTTTGGGGAGGTTTTGAGAGTCCTTTTACCACACCTTTTTACCTCCCTATGCATGCTAATGCCAGAAGACCCCCTTCAACAACACCTTCCCCTTCCTGCAGCTAAGCCCTTGGCAACACGATCCCAGCTGGGTACTTCATCTCCATACCCCACTGGTAGCTCAAGATCAGTCAAGGTTGACATCTGAGCCCACATCCTACCTTACACGGCTCCTGTGTGCCCTGCAACTGTTGGAAAGAGCCCTGCTGGAGAGTTTCATGAAAGGCAACACCAGGCAGTGGCTGAGGACTTTTCCTCTCATTCTGCCCTTTGAAGAGCCCAGCTGAGCTTAATCAAAATATCTGTGAAAGAGGAAGAGATTAAAAGCCTCAAAGCCCTTGAAAGTCATAAAATGGTCTGAAAGTGAAAGCATTTGGCATTGACCAAATGTAAAGGGAGCATGTCAGGAAAAGTACCCAAAACTAGAATAAAGCCAGAAGGTCAGAGATTATCTGTGCTCTCCACGCCCATCTTGGCACCCTGCACCACCTGGAGAACTCATTGTGGGGCCTGCTGGGAAGCAAGCTGATTTTGCACAGGGTGGGTTATTAACTACAGATCAAAAGGAGAATTCAGGAGGCCAGCAGGTCTGGTGGGAGAGAGGACTAAGGGGAGCAGGGGAAGTCAGGGCACTGGTTCAGCTGGGGAAGGGAGGAATTAAATGTCTCCAGTGTCAGCCAGTGAGGATTGCTTTCCCTTTATAGCAGCCCTGATGGCTGAGTGAGAGACAGCACAGGGAGAGCTGAGTTAGAGAGGCAAGTTGTGGGGGTGGGAGTGGAGGGGGGCAAACACTGACCTGCAAAGTCAATAGTAATTTTACACCCCACTGACATTTTTGGTTGGCAACAGGATAGATATTTAGACCACAACCTTCTCTGTCCTATACCACTCCTCCCCACCAAAAATAAATAAATAAACCCATCAGCCCTTGTTTTGGCCTGCCAAGAACTCAGAGCATTTGCTGCGTGCTCCCCGGGGCTCACATTGGGCACTGTCAACTGAGTCTTTCCTTGACATCAGGGATGCTCATTCCCCTCTAGCTTTTGGAGGGCTGCTGAGGACCATGTGCTAGGGAGGCCAGCCCTAGCAGCTGGCTGGGCCCCTAGTGTGTGTCTCTGGGTTGCTGTGCAACCAGAGGCACAAGACACAGCGTGGCAGTGCATACGTGCTGTTTCAGCCATGCGACAGCCTGCTCAGTATCACAGTATTACCAAGGTTGGAAGAGACCTCGAAGATCATCGAGTCCAACCTGTAACCACAAAGCTCACAACTAGACCATGGCACCAAGTGCCACATCCAGTCCCCTCTTGAACGCCTCCAGGGACGGCGACTCAACCACCTCCCCGGGCAGCCCATTCCAATGGCGAATCACTCTCTCGGAGAAGAACTTTCTCCTCACCTCGAGCCTAAACTTCCCCTGTTGCAGCTTGAGACTGTGTCCCCTTGTTCTGGTGCTGGTTGCTAGAGAGAAGAGGCCAACCCCTTCCTGGCTACAACCACCTTTCAGGTAGTTGTAGAGAGCAATGAGGTCGCCCCTGAGCCTCCTCTTCTCCAGGCTAAACAACCCCAGCTCCTCCAGCCTCTCCTCACAGGGCTGTGCTTGAGGCCTCTCACCAGCCTTGTTGCCCTTCTCTGGACACGTTCAAGTGTCTCAATGTCCTTCTTAAACTGAGGGGCCCAGAACTGGACACAGGACTCAAGGTGTGGCCTAACCAAAGCAGAGTACAGGGGCACAATGACCTCCCTGCTCCTGCTGGCCACACCATTCCTAATGCAGGCCAGGATGCCACTGGCCTTCTTGGCCACTCATACCAGCCCCTCTGACCACTGGCACAGATCACAAGGGCCCCAGCTGAGCTGGTCACCTTTCAGGAAAAGGCAGGGGGGAGAGTCTGGGAAGAAAGTGGGCAAGATACAAAGGGGCCAAAAAAATGGTATATTTGTGTCCAAGCAATGCCCTTGAAAAGCAGCCAGGATATGATACCAAAGCCTTTTTCACTTGAAATTGATGCCTAAAACCAGAAGCATATCTTACAACCCACCTGATCTTTACAGGTTACAGTACCATTGCCTCTCAACCTTCTTTTTAGGGACATTTCAGACCCTGGAAGACAGGGACCTTATTGAAAAGCCATCTCCTGCTCATGGAAACTGTCCCAACCCCCCCAAATCTTATATTCTGTGCCACCTATCCTCCTGAGGAGGACAGAAGATCAGCTCCAGCACCTCCCTTACCCCTTTCTCTGCAAGGCAGCTCTTTCCCCAGAGGGGCTCTCTGTCAGACTTTACAGCTCTGGCTGTTGTCTGGTTATTTCCCCCCTCTATCCATGGGTCCTAACAGACACACTGGATGAGGAGTGTGCTAGACCCAAAGTCTGGAAATAGGAACAAGGGTCCTTGCAAATTTCCTTTCTTCAGCCTGTTTCTATATCTCAGCTTAAAAACCCCAACCAACCAAAATAACAAACACTACAACAACCCAACCCCCATGGCATGTTTTGCAGAAGTTTGAGCTATTTCAGCCACCACCTGAGGCAAGGATGGGAAGGTGTGAGGAGCTTTCTCAGCTACCTCATGTACTCTGGTGTGCTGTGCTGGTCTGCAGCATGTCTCTGGCCTCTTCTTGAAGCTGACCTCTGGTGGCAATGGTTTGTGCCCAAGGGATACAAAGGCATTTACTGGGGGGCAGAGAAA
This sequence comes from Picus viridis, assembly GCA_033816785.1. Classification (NCBI taxonomy): domain Eukaryota; kingdom Metazoa; phylum Chordata; class Aves; order Piciformes; family Picidae; genus Picus; species Picus viridis. The sequence goes on from CM066578.1 coordinate 11,049,756, forward strand.
CTGTGGTGGAATCACTGTCCCTGGAGGTGTTCAAGAGGGGATTGGATGCGGCACTTGGTGCCATGGTTTAGTTAGTCATGAGGTCTTGGGTGACAGGTTGGACTTGATGATCTTTGAGGTCTTCTCCAACCTTGTTAATTCTATGATTCTAATCCACAAGGCAATAAACCTAGTGGAAAAACACTCATAGTATCATAGAATCAGTCAGGGTTGGAAGGGACCACAAGGATCATCTAGTTCCAACCCCTGCCATGGGCAGGGACACCCTACACTAGATCAGGCTGGCCAGAGCCTCATCCAGCCTGGGCTTAAACACCTCCAGGGACAGGGCCTCAACCACCTCCCTGGACAACCCATTCCAGGGCTTCACCACTCTCATGGTGAAGAACTTCTTCCTCATGTCCAGCCTGAATCTCCCCACCTCCAGCTTCATTCCATTCCCCCTAGTCCTATCACTACCTGATAGCCTGAGAAGGCCCTCCCCAGCCTTCCTGTAGGCCCCCTTCAGATACTGGAAGGCCACAATGAGGTCACCTCAGAGCCTTCTCTTCTCCAGACTGAACAGCCCCAACTCCTTCAGTCTGTCCTCATAGGAGAGGTGCTCCAGCCCTCTGATCATTAGCTGCAAAGATCACTAAACATGACTGATATCAATGAGGATCTCATTTGTCTAGTCTTATTATTCACATATGACTCCTGAGAGTGAGTCTCCCAGCAGTAAATGGGAATTTTTCTCAAACTAAATAGCCTGGCTTGTGCTTCCATGGCTACAACCCCTGCCTGCTGCCACTGGCCTGGATGGAGCAGAGAAAAGCACTTCCTTTGGGACAGGGAAAGCAAGAAGAGGAGTTAGCTTGGAAGAACACATGCAAGTTATGAATGTGTAGTGGAGGTTTATCCCCAGAGCCTTTCCAATGGGATGACCTCCAGGTGAGCAGCAGGAAAAAGGTGCCAACAGAATCCTAGGCAAGGAATCTTTGCTAACATCTATGGTAAGGTCTGCATGCTTCCACAAGGCTGGCAGGCTCTGAGGTACTCCCTGCTTTCTTTTGGAGTGTGCAGGCCTGAAAAAGCTGAGAAGGGGGAGGGGGGGGGGGGGGGGGGGGGAGGAGGCACAGATGAAAACTAAGCAATGTCCAAAATAATGATGGGATCAGTTTGCACATCAGTGTGACTGATGGGCAGCTCAGGGCAGGACTGCACATCCAAGAGCCTTTAAATTAAGGCTAAAGTCCAAAAAAAATGCCTGAAGACTAAGCTGCTGCCAGAAGCATGCGCTGCCTGTGATTATTAGGGCTCAAGCTGGTGCTTTAGAGAAGCTGAGAGCTGAATTCTCTTCTATTCCCCCCACCTTGAAGTGCAGCAGCTGGACAGTAGTGCAGCCCAACCTTTCAGATGTTGGTGTGTGAAAGTATGTTCCAAAATATGTATGGAGGAGCCTTTTTCAGATGCTCACTACATCCAGATAAATGATGTCAGATGGCCTCAGAACTATCGAAAATGCCTTCTATCTGCTTAACTCTAGGGGGGGGTTGAGCCAAATTTGAGGTGAGGAGGATGGGAAAAAAATAATCTTGGTCTCACTTGTTAGCAAGTCCTCCAACTCGTACCCAGTAAAGAAAAAGGACTAACAAAATTTAGGACAGCTAGAGCAGAAGAAAATAGAGACTGAAAATTGTTCTGTTAGCAGATTTCCACCCCTTCTTTTTGTAAGCCCATGTGTAAATATCACTGCACTGAGACTCAATTTTTCCCATTCTTCCTGAAAATGCCCCTCCTGTTGTTTTTATCTCACCCCTCAGCTCTCTTTGTAATCCCTCTAGTACATTGTTTTCTTAAAAGCTATCCAGCCTGAACTGAAGAAAGATCATGTTCCACAGCCACATGATAACACCTTCAATCTAGGCCTCTGTTAGGGCCTGGATTACACTGGGTTATGACATGGGGCTATGGATTTTGCCATTGAATGAAGAGAGGAATGGCTATACCCTTGTGCTTCCTTTTGTCCATCAGATGTGCCTTCCTTTCAGGAATGGTGGACAACAGGTCCTAGGAAGTTATGTTTTTCCTCAGTTACCACCTAAAAAATTGAGCAGCCTTTTCTTCCCGTACAGTTTTGTACAGGTCTCAGCTTACATTCACCTTCACTCAGGGCCAAGGGAATGGTTTTGGATGCTGAGCTTCACATACTGCTGGGTTTTGCCTTATGGCTTGAGTGGGCAAACCCTCATGATGGAAAAAGGGTCTTTGAGCAGAGGTAGCCTCTGAGTGTGCAGAGCTGTACCAGGATGAGTGCTACTCCCAGATCAGCTAACCACCCCAGCTTTTCCCCATCAGAGAGACTCTCACTTCCTATGCCTTTAGGAGCTGGCTTCATGAACTAAAATAATCAAGAATCTTAACCTGAAGATTCCAAAACAGTACCATTCATGATTCCCTTCCTCCAAGCTCCCACCCTATAACCAACACCACCCCAAGGCCAGTAGCACAGCAGAGCTCCCAAGGGAGTGGTAGTACCAGGGAGATCCTGGATGTCAAGAGATGACCTGCTGCAGAGGGGGATTTGAGTGCCAGCCTTCCCATGAGAACCAAGGAGTACAGAGAAACCACACAGCCACTTAGTAGTCTAGGGACTGGACAACTTCTTTCAAGTTGGTCTCTTCTCCCAGGCAACCAGCACCAGAACAAGAGGACACAGTCTCAAGCTGCACCAGGGGAGGTTTAGGCTCAAGGTGAAGAGAAAGTTCTTCACAGAGAGAGTTGTTAGGCATTGGAATGTGCTTCGAGGTCTCTTCCAACCTTAGTGATACTGTGATACTGCCCAGGGAAGGTGGTAGAGTCACCATCCCTGGAAGTGTTCAAGTGGGGATTGGATGTGGCACTTGGTGCCATGGTTTAGTAGTCATGAGGTGTTGGGTGACAGGTTGGACTTTATCTTTGAGGTCTTTTCCAACTCTATTGATTCTATGATTTTATGAATGTTGCCCAAAGACCATTTTGGGCTGGATCTCAAGACATTCTCATGATGTTCTCCAGGTACCTCTGTGTGGTGGGTTGAAGGGCCGACCCTTCCTTCCCTTTCACCACAGGCACAAAAAACAAGACTCAGACAAACGGATTGCAGAAGTGGTGGAAAGTTTAAATGGAAAAGCAGGGAATGTTTTACAGAGAACCACAAGCACAGTGACAAAAGAAGATCCCCAAGCATACCAACACTTCCCTCTCCCCACCTGAGGGTACACCCAAAAACCCCCAGAACTCTTTCTCCACCACCCACCCCCCCACCCCCCCCCACTTTCAGGCTAATCTCAGCTGGCCAGATCTGAGACTGCCCTTTCCCCTTCTGCTCCTGGCATTAAGCCTGGCCAGGCCCAAGAGACAGTGAGATTACTCCCCCCACCACCTATTACCAGACAGGGACCACATCCATAGGAGCAGTGAGGGAAGAAAAGGAAGTGCAGAATCCTGCAGGTGGTTTTTGTAGGGAGCAGGACACTATGGGATGAAATATGCAGCTTCCTGTGTCCACCCACTGGGCTGGATGCTTGGGCCACCGGAGGTGTCTCATGTGGCAGCAGCAGGGGGGCATCCAGCCTGAACCACCACATTCTGCTCAGGAGAAACATATCATTTGGCATTAACAAGATAAATGAGTTTACTTCCTAGGCCTTCAACCCTCTCAGTCCTGACTGGTCGATGTACCAACAGATACCAGTACTTGAACTCTCATTCCTTCAGAGTTTCACTGGCAGGGAGGAGACATCCTCATGGCAGGGAACTCATGTAGGGATCCATAGTGGCATTCTGAACTTGGTGTTTTCTCACATAAACACAGTCCCAGAGGAGAAAGTGACACAAAATCAATTGCACAGGTCAATACCTCTACTGATTTATTTCCTGGTGAGGCCAGTTGAAGGTAAACAAGGTCTGGATAAAGCAAGAAGTTCCACATAGGAACCAGAAGCTTAGAGCTCAGAGTCATCTTCACACACACATTATAGGCACCAACTAAAGACTAGTAAATGATTCACAGGGCTGTTGTGCATTAGCTTCAGCTTTTGGTTCCCTCCCACTATCTCTGAGTATATATATTTTTTAAATATAGATGGGGAAACCTGCATTTAGAGAAATTAATTAAGCATTCGCATCTCTCTGGACCCTCAGACAGAGAGAACCCTGTTCCTCACTCCTGGAATGGCCTAAAAACACAGATCAGTCCTTTCACTTGAAGGCAGTTTCCTTCAGAGTCCATCCAAAGTCTTCAGAATCCAACTCTTCCTTGAGATCTTACAGATTAAAGCAGCAACCTCCTTCTTCCTTCTATGAATTAAATGGCCTCTGAAGGTCATCTAGCTTAACCTCCTCCACCTCCTTCCCCACCTTCCCATCTTCCCAAAGCAGCTCCTGCTCCCTCTAACACCATCCTCCCCCCACCTAAACAGCTTCTGCTCCCTCTAACACCATCCTCCCCCCACCTAAAGAGCTCCTGCTCCACCATCACCATTTTTGCACCCATCCCAGCGCCAGGGGCAAGACCCTCAACCAGCCAAGATACCACACAGAGGAGCTCAGCCCCACTAAGGAGGCCCAGCCAGCACCCATGGATGACATTGGAGTAGCCATCAAGTCTGGTCCTACCTAACCGGGGGCCACCAGGCCCCCGGCCTTTGTTGCCACCACCACCATCACCCAGTGCACACCATGGGGACTCACCAGTGATGAGAGGAGGATCCTCCAGCCCAGATGGGCTCAGCTTGGGGCTTCTGCCTTTCCTAGCGGGGATTAAAAAGGGGAGTGGGTGGGGAGGGCCAAGTGGCCACACCTGGGGTGGGAGGAGACTCTAATAGAGCCCAGGTGCTCTGGGATTTGAGGAGCTAATGGGGGAAAATGGGGTGGAAAAGGGGTAGACTGTAAAACCAGTGCTGTTGAGAAAGAATGGATATTAAACTAATATTCAAATAGGAATTATTAACTTTTAGTGATTGCTAGATGCTTAATATGGTTACTTTCAGGGTGTTCCATTCCTCTTGGATTTTAGATAATTTATTGACAAAGCCAGATATGATTTTGATAGGCCAGCATTAAGTTCAATAAACAAAACCCCACACACCTTCTGCTAAGGTAATTGTGTAGTGTTACCATCTCAGCAAGCTCTTTATCCCAGCCCAGAAGGGCTTTTTTGGGGTTGTTTTCCCATCCATCTGTGGGGGGAGGGGGCTTGCTTCTGGGACCAGGCTGGGTGAAGCCAGGACACTGCTGGGCTGAAGAGGAGCCAATGGGTTTAGCTGGCAGAGTTGAACTCTCCTACAGCTAAACAGGAACAGTCCATGCCACAATGAACCCTGTGGTCTCTCCTGTGTGAGTGGGGAGACAATATGAGTATGAGATGGAAACCCTTTGGTCTGCAGGCACAAGTGCATGTGTTACAAAGAACAGCAAAGGGGAGAGTTCTTCCAGAAGGAGAGCTGCACTTGCCTACCATGAGCAGTTCTCTGGTCCTACTACATGGGCAGCAGATACAGATTTGAGTAGGAGAAGATCTGGACGAGGCACTTAGTGCCATGGTTTAGTTGATTAGGTAGTGTTGGGTGATAGATTGGACTTGATGATCTCAAAGGTCTTTTCCAACCTCGATTCTGTGTGATTCTGTGATCTTCAAAGTCCTCAGTTCTTTGTACAATGGGAAAGAGAGGTGAGACCTAGAGATGGAAGATTTTGCTTATAATAAAGAGCAGATACAAAGAAGTCGCTTGGGCTTATTGCCTCCCTCAGATCCACCGCTCATGTTTCCACTTTCCTTTCCCTTCCTGTATCTCTCACCTGTGGGTAGTTTGGACACACACCTGCCACTTTTGCTTCCTGCTCCATTTTCCACACCTGCAGTGCTACAGTACTGTGGTATCAGATATATTCTCTCTTTCTTGGGTGCTGCCCACTCCTTTGCACCCCACACTACAGTCACATTGCAAAGCCTGTACCAGGCTGAAGGTAAGCAACACTCCTTCCTTGAAGAACCTCAATTTATTTTGTCAGGCACCAGTCCCAGCTTTCAATAATCACCTGAAACTGATATACTCTGCTGTGATATCCAGCTATGACTATGTCAAGGATTAGGGTGTGGTTGGCTGCTAAACAAGTGACAGATGCTCACTAAGTCCTCTCCCCAAAGGGAAGAGAAAGGGAATAAGGAAGAGTGACTTACAGATTGGAGAAGAAAACTAAAACGACTTTGATGAAAATTATAACAATACAATGAAATGTATATAAATGTATACATAACCAATATTGAACTCAACCCTCCTGATGGCAGTTATGTCACCATCACCACCAATGCTGTGGGCAGACACTGGGAAAGTCCCATACTGGACTTAACAGCAGACAGGAACCAGATTCAGGAGCCTGATTTGGGAACTAGATTCAAGAACACACAGATTGGGACCGAAGGCAGAACAGACTGAGTCCTCCTCAAACACCAGCCATTCATCAGCTTTATACTGAATATGATGCACATGGAATGGATTCCTTGCTGGCCAGTTTGGGGTCACCTGTCCTATCCACTCCTCCCCACAGATGTGATCTCTTGCTTTATGGCACTCCAATGTGGTCCACAAGATTTATCAGTGACCTCGGTTTCTATAAGAGCAATTAAAAGCAAAAGCCTTTCTTCATGCCAACCCTTTGTTGTAACTATAAACATCAAGCACTATCACTTCTAGAAGCAGACACTGTCTGCAAAAATATGCTGTTAACTTCAGAAAGTGCAGTCACTTAGAAGAGCCTGAGCTGAAAAGTAAAACCACTGAACAGAGTGACAGACTAGATAAGCACAAGCAGGCAGAATTGTCTGGAGCTGAAACTAGTCTCAACCCTTCTATTCCAGCTGGGTTCTTCATAACCTCCTCCTTGATCACAGACATCTAGACTTAGAAAAAAAAAAAAAAAATCAGGCTCCTAGGAGCAAGAATAAGGAAGGCACCAGAGATCTCTGCAGAGCACAGCAGCTCTGCACTAGACAGCTTCATTCTCATTCTCTGACCTTCGGTTTACCCATTCAATAATTTTATTCATTATACAGCAGCAGGATTAGACAGTGCCTGCTGGTTGGCACGCTCTGATGGGCATTAATACCTGCTGGCACATAAGCAGGCACATGCCAGTACTCCTGTGGGCTAATGAAAAGGCACTATTTCCATTTCAGCACACACTGAGGTTTCCTGAGAGCCAGCACTGGTCTTCCTGTCCAGGAGAATATCTGCTGCTGTCAGTCTTGACTTGCAGCTCCCAAAGTGCTGCTGCTTAGGGCAATGGCTACCTTTAGAGAGCTGGATGAGGTCAAACTGGACCTCTACTGAATTGCTGTGGGGCCAGGGCTTGTCAGCACTGTGCCACTCACTTCCAGTGGCATGCTGTATTCGTGTACACTGAGGCTATCCTGGCCTTAGGGAATGGAGTGAAAAGCTGCACCAAGCCAGGCTGGAGGGTGAAGTTACTCAATACCTCTGGATTCCCATTGCGAGGTTATCTGTAAAATCCTTCACTTTGTCTTCCTCCAAGTTCTGCAGGAGCTTATTTGTTGAAAAAGGTTGGTGTAGCTCATCTGCAGCCCTCTAGGAACTCCTCTAGCACCATGACTCCTTTTGGGAGCTTGGCTATCCTGTCAAACTCAGGAGACACAATGGTGATGATGAAGAGCTGAAAGAAGTGGGAAGACACTTGTTCCCTGGCACACTTGTTCCCTGGCACACTTGTTTCCTGACACACTAGTATATAGCCCTGCTACAATGCCCCCACCCAGAGGAACTGGCCTCTGGGATTAACCTCTAGGCAGAGCAGTGAATGTCTGATTTGGAGGGAAGACAGATGGAAAGGAGCTGTCATAGAAATAAATGTTGATCAAGCTGCAGAAAAGAGATAGCCTAAACTTCCAGTTATACAGCCCAGCAACAAGACACCCCAGAATGTTGCATGTGACCTCACTATCATCTTATCAGATTAGCTGGAACTCACTGTCTCAGGGTGCTATGTGGCAGAAGAGTTAAGCAAGATTTGTTTTAAAGAAGTATTTATCATGGTATTCAAACGCTGCGTTGGAATAGGAACTATGTAAAACATGTCAGACTTCCAAAACAAAAACGCCCCTTATTGCTTCTGATAAATCAATTTTGAGGCCATGGGGTTGAGAAGGAATTTGCCCCCAAGCTTGCTCACTCCAGAACCAAGCACTGCAAAGCATTTTGCAGGATTTCTCTGATGGAACTGATAATAATTACGTTTGGACTTAGAACGGCAGAGCTGTGGAGCCATGAAGTTGATTCAGACATCTGCTATGATCAGAGTGGACAGCACTTCTCCACCTGATCCATAAACATTTATGCTTTTGTCCCAGTTGTGATGCATGGGAATACACATTTTTGAAAGAGTGGGGTACTAAATGCAGAAATGAACATGACAGGTACTAGTGTGGAGGGACTCACATCCTGCAGACAACAGATCAGATGTCGTATGGCAAACTGAACTTAAAGCAATGCTGCAAGACGATTGGCAGCATACTGGCAGTCCAGTGTGCCAGAGAGCAAGTAGCTTGAAGCCTTTGCAAGCAGGACCATACATCCTGGCAGACCAGTGTGCCAGAGAGCAAGTAGTTCGAAGCCTTTGCAAGCAGGACCATACATCCTGGCAGACCAGTGTGCCAGAGAGCAACTAGTTCGAAGCCTTTGCAAGCAGGACCATACATCCTGGCAGACCAGTGTGCCAGAGAGCAACTAGTTCGAAGCCTTTGCAAGCAGGACCATACATCCTGGCAGTCCAGTGTGCCAGAGAGCAAGTAGCTCGAAGCCTTTGCAAGCAGGACCATACATACATGCAAACTGAATTTGAAGCAATGCTGCAAGACTATTGGTAGCATCCTGGCAGTTCAGTGTGCCAGAGAGCAAGTAGTTTGAAGCCTTTGCAAGTAGGACCATACATACATGCAAACTGAATTGAAAGCAATGCTGCAAGACTATTGGCAGCATCCTGGCAGTCCAGTGTGCCAGAGAGCAAGTAGTTTGAAGCCTTTGCAAGCAGGACCATACATCCTGGCAGTCCAGTGTGCCAGAGAGCAAGTAGTTTGAAGCCTTTGCAAGTAGGACCATACATACATGCAAACTGAATTGAAAGCAATGCTGCAAGACTATTGGCAGCATCCTGGCAGTCCAGCGTGCCAGCGAGCAAGTAGCTCGAAGCCTTTGCAAGCAGGACCCTGCAGAGATACACACTTGGTGATGACCTCTCCCCCTCAACAAGTTCAAAGGCAGGAAGACTTGCTGGCCCGCTCTTTGGGTTTGGGGATTTTGTTTCAGTTGCACACATGCAGCTCTGTAATTCAGGCCCTTGCAAACAATAGTTTGGCCGCTCTACAAGCAGTGAGCATGAAAGGGGTGTGATTAGAGCGGCTTTATTTCCAGAAGCCAGGCCAATTCTCTGATGGGAGGTCAACCAGCATCTGTGCTGAGTGTCCAGGAAAGTGGGTTTGGCAGCCTCTCTGCAGTTGGTTCCAGTTCAGGAGAAACTGCTGGTAGGTTTGGGACGGTGTGCAGATCACAGCTGCATGCAACCAGCAGCACAAGACACCTTCTTTGCCAGAGACACTCCTCCAGAATGCTTGATCTTGACCTTTTCTTTGTCGTGTTGCATTGTTCTTGGGTGTCAGCTCCTTGCAATCCCTTCTGCCTCAGCAGTCTTTCACTGCCAAACCATGCCACATCTCCTCTCTGCCCAAACCTTTCTTCGCTTCCCTTCTCTTCCCCCCACAAAAGGATTTCTCTTTCTCCTGTGCTTTAGACTCCCAGATCCACTAGAAAACACCCTGAGTGTTTCCTAACAGAAACAGAGAATGTAAGAAATTGTGGTGCTTAAACAGGAAGTCCTGCTACAAACTTGTATGAGAAAACCATCCTCTCCTACAAATTCTTTGAGACAGGCACCATTTCATCCTATCTCTCAGGAAGATTCCCCCAGCACAAAGCCTTTGCATGCAGCTCAGTTGCAGTTAACAAACAGGAACTATGAAGTGAGCTTTCAAGGGATGAAACAGTCAAACTGACCGTACTGGAATAAGTTCATTCCCCTTTGCAATTATCTGGTGACAGACTTCACCTCAGGCTGAATAAATATAGTAGTTTAGTTTCCAGAGCTCCAGTTACTATTTCATAAGTGGTGCTCAGTTGTGACTTGGCCCAGCTTTAAACAGGGATGGGTAGGTTAGCTCGGATTGCTTTGCTCTTTAAGTAAAAATTAGAGCTGCTACAATGCCAAGACTACAATCCCGATGTAAAGCACGATGTCTCTGGTGCAGGAAACATGGCCTCAAGCCGAGAGCTGGACTCTCACACCAACTCAGCAGGCGATCGTCAGAAAACCAATGTTCTTCACATTTCAGTTTCATGAAGGAGATAAGAGATACTGAAGTACCACAGGACCCACAGGAGTTTCTTCCCTTTTCTTGGAGCGTTTTCTTCATGAAAGCACTGTCCTCCAGTGATCGTGAGCATGGTTTTGATGGAGGGCACCATAGATGTCTAGCTACTAATCAATCCTCTGACAGAACAAAGCTTTCCCTGCATAGTGCTCTTTAGACCAGACAGGGCAGTAAGTAAAATACATGTCAGCAAAGGCCTAGGAATTACATATATTATGTTTAAAATAAGTCAGGAATGAGCCTTCATACTTCAGTGAGTACTTATTCCTAAAATATGAGTCAAGACTAACATAAATATGGGATTTTTAATCCTATCTCCATTCAGATTCCAAAAAACAGTGACTAACAAGACCTCTGAATAGCAGCATAAGTCCAGAACCAGAGGGGACTGAAGGCATCTTAAGGATGTACTGGTGGAATCAGGGCTGGAAAAGCTCTGGGCTCTCTGAGAGGTTCACTGCAGCTCAGGCAGGAGGCCAGAAGACAGAGATGTGAAAAGCACCAGGTTGGAAGAATGGCAGAGATGGTCTGGATCTGGACAGAGCGGCAGCAGAGCTGCATGTGAGGTGATATGCAAGGGACGCTGTCAGGCAGAGCTGTGAGCACAAACACTGCACACCCTGGCCAGCAGCCAGGCAGCTCTGCTATGGGCCTTTCACCCCTGTAAGTATTTGGTGAGGCCACAAATGGAAAGACAAGGCAGAGCAGAGAAGATTGCGAAACCCAAAGCAGACACACGCAAGGAACATGGACTCCTTAAGTCGTTAAGGGAATGAGATATTAAGGTGAGGCTTCACACATCCAGGCTCCAAGTGAATGAGCTGCCACCTCACAGCACTCCTTCTGCCCTGCTGAAGGTAATGCAAGGGCACAGTGGAGTATTTCTGCACCCCTCGGAGCTATTTGTAGTTCAGCAGCAGCTCGGGGGAGAGCTGTAACTCTGAGATCTCTCCTGCTTTGTCTAGGACTGACTGCTTGAGGCTTAGGTAACAGCACAGGAGGACGGGGATGGTGTACAGCCCCTAAGCCACGGTCTGCCTGAGGAGTGGCCAGCCTTTTGCTTCTGCAGAGGGAAGACATGAAGTGGATCGTGTGAAGCAGGCACAAATGTTTAAAACGACCTGTATAATTCTGTCTGGAGATGTTTACAGTAAGTGCTAGGATGAGTACACCACACCACTTTTGGCAGAGCTGGGTTTTGTTTGTTTATTTGTTTTGTGGGTTTTTTCATAACATGATGACAAAAATCCAGAGACACTGACACAATCTCAAAGTCACCCATAGACACTCAAAATACCTCATGGCTGTCAAGAGGAAGCAAAAGCTTTGCTATACCAGTGTTGCCTCAACACCAGCAAAGCTGCACTTCCCTGGGTTACAGCATCCCACAGGACAACCTGCCCATAATTGCCACTGAGCCTTGATGCAGACCAGCAAGTGGGATCTGAGGTAACCCTGAGAAGGACAGCCTCAGCACAGGACAACCACTCCTCACCCATGATCCCAGGCACTGGCAATACCACATTCTCTGTGGGTCCTGGAGTCTCCTTTGCTGGCATGACTTCACCAGGGGAGTCTGCTGAGCACCAGGACACAGGCCTGCAGGCCTGGCGCCTCAGAAACCCTCAGGACTGCATTTGGCACTCAATATGCCATTTATCTTATTCTTCCCTATCCATCTGGCTCATGAGCCACTTCTACAGTTTCAGTTGCTGTGCAAGGCTGTTCATAGCAGCCTCAGTTGCAGGCATTGGCCGGAGCTTGTATGGAGGGGAGGACAGATAGGGAGACTCTACCAGAGAGCAAAAAAGCCAAAATAAAAATGTACGCATGTGGACAAGCAGTGAGAACCCAAGGGTCATGTTTAGCCTGGAGAAGAGGAGGCTCAGGGGAGACCTCATTGCTCTCTACAACTACCTGAAGGGAGGTTGCAGCCAGGTGGGGGTTGGTCTCTTCTCCAGGGCAACCAGAAGAAGAGGACACAGTCTCAAGCTGTGCCAGGGGAAGTTTAGGCTGGAGGCGAGGAGAAAGTTCTTCAGAGTTGTTAGCCATTGGAATGTGCTGCCCAGGGAGGTGGTGGAGTCACCATCCCTGGAGGTGTTGAAGAGGGGATTGGATGTGGCACTTGGTGCCATGGTTTAGTAGTCAGGAGGTGTTGGGTGACAGGTTGGACTTGATGATCTTTGAGGTCTTTTCCAACCTTATTGATTCTGTGATTCTATGATTCTCTCCACTTGCACAGGCCTTGGTCTAACACAGACATGGGACTCCAGCTAATATCGCCCATGGGATCTCAGGACAGCAGAGAATGTCATCTCCCAAGGAGAGGACCCATGTTTCTTTCTGTAGAGTGTTTTGGCTATGTGGCCTGGAACCTCAACATCAGACACTTTAACACTGTCTGAATGGTTTGGGTTTTTCTCAGACATTGTTAAAAGCCCAGTCCCTTAATGGGTGGGCACTGGAAATCCCAAATGAATGTTTCATTTCCCAACCTAAATAAATAACCAGTTAATATTTAGGATATTGGAGCACAGCAATGAAGGAGGAGAACCCTGACAGCTATTACAAGCCCCTTCTCGTTGCACCTGCATTGTGAATGAGGTCTGGGAAACCCCATTTCCAAGTATCACAGTATCACAGTATTACAGTATCGCTAAGGTTGGAAGAGACCTCGAAGATCATCAAGTCCAACCTGTCACCCAACACCTCATGACTACTAAACCATGGCACCAAGTGCCACGTCCAATCCCCTCTTCAACACCGCCAGGGACGGTGGCTCCACCACCTCCCAGGGCAGCACATTCCAATGGCTAACGACTCTCTCTGTGAAGAACTTTCTCCTCACCTTGAGGCTAAACTTCCCCTGGTGCAGCTTGAGACTGTGTCCTCTTGTTCTGGTGCTGGTTGCTAGGGAGAAGAGGCCAACCCCTTCCTGGCTACAACCACCTTTCAGGTAGTTGTAGACAGCAATGAGGTCGCCCCTGAGCCTCCTCTTCTCCAGGCTAAGCAGCCCCAGCTCCCTCAGCCTCTCCTCATAGGGCTTGTGCTCAAGGCCTCTCCCCAGCCTCGTTGCCCTTCTCTGGACGCGTTCAAGTGTCTCGATGTCCTTCTTCAACTGAGGGGCCCAGAACTGGACACAGGACTCAAGGTGTGGCCTAACCAAAGCAGAGTACAGGGGCACAATGACCTCCCTACTCCTGCTGGCCACACTATTCCTAATGCAGGCCAGAAAGTGAAGCAGGATCTCTTATCTACTAACGCAAGCACTGCTGGCAGTCATGTCCACCCTAGCTGCAGCACCCCAGCTTTGTCCCCATGTCCCGCACGGAGGCGAGCTTTGCTCGTCACAAACATCTGTCACAGGCTGTCAAACCCAAAACACGAGTTGCTTTGTTGCTGGAGGTCAGGGGAGGTAAAGACTTCATAGGAATATGCTGGAAACAGAAAACAAACACACACACAAAAAAATCCCCAGCAAGAAAGGACAAGCCAACCTTAATAAGCCATTCCGCTACCCGTAAATAAAAAGAAGGCAATCACAACATGCCTGAAGCTTGGGGGAGCCAAAAGCCGTCTCTCATCTCTGGGTGACTGATAGCTCGAGGGCTTTCCAGCACAAACTTGCCTGGTGTCGTTTGTCACCTGTAAGCCGCTCCTGAAGGCTCCTCTGTGCTGGTGTGTGTGCGTGCATGCATGCAACTCGCGGAATTCCAACAAAGACGTGTAAGAGGATTGTAGTCCTGGCTCAGCTAAAGACTTAGGATTCTGCATAATGTGTTAAGAGGAGCTTAATACAATCCTACTACTCTGCCATAGAAACCCTGAACAGCAGCCTGTCTGTTCCCACCTTTCTCTATCTGCCAGCCAGTTGTGGAAGAGCTGGCTTGCACCCAGACTCTTTAAAGGAGCAGGTGCATAAGCACAGGTTGGGATCCTGAGTCTGTCTTCTCACAGGAGATCTTTGTGTACAAGGACTGGTGCAAAACTTTTATGGTGTGAAGAATTCATACTTTTGCATAACCTGGAGGTACCTGGGAGGTGTCTTACAAGAATGGAGGCTTTACAGCTCTGTAAGGGGAGTGGAGAGCCAGCAAAGAGCAGTTTCACATTCCCCAGGATTCAGTACTGGGGTCTCTCCTCTTTAATATCTTTATTAGTGATCTCAGTGTGGGGATTGAATGCACCCTCAGTAAGTCTGCTGATAGGCCGAGTGTCTATGTTGATCTGCTAGAGGGTAGGGAAGCTTTACAGTGGGACCTGGACAGGTTAGAGCGATAGGCTAAGGCTAATTGTATGAAGTTCAACAAGGCCATGTGCCAGGTCCTGCATCTGGGTCACAACAATACCATGGCAAGCCACAGACTTGGGGATGTGTGGTCAGAAAGCTGCAACTTGGAGAGGGACCTGGGGATATTGGTTAATACAATACAATACAATACAATACAATACAATACAATACAATACACCAGGTTGGAAGAGACCTTCAAGATCATCGCGTCCAACCCATCAAACAATCCAACCCACCCAACAACTAGACCATACAGCCAAGCACCCCATCAAGTCTTCTCCTGAACACCTCCTGTGAAGGTGACTCCACCACCTCCACGGGTAGCCGATTCCAATGGGCAATCACTCTCTCCGTGTAGAACTTCTTCCTAACATCCAGCCTAAACCTGCCCTGGTGCAGCCTGAGACTGTGTCCTCTTGTTCTGGTGCTGGATGCCTGGGAGAAGAGGCCAACCTCTGCCTGGCTACAACCTCCCTTCAGGTAGTTGTAGAGAGCAATAAGGTCACCCCTCAGTCTCCTCTTCTCCAGGCTAAGCAACCCCAGCTCCCTCAGCCTTTCCTCATAGGGCTTGTGTTCCAAACCCCTCACCAGCTTTGTTGCCCTTCTCTGGACACGTTCCAGCAAGTCAACATCCTTCCTAAACTGAGGGGCCCAGAACTGGACACAGGACTCAAGGTGCGGCCTAACCAGTGCAGTGTACAGGGGCACAATGACCTCCCTGCTCCTGCTGGCCACACTGTTCCTGATGCAGGCCAGGATGCCATTAGCCTTCTTGGCTGCCTGGGCACACTGCAGGCTCATGTTCAGCCTACAATCAACCAGTACCCCCAGGTCCCTCTCTGCCTGGCCACTCTCCAGCCACTCTGACCCCAGCCTGTAGCACTGCCTGGGGTTGTTGTGGCCAATGTGCAGAATCCGGCATTTGGATGTGTTAAATCTCATGCCATTGGACTCTGCCCATCTGTCCAGCCTGTCGAGGTCCCTCTGCAAAGCCTCTCTGCCCTCCAGCAAATCAACTGCTGCCCCCAGCTTGGTGTCATCTGCAAATTTACTGATGATGGACTCAATGCCCTCATCCAGATCATCAATAAAGATGTTGAAGAGCATGGGGCCCAGTACTGATCCCTGGGGCACACCACTAGTGACAGGCCGCCAGCTGGATGTGGTGCCATTCACCATTACTCTCTGGGCTCGGCCCTCCAGCCAGTTCCTAACCCAACGCAGTGTGCTCCTGTCCAAGCCACGGGCTGCCAGCTTGGCCAGGAGTTTGCTGTGGGGAACGGTGTCAAAGGCCTTGCTGAGGTCCAGGTAGACCACATCCACAGGCCTCCCCACATCCACCAGGCGGGTCACCTGATCATAGAAGGAGATCAGGTTGGTCAGGCAGGACCTGCCCCTCCTAAATCCATGCTGGCTAGGCCTGAGCCCCTGGCCATCCTGTAAGTGCTGTGTGATCGCACTCGAGATGACCCGTTCCATAATCTTGCCTGGCACTGAGGTCAGGCTGACAGGCCTATAATTCCCTGGCTCATCCAACCGGCCCTTCTTGTGGATGGGCACCACGTTAGCCAGCTTCCAGTCTTCTGGGACCTCTCCAGTGAGCCAGGACTGCTGAAAAATGATGGAAAGTGGCTTGGACAGCTCATCTGTCAGCAATCTCAGCACCCTAGGATGGATCCCATCCGGTCCCATGGCCTTGTGGGGGTCCAAGCGGCTCAGTAGATCTCTAACTTCCTCTTGGAGCAGTGGGAAACTATGCAGCTCTCTGGCTCCTTCTGCCAGCTCTGCAGGCCAGCTGTCTGGAAGACGTTCTGCCCTGCTAGTGAAGACTGAGGCAAAGAAGGTGTTAAGTACCTCTGCCTTTTCCTCATTCTTTGTTACAACGTTCCCCTCCGTGTCAACCAAGGAGTGGAGGTTGTCCTTGCCCTTCTTCTTGCTATTGATGTATTTATAGAAGGACTTTTTGTTATCCTTCACAGCAGAGGCCAGTCTAAGTTCTAAATGAGCTTTTGCCTCCCTAATTTTCTTCCTGCACAACCTAGCAACATCCCTAAACATTCTGTAGGTTGCCTCCCCTTTCTTCCAAAGATGATACACCCTCTTTTTTTCCCTAAGTTCTATTAAAAGTTCATTGCCCATCCAGGCTGGCCGTCTGCCCCGGCGGCTCATCTTCCGGCACACCGGCACAGCCTGTTCTTGCACCTTCAAAAGTTCTTCCTTGAAGTAGGTCCAGCTCTCCTGGACCCCTTTGTTTTTAAGGGCTGATTCCCAAGGAACCTTCTGAATTAGTTCCTTGAGCAGCCTGAAGTCTGCCCTCCGGAAGTCCAGAGTGGAGGTCTTCTTGCTGCCCCTCTTGGCTTGGCTGCATACTGAAAACTCTATTATGTCGTGGTCACTGGTTGACTGAACATGAGTCAGCAGTGTGCCCAGGTGGCCAAGAAAGCCAATGGCATCCTGGCTTGCATTAGAAACACTGTGGCCAGCAGGAACAGGTCAGTGATCATCCTCCCTGCACTCAGCTCTGGTGAGATCACACCTCGAGTACTGTGTAGAAGGACATTGAGGTGCTAGAACGCATCCAGAGGAGGGCAACAAGGGTCATGAAGAGCCTGGAGAACATGGCCTACAAAGAGCATTTGAGGGAGCTGAGGTTGTTCAGTCTAGAGAAGTGTAGGCTGAGGACAGACCTCATTGCTCTTCACAGCTGCCTGAAAGCAGGTTGGAGTGAGGAGGGGGCAGCCTCTTCTCCATGATGACAAGCAACAGGACCAGAGGAAATGGTTACAAGCTGCCGCAGGAGAGGTTTAGGCTGGATATTTGGAAACATTTCTTCACTGAAAGGGTTATCAAACATTGGAATGGTCTGCCCAGGGCAGCAGTGGAGTCATCATCCCTGGGGGTGTTCAAGAGGGGTGTGGACCTGGCTTAGTGAATAGAACAGAATGGAATAGAATTAACCATGTTGGAAGAGACCTTCAAGATCATTAAGTCCAACCTATCATCTAACACCATCTAATCGACTAAACCATGGCATCAAGCACCCCATCCAGTCTCTTCCTAAACACCTCCAGTGATGGTGACTCCACCACCTCCCTGGGCAGCACATTCCAATGGGCAATCACTCTTTCTGTGAAAAACTTCTTCCTAACATCCAGCCTAAACCTTTCCTGGTGCAGCTGGAGACTGTGTCCTCTTGTTCTGCTGCTGGTTGCCTGAGAGAAGAGATCAACCCCCACCTGGCTACAACCTCGCTTCGGGTAGTTGTAGACAGCAAGAAGGTCTCCTCTGAGCATCCTCTTCTCCAGACTAAGCAACCCCAGCTCCCTCAGCCTCTCCTCATAGGGCTTGTGCTCCAAACCCCTCCCCAGCTTTGTTGCCCTTCTCTGGACACATTCCAGCAAGTCAACATCTTTCCTAAACTGAGGGGCCCAGAACTGGACACAGGGCTCAAGGTGTGGCCTAACCAGTGATGAGTGTTTAGTGTCGACCCTTCAGTGCTGGGTCAATGGTTGCACCAGAAGATCTTTGAGGTCTTTTCCAACCAGATATATTCTGTGATCCTGTGCAATAATCTAAAAGTGAGGTATGGATCCCTTAGCCAAAATTATATCACCCAGGAGGACATGTTATTACAGCTAGGGTAACATAGCTAAATGTACACTTTGGATGAGACCACCTGACTGAGAATTAAAGCAAGGATGGCAAAGGGAAGGGAGCATGGAAGAAAAAGGCAAGATACTTGTAAATCAAACCCAAATGAAATCAGAAGGTTGGGTAAGGGTGTTTCCTGCTATTCAGTTGCTGGGAAAGCTTGATTTTTGACAGCTAAGCCAGAATCACACACGTCTTTATCCTGAACTTCATGCCGTTGTGCCCCATATGCAAAACAAAACCATTGTGAAATCGTTTCCCCTAGGTTCTGCTCAGGTTATAATTGCTCAGTGCCATGGACAGTCTTGTTGCATACTCAGGTAGAGTGCATAACTCTTCTGGAGCCTCCAGTCACTACTTTAACATAAATCAAGACATAATAATGTAGACCAGACTTTCCCAACGTTGCCATACTGACCAGGTTACTAGCATAACGCAGACTGAGTTAAAAAGGAAGGAAGAAAAGGTATTATAACCTGATTGGCTCACAGACAGCAAAAGCTAACAATTTCATCTGAATGTGGGTGAGGCAGGGGAAGGAAGTGAACTGGAACGTGGGCTACTCACTGTTGTGGAAGACAGCAGAATTCTAGGGCAGCATTTCCATGGTGCACATGCTGGAGAGGATCTGAGTAGAAAACTGGAAAAGCAAAATGGTAGTAAGAGCAGATCAGTGACAGAGAACTATTGCTGCTGTTCGTAATCAGGCCATGATCAGGGGTTGTGTGTTACTGTTCAGTCTGGAGAAGAGAAGGCTCCCAGGTGACCTCATTGTGGCCTTCCAGTATCTGAAGGGGGCCTACAAGAAGGCTGGGGAGGGACTTCTCAGGATCTCAGGTAGTGATAGGACTAGGGGGAATGGAATGAAGCTGGAGGTGGGGAGATTCAGGCTGGACATGAGGAGGAAGCTTTTCACCATGAGAGTGGTAAAGCCCTGGAATGGGTTGTCCAGGGAGGTGGTTGAGGCCCCATCCCTGGAGGTGTTTTAGACCAGGCTGGATGAGGCTCTGGCCAGCCTGATGTAGTGTGGGGTGTCCCTGCCCATGGCAGGGGGTTGGAACTAGATGATCCTTGTGGTCCCTTCCAACCCTGACTGATACTATGATACTATGATACAATGTCTGTCCTAGATTAATATGGCAGAGAATAGTCCATATAGAGAAGTCTTACATATTTATAAGGTTGTGTTCTGAAAAGCAGTGACTCTGGGGAGATCTGATAGGTTACACAGATAATTCACTGGAAGTTGGCTCCAGGCAAAGCAAGAAAGCCTAACTTATTCCTCCTGGTAGCTAGTTAAGGAGATAGGGTGTAGCAGAGAGAACATGATATTCCCACTGGCATGAACCAACAAAACATTTACTGGCTCACCACATACAAGAGAGAAGCAGAATGTTTGGGAAAGGTTCAGAAATGAGCTACAGGAATGATACACAATCTTTAAGATTCTCTCTAGCACGAGAAAGAAACACAAGAAAGTTAGGGACAATACAATGCTTTAATGATCTACTAAGGAAAAATGCTTCCAACAGCAGGAAGGCCTATTATCCCACAAACAAAACCATAAGGAAGTTCAGTCCAGAAGAGGGAACCCATATAATTCAAGGTGGAATTGAGATGCAAAGGATTCTTTTAAGATTGGAGAAAAGGAATAACTAAAAGCATTTCCTGAGGGAGGCGGTGAATTTGGCCACACTTGGCCTCTTCATGTCCAGTCTGGGATGATTGCTAATGTACATGGTCTAGTTTACTAGAATGTGTTGGTTTTGATAAGTAGTGGGGAAGAACAAAGTGTCTGGAGTGCCAGCTGGCCAGGCAGAGTCCCACACGTTGGGGTTTGGAAGTGATGTGATGACATCAGCCGCTGCGGTCCTTGTGGCTATAATGGTAAGCTCTCCTAATGTATTTTCCATCTGTGATTCTGGAAATGACTTTCATGAGCAGCCCACAGAGGTGGGCTGACCTGCTGTGACTGTGACCAGAGAATCTCCTTCTGCAGTGCCTGATCAAAGCTAAAACCTTTGTTGGAAGTGTACAATGACCACACTCCTTCTGAGGAGACAGATGATGAGAAACGGGTTTGATAGGAATTCCCCACGATGCCCAAGCTGCATGCATTTTAGCATGTGGGAAATGCTGGGGCAAGAACTGGAGCCTCAGCAGAGTTTTCTTTGTGTCTTTTGGCATCTCTAGAAATCTGTGCACAGGGTAAGATGATCTTTTGTATCCCCTGAGATGATGCCTCAGCTGTTAGACTGCATTGTACCGGGGCCAGCATTAGGTGCAGAGAATTAAATATATAAACAATAACTGTCATCGTTTTCAGGGAGTGTCTCTTGGAGAGTCAAGTCCAATAAGGAAACATCAAGGAGATAAGAAAAATCTTATGGTTATGCAACAGTAATGGGGAGCACTACACTCAGCTTCAACTCTGTGCATCCACATTCTTCTCCTTGACTGGACTTCTGTAGCAAAAAGAACAATTGTACTTCCTGTCTCCTGCCTAATGCTTTACAGATCTCTGAGTCCAGAGGCTGTCTCTTTATGTATGGCTGTGCAAAGAAAAGTACATTTTCCTTAAAAATGTCTAATAGTAACTCCCATGTCTGCTGAATATAGAATGGAACGGGATGGAACGGGATGGAACGGGATGGATGGAATAGAATAGAATAGAATAGAATAGAATAGAATAGAATAGAATAGAATAGAATAGAATAGAATAGAATAGAATAGAATAGAATAGAATAGAATAGAATAGAATAGAATAGAATAGACCAGACCAGACCAGGTTCGAAGAGACCTTCAAGATCATTGTGTCCAACCTATCATCCAATACAATCTAATCAACTAAACCATGGCACCAAGCACCCCATCAAGTCTCCTCCTGAACACCCTCAGTGATGGTGACTCCACCACCTCCCGGGCAGCCCATTCCAATGGGCAATCACTCTCTCTATGAAGAATTTCTTTCTAACATCCAGTATAAACCTCCCCTGGCACAGCTTGAGACTGTGTCCTCTTGTTCTGCTGCTGGTTGCCTGGGAGAAGAGACCAACCCCTCCTGGATACAACCTCCCTTCAGGTAGTTGTAGACAGCAAGAAGGTCTCCCCTGAGTCTCCTCTTCTCCAGGCTAAGCAACCCCAGCTCCCTCAGCCTCTCCTCATAGGGCTGTGCTCCAAACCCCTCCCCAGCTTCGTTGCTCTTCTCTGGACACGTTCCAGCAACTCAACATCCTTCCTAAACTGAGGGGCCCAGAACTGGACACAGGACTCAAGGTGTGGCCTAACCAGTGCTGAGTACAGGGGCAGAATGACCTCCCTGCTCCTGTTGCCTTAGGTGAGATCTTGGTGGAACCAAAAAGACTGTGTTGATGATTGCAGAGTCCCTCTTGTTCCAGAGTGATTTCATCTGATTTTCTTCTGTGTTCAAGCAGATGCTTTCTACAAGTCCATGGAAATCACTGGGAGCTTTCCCACTCAGTTCCACGAGCTCTTGGTCCAGGTTCACTCAATTTTTCATTTCATTTTTCTTATCTTTAGTGCTGAGAGCTGGTTTACTACTGCTGGCAGGTATGGAGGCCAGAGAGTCATTCCATAGGGCAATTGCCTAAAAACTACACCTTTTTAAATGTTTGCTCCAAAGCACTGGGAGAGAAAAATAGAAATGTGATGAGATTGGGAGAGTAATGTTTGTGTTCAAAACCTCCTTTGTCTAATGCTAATGAAAAAACCAGTTCACTAGAGCATTTACAGCAGCAAGAAACACCAGATGTCTCACATGCTGGGAAGAGAATAGCATAAAATGCTCCTGGAAAAGAGATTGAGGTTCAGTGAGAGATTTTGGGCAGTGCGTCACCATTTATTAGTGAATTCTTTCATGTATCAGAGAGGATGGAAATGTTCCACCTAAAGTCACTAGAAAGTTACAAAAATATCTAGAAAATGCTTAAAGGATCTTGAAGCAATCTAATACTTGTCACTTCTCAAAGTTGTGCAGTCCTACCTGAGGACGTGGAGAAGGGAAATGCTCTCACCCCAGAAAGCAGGGGTGGACTGTAAGTACATCCTCCTTGGGATGCTGATGCAGAATTCAGAGGCAATTCAGATGGGCAGAGGTGAAGATTCAGAACAGAACAGAGAGTCTCAGTCAAGATGAACTTACGGTTGGACCCAAGGCAGAAAATTCAGCCCAGGCTCCAAGGCATGAAAGAAAGGTCTGGACTACAAGGAACGGTTTGTCAGTGCTTGGACAAGGGAGACCTTTCTTTGGCATGTCTTCATAACTTTTAGATCAACTTCACACATCAGACATTACAAGGCTCTAGAGCCTTTCAAGCAGATGGTAAGTGCAGCAAATGTGGTTCCTAGGATCTCAAGGAAAAGCTCCTTTGTGCCTTCTCATCCTGTCTTGGACATCTCAGTGAACTCCAGAATTTCATAAGCATCTAGAGTAGTTAGAGAAGGTGGAATGAGAAAGATTTCACTTTCACTTATCTATTTCACTTAGGGGAAGGTTTCTCTTCCCTTATCTCTGAGTCAAAGCTCTTTGCTAGGGGTGGAGGGCAGATTTCAAATGCACAACAAGCTAGGCTGAGGGGAACTTGCCTCTCAGCACTCCTGGTCACAGGGTCTTTGGAAGCCATGGCTTCACTCTGGGTATTACAGCCGTATTCCAACACAGCCAGCTGATTCTTCAGAGGTGGTTTCCAGAAACAGAAGGAGTACCCATCCATCTCCAGATGGTGCTGAATAGAAAAATGAAAATAACTACATAAAAATCCCTGGAAACGGAGATGTTGACAGCAAAAAAGGTAAAGTAACTTTGTTACTCATCAGATTATTACCTTTGTAAAGGAAACTATATAATTTAATATTCCACTGGACCATTCATCTTCATTCTCCTAACCTGATATCAATAGCTACCAGGTGGTGCCTGCACAGGCCATTCAAATAAGATTATGTTATCGTAGTTCTCCAGTCACCGCCAAGAGCAGGATCATGATCATGAGGAGGAAATCTAGTTATTCAGGTACATGTTACCTTATTAAAAGTTTGAGCAAAGTACATTGAGCCATTATAATGGGATTAGTTTGAGTTGTGTTCTCGGGGTTGCCATGACTCTGTGATTTTGATTCTTTGCTGTGGGGCTTGTGGAGCACGGCTCCACTCTGGCCAACCACTAATAATCCAGGCCATCATCCCAGAGAAGCAGGCACCAACCAACGTGGACTGCACTCAAGAATATGAAGCTTGTGGAGATTATTTTTAACTAGGTACAAATGCCAGAGAATGGTGGTGAATGGTGCCACATCCAGCTGGCAGCCAGTCACTAGTGGTGTGCCCCAAGGATCAGTACTGGGCCCCATGCTCTTCAACATCTTTATTGATGATCTGGATGAGGGCATTGAGTCCATCAGCAGTAAATTTGCAGATGACACCAAGCTGGGGGCAGGAGTTCATCTGCTGGAGGGCAGAGAGGCCTTGCAGAGGGACCTCGACAGGCTGGACAGATGGGCAGAGTCCAATGGCATGAGATTGAACACATCCAAATGCCGGGTTCTGCACAGTGGCCACAGCAACCCCAGGCAGTGCTACAGGCTGGGGTCAGAGTGGCTGGAGAGTGGCCAGGCAGAGAGGGACCTGGGGGTACTGGTTGATTGTAGGCTGAACATGAGCCTGCAGTGTACCCAGGCAGCCAAGAAGGCCAATGGCATCCTGGCCTGCATCAGGAACAGTGTGGCCAGCAGGAGCAGGGAGGTCATTCTGCCCCTGTACACTGCACTGGTTAGGCCACACCTTGAGTCCTGTGTCCAGTTCTGGGCCCCTCAGTTTAGGAAGGATGTTGTCTTGATGGAACGTGTCCAGAGGAGGGCAACAAAGCTGGGGAGGGGTTTGGAACACAAGCCCTATGAGGAAAGGCTGAGGGAGCTGGGGTTGCTTAGCCTGGAGAAGAGGAGACTCAGGGGTGACCTTATTGCTCTCTACAACTACCTGAAGGCAGGTTGTAGCCAGGCAGAGGTTGGCCACTTCTCCCAGGCAGCCTGCACCAGAACAAGAGGACACAGTCTCAGGCTGTGCCAGGGCAGGTTTAGGCTGGAGGTTAGGAAGAAGTTCTACACGGAGAGAGTGATTGGCCATTGGAATCGGCTACCGGTGGAGGTGATGGAGTCACCTTCATTGGAGGTGTTCAGGAGGAGACTTGATGGGGTGCTTGGCTGCATGGTTTAGTTGTTGGGTGAGTTGGATTGGTTGATGGGTTGGACGCAATGATCTTGAAGGTCTCTTCCAACCTGGTGTATTGTATTGTATTGTATTGTATTGCCTGAGGGATAGAATAGAATAGAATAGAATAGAATAGAATAGAATAGAATAGAATAGAATGGAGTAGAATAATAGAATAGAATGGAGTAGAATAATAGAATAGAATAGAATAGAATAGAATAGAATAGAATAGAATGGAATGGCATGGCATGGCATGGCATGGCATGGCATGGCATGGCATGGAATAGAATAGAATAGAATAGAATAGAATAGAATAGAATAGAATAGAATAGAATAGAATAGAATAGAATTAACCAGGTTGGAAAACACCTCCGAGATCACCGAGTCCAACCTATCACCCAACACCATCTAATCAACTAAATCATGGCACCAAGCACCCCATCCAGACTCCTCTTAAATATCTCCAATGATGGTGACTCCACCATGACTGAAAGAGCTCATACAAGTGGTGTGGAAGGATTCCAGCATCTATGAAAACTAATCAAAGCAGCAATCAGGAAGAGCAAGAAGAAACAGCTTTTTGAAACCTTACATAGTCTATCTCAGCACCCAGCCTTTTGCTCCAGTATTCATAGAATCATAGAATCAATAAGGTTGGAAAAGACCTCAGAGATCATCAAGTCCAACCTGTTACCCAACACCTCATGACTAACTAAACCATGGCACCAAGTGCCATGTCCAATCCCCTCTTGAACACCTCCAGGGATGGTGACTCCACCACCCGCCTGTGCAGCACATTCCAATGGTCAACAACTCTTTCTCCTCACCTTGAGCACAAACTTCCCATGTTTGGCATAGATGTTCCCATGTTTTCCCATAGATGTCCCTTCAGGAATCTGATCTTTTCATACCCAATAGGGTATGAAGAGGTCTGAAGGGTTTCCTCTCCAACAGAGAGGAACTCATGGGGGTTGATGTCTTCCTCCACATTCTTAGTGAACAGGAATCCACATTACAATAGGCACTAAAAGATACTTCTCAGGTGAAGCCAGTGAAGGACAAAAGATGAAGCAAGCAGGTGGAGCAGACAGTAACTAACATTAGCTTCTTGAATGACTTTCACAAACAAAGATTTGTTGGACAGGGTCACCAACACAGCATAGTTTAACTACCAAAGTTACTTGAATAAAAGGATTATAAATGGGATCTACTCTTATAATTCAGTAACACAGAATCACCAAGGTTGGAAGAGACTTCAAAGATCATCAAGTCCAACCTGTCACCACAGACCTCATGACTAACACTGGTTTATCCAGGAAATGTCAGTAGTGATCACTCATGGACAAAAGGGCCAGATTCTCCCCAAAATCCTGTCTCATTGGGACCTGCAAGGTGCAGGATTCTTGATGAGTCCTGAACATGTTTGATGCTATGTACCATTCATGTTAAACTTTGCACTTTGGTTCTTCAGGTCCCATCAGCCTTCAAATGGTCTCTCTTTACCCTTCCTTACTGTGACCAGTACACAGCTAACACAGGAGCCATTTCTAGCATCACAGAAAACAGCATTTCTTCTCCAGCTATTTCTTCATGTGGAAAAAACATTTTTGACCACTTACTAGGTTCTTATTCTTAATCTAATAGAATCATATAATCATTTTGGTTGGAAGAGACCTTTAAGATTATCAAGTCCAACTGTCAACCCAGCACTGCCAAATCACCACTAAACCATGTCCCTCAGCACCACACCTACATATCTTTCAAAGACCTCTAGGGATGGTGACTTGACCATTTCTCTGGGCAGCCTGTTCCAGTGATTTGCCACTATTTTGTGGGGAAAAAAAATTAATCTTTTCTAATATCCAACCTAAATCTTCCCTGGTGGAACTTGAGGCAATTTACTACTGTCCTATCACTTGTTACTTGGGAGAACAGACTGACACCCACCTTGCCACATCCTCCTTTCAGGTAGTTGTAGAGAGCAATCTGGTCTACATTGAGCCTCCCTTTTCTCCAGACTACACAACCCCAGTTCCCTCAGTTGCTCCTCATAAGACTTGTGCTCTAGGCCTCTGCCCCTTCTTTGAACATGCTGCAGAACCTCGCTGTCCCTGAGGTGACCGGCCCAAAACTGAACACAGTACTCAAGGTGTGACCTCACCAGTGCTGAGCACAGAGGTAAAACCACTTCCCCAGTCCTGCTGGCCACATTATTTTTAATACAAGCCAGGATGCTGTTGGCTTCCTTGGCCACCTGAGCACACAGCTGACTCATATTCAGCCAGCTGTCCACCAACACGCCCAGGTTGTTTTCCACTGGCCAGCTTTCCAGCCACTCTAGCCCAAGCCTGTAGTGTTGCATAGGGTTGTTGTAATTCATGCACAGGACCTAGCACTTGACCTGTCTGTCCAGATCCCAGAGCCTCAAGTGGGTCAACACTCCCTCTCAACTTGATGTTGTCTGCAAGTTTACTGTGGTTACACTCAATCCCCTCATCCAGACCATTGATAAAGATATGGAAGAGAATGGACCATAATCCTGATCCCCTGGAGAAACCACTTGTGACTGGTGATCAGGCAGATTCCTGACAGGGAGTCAAAAGCCAAAACTGACAAGGGGTACTTGCTGCTCAGTTAGAAAATGGTCAAGGCTGACATGTCTCCACACACACTTTCCCAGAAGGGTTTATGGCACAAGGTTCGGCCCTGTCCTGTCATTACAGCCAATCTAAACTCAGGGTGGTTGCACTGGCACAGATGTGTGCCTTCTGGCCACTCACCACTTTTGGTGGTATACACCTCACTACACGGGTCAGAAGAAGTCTGGACATCTGCCAAGCCCCACACAAACACATTTCCACATGCTGGGTAAGGAGAGGCTACTAGTACTGCAGTGTCCCAGCAGAGAACAGACTGCAGCCCTACCCATTCTCTGATTCACTAAATACGCAGGACGTTTTCTCCTCACCCAACGCTCCACGGCAAACAGAAGCACACCATGCACTGTGCATGAGACTGCTCCCCTCCTGCATCAACACCTGAATAAAGTCAAACTCCCAATGTGCCTCTGGAAAGTGCTCTTGTACCAGGGATTATCTCCCGGAGAGCAGTTACATACTTTAAACCTTCTTCACACAACTCCCTCCCAGCATTCTTCTACAAGCCTCTCTTGTGCTCACAGCTAAATCCCTTGATGCAGAAAGTTTACTTTCTTTTGAATATGTTTTTTTTTCCCCCATTATTTTAATATATTTAGCAATCATTTCAGTCATCATAGCTTTGGAAATGCAGGGTTTAGATTTCAGTGTGCTGAGAACAGCAATGCACTTAGGAAATGTGTTGTTTAGCCTGGGGTTGTTTAGCCTAGAGTAGAGGAGGCTCAGGGAGACCTTATTGCTCTCTACAGCTTCCTGAAAGGAGGTTGTAGACAGGTGGGGGTTGGTCTCTTCTCCCAGGCAACCTGTGGAAGAACAAGACACAGTCTCAAGCTGTGCCAGGGGAAGTTTATAGGCTTGAGGTGAGAATAAATTTCTTCACAGAAAGAGTAATTGGCCATTGGAATGTGCTGCCCAGGAAGGTGGTGGAGTCACTGTCCCTGGAGGTGTTCAAAAAAGGAGTGGATGTGGCACTTGGAGCCATGGTTTAGCTGTCATGAGGTGTTAGGTATTAGGTAATAGGTTGGATTTGATGATCTCTGAGGTCTTTTCCAACCTGGTTCACCTGTGATTCTGTAATTTCTGTTATGGGTTATATGGGTACAAATAAGCAGTGTAGATTTGCCTATAGGACAGGATCCCCCCAAGGGACCCAGTGAATCAGACCCCAAGAAAGCTCTGTCCCTCCTCTCCCAAGGGATCCACTACCAAGAGGCGCATGGTAGAAGGGGCAGGGCAGTTGTGTGGTCCTGCAAAGATGGCTGGAGGGTGACATTCATCCCCATGGGGAAAGCTGGACGTGTTAGGTTTGAAGTGACACACAGGCCTCCCGCTGGTGCTCTGCACAGGGAGGCAGCCACAGCGAGCTGCTTTGTGTGAAGTTCTGGCCCCGCTTGCAGACTGTCATGGGTCCAAGAAAATCCTCTTGTTTCTCATCCTCTCTTTCCACAAAGGAATTCTTCCACGGAATTTCTTAGAATCTGAGGAGGTTGGCCCTTTAGCTGAGATTTCTGGCCACATCACAATTATAATTGGTCTCTCAGGGACAGACTCGGCACAGAGGCCAAAAAACTGCAAAGGTTATTAATGACTGAGTTCCCTTCTACTTCCTAATGGCCAGACAGGCAGGAAAATCAGAGGGGAAGACTTGAGAGCGAGCCACTCCTCTTGTACATGCTGTCCTGGTGCTCCTGTGCCTTCTTGCAGCCACTTAGCTCTCCACAGCTCAGAGAGCAGACAGCACAGAGAGCTGTGGGAGGCAGATCAGGGATCCAGTAGCCCATCTGGAGCTTGGAGACCATTTTGGGTGCCTTGTCCCTGCAGGGTGAAAATAACTTCAGCCTTTCCAGAGGCACTGGGTTTTGCCAAAGATTGGAAAGATAAAGAGACCCAGCAGAGGCAGACTGAGACACACAGAGAATCATACATAGATCCTTCTCCCTCCCCTCCTCAAATAAAAAGAGCATCTCAGGAGAGATTTGAATTGAGTGCAGAACATAGTATTACAATTATTACATCCCCATTTGACAACAATCACATGGCAGGGTGCCAGCTGGCACCAGGAAGCCATTGCTACTTCTCCTTCATTGTTCAATAAACACCATGACAAGAATACAGCCCTTGTTAGGTTGAGGACCAAAGAATGGGAGAGGAGAGGTCAAAAACACCTCCTTGAACAATCAGTATCAAGTAAACAGAGCTGCACTTGGGAAACACATATTTTAAACATATCTTTCCTGAGGTTTTGGGGAAGAGGAGCTCTGTGTACAGTTTGGAAGGTGAGCATGTTCACACTTGGGTATATTTCTGTGGTGTCAAACAGACCAGTGGCAGCTATGTGGAGAGTCCATCATGCCCTTGCTCCTCAGGGGAAGATAAAAGTCCACGAAGCTGAGAATTTAGGGATGTATGCCAACATAGCTGGCTGGGTAAATTTGGACTGGCACTCCACAGTGGTCACGGCTGTGCTTGGCCTTTGATAAGGAGTTGTCTCACAAGGGCTCCTCAGCAATCTAGTGTCATTCCAGCAAGCCACTCTCTTATCAAAGGTCATGTCAGAAATTTGGAGATGAGGGAGGGAAGTAGGCCGAGCAAACGTGGATGTCACAGAATGTTGTTTACTCACGTTAACATTCCTGAAATCACACCTCCCACTGGCAGAACAACTGCATGGAAACACTGGGGAATGCTACTGCTCATTCATCAGCAAAGCCATGCATTTGGCACGCTGCTGTAACTTTGCACTGAGTTTGGTACAGGGGAGCGAGCGCTAGAGGTTTGGGAGAAGTGCTCTCTGAGCATGAGCCCTTTGTACTTACACGACAATCTAAAGGAACTGTCATCACAGCAGCTACTGTGCCCCAAGGATCAGTGCTGGGCCCCATACCCTTCAACATCTTTGTTGATGATCTGGATGAGGGCATTGAGTCCATCAGAAGTAAATTTGTGGACAACACCAAGCTGGGGGCAGGAGATGATCTGGTGGAGGGCAGAGAGGCTTTGCAGAGGGACCTCGACAGGCTGGACAGATGGGCAGAGTCCAAGGGCATGAGATTGAACACATCTAAGTGCCGGGTTCTGCACATTGGCCACAGCAACCCCAGGCAGTGCTACAGGCAGGGGTCAGAGTGGCTGGAGAGCAGCCAGGCAGAGAGGGACCTGGGGGTGCAGGTCGATGGTAGGCTGAACATGAGCCTGCAGTGTGCCCAGGCAGCCAAGAAGGCCAATGGCATCCTGGCCTGCATCAGGAACAGTGTGGCCAGCAGGAGCAGGGAGGTCATTCTGCCCCTGTACTGAGCACTGGATAGGCCACACCTTGAGTTCTGTGTCCAGTTCTGGGCCCCTCAGTTGAGGAAGGATGTTGAGTTGCTGGAACGTGTCCAGAGAAGGGCAACAAAGCTGGGGAGGGGTTTGGAACACAAGCCCTGCAAGGAGAGGCTGAGGGAGCTGGGGTTGCTTAGCCTGCAGAAGAGGAGACTGAGGGGTGACGTTATTGCTCTCTACAACTACCTGAAGGGAGGTTGTAGCCAGGAAGGGGTTGGTCTCTTGTCCCAGGCAACCAGCAGCAGAACAAGAGGACACAGTCTCCAGCTGCACCAGGAAAGGTTTAGGCTGGAGGTTAGGAAGAAATTCTACCCATAAAGAGTGATTAGCCATTGGAATGGGCTGCCCAGGGAGGTGGTGGAGTCACCATCATTGGAGGTGTTCAGGAGGAGACTTGATGGGGTGCTTGGTTGCATGGTTTAGTTGATTAGATGGTCTTGGATGATAGGTTGGACTCAGTGATCTCAAAGGTCTCTTCCAACCTGGTCTGGTCTGGTCTGGTCTGGTCTGGTCTGGTCTGGTCTATTCTATTCTATTCTATTCTATTCTATTCTATTCTATTCTATTCTATTCTATTCTATTCTACTCTACTCTACTCTACTCTACTCTACTCTACTATTCTACTAGGTTTGTCCACATGTGCATCCTTTCCCTGTTCACCTTTTAAGCCATGATATTCACTTCTGGTATCTAAAACACTGATTTTACCCAAGCAACATTTGCACCAACCTACCTGAGGGAGTCAGGACAGGACTTGGCCTGTGCAGTCACTGCCTTGTTTGACAAATGAGACAGCTGTTGCATTCTTGTCCTGCCCCAGCTTCCCAGGGCCAGCCAAGAGACTCTGTAAGGGGATATCTCAAAAGGGTTCTTTAGGTATCAAAGTTTACCATCTTCTCCCTAGAAATAATTGGCCCACTATTGTCCCATGGCATGGGTGGCCCCTCAGTGAAGGTCCTACACTTGGTCCTGTGGGTGCTGCAGTTTTTATGTGATTCTTGGAAACATCTCTCTGTTTCTATTATATCTGAGATCGCTTCAGCCTGGAACAGGCTGGGGCTCAGCTGTAGCTTCATGAGTCCCCTTGGCCAAAGTCCACCAGTTGCTGACTCCTGAGCATGCTCAGCCCCGCAGCCCTCCCTGAAATGGCAGCAAACCAAGTGGTATGCTGCAAGGTCCACAGCCCTTGTGATATGCATGCAATTAAAAAGGCAGTGACAAAGGATGTATCTATATCTTTTTTCTAGTCTACAGTTTTCAGTGGGCTCTACCTCTTTTCCTGTCTTTCCTTCTGCATGCTACTGATCAAGGATAGTGCAAAAGCTCTATGAAATGAGAAGTAAATGGAAGCAAAAGAGAACTCTGATGAATAGCCAAAGAGATCTATCAGCAAAACTCTTTCAGCAGCCAGTTCTGCATTCACCTCCCTTCCTGGCACATGTTCATAAAAGAGGGCTGCAGGAGGGTTATATACATCAGGCCTAAGATCACAGAATGAAAGTGAGAGGAAAAGGATATAGAGAAGTTAATATTCTTCATCAACCTGCCCTGCCATGCTTTAGCAAAACTGTCACTGTGATCATGCGAGGCAATAAGAGAGGTGATGTGAGCTGCCACCATCCATCCCCTGCCCTGACCTTAAGATTGAGATTGAGCTGTCAGCAGCCAATGGCAGCTGGTGAGACAGCTGGAGCTCTGTGTCTTGATCTATTTTGGCTTTCCTTGCTCCTCTCTTCCCTCCTTGCTTTTTCCTTATATAATATTGAATTATTAAACATGAGATTTCCTCGGTGATGGGTTTGCATTAACCTTGGGGTCTGATGGTGCTGATGTTACTCTTCACTTCTGCCTCAGAGAAAAGATGTATTTGCACACAAATGGTGAATCATTTATTTGGGTATGACATTCAACCCAGGTCTAGCGAGCCAAACATGAGGTTTTTGTAAGGATGCACGTGATGGCTAGGTCTGGAGTGAAATATGACATGGGAGCCGTGGAAACTGACACATGCTAAAGGCCTCTCTCCAAGCATCATGATACTCTGCAATGCGTTCTACTCAGGTGGATTATGCAGGGAGAGGGGCAGGACAAAGGGCCAGCCTGCAAACACACAATTGTGGCACTCTTGATTTGGAGCAGGAATGGCTGGTATGAACAGCTGGTTATCACAGCCAGTGTCTCAGATTCTCTGTCTCATGTGTGCTACATACTCCAACAGTTTGGCCCCTGTGACCACAGGAGAGAAGCAAAAGCTTCCTGAAAGATCAGTGCTTTCTGGGTACAGGAGAGATTTGGAGTGTGTGGCCAGAAGATGGAAGTCTAGAACCTTGCTTATTCAACCCTCAATTTATCACCTGTGTTGAGCCACCACCAAAGCAGTCCTTTCTTCTCACTGGAATGGGCTGCCCGGGGAGGTGGTTGAGTCTCCGTCCCTGGAGGCGTTCAAGAGGGGACTGGATGTGGCACTTAGTGCCATGGTCTAGATGTGAGGTTGTGGTTACAGGTTGGACTCGATGATCTTCAAGGTCTCTTCCAACCTTGGTAATTCTATTCTATTTATTATTCTATTCTATTCTATTCTATTCTATTCTATTCTATTCTATTCTATTCTATTCTATTCTTATGCATATGCCTGTACCTCACTTCCTGTTCTGCTAAACATCTGACTCCTACACAAAAAAATCACTTCATCCTTCTTGCTCCCTAAACCCGAGTCACTCAGAGTGCAGACCATGCTACCCCACACCCCCAGAAGTGCTCCTCCAACTTGTGAAAAAACTCAGGCACTGAGACCATGTGTTTGGTATCTTTGTCTAAGCAGGCCTTTAGAATAGAATAGAATAGAATAGAATAGAATAGAATAGAATAGAATAGAATAGAATAGAATAGAATAGAATAGAATAGACCAGGTTGGAAAAGACCTTCGAGATCATCGAGTCCAACCTATCATCCAACACCATCTAACCAACTAAACCATGGCACCAAGCACCCCATCCAGTCTCTCCCTAAACACCTCCAGTGATGGTGACTCCACCACCTCCCTGGGCAGCCCATTCCAATAGCCAATCACTCTCTCTGTGAAGAACTTCTTCCTAACATCCAGCCTAAACCTCCCCTGGTGCAGCTGGAGACTGTGTCCTCTTGTTCTGTCACAGGCTGCCTGGGAGAAGAGACCAACTCCCACCTGGCTACAACCTCCCTTCAGGGAGTTGTAGAGAGCAATAAGGTCTCCCCTGAGCCTCCTCTTCTCCAGGCTAAGCAACCCCAGCTCCCTCAGCCTCTCCTCACAGGGTTTGTACTCCAAACCCCTCCCCAGCTTTGTTGCCTTTCTCTGGACACTTTCCAGCAAGTCAACATCTTTATACACAAGCACCTCATATCCTTTTGCACTATTAGTACCCAACAAATACTCATCAATTACAGTACTCAGTGGTTTGTCACATGTTCTGCCTACTAACCTAAGTCCAGAAAAATATTTGACCCTGAGTGATATTTTCTTTCTTCCCAACTGTACTTTGTAGTATCAAGCTTCAATCTACGTCCAACTCAAACTTGAGCTAAAGAATGTGTCATTGCTAATGTATAACCAGGGAGTGTGAAGCTGGGTGTGAGAACAGCACACACTACCAGTGTGAGAACAAGCAGCAAGCACACAAGACAGCCTCATTGTGCTGCTGCACAGCATGGTTTAAAGCATTTTTTTGCAGGACTGTATCTGGAGACTCCAAGTTGAAGTTAGCTCCATATACAGCTGCCTGCCCATTCCAGGGCCTAGTTACACAGAATCACCAAGGTTGGACGAGACCTCAAAGATCATCAAGTCCAACCTGTCACCACAGACCTCATGACTAAACACATCACAGAGGAAATTAAGACTCTTCTCTTCTGGGTTTTTGCTTTTAATTTGCACTGTACAAAGTTGCCTGAGATCAGATTAGTACCAAATCTATCTCTTACCCCATACCATGCTGCATGGACACTGTCTGGGATCTATGACTCTATGATTCTATGACATTTAACAGTGAGCTCCCTATGTCTATGGACCTAGCATCAGAACTATGGACCTTAGGGGGCTGAAGCTGGATTTGCTAAGCCTACTGTTGGGCCCATCCCATTCCTCCCATGGGCCCATCCCAGCCCCTAAGCCTGCTGTTGGGCCCGTCCCATTCCTCTCACACAAAAAATCCTCTTGCTGTGTGATGAGCTGAGAGACACTGGGTCAAAGGGGGAAGCAGCTTCCAGGATGACTGTAGTAGTGCAGTGCCAAGTGCACAAAAGGCACTTCCAACATGTAATCATCACAAAGTCATTATGTGCAGTCACCTAGCAAGAAGCACTTCTGCAGCCCCACAGAGAGCACGTGTGGGAACCCACTGCGCTCCCCAGTGGCAGCGAACGTCACCAAGGCTGGAGAAACCTCCACCCGCTCACAGTGGGCAAAGGAGGTTTAATTAAAAGTCCCTTGGATCAGCTCAGGCACTCCAAGTTGACAACTGGCTTGGGCACACAAGGCCAAGCAGTGGGTGAGCAGTTATTCCCAGCAGCACTACAGCAAACAGCAGTGCAGAAGATCACCTGTGCAGGAGAGCCCGCATGGGCCTGGCCACAGCTGCAGCAACCACCTCAGAGCAACTACGTGCTTCCACCCACCAGGAGAACATTTCCTAATACCCTTCAAAAACCCAGCACACTGCTGAAGGAGCACAGAGTTTGCCTGCAGCTAGAGTGCCCCAATGTGAGATACGTGCCATAGCCAGTGTGTGCAAGGCCAGGCAGAGGCAGGGATATTTCGCGTGGTGCATCCAGAACAACCAGATGGGACAGTTTTGTGCAGAGCAACCAAAACCTGATGGCAAGCCAGCCAAGGTATCTGAAAGGCAAGCCAGGCCTCACACAAGAGGAATGTAGCATGAGGGACCACCTTGGGGTGGGGTATGAAGGTCTCAGATGAAATGAGAATGAATTTTTGTGGTTCAGATCATCTTAAGAGGCATCTTGGGAAATACACAGACTGGGAGCACTTTCTGCATCCCACCTGCTACTGGTAAAGAGATGTCTTTCTGTAGACATGTGACCATGGTGAGCTGGGGTAATCCTTCTGCCTCTGCTAGGTTTGCTTTGGTTGCATACTGTCCAGGGATAGCCCTCCAGAGGGCTATGACATGACTCAATATTTGACAAACTACCCAGGACAGGAGGAGGTCAGTGATACACTCACCTCCCAGTACTGCAGTTTTTGGAGCTCTGTTGCTCATCAAGCCAAGATAGGATATACCAAGGGTCCAGGCAGAAGCCCTGATGATGATTGTGGTACCTGCACAGGAGATAGGACTGTTTGGAAGAACTCATGTATGTCACAAAACCAGCTACAGTATTGTGAGATGACAGCACTGGGACTCTTGAGGCCTTGCTTCTGTTCCCATTTCCACCATGGCCTTCACAAGGTGATGTTGGGAAGTCACATGCCTTGTCTGTGCCTTCACCTGGGGAAATGCTGCTCCTTTTAGTTAGAAGGAGGATGATGAGGACATACCTTTGGACTCCACACTGTCTGCATGCAAAAAGGGTCCCTGCAGGCTCAGGCAGACAACAGATGAGAACACCATCTTTGCCTGACACGACACCGGTGTGCCGCATCAAAAGATGACATCATGGGATACGAACGAGCATTTACCCTCTGAAAGAGAAAACAGCAGAAGCATGTGTAACCATTTGCCTTTCATGCCAACATATTTTCCTTATGTAAAGAGAGGCCCTGGCGGCCCTAAGGAGGCTAAGAGATGCCCGTGCTCCTCTGGGAAGGAGGAACTATCAGGCAAGGATGCCAGCATACCCGCCTGGGTAAATTTGTGCATGCACTTCACATTATAATAAGGCTTTAGTATCTGATAACAGAGACCTGCTGGAGTCTGGCATGAGGACAGAAGGAATCAAAGGTCATGCCATGAATTCCAGTTATGCTGATAGGCATCTACAGCCAGAGGAAGGAGCTCAAGAACAGGAACTGAAAACTGGTGGGGAGTGCTGGAGAACAGAAACTGATCCAGGGATGACAAGGATGGGCCATTCTGGAGCCCAACTGGGCAATTGTGTGTATGTTTGCCATGGGATGTAGGAAGATGTTTTCCCTGAGGGAGTGACCCACAAATTCTGCCATTACTAGTTAAACAAACAGAGCAAATACATTGCAATACAAAGAGAGTAAATACATGGTAATAAATTTATTAAATAGCTGGCACATGTCTCTCCAGAGGTCTCTCCCTGATGAAGAAGCTGATGCATAAACACAGAGGAGCTGGTCAGCAGATAGGTAGAGATGCAGGCAAGCAGCGTGCACCCTGCACTAGAGAAACTGCATGCAAAACCAGCTGAGAATGTATGTGACACAGAACAAAGTCGCTCTGCTTGCTGTCTGCTTTTACCTCATCATGACATCACATGCTCCAAGTCAGTCTGTCACTGCCACTTGCCTTTTGTCTTGCACTTAGCAGAGGCTCGGGTGGCATAGTGCTCTGTGGTGCACATCAAGGTCTGAACAAATCCACAAAAGCAAAGAGACTGCAGCTGTGTACAGAGCTGGCTCTGCAACCCCTGAACAGCACAGCTCCACATCAGGTTGGTTGCACACCTCTGGAAGCAGGAAGAGGTTGATTTGTCCAGTCTTCCCATATAGCCTAACCTAAATGGAGCTTTAACCTCCTGTGGTACCCAGATGAATAGCATGGGGTGGAATGGGATAGGTTGAGTGGGGAAGGGAAGGGAAGGAAGGGAAGGAAGGGAAAGGGAAGGGAAGGGAAGGAAGGGAAGGGAAGGGAAGGGGAAGGGAAGGGAAGGGAAAGGGAAGGAAGGAAGGAAGGAAGGGAAGGGAAGGGAAGGGAAGGGAAGGAAGGAAGGGAAGGGAAGGGAAGGGAAGGGAAGGGAAGGGAAGGAAGGGAAGGGAAGGGAAGGAAGGGGGAAGGGAAGGGAAGGGAAGGGAAGGGAAGGGAAGGGAAGGGAAGGGGAAGGGGAAGGGGAAGGGAAGGGAAGGGAAGGGAAGGGAAGGGAAGGAAGGGAAGGGAAGGGAAAAGGAAGGGGAAGGAAACTCCTAGCAAGTGGCAGATTCTTCCAGTTGTACTGCAATACATTGTTACCTTATTTATGGAGATGACACCACTGTTTTCACAACATTCTCCTCCAGCTTCAGACTAGATGTTTTCACTCTGCCTTTATTTTTCAAATCATGACTTCTGTTTGGGTTCACCTGCCTTATGACTATTGCTTTTTGTCTCTGCACAGGTACTGATCAGGGCTTTGCTGACATTGTCAGCAAAGGGAAATTTGAGCTTGGGAAGATCTAGTAAACAGTCAGAAGGTTTCAAGAGAGGTACAGTACTGACCGAGACACTACAAAGTGCCAGCATGTGTTACCATCAGAGCACTTTGCTTTTCACTCCTGTGCTGAGAGTGCTAGAAGGACACTTACACATCAGGCAGCAACAGAAGCTACCTGTGAGGAACTGCAGAAGGCACTGATGTTTAGTGACTGAGCAGTCACCCACCTGGACCCCTGCAATCTTGCTCCAGACTCCTGGCAAACTGGTGGAGAAAACCACTTTGATTTCAGTGAGGTTTGGTTTCAGCTTCAGAGAGAACAGCCTGAAACTTCAGATGCATAAAACCCCACTCATGCAGCAACTACAAGAAAAGGGGACTAAAATGATTTTCACCTCAGCAAACAAATGAAATTACTCATTTAAATTATCAAGGAGGAGAGCTTAATTAAATCACAAGTTCTCTGAAGTTTATCCCCTTAAATTATTTTCCCTACAGAAAGCTGATACTCATCAGGCTGTAGCCAGCAGGACTCTGCTGTCTTAAACCACATACAGCCTGCCTGCTAACTTTGGCACAGCAGACAGTTTGATTCACATATCTTTACTTACAGTTTTACATGCTTTTATTAGGTCTGGATTATCAGAGTTTTCTAGGCTGGAAAATAGTGAATTATGCCCTTTTAATTTGTTATAGAATGACTGGTTTTCTTTAGCTTTCACAGAAATCACAGAAAACAATCCAGTTGGAAGAGACTTCAAAGATCACCCAGTCCAACCCTTGACCCAGCACCAAAGGGTCAACACTAAACCGTGTCCTTAAGCACCAGGCCCACGTGCTGCTTAAACACCTCTAGGGACAGTGACTCCACCACTGCCCTGGGCAGACCATTCCAGTGTTTGATAACCCCTGTGAAGAAATATTTCCTAAGCATCCAGCATGAACATCCCCTAGTGCAGCTTAAAACCATTTCCTCTAGTCCCGTCACCTGACGCTTGGGATTTGGTTCCCATCAGGCTGCATTTAGAATGCAGTTTGAATCCACTAAAAATGTCTAAACCCAGTTTTATTAAACTCTAGTTTATTACCCAAACAAAACAGCTTAGCTGCAAAAGAGAAAGGAAAAAGTAGTATCAAAACAAAGGAAGCTGTATCAGTAGCTAGTGAGTTAGGTTGTTCCAGGACACCATCTACCCCAACACTGCAGATCTGCTGGATCTTGCCCTCTCATCCTCATTTTCCTCATAGAGCAGAGGAGAAAAACAAGCTTGTCTGCTCTTTCCAAACTTCATTCAGTTTCTCAACTCTGAATGAGTAAGTCATTGCATTTAAGTTATTAAATACATGAAAATGACAAGAAACTATCATCTTCTACTCAAGGAAGAGCCAATTGCTCTCAGAAGTGGACTTAGCAAGCTTTGGTTCCAGGTGGTTAGGCAGCGGCTTGGTTCAACTTTCTGATACATTTTGGCAGGAAGCATGTGGAACTTGACATTTACAGCAAAACAAGAGGGAAACAGTATTTTTTAATGAAATAGGCTAAGCTCCATTCCTAATACATTTCATTTGAAACAGCTCTATTTCAAAAGAAAGAAATGGATTTCACTGAAAAATTCACAATTATTGACAGTCTGTCACTGATCCTGTACATTGTTTGTGCTGGGTGAGTGTAGCATGGGCCTCACCTGTATTGTTTGTGCTGGGTGAGTGTAGCACGGGCCTTAACTTCCCTGCTTGGTGACCAGACTACTTCAAGCTGCCACTGGGAGACTGTGCCCCAGAGACAAGTTTTCCACCTGGGAATTACAAGCTTCCCTCAGGATGGACAGATCTGTCACAGCACCTTGAGTCCTGTGTCCAGTTCTGGGGCCCTCAGTTTAGGAAAGATGTTGACTTGCTGGAACGTGTCCAGAGAAGGGCAACAAAGCTGGGGAGGGGTTTGGAACACAAGCCCTATGAGGAGAGGCTGAGGGAGCTGGGGTTGCTTAGCCTGGAGAAGAGGCTGTGAGTCCTCTGTCCTGTGTCCTGTGTCCAGTTCTGGGGCCCTCAGTTTAGGAAAGATGTTGACTTGCTGGAATGTGTCCACAGAAGGGCAACAAAGCTGGGGAGGGGTTTGGAGCACAAGCCCTACAAGGAGAGGCTGAGGGAGCTGGGGTTGCATAGCCTGGAGAAGAGGAGGCTCAGAGGAGACCTTATTGCTCTCTACAACTACCTAAAGGGAGCTTGTAGCCAGGTGGGGGTTGGTCTCTTCTCCCAGGCAACCAGCAGCAGAACAAGAGGACACAGTCTCAAGCTGCACGAGGGGAGGTTTAGGCTGGATGCTAGGAAGAAGCTCTTCATAGAAAGAGTTATTGCCCTTTGGAATGTGCTGCCCAGGGAGGTGGGTGAGTCGTTTAGGAAGAGACTGGATGGGGTGCTTGGTGCCATGGTTTAGTTGATTAGATGGTGTTGGATGATAGGTTGGACTCAATGATCTCAAAGGTCTCTTCCAACCTGGTTAATTCTATTCTAACTCAGCTTGAGCAGGACTCCTCTCTCCTTCATGCCAGCTGCACTGAAGTGTCTTACCTTCCTGTTTCTGCCTTTCTTTATAGTAAGTGCTACATGAGAGGCAAATGGAGAATCTTTGTGCCAGTAGCCTGTCTACTACTCTTCCATCACCAGCCCTCAGTCCATTGTCTTGCCTGGTGGCGACAAACATGTCACCATTACGATGAATTGCTTCGGGTCAGATCCTCCAGCTTTGCTGAGACGAATCAGTGTTATGTCTGCCATGTATCTGTTCCTTCAGGAAAACAAGGCTCATTGGAAAGACTGCACAGGAAGGCAAAACAAGGTTTCTTAAAAGGTTAGCTAACACTGCTTTAGCTAAAGCCCACCACAGCCCAATTTCTGGAGGCTTATGGCATGTAAATCTTGGATTAGTTCAATATTCAGCAGAGCTTTTCAGTCCACTTGTAACACTTTGCAGTTCAGTGAAAAGAATTGGGCCTCTCATGAGGCTCTTTTCAGCGTTTCTCCAAAGCTCTGGATATCCTTCTCCAGTGTGGGATTTGCAAGACATGCATTATGAGCAGGACACTAATCTGCTCCTCCGCTGCAGCATGTGGGGAAGAGAATCTCAGATGGCTTCCTACGGCATCTGATCTCTCTTTCCCCCCTGGAATAACTTGGTGGAGACATCAGTGGGCAGCCATTTCAGCCCAGGCCCCAGTATTTAACTACTAGAACCATGCTGGTGTCAGGTTTTCACAGATGTTTTTCAGTGGAGGAATATAACTTAGCTCCTAAAATCAACTCAAGCAGATGAGGCAGTATGGAAAACCACTGCTGTCAGTCATTGCTCTCCAGACGTTTATATCCATCTCAGGTACCACAACAAAGGGAAAAGCGAGAAGCTAAGTTTGTTGAAGAACCATGCTGCCCACATTTTTAGTTCCCATATTCACTCTCTTTTAATGCCTGAGA
Source organism: Picus viridis (assembly GCA_033816785.1). NCBI lineage: Eukaryota > Metazoa > Chordata > Aves > Piciformes > Picidae > Picus > Picus viridis. Next base: position 11,091,136 of record CM066578.1, read on the forward strand.
GGTCTTCTGTTTCCACGTCAGTGTGGGCTTCTGGCTAGAAGAAGCCATTAACCATGTTTGACTGCCTCCCAGAAGTACGGAAACAGAAAGGCACAGAGGGAAGATTAAGATCAAATCCCTGAACATAAAAGGAAGTTTAAAGCAAAAAAAAAAAAAAACCACAAAGAAACAGGAAAAAGTGTAACAGCACTGTTTCATCTCTACCATTGATAAAATATTTTGCAATCTTTAAAAAATTAATAGCTTCTTTGGCATAATCTTTATGACCTTAAAGGGGCGATAAGGAAGGTCATAAAAACCTGTCTCGGAAAGTCAAGTTTTTCCTTCTCACTTCCAAGGCTAACGTTCAGAAGGAAGACTGGCACACATGGGCGGTGTCAGAACTTGGAAGCTGCTCATTGAGCTTCTCCCAAGGTACTACCTATGCAGCCTCGCAGAGCAGGGCAAGAAAGGGAGCCCTGTGGAGCGGCAACGGTGTCCGGGAAGTGGAGGGCGCCTAACTCCAGCCGCTCAAGTTTACTGCAACAAAATAGGTCGGCGGAGTTGCCCAGAGGGTTACGTAAGGCAGAAAGCAGCACTCCACCGGGGAGAGAAGGGAGCCTGTTAAAAGGCAAAGCCACTCCAGTTTGTTTATGGCCAGAGATAACTGCCTTGTGGTGTATCTGCTCTCCATAGCTGCCCGAGTAAATCACACTCTTTATCTTCGCAGCAGAGGAGAATCTGGCCTGGGCTGTTGTTTCGCGAGCTGCGGGTTAAAGCAAAGGGGGCTGGCTGCTACTCATTATTATGACTAGCGTTATTATTTTGTTCCTGCCACCCCCGCATTTCAGGCTCTACGTAGAGAAGGGCAATGAAGTTGGTGAGGGGTTTGGAACACAAGCCCTATGAGGAGAGGCTGAGGGAGCTGGGGTTGCTTAGCCTGGAGGAGACTCAGGGGTGACCTTGTTGCTCTCTACAACTACCTGAAGGGAGGTTGTAGCCAGGCAGAGGTTGGGCTCTTCTCCCAGGCAGCCAGTACCAGAACAAGAGGACACAGTCTCAGGCTGCAGCAGGGCAGGTTTAGGCTGGATGTTAGGAAGAAGTTCTATACAGAGAGAGTGATTGCCCATTGGAATGGGCTGCCCATGGAGGTGGTGGAGTCACCTTCATTGGAGGTGTTCAGGAGGAGACTTGATGGGGTGCTTGGTTGCATGGTTTAGTTGTTTAGCTGGGTTGGATTGGTTGATGGGTTGGATACGATGATCTTGAAGGTCTCTTTCAACCTGGTGTATTGTATTGAATTGTATTGTATTGTATTGTATTGTATTGTATTGTATTGTATTGTAAGGAATTGCACAGCTTGCCAAGAGTTTGCTTGTAGGGAATGCTAGGGATGGTGGCAACAGTAAGGATAAAAGTTTGATCCACCTGAAAAGGGTATATAAAAGAGGGGGCTGGCAGTTGTGCGCAGGCAAGGGAAATGGACAAATGTGCTCTGGGATCTTGCGGAGCAGAGCTGGGAGATTACGCTCTCACCTTAGCCTGGAGGTCAGCACAAAGGCTGATATGACTTCTAGGAACGTGGAAGTACCCTCTGGCTTGCTGATACATGTCCCAGCACCACAGCCTCTTTCTGTTATTCCTCCTTGTGCTGTTCCAGAATCATAGAATCAATAAGGTTGAGATCATCTAGTCCAACCTGTCACCCAAGACCTCATGACTACTAAACCATGGCACCAAGTGCCATGTCCAATCCCTTTTTGAACACCTCCAGGGACAGTGACCCTACCACCTCCCTGGGCAGCACATTCCAATGGCCAACAACTCTGTGAAGAACTTTCTCCTCACCTCGAGACTAAACTTCCCCTGGCACAGTTTGAGACTTTGTCCTCTGGTTCTGATGCTGGTTGCCTGGGAGAAGAGACCAACGCCCTTCAGGGGGCTACAACCTCCCTTCAGGCAGAAATCCAGCTTCATATCTTAGACACTGCCCACTCTGTCCCAGCTCCCTGGGCCTTACCATAGATGGGGCAGAGAAGGTCTCTCTGGCAGTGATCACAGAACCATAGAGTGGTAGGGGTCTTTAAAGGTCACCTAGTCCAACACTCCTGCAGTAAGCTGAAGCATCCTCAACTAGATCAGGTTGCTCGGAGCCCCATTAAGCCTGACCTTAAATGTTTTCAGGGTTGGGCTTTTCCAACTGAATGAATCTATGATTCTTGGAGTGGGCAACCACCACCCCCCAGTCAACCTGTTCCAGTGTCTCACCACCCTTAATGTAACAATTTTTTCCCTAATATCCAGTATAAATCTACCTTCCTCTAGCTCAAAACTATTGTCCCTTATCCTACTGCTACATGCTCTTGTAGACAGTTTCTCCCCAGCTTTCTTGTAGGCCCCTTTCAGGTACTAGAAAGGTGCAATAAGGTCTCCCCAGAGCCTTCTCTTCTCCAGGCTGAACAATCTCAACGCAGCCTGTCTTCACAGAAGAGGTGCTCCAGCCCTCTGATAATTTTTGTGGCCCTTCTCTGGACCCACTCCAGTACGTCCATGTCCTTCTTATGTTGAAGGCTCCTGAGCAGGACACAGGACTCTAGGTGAGGGCTCACCAGAGCAATTAGAGTGGCAGAATCACCGCTCTTGACCTGCTGGCCATGCTTCTTTTGATGCAGTCCTAGGATGCAATTTGCCTTCTGGGCCCCAAGTGCTCATTGTTGGCTCATGTCCAGCTTTTCATCCACCAGTACCACCGAGTCCTTTTCCACAGTGTGGAGGGTTGAAGTTTCCCCCAGCATTAACTTTGCCAGACCAACTCAGTTAGAAGCAAATGAAGCTGTATTTACAAGCAAACTCTACACTCTACAATGGAATGCAATGAATATGTACAAAATATACAGGGGCTGCTCCCTACCCCATCCTCTCCCAGCCTGCACTGATAATGAGGATTGTTCTGACCGAGGTGCAGGTCCTTGCACTTGGTCTCATTGAACCTCATGAGGTTCACCTGGGCCCTTTTCTCCAGCTTGTCCAGGTGCCACTGGATGACATATCAGCTCTGGCATGTCAGATTGGTGTCATCTGCAGGCATGCAGGTGCTAGGCACCCTGCAATTCTCACATCTCAGTTTTGGGTATCCAAATCCCAAGCTACTAATGCCAGTACTCATTCCTCAGAAGTGGAAGCCTGCTGTCCCTTTTCATGCCCTCTCCTTGGCTCCTGTGAAACAGTGCTCCTTTCTTTCTGCAACCTCAGCTCAGTGACAGGGCAGAGATACTTGTGTTGAGAGCTCTCCCAAAAACCATGCAGAACCCAGGTGTCACTGAAGATCATATAATCAGAGAATACCTGATACCACAGAAAGTGCCAACAGTATTTTTCATGGGTTTGGGTCTGTAAGAACAAATGAGAGCTCTTTGCTTGTATTCAGACTGTCTGATCCTATGACACTTGCCACCTACTGAATGGGCCAGGACCTAGGAAGCTTCTCAGTAGCTCCAAGAACAGGTTCCTGGAAGAAAACATGGACTGCATGCCATTTAAGCCATTTGCTAAGAGCTGGTAAGCAAAACAAAGGAGCTTTTTCTTTCATGGGAAAATGCTGAATCATCAAAATCTAACATTTCCATGGGGCACATCAGTCACATCCGTTTTCATGGCATTTCCAGGATAAAACTTCTCTGAGCAGGATAGAAAGCAGAAGGTTATTTTCATTTGGGGAGAGAGCAGAGATTTGAAGGAGACAGATGGGGAGAAGAAGCTACAAGAATATTCCATCTACTGTCCAAGCAATGTGAAAGCCAGTCCAAGTTTTGCTTGAATTCAGAACCAGGGCTGGATCTGCTCAGCTGTATGCTCTGGGCTGTGTGCTCTGAGCAAACACCTGTGTGCTAGAGAATAGCTGGAGGGGACAGAGGGGAAGGTGTCTCCTTGCATAATTTTTGCAAGACATGTTTGAAAAGGCCTGGGTTTGCCCCATCTCAGAACAGCAGTTCTGACACCCTGCAAACACACTCAGCTCTACTGGCCAGATCAATGGTTTTCGTTAGCTACGCTGCCTCTACATCCTTCCAGCTCACCAAGCAGCAGCAGCAACTGTGTCATAATACAATACAATACAATACGATACAATAGACCAGGTTGAAAGAGACCTTCAAGATCATCGCGTCCAACCCATCAACCAATCCAACCCACCTAAACAACTAGACCATGGCACCAAGCATCCCATCAGGTCTCCTCCTGAACACCTCCAATGATGGTGACTCCACCATACATCAGGGTCACATCCCTACAAGAACAAAATGCCCTGGGATAAGATGTGAGCCTTCTCCTCCAGTCAGGGCACTGGTTCATTTTTTCTCTTGTGCAGAAACTTCCCTCCTTAACAGCCAAACTCTGCTATGCCAGTGTGGAGCAGGTTCGACGCTCCAAGAGCACTGACTTCCTACATACTATGCTGATTTACCACAGTGGAGGATCTGGGTCTCTGCAGCACAGCAGAGGATGTTCCCATCCCAGTACTCAGTCCTTTCTGAGTCCTTTCACATTTCAAACCTGTCAGAAATGTGTCAGACTGCTACCACAAAATCCACCTGGCAGAGGAACAATACTCTCTAGGGCCACTCTCTTCCTCCAACAGGCCTGTCACTGCCTTGCAGGCCTTTACTGCTGGGTGAAATGCCTGGCACACATATGCCTTTGTTCAGCTGGCTCTGCTCTTTTCCAGTGATCATCCACAGCCCCTGGAGCTCCCACTCTGAGCTTTCTTCCTTTTTCATGTCCCTGGAAGGGTGGCCGTTTCTGCTTCATTTACATCAAAGCTGAATTCAAAAGTGATCTGATGTGTAGTTTTTTCAGATGGGTCAGGCTTTAGCAAAGCAGAAATCCCCTCCAGTTTGGCAGCTCTGCTCTCCTAACAGGTAGCCATTTCCATGACTAGTACAGATATTCATTCCTCCTCGTGCATGTGTGACTGGGGGCCTTAATTCCTGGGAGGGAAGAGCACAGCATGACTTGTATGGCCCATAGTGTTGCAGGCCTTTTAAACTCTGCATTTCCTATTCCTTCAGCTTTTCACTAGCTCCAAGAGACCAAAATTTAAAGCAGGTCTGTGCTCTAGTGAGTAACTGATGTAATTACGCTCACTTGTTACAAGGGGAAGCTTGCACAAGAGGGGAGGCAGTGGCCCCAAGCCAGGAGGTGTGTCCCTGATGACAAGACTCAGAGCCAATCACAGCCCTGAAAGATCATCACATTCATACCAAAATGAAAAGAAACCGCCCCAGGGTATTTATACTGAGGAAGGAGGGGAAAAGGGAAAAAAAGAAAGAAAGGGGGGGGGGAAGAAAAGACCTGGCAAAGAAAGAGAGAAAGAGAAAAAGATAATGAGAACCTGCAACTTTGTTAACTAACTGTGCAGCTGAATTCAGAAAGACCAGGCTGGTCCCCCTACAAATCTTGCTTCCCATGCCCTCCCCTCTCTGAAAGCATCTCTGAAAAGTGGTCTGTAAACTGGCACCGAAAGTTCATCTGCTTGGAGTGGTCCTTCTCTTCCCATGGCAGGCAACCTTGCAAAAGGCTGCCTGTGGGGCTGCCTACCCTGGCCTGAGCTTGGCCAGTCCTTGGATGGCCTTGGGAAGGTGAGCTCCAGAAGGCAGCATGGTACACGGTCCCCTGGCAGCAATCTATTGATACCAGCAGGGCAGACAACAGGACCAGAGCCAAGAGCCCTGACGATTAATAATTACCTCCATAGCACCCTGTACATCAGAGCATGGGCTCCCAGCCCCCTCTATCTTTGTTAAACAGCTGGGTTAAGAGAAGGCAGGTTTAGGTTTAACTAAGGGGTAAACGGTCAGCATTTACAAATGCTGAACCACCAAAAACCAGCCAGCCACAGATTATTTATTCCACTTACACAAGAGGACCATGCAGCCCAAAGGATGAGGGGGCCCAGGGAAGCCTGGAGAGCCTGCGTTCTGCCACCGGCCTGCTGGATAAACCAGGGGGAAACCACTTCCTCTCCCTGAGCCGCCTTTCTTTCCTGCTTGCTGTCTGCTGCCGTTTTCTGCTCGGACTGCCTGTTCCCCAGAGTACAGACTGTTTCTGACAGCGTTTGTGTGCAGCTTTGCACAATGGGGCTGTAATCCAACCCCGGTGCGAACACACTGCCGTTAATAATAATAATAAAAATGCCCATCACACCCTACAGCGGTTGTGGACAGGGTGTGAGCAGCACCAGCCCTGCCTTCGCCAGGGCCCTGGTAGCCGGGCCGGGCAGGTGTCCCCTGGGCAGCTCGCAGCCCCCTCTGCTCCCTGCCTGTGGCGAAGGGCGGGGAGTTGGGGGGGGGACAAGGCGGCGGCGCCCCAGTGCTTTGCCGGGGATGTGCGGATGAAAAAGGGCCCCTTCCCCGCCCGGCAAAATTGCTCTGCCAGTCTTCGAGGCCGTGCCACACTGCATTCTCCGCGGCCCTCGGGGAGAGCTGGCGCCTCGCACGGCCAGGCCAGGCCGGGCCGGGGCCGGGGCCGGCACCGGGGCTGGGCGAGGCGCGGGGCTGCCCTGCCACCTGCCGGCAGCAGGGACGCCGTGCGGGGCCGGCTGGGCGTCAGGCATGGCGAGAAGCCCAGGGGCCTGCAGGGCAGAGCCTCCCGCCCCCGGCCGGGAACCCCATCGGCAAGTCCTGCTAGGGTCGCAAGCCAGGGAGCAAGGGTGGGGCTCGCCCGGGAGGCAGGCAGGGCTCGGCACTACCCCCGGCAAGGGGACCCCCGCCTGCCTTGCCTGTGTCAGCCGCCACACACATCTCCTTCCATGGCCACCACGTACGTCCTCTCTCTCCATGGCCGGGGTCAGAGCCCAGGGGCCCCAGGGCGCTTCCTAACCCTTTATTGCAGGGATTGTCCGTGGCTCTCCAACCCAGGAGGCTCCAGAGCTGCCCAACCAGGGCCGAAACACTGGGGCAAGTGGTCACCAGGAAGGGGCATCCCCCACCGCAGCCTGCCGAGGCAGCAGGAGGGGAGATGCCCGAGTTTCCCCCGCGATCGTTGGCAGTGCTGTGCTGTCAGCCCTGGCTCTTTGTTCCCTCTCCTCCCCACCTACCATACAATCGTATGACTGTTTCAAGCATCCGCAGCTCAGGCCACTCAGCCCCTCCCCTTGCAAAAAACAGGAGACCAAAGAAACTCCTCTCCCATCCACATCGGATGAGAGACCTTTCCCATGCCGTGCTGGGTTTTCAGTGGTATTTCTCTATTGTGCTGGAGTATCTCTCTGGCTCCAGCCCAGGCGACGGGTTCCTGCTGCCAGCTGACCGTTCTCTGGTGGCCATGCTGTGTGGTTGTCTTGGGCTGGGCAACAGGGTCTCTGCTAAAACACCAGAAGATTTGGAGGTGAGGACTGGGGAGAGCAAACAAGCACTTCCAGGCAGGCACTTTCAGTCTAGTTGGAGGCCTTTAGAACCAATTGCAGTGCCCTCTTTTCCAGGGGCAATGGCCTCTGTGGAAATATGTGGACTCAGCCCAGAAGTACCCATCTTGCAGCAGCTCAGGAGAGAGCCCATGTTGTGAGGCAGCCATGCCAGATGTCAGGCTTGCCGCCACAGCCACTTGTCACTTTGCTGATGGTGGTTCTCTAAGCATCCCCCTCTCTCCAGCTCTGCAGTCCCTTCTCTCCCTTCCCACTAGATTTCCCTCAGTATCGCTCCCCCTTCTGCTCACCCTAAGACTATAGCTCACTCCCCTTCTCACTAAAGACCACCCATTGCCATGGTAACATTGCCTCTTACAAAGTTGTCAAGCAGACACAAAGATAGGTTTCTCCTCTGCTTTAGAGCCCCCTCCCCTCTTTCCCAGTTAATAGGTCAAGACATTGCTTGTAGGGAGGAGGTGGAAGGCTCTTGCATTTAATTTTCATTGTGGATGGAGAGGTTATTCCAACCCCTTTATTCTGCGAGTGCTGGAGCCTCTGGTCACCGGAGGGAAAGATCTGTCATTCATGGACTGGACCACCTGAAAGCCTTCGAAGGCAATCGTGCCACAGGCAGGTACTGGTAGTGCAGAAACTGGTGACACCCTGCACAGGAGAAGAGCAAGTCCCATTACAGGGGGAACAGACCCAGGGAAGACTTAAATGAGGGGAATTAAGACCTGTATCTGATCCACTATGAACAGAAAGCAGCTCTGCTATGATTCTCTTTTGCTGCAGCCTCCCAGAGCAGCTCTGGTTCTCTTCCCAAAATAATTTCTTCAGCCCGTGGTGATGCAGCTAACTGGCCTGTTTCCAGGACCCCTTGCTGCCACAGCTACATGATAAGCAGTGCTGGTACTACATGGTACTACTACCATGTGAGCATGGTAGTGCAGATACTGTCTAATTTAATACCACCATGGATACATCCATGGTTCACTGCTGCTGTGGCTATCACTGCACCATGGACAACAACAACTACTCATTGATCTCTTGATGACTTTTCTTTCAATTCCCTTCTCTCTTACATACACCTCTTTCTCCTCTCTTGGTGGATCTGCCCTAAGTCATTGCAACTCACCTTAATCCTCCTTCTCTTGGCTTTTCTGCTCTTTCACTTGGGCCACAGTCTTCTTTCTACTTGCAACCTGTGACAGCTCTCCAACATCCACTTGTCTGTCAGTCTGGTGCCTCTCAATGTATCATTGTGTAGTTATGATATCAGCCTGTTACATCTTCCTTTACCTTCCTCTAAGTACTCCATGAAGTCTTCATCTTTTCCACAGACTCCCCTACCCTGAGTTACATCACTGTCATCTCCACTGACCTTTCTGCCCTGACCAACCTTTGCTTCACCCTTCCAATATGTTTTTCTAGAGGTGAGTTTGTAGTCACAGTGTAGTCACAGTCAGAGCCTTGGGCCACTCTGCTGATGTCAAGCGCTGTACCTTGCCACATGGTACCATGGGGCATCTCTGTCGAGCTTTAGCAGAACAGCTGTGCAGCAGAGTTCGGTGCGAACATCAGGAGCTGTTTGCAACGTGCTGCTAAAACTGCTGACTGCGCTTACAGCACCTGAGAACTGGTGTTGAATATTCATATTCAAAACAAAGGTGTTGAAATACATTTTTTCCTTAAAGGGTAGCTGGCCTAAGGGGAACAAGGGGCTGCTTATCCTTTGGCAGCCCTGGGAGACAAAACGGTGTGGTAGAGGAAGGGAATTTTATCTCCTAATATCTTGTGCAGCAAATGGGAAAATCCAAGAGGAAAGTAGAACTAGTGCTGCTAAAAATGAAGAGAAGCAAAAGAAGCTCTTCTTGATACACACATCTGGACATAGCCCAATGTCAGCAACATATTTCAATGAAATAAAAATTAACATGCAGGCAATTCCAGGCTTTAATTGTCTTTGACAAACACCACTGTCAAAGCCCCTCTAACGGACTGCGAATTTCGCATTCTCCTGGGCATGAATGAGAATTAGGAGGAAAATTATGGCAAATGAGGATGTAGCAACAATGGACTTTCCCAGGGGCTGGCAAAGTCCACAGAGAGGAAAATTTGCCAAACCAGAAGTGTGAAGGCATCCCCGACCCCACCGCTCTCATCCCTATGCATTTCTTCCCCAGTGAGAAAAACTGTCAACTCTGCAACACTCCTGACAATCAGCAGAGTCAAATCCAAACGGGAAGTTTGTTTGCAAGTCAGAGCTTGGTCTAAATCCTTCTATGGTCCACTCATGTTCCAGCCATTGTTCTAGTCCAAACATTTACCAGCACTCTCCTCTAGTCTTCTGCGTATTTCATGGTCCTTTTCTCAAACTCTCCTTTCCATTCCAATTTTTCATAGAGATCTTTCCAGCACTCCACCACACTATGTGAAGAGCATCCATTTCATGCTAATTTTACAGTCATAATCCTTTCATTACAATCCTTTCATTTCAATCCTGATCTTCTTTACCCTCTCATGAAGGCTTGAGTCCTGGCCTTTGGGCATTGCCATGCCAGTTCACCTCTACCAGGGAGTGGCCCCTCCATGGGATCTTATTGGAATACTATGCCTTAGGTGCAGAGTTCAGCTAGGATGAACCACACAGTTCCAGTGTCTCCAAAGAATATGTGTCTATTTACACCAGTTAATGAGTCATCCTCCTTGAGGCAATGCCAGTCCTTAGCTACATAGCACATGTCTCCCTGGCTGGTTGGATCACAGCACCTCTTAGAATCATAGAATCAATAAGGTTGGAAGAGACCACAAAGATCATCAAGTCCAACCATGGGGAGCCTCATTAGAGAAGCAAAGGTGACTTCTAGCAAAGTGGAAGCTTAACCTGAAGGGAGGTTGTAGCCAGGAGGGGGTTGGTCTCCTCTCCCAGGCAATCAGCACCAGAACAAGAGGACACAGTCTCAAACTGCGCCAGGGGAGGTTTAGGCTCGAGGTGAGGAGAAAGTTCTTCACTGAGAGAGTCGTTCGCCATTGGAACATGCTGCCCAAGGAGGTGGTGGGGTCACCATCCCTGGAGGTGTTCAAGAGGGGATTGGACATGGCACTTGGTGCCATGGTTTAGTTAGTTATGAAGTGTTGGGTGACAGGTTGGACTTGATGATCTTTGAGGTCTTTTCCAACCTTATTGATCCTATGATTCTATGATTATTAAGAGACTACTCTGTCAGTCTCTGTTGTCAAACCACCTGAGCAGGGCATGACGGAGCCTGGATTGAAAGCACGTCCTACACAGGAAAGCAGCATGTAGGGCATGCTGCCCATGCATGCATGTCTCTTCAAACGTACAATGGCTCCATGGTACTCATTCCTCTGGATGATCATAGTCCTCCTCCCCCACCACCAACAGCAAGAGGCCTGCTAGAAAGCAGAAAGAAATTACTGAATTAAAACAATATATAAATTACTGTCCTGCTCCTATGCCCTGACACTTGCATAGTATTGAAGTAACATTTTCTCCTGGTGAAATCCTGTGACACTGCAGTGTTGTACCATCACTGGGGGTGTTTAAGAGGAGACTGGATGAGGCACTTGGTGCCATGGTTTAGTTGATTAGATGGTGTTGGGTGATAGAGTGGACTCGATGATCTCGGAGGTCTTTTCCAACCTGGTTAATTCTATTCTATTCTATTCTAGTCTATTCTAGTCTAGTCTAGTCTAGTCTTCTATTCCTATTCTATTCTATTCTATTCTATTCTATTCTATTCTATTCTATTCTATTCTATTCTATCAACCTAGAGGCTTCTCCTCACATGGGACACTGGGTCCCAGGGCTGTCTCAATACTCTCAGGGTTATTTTGAAGGGATAGTCCCTTATGGTCAGAAAACAGAAGCAAAAACCAAAGGCTAAAAGCCCCATAAGTGTCTGCTGGCCGTGTATGAAATCCTTCTGGGATTACTCTTTGAGGTTGCTTTAATCTACTCCTCTCTCTTATTCCTCCTCCTCTTTAAAAAGGACCCTGTCGCAGGTGCTAACCACCTTATTCTCAAACTGCTCTGTTGATTGCCACAACCAAACTAAACTTAAAACCTTTGTTCTCGGCCATTGGTTAATGAGAGCTTGCTGTTTGTGGTTCAGATTTGGAAAGGAGGCTTTTATGCCTGAAAGTTCTCCCAATTTTTTCCCCCAATTATGTCATGTGATCAAAAGAAATTGCCCCTTTCTATAAGCCTTCTCTGCTGCTTAGCACTTCAGGCTTGGTAGTTGCAGCAGTGCTACTGTTAGTGCCATGGAAAAGCTGTGCTCACTAAAGGAGTCAATGTGAGTCCTCTGCTGAAGAAGGCAGATGAATGAAGAAAACCCTAAATTCATGATGGTCAAAACTGTAACAGGCAGAGATGCAGACACACAGGAGGTGAGTAGGGCAGAGAAACTCTGTGCACATCACATAACCCAAGAAAACATGTATCACGTAGTGAGAAGTGCTTCAGCAACAAGGGCCATTAGCCTTTTCTATCCAGCCCTCCCCCATGTTAACTGATTGTGATGGGAAAAGAGGACACAGATGTCCAGAAGGAAAATGAAATGATCTCTTGGACCCTGTGGGGATGGAGAATAAAAAAGGGCGGCTGAAAGTGGTGCCTCAAGAGATCTGAAGTAGAATTACCGAGCCTGGGTGGGATAAACAAGCTGACTGAATTGTTATGCTGTGGGATGCAGTCCATTTAGATGTGACAGAAATCAGAGCAGGGGTGGGATGATATAACCCATTCAGAGCAGGGGTGGGATGACACTACCAATTCAGGGCCTTCCCAAGTGCCATAGAAAACCAGTAGATATAACAGGAAGTCCAGTGGCTGGAGTGAGATGAGCACACACCCATAGGCATAAAAAGCAGGAGAAAAATGAGAGCTGATGTCTGCTAGGAGCATACACAGCTCAAGAAAGAAATCAATACATTCTTGCCTAGTCACACAACACTAATGGCAAGGTCCCAGCGCTTAGTAGTCGTGAAGGATTTTAATTGGAATTCCCAGATGTCTGCTGGGAAATGCACAATGCTAAACACCAGCCAGCAGGGACTTTCTCAGAGAGTTTCAATACCATTTTCTGATTCAAAGTGCTGGAGAGACATGTCAGGCTGACAGCTCAGTAACCCAGTAATGGGATAGGGAGCCTTTCACCTTGAGGTCACCTTCTAGTGACCCATGGTTATTACCATCTGATTGCTGTTGCCTGTGTGAAATGAGGTGAGGAGCTTGGACCAGTTCCTCATGTCCAAGTGTCTCTATTGCACAAAATCCACTGCTGTAATTGGTGCTAATTGGCCTCCCTGGACACCAGCCTTCACAGAAAGACAAGTCACCCTGGCTCCTTTCAGGTCCCCTGAGAGGCATCTCTGGTGAGGCATCAATCCAGCGCCCCCAGGGCTGGAGCTGAGATGGCTGGGTGGGCTGGTGCTCTGTGAGAGACCTTCCCTGGTGGAAAAGGCTCCCTGGGAAAGAGGGAAATTCCTTGGTGCAGAGAAGGGCCATCTCCTTTAGGCCCCCTTTTCAGCAGGCTCTTCCAGCTGATGCACAATGGCATGCCACCTTCTGGACTGCACAGAAATTGTAATCAGAGGTTCAGCAAACAGGTTCCAATGACTCCTGTCACATGAGATGAGGAGGTGGCAGATGGATCATCAGGGCCATGCTGACTTTAACATCCTTCTTCTGCCTCAGCCCACTCCCAAATAGGGGGACTGGCAAAGGGAGGAAGTCCTGGTCCAGCGGCTGATTTTGCCATGTCAAGGAGTCCAACCTGTTTGCATGGAGGTCCATGCCCTGTCATGTCAGTGTTACAGTGTTAGACCAGTTTCTTGCTGAAAAGATCGTATCTGTCCTGAAATATTTGAATCCATCCCAGCCTAGTCAGCACCTCTTCCAGGCTCCCACATCTAGACAGGGAAGATGTATCCAAAAGGGAAGCAGGGAGCTGGCATATCACAGAGGGATGGGAAAAAAAGGATGAAAGCATCTTCTTGTCCAGGGGCTCCGTCTGCTTTACTTTATGGGCATTATTCACACAGGTTGGCAGGGGAAAACTCCTTCTCTCCCCTCTACCTCAGCACTGGCTGCCATCATTTTCTTAGCCAAGTAAATTTCACTGGCTCAACCAGTGCTGAACGGGTGCGGGGGCAAAGCCTGCACGACTCCACAGGGTCTTCTGATACTTGATTTCTTCCAGGATGTTCTGAACTCCAGCAATAAGAACTGCAGGAAGGTGCACTTACCAGGCACCTGCCTGTCTTTGGTGGCTTGGTTTTTCTGTCTGTGCTACATGTTGTCAAAAAGAAAGAGCCTGGAAATGTAAGCTGAGCTCTGCTACTGATCACATTGCTCCGGTCCCATGCCATTACTCTGGTCTACAGGGACCTGGCGTTGTGCCACTGATTATTACCAGGCATTATTAACAATCAAAATAATAGTTCCTGGCCCAAAGGTTAAGGGCGACTTGGGGCGTCTTCAATGAGCTCTGTGGTGTTTCCAGCATTCTTTGGGAGTATGGTGTTGTTACTCTGTTGTATCACATTCAGCATGTGCATGCTGCTTGTACTCAATCCCTTTGACACATTTTAAAAGGCCACACCATGCAAGGGGAGGCTGCTGAGGAGGAGGCCATGTGTGCCCTGTTAATGTAAGCAGTTCTTTCCTTATGAAGGACATTGAGACACGAACGTGTCCAGAGAACGGCAATGAGGCTGGGGAGAGGCCTCAAGCACAAGCCCTATGAGGAGAGCTAAGGGAGCTGGGGTTGTTTAGCCTGGAGAAGAGGAGGCTCAGGGGAGACCTCATTGCTATCTACCACTACCTGAAGGGAGGTTGTAGCCAGGAAGGGGTTGGTCTCTTCTCTCAAGCAACCAGCACCAGAACAAGGGGACACAGTCTCAAGCTGCACCAGGGGAAGTTTAGGCTGGAGGTGAGGAGAAAGTTCTTCACAGAGAGAGTTGTTAGCCATTGGAATATGCTGCCCAGGGAGGTGGTGGAGTCACCGTCCCTGGAGGCATTCAAGAGGGGATTGGATGTGGCATTTGGTGCCATGGTTTAGTCATGAGGTCTGTGGTGACAGGTTGGACTCGATGATCTTTGAGGTCTCTTCCAACCTTGGTGATTCTGTGATTCTGTGATTGTAAGCCGTGGTTTCACAATGCCACTGCCATCCAGAACTGCATAGGTTTACTGTCACCTTCGTGCCTACCTTGCAGCCTTCCTACAAGCCTAGCCCTGGCCCTCCAGCTCTGCCCTAAAACCTTGCTGCTGCCCTGCAGTCCTTGCTATGCCCTTATTCCAGCTTTGCCAAAGCCCTTTTCTTTCCATTGCTGTAGTTTTATTAAATTGCAAAGTCTTAATCTTAGCTAAACTGACGCACCACAGTGACCTTGTCTCTTCTGCCATCTTCCACAAGAAATACCAAGCTGACACTGAACTAAAAAATGGCCATGTCAAATGTCTACTTAGAAGCAGTAACTGAGTAGCATAGGGTAGGGATCAGCAAACTCTGAAAGGCCACATGCTCCATTGTTATTTCCTGTCCTAAATTACTGTAAGCATGTAGCCAATCAGTGGCATCTTGCCCTCTGTGGGAAAGAGTGAGTGTCCAACTCCAGCTAAATGTTGAGAAATGAGGAGAGGCTGGCAGCCCTGATCTCTCTCATGGAAACCAAGTTCAGAGTGAAGGGGGCAAAGTCTGTCGCTCATTGTTTGACAGCCTGCCAGAAGGCTGCCCCTGCTACCTCCTGCTAGGAAAGGGCTTTCTGGCTCACCCACCCCTCACTTTTCCACATCTGATTCTGTCATGAGAGGACATAGAATCACACAGAAACACAGAATCACCAAGATTGGAAGAGACCTCAAAGATCATCAAGTCCAACCTGTCACCCAACACCTCATGACTAAACCATGGCACCAAGTGCCTTGTCCAATCCCCTCTTCAACACCTCCAGGGATGGTGACTCCACCACCTCCCTGGGCAGCACATTCCAATGGCGAATGACTCTCTCTGTGAAGAACTTTCTCCTCACCTGGAGCCTAAAATTCCCCTGGCGCAGCTTGAGACTGTGTCCTCTTGTTCTGGTGCTGGTTGCCTGGGGGAAGAGACCAACCCCCTCCTGGCTACAACCTCCCTTCAGGTAGTTGTAGAGAGCAATGAGGTCTCCCCTGAGCCTCCTCTTCTCCAGGCTAAACAACCCCAGCTCCCTCAGCCTCTCCTCATAGGGCTTGTGGTCGAGACCTCTCCCCAGCCTCATTGCCCTTCTCTTGCCCTTCTCGTTCAAGAGTCTCAATGTCCTTCTTAAACTGAGGGGCCCAGAACTGGACACAGTACTCAAGGTGTGGCCTAACCAATGCTGAGTACAGGGGCACAAAAGCTGCTTAAGTCTGGGATGGAGGAACTGTTAAGATTTTGCTACGATCCAGGACTCAAATTGTCTGCACATACAACATGCATAACTTGCCTTCCTCCTCCAGATCCAGCTTCCCAGAGGTCAACATACAGAATTTAGGACAAGAGAGCTCTTCTTTTTCTGTAAAAAGTTCCTAGACCTAAGCCAGTACATCCTGATGCAGTGAGCAATGCTACTGAGTTAACAGCCATGGGTTTTCCAGAACCCCACCCAACCATCCATTTGACATGTCAGTGGCATTCCTTCCCTTGGAAAAACAGATATGGCAGGGTTCCTGATTCAGAAAAGACCTGTGGATTCAGAGGTCCCACCAGAGCTACCTGACCTCTGAAGGAATCTCCATGGACCTCCAGGCTGTGCTCTGAGTGAGCCGGAGTCCTGTCCTCAAGAAAATAATGGTCCTCTATCTACTCTTCTCTGTCTTGCATTCAGGAGAGGGCCCATCTGGGTTGGCCAAATTTGCAGACAGTATCTCCAACTGCAGGTAGTATTTTCAGTCCATTTTCTACTCATACAGCTTCTCTGTGAGAACTGTTAGTCCCTGTCAGACCATGCCATGCCTCAAATCAGAGCTGGAGTCAGGCTTGGCTGCTCCAAGCTTGTAGCTTGGACAGCACAGCACCGATAGCTCAGAAATGGACTCAGGGGCTCAACAGAAGAGCAGAGTGCATTGTGCACAGCCCATGGTAGTGCCAGACTTGCAGGAAAGAGGAAGGTGCAGATGCTTTCCCCTGGGTGTAGTCTGGTCTGGTTGGTGGCAATGTTGGAGTAGCCAGCGCCCCAGAGCAGCATGTGAAAGCTTTGCCATTGTTCTCTGGTGATGAACAAAGCCCATGGAACAGATGTGCTGAGACCTGGGCTCTTCAGGACACAGATTGCTCCATAGATTTGAGCTGATCAGTGACATTTGCTGTCTCCTGCCCTCCTCCCCATCCTGTTGTTCCTGTGTTTCAAAGGACAATTACATTTGTATTTTACAAAACACACTGCTCATAAGAGGAAAGGAAGCCACCACGCTCCCTGCCCCCACTCCTCTGGGCCCCCATTAGGTCTGTTTGCCTGCGATTTCTTCCAACTGACAGAGCCAGTCTGTTAGCAGTTAAGTTAAACAGAGCTTGTCCTGTAATAACCCCGTTCAGGCTGCTAATTGGTACCAGCACCTACTCCCTGTCTCCTCCTCACTGCTGGCAGGGCTTAGCTCTGCAACATCCCTGCAACAACCCTGCTTGGGTCAGCAAGAGAAGGGATGTCACCTGCTGGCCTTTGCTCTGCGATGGCGACTTTCCTGTCAGAGCTCTGATGGCAGTGGAAAGGGGAGGTGAGCAAGGAGGGGAGGTGAGCAAGGATGGGGAAGGAGTTTTGCCAGAGAAAGAAATGACCACGTCCCTGAATGTGCAGTTTCCTGCTGCTGTAATTGAAGACAGCAGTTGCTCTGCCTGATCTGGCCACAAAGTCGTCCTAATCCTCTCCTTATGACATCACAGTGCATTGCTGTGGAAACAATGATGACATCCCAGCATCGCCACAGCAACATATGGTTTCACAGTGGGGGAGGCAGACAAGGTACTACACAAGCTGGAAGCAGCTATACAGTGTTGTTTGAACTTAAACCTTCACAAGGTCCCACGAGGTTGCCCAGCTTCTCTGGAGATGCAGCAATCACTTCTACCAAAATGCCTCAGGGTTACCTAATAACACACAGCCCTCATACAGCATCATAAACTAGGAACAATTCAAGTTAAGCAACAGGTGAAAATAAGGATCCTGGGAAGGTCTGCATTAGCAGTGCTGCCCAGCTCCTTGGAGAGCCCAGGTGACAGGGTAGTTTCCATAGCTGAAGTCAGAGCAGTTTGTTGTTTTGGGCTCATAGTGCCTAGGTCCAAATCCTTTGAAGGACTTGTGGGAGTATGATGCCCACGAGAAACACTCTTGTCCTTCACAAGATACTTTCAGGCATAGCATTTCAGTCCCCTGAACCAAATAGGCAGAATGATTTTTGCAGTCAAAGAGCATACTTGCTCATGTGCTCAGGGATCATAGAATCATAGAATCAGTCAGGGTTGGAAGGGACCATAAGGATCATCTAGTTCCAACCCCTGCCATGGGCAGGGACACCTCACACTAGATCAGGCCAACCAGAGCCTCATACAGCCTGGTCTTAAACACCTCCAGGGATGGGGCCTCAACCACCTCCCTGGACAACCCATTCCAGGGCTTCACCACTCTCATGGGGAAGAACTTCCTCCTCACATCTAGCCTGAATCTCCCCACCTCCAGCTTCATTCCATTCCCCCTAGTCCTATCACTACCTGATATCCTAAGAAGTCCCTCCCCAGCCTTCCTGTAGGCCCCCTTCAGATACTGGAAGGCCACAATGAGGTCACCTTGGAGCCTTCTCTTCTCCAGACTGAACAGCCCCAACTCCTTCAGTCTATCCTAATAGGAGAGGTGCTCCAGCCCTCTGATCATCCTCGTGGCCCTTCTCTGGACACCTTCCAACATGTCCATATCCCTCTTGTAATAGGGGCTCCAGAACTGGAATCAGCAACACCTTCTGTTTGTGAGGGTGACACACTGAATTGGACAGATTTCCAGCCAAGTCACAGAACAAACCAAAGCACCAAAACAACAAAAGTTGATAGGATTTTTTGTTTCCCATTGATTAAATCAACAAACAAATGGGAGGAGAGCACAACTTCAGAGCAAGAGCTGTTCGAGGAACAGAATGAGCCCAAATCTGACAGGCTGCTTGTGAAATACTTTTGCCACTCTTATTATTATTAGTCACTTGAACATTTCCAAAGCAGTTAACTCATTAGTACTTACAGGGCCCATGGGAGGTAAGACAGCCATTCTCCATTAAGGGAAAGCCCGGATTGTCAATGGTGCCAAGTGTTTTGGCTGCAAGGTGAAGAGGATGCTCTGAACTGTGAGGAAGTAGGGCTCTGCTGAGGCAGCACAAAGTCTTAGAAGTTCTTCACACTTTGGCTGTGTCTGGGGTCAGACTGATTCACCTGTTGCCCAGAGAGGCCTCCCTGCAGTATGGAAGTGCCTTCAGGCACTGAAGGAACAATCGGTACCAGTATTCTTCTCTGAAGGCCTTTGGTGTGATCGTAAGGGAATGGTCCCAGGCCTCACACACACACAGGAGTATTCATCAGGCCTGATGCTGTTCCTAGTAACTCCTCAGATTGACACAAGCACAGAGTCCTTATCCTGAATCCTGCACATCTTTGTCTTGGATCCTCAGGGAAGCAACAGGAAGAGCATCCTCATGCACGGTGACCCTGCACTGAGGGCACCCTGCATACTCCTTAGCCCCACAGAGCAGAGGAGGAATGAAGCATGCCTTTCCCCACTGGCATTTCTGAAAGGCTGGGCTCCAAGATCCCACCATGTGTCCATTCTTAGAAGGAAAATGTAATTCCTCTGTTCACTCCCCAATTGCTAAAGAGTGTGCTTACGCAGCCCCCGTGCTGAGAACAGAGCTTGGGGCTGCCCACCAAGCCACCCTTGTTCCCGCTAGGCAGGGCTCCAAGCTTCCCCAGCTCCCTGCTCCTAGGTCCTGGAGCTATCCATGATTTGTCCAACACACCTATTTACAGTATCACAGTATCACAGTATCGCTAAGGTTGGAAGAGACCTCAAAGATCATCGAGTCCAACCTGTCACCACAGACCCCACGACTAGACCATGGCACCAATTGCCACGTCCAGTCCCCTCTTGAATGCCTCCAGGGACGGCGACTCCACCACCTCCCGGGCAGCACATTCCAACGGCGAATCACTCTCTCGGTGAAGAACTTTCTCCTCACCTCCAGCCTAAACTTCCCCTGGTGCAGCTTGAGACTGTGTCCCCTTGTTCTGGTGCTGGTTGCTAGAGAGAAGAGACCAACCCCTTCCTGGCTACAACCACCTTTCAGGTAGTTGTAGAGAGCAATGAGGTCTCCCCTGAGCCTCCTCTTCTCCAGGCTAAACAACCCCAGCTCCCTCAGCCTCTCCTCACAGGGCTTGTGCTCAAGGCCTCTCCCCAGCTTTGTTGCCCTTCTCTGGACACGTTCAAGTGTCTCGATGTCCTTCTTAAACTGAGGGGCCCAGAACTGGACACAGGACTCAAGGCGTGGCCTAACCAATGCAGAGTACAGGGGTACAATGACCTCCCTGCTCCTGCTGGCCACACTATTCCTAATGCAGGCCAGGATGCTGTTGGCCTTCTTGGCCACCTGGGCACACTGCTGGCTCATGTTCAGGCATCTGTCAATCAGCACCCCCAGGTCCCTCTCTGCCTGGCAGCTCTCCAGCCACTCTGACCCCAGCCTGTAGCACTGCATGGGGTTGTTGTGGCCAAAGTGCAGCACCCGGCACTTGGACTTGTTGAATGCCATCCCATTGGACTCTGCCCATCTGTCCAGTCGGTCGAGGTCCCTCTGCAGAGCCCTTCCATCCTCTAACTGACCAACATCTGCTCCCAACTTGGTGTCATCTGCAAATTTGCTGATGACTGTCACAATCCCCTCATCCAGATCGTCAATGAAGGCATTGAAGAGGATGGGGCCCAGCACTCGTGGTCTTGCCCATTGCAAATGTCTGACTTCATGCACAGGTCCCAGTCAGGACTGTAGCATCTAAATCATCCTCTACATATCACATGATTGTTCAACTCTGACCAAATGGTCCCAGCCTTCCCCCAACTCTGAAAGGATAATAATAATGCCTCTATTCTGCTCAGTGGTGTGGGGGGACAGCCTCGGTTCTCTTAAGGAAACAGCATGCTCAGGAGCATTGCTAGACAGCAAGTGGCCCCACCTAGGACACACTGCTCTGAAATGGCTAAATTTTTGTAGCCCAGTGCATTTGGAATGTCCACAGGGATTCTTAGGAATGACAGACACCACAACTGGTAAATTATGTGCTGCAATTACTTAACCAACTTCTTAATATCAGGAATTTTAGGAATCTCTGCTCAGGGCAGAAAGCTCAGAAATGCACCCTGGAGCTCCAGGGAGTGGAGGAGAAACTTCATGAATTTAGGTGCTGGCGAAGCCCTGCTGGTGTGAGAAAGTGTCCAGGAGAGTCCCAGGCAGCTGCAGCATTTCCACACTGAAGTGGCCTCTGTGGTTGGACCAGAGTGAAAACAGCAGTCCGGGCTGGCTGTGAAGTCCAAAGCTTTCGGATCTGAGGAGCAGACACTATACAACGAGCACTTTCCATGTCTCTGAGCTAGTGGAGTAGTTTTAAGCAACCTTGATATGAAAGAGCAGTGAGAACTTGCAAGCCAAATGGTTCTCATTAGTGGTTAATGTTCCTGTGAGGGATAAAAGCACAGAAAGAGCTAAAGTAGCTCCCAGCACTTGGGTGGAGAGGAATGACTACAGAGGATCACCCTTTCCTCTGGCAGTGACTCCAGAGCTTGGCACAACCCTACAGCAGGAAAAGGGGAAACTGCAAGGCCTATGCTGAGCTTGGCAGTAACTCTAAGAGTCTGCTCCCAGGGAAGGAAAAAAAAAAAAAAAAAAAAAAAAAACAAACCAATAAAAAAAAGAGCTTAGAGATGAAGGCAGGGAGAGAAAGACCAGGAAAACTGAGAAGAAGGACTAGGGGACAAGAATGCTTCAGCAACCTGTAGCTGCATTAGGTTGGCTGCATGGCAGAGTGAGAGCCTTAGGGTGGACTGGAAAGAAAGGATGTAAAACCAGATAAAATAAATATGCCAGAGCATCTCTGGTGAGCAAGCTTCTGCCTTTGAGAGAGAAGAGGCTCCAAGGCCATCAGATCACATTGTGGCTCTGTGAGGGTGATGCTGGTGTGGAGCCCTCGGGCTATGCTGTGTCCCTGCACTGCTGTCCCAGGTGGAGCATCTCAGACGGCAACCCCCAGCCTTCAGGAGGTAAATATTGAGAGACCTGAGCGGTAAAGGCATGAAAACATTTGCCATACCCTGAAAAGCTGCATAAGGAGGGCATTTCTGGAGCTTGTGGGCTCCTAGGGGTCTCCTGGTTTTCTGAAGATCCTTCAGAGAAGCTGGTGTGCCTAGGCTTAAAGGTGAAATAGCAGATGATGTTCCAGTGCGGTTTCCAGATCTCTTCCTTTAGGTATATGGCCCAGGATTGAATATAACCATCTGGGAAGTATCAGGGGGAAAAAAAAAAAAGAAAAAAAAAAAAAAAAGGCAAAAAGCTACAACCTACCTCTTGCACCCATTTCCTGGCATTTTAAGAGCCATCAGCTTGCCATCATCAGTGGAGCTTTCCTGCGGGTCCCAGATCAGTTGTGTGCACTGGCAGCCGCTGGCAAGCAATAGTCAGATCTTTCAGAGTTGAAGAACCATCATGAAAAGATAGTATTCTGGAGAATAGTCTCAGGGCTGAGGAGTGAACTGATGAAAGATTGTATCCTCCTCCCCACAGCCAAATGGTGATGCAGCAAATCTTCACTGCAGCAGCTGCAGAACATCTGGACACACTGGCCTTCCAAACAATAGCTAAGAGTCCTCTGAAATATCTAAGGAACAACTGTGTTTCTTGATGCCCTTTCATTGAGCTGTTTGCATGCTTAGGGTAGATCCACTGCTTTGGGACCCATCTGCTTGAGCACTTAACTCTGTGATTTTATTCACTCTTCTGAACGCCCAGATTTTTTGGAAAGCAAGGTGGCAGCCCCTAGAAATGAGGGCCAGTCTTTCCAACCACAGCAGGCTGACCCTGTTCAAGTCCTGCTCACAGCTGTGAGCCATGACAGAATGTAAATCTGAAGGCTGGAGTGGGAGAACAGTTGGGTGGCCATCACAGATAGCTGTGGGATAGCTGTCAAGGGCACTGCCTGGCTTTCAATCAGTCCAAGGAATTGGCAACATTCAGCAAACATTAATCTGCTTTTGGCAGTTCCTGGCAATCAGCTCCCTTCAACAGCTGAGGGAGGCAAAAATTTACTTGCTTGTAAACCTGAAGGAGCTGATGTGAAACACATCTTTAGCTTGTTTCTGAATTGCTTTAAAGTACAAAAGAAGGTGGGAGAGGGCAATACAAACAAATACACACCAACTGCTGGCTATACACAATAAAACCTTTCCATTAACTCATGTCCCGTTTTCAAAGAGGTAATTTTCCCCTGGGTTTTCTGCATTCTTAAGTTTGCAATTTCACATGATTTGGAGAAGAGGTTTTAGTCTCTTGAGGTCACACAGACAACCATCAATCCAGTAAGGCATGTGGTCTCACCACGTGCTCATGGCTCCTTCTGCTGGAGGCTTCCCTGGCCTGTTAGATAGCTTCACGTTTGTTCACAACCTTCCCATAAAGAGGGGATGGAGTATTGTTCCCTTTATACAGCTGAAAGCCTCAGCTCATGATGCAAAGCTGTGGCTGGGCACTGGGTCCAGATCAAATGATCCCCAAATGCCTTAGCTGTAAGAGTCTCATTGTAAAATCCTTTCTTCAAGATGTCTTTTCAGTTGTGTGGCACTGTTTCTGGATTTGATGGACCACCCTAGAGCACATGTTCTCTCCTCAACCCCAGAGTGAATCTATCATTCTTTTAAATAACTGTCAGGGCATGAGGTCCATTCCCTTGCTGAAGTCACAAAACTTCCTACAGAAATGCTCATCAGCTGCAGAGAAAATGATGCTCAGCTAAAATTTAATTCACATTTGGAGGGGGGAAAAAACAATAATCTGATGACTGACCATTTATATCACAGCTGTCTTAAGGGTGAGTGAGACTAGGGACTTGCCATGCTGCATATGTGAAATAGGAGTCAGTCCCTGACTCAAAGATTTATTGTCCAGGCAGGGTCCCACTAGAGAAAGCGTTCTGTGCTCCCTGGCCGGAATGATGTGCATATATGCACAAGTAAGGTGGCTTTCCCAAGAGGGTGATTCAAACCCAGCTGATGCAAGTGCAAAACTGAAAACTCACAGTATCACCAAGGGTGGAAGAGACCTCAAGGATCATTGAGTCTGACCTGGCACTGTATACCTCATGACTAGACCATGGCACCGAGTGCCACGTCCAATCCCCTCTTGAACACCTCCAGGGATGGTAACTCCACCACCTCCCTGGGCAGCACATTCCAATGGCTAACGACTCTCTCAGTGAAGAACTTTCTCCTCACCTCCAGCCTAAACTTCCCCTGGTGCAGCTTGAGACTGTGTCCTCTTGTTCTGGTGCTGGTTGCTAGAGAGAAGAGACCAACCCCTTCCTGGCTGCAACCACCTTTCAGGTAGTTGTAGAGAGCAATGAGGTCTCCCTGAGCCTCCTCTTCTCCAGGCTAAACAATCCCAGCTCCCTTAGCCTCTCCTCACAGGGCTTGTGCTCAAGGCCTCTCCCCAGCTTTGTTGCCCTTCTCTGGACACATTCAAGTGTCTCAATGTCCTTCCTAAACTGAGGGGCTCAGAACTGGACACAGGACTCAAGGTGTGGCCTAACCAATGCAGAGGACAGGGGCACAATGACCTCCCTGCTCCTGCTGGCCACACTATTCCTAATGCAGACCAGGATGCCATTGGCCTTCTTGGCCACCTGTGCACACTCCTGAGCTCCATTCCAGCACCTGACCTGTGGGACAGTCCTGCCTTTATGATTTTTTTAAGCTATTAAATTGGCACAAGAGCACAGTGTAAACCAGAAGAGTGACAAGGGAATCTTCTCACTTGCAGGTAGCCACTACCACGTTCTGTAGATCCAGACCCAAGTATAACAAGAACTTCCATAAGTTTTCTCTGCTACCAAAGTAAGTCTCCCTGTCCTTGATCCTAAATGTACAAGCTGACTTTTAATTAGCCACATATGTCCCAGAAGATTGGCAAGCTGTGTCTGAGTTTACCTCTATCTTAATTGCATCAGGATGGTGGCTTCTGAGGCTGATCAGCTACAAGCCTCTTGGCACATCTCATTCAAACAGAGCGGGGCTGCAGCCAGCAGTTCCTCCCAGGCACTGACAGGGCTCTTACTCACTGTCCTCTGACTAGCATGTGCTACAGGTGATGCCTTGAGGGAGTACCAAACCAGTGTTCCTGTGGTGCTAGCAAGCAGAGGTTTTACGTTGGAGGGTTTGGCTGCAGGGAGATAGGGAACAGTGGGAAAGGCTGATGGAAAGGATGGGAGGTTTATACAAGTAGCATCCGCAGGGTGAAGCTCAGATCGGACTTGCCATTGGGAAATGCCACTCTGTTACTTCAGATTACCCTGAGTCCAGTTTGGCTTCTGTGTGGGTGGAGCTGTATGTAAATGTGAATGTGAGCACATCTACGCACAGAGCAAAGCCAGCCAGCTGCCTCTGCAACCGTCTGGCTCCTACCACGCTTGCCCCTGGCTCTGCTGTGCCAGAGACTGGTGTGACTCTGATGATGGATGGCCACAATTTCTCAGTGCAGCCCACTTTGACATCCCTCATGCTGAGTGGGAATGCAGAATGGGGGGCTGTAGGGCCAGGCTCTGGAGCACGTCCCTTCCCTATCTCCTTGCTCCAAGAGCCAGTTCCACCTGGCTCTCCATTTTCAGGTCTCACTGTGTTTGTTCTCCCTAATTTCCACGAGTTCTTTCTAGAAGGAGGCATAGCCAGGCTTGCTTCCTCTCATAAAGCAGGTGTGAAATTTGGGACTTCATGTCCATGAGAGCTGGGCTATGTTGTCCTGTGCCAGAGTCTGGCTCTGCGGTGGCCTTGATGTTTCAGGACGTGCTGAGTTCAAAATGTCAAGGACGTACTGCTGAAAAGCACATCTCCCTTGCTGCACTGGTGGCCCAAACCTGCTGACAACTTTAATTTAGGAAGCTGACAGTGGCTCTCTACTGCACATTGTGACTGCCTGTCAGCTTAGCTGAGCTACGAGCACATCCCCTTCACCCTGCCTTCCCAAGTCAAAGCCTCTATTTGGCATCACAGAGTACTTCTGCCACTATGAAAAACAGCCACCCCCAAGCTGCCTTCCTCCACTTGACCTTTTCCTCTCCTTTTGCAACCTAGAGAGTATCCCAGTGAAGCCGGGCAGCAGCCGCAGGATGATAGCATTCCTGCCTGCAGGTACCTCAGAGGGTGATATCCAGGGACCTTCATCTCCTGGAGACATCCCAGGCAAGTGGGAAAAAACAGATCTGTGGCTTCCCATCTGGTCCTTAGCACATTCGAGCAGCCCTACTCCCTTTTCTCTAGCCTGGCTCCTCAAGACACAAATGTGCAACAGGAACAGAATAGGGACTGTGGATGGGATGATATGAGCTGAAACAGGTAGCAAAGCTGATGGGCTCCGGCTTTACCTTCTTCGTGGTCCCTTCTCTTCATTTATTTAGTATCTACTCCCGGAGAGCAATTCTATCCTAGAACTTGCCTTTCTCCCCATTAAATGTTGTTACTCAGACTTTGCACATCTGGGCACTAACAGATTGAACACAGTGAAGAACCAGGGATGTATAATTGTGATACTCATGTATGCCACAGGTTACACAGCAGAGAGCTGTTGTTTGCCAAAAGGTACTGGTGAATGGCTCCCAAAAAGATTTCTCTTCAGAAGAGCAGCATTTCATACTGCCAGCCACTGCAGTCAGGGGGAACAAACATGTTCTTACTCTTGGGGGTTCTTCATTGTGTAGGTAACAGACTTTGCCTTCCTGCAGGACCTCTCAAGCACAGTGATTTGCCTCACCCTTGGGACTGGATACACCTCACACTTCCTCAGCTTGATCTGACACTCTTCTATGGCCAGACCACATTTAAATCTGATTTAAATCTGATGATCTGAATGAGGGTATTGAGTCCATCAGCAGTAAATTTGCAGATGACACCAAGCTGGGGGCAGGTGATGATCTGTTAGCAGGTAGGAGAGCTCTGCAGAGGGACCTTGACAGGCTGGACAGATGGGCAGAGTCCAAGGGCATGAGATTTAACACATCCAAGTGCCGGGTTCTACACATTGGCCACAACAACCCCAGGCAGTGCTACAGGCTGGGGGCAGAGTGGCTGGAGAGCAGTCAGGCAGAAAGGGACCTGGAGAGACTGGTTGATAGTAGGCTGAACATGAGCCTGCAGTGTGCCCAGGTGGCCAAGAGGGCCAATGACATCCTTCCCTGCATCAGAAATAGTGTGGCCAGCAGGAGCAGGGAAGTCATTGTGCCCCTGTGCTCAGCACTGGTTAGGCCACACCTTGAGTCCTGTGTCCAGTTCTGGGCCCCTCAGTTTAGAAAAGATGTCAAGTTGCTGGAAGGCGTCCAGAGAAGGGCAACAAAGCTGGGGAGGGGCTTGGAACACAAGCCCTATGAGGAAAGGCTGAGGGAGCTGGGGTTGCTTAGCCTGGAGAAGGGAGGCTCAGAGGAGACCTTATTGCTGTCTACAACTTCCTGAAGGGAGGTTGTAGCCAGGTGGGGGCTGGTCTCTTCTCCCAAGCAGCCTGTGACAGAACAAGAGGACACAGTCTCAAGCTGCACTAGGGGAGGTTTAGGCTGGATGTTAGGATGAAGTTCTTCACAGAAGGAGTGATTGGCTATTGGAATGTGCTGCCCAGGGAGGTGGTGGAGTCACCATCACTGGAGGTGTGTAGGAAGAGACTGGATGGGGTGCTTGGTGCCATGGTTTAGCTGATTAGATAGTGCTGGATGATAGGCTGGACTTGATGATCTCGAAGGTCTCTTCCAACCTGGTTAATTCTATTCCTATTCCTATTCCTATTCCTATTCCTATTCCTATTCCTATTCCTATTCCTATTCCTATTCCTATTCCTATTCCTATTCCTATTCCTATTCTAGTCTAGTCTAGTCTAGTCTAGTGTAGTCTCGTCTAGTCTAGTCTAGTCTAGTCTAATTCTATTCTATTCTAAAGAAGAGAAGCAAGCTAGTTCTGCCAAGCCAAAGGGTTCAACATTTGACTGCAAGTTTGGGGAAGAGAGAATAGAATAGAATAGAATAGAATAGAATAGAATAGAATAGAATAGAATAGAATAGAATAGAATAGAATAGAATAGAATAGAATAGAATAGAATAGACCAGGTTGGAAGAGAACTTCACGATCACCACGTGCAACCCACCATCCAACACCATGTATTCAACTAAACCATGGCACCAAGCACCCCATCCAGTCTCCTTCTAAACACCTCCATTGATGGGGACTCCACCACCCCCGGTAGCATGCAAGGTTTTCTCTCAGCTGTGGGCAGCAGGAGTTTGGTTCAGACGCTTCCCCTTGTGACAGTGCAGCCTCTTGGTTCGGTTCGTGTGGCTTTGGGGATGGGTGTCGGCTTTCCTTCTTAGATTTGGGAGCTGTGTGGTTGCTCTCAAAACCACCAAGCACGCCTCGCAGGCCCCCTTCCCTGCACACCTACACTGCAGTTACTTTTTTAGGTATGTTGAGCAAATGCTGGGGAAACAGGGCAGAGCTTGCTGGAGAATACATTTCTCTGGAGGGGAAAAGGGAACCACAGACGCCTGCTCTTCTATTCCTGTTTACCTTTGCCTTCAGGAGGCCAATTGAATTGTGGCCATAAACTTACATCGCGGTTTGCAAGCTGATATCTAAAAGAGTGCCCTGGCGTCACAGACCATTTTGTGTTTTGATTTCATCTTTCCTAGCTCTTCTATGGCTTGGTAATAACTTGCAACACGTGTCACAGAAGCATTGTTTACACAAAATTGTCACAGCATCACAGCTAAAATTACTCGGCAGAATTCTCATGAAGATGTCCCTCATGAAGCACTGACCAACAGCCCTTTTCAAACTTGGACTTCTTTGGTATCTTCTATATGGTGTAGCTGCAGGGTTTATCCATAAGAATTCACAGGAAGATTTACAGTCTTCAGTTCTGTTGGAGGTTAGGGGAGATCTGCAGAGGGACCTTGACAGGCTGGACAGATGGGTAGAGTCCAAGGGCATGAGATTGAACACATCTAAGTGCCAGGTTCTAGACACTGGCCACAGCACCCCCATGCAGTGTTACAGGCTGGGGTCAGAGTGGCTGGAGAGCTGCCAAGCAGAGAGGGACCTGGGGGTACTGATTGACAGTAGGCTGAACATGAGCCATCAGTGTGCCCAGGTGGCCAAGAAGGCCAATGGCATCCTGGCCTGTATCAGGAACAGTGTGGCCAGCAGGAGCAGGGAGGTCATTCTGCCCCTGTACACTGCACTGGTTAGGCCACACCTTGAGTCCTGTATCCAGTTCTGTACCCCTCAGTTTAGGAAGGATGTTAACTTGCTGGAATGTGTCCACAGAAGGGCAACAAAGCTGGGGAGGGGTTTGGAGCACAAGGCCTGTGAGGACAGGCTGAGGGAGCTGGGGTTGCTTAGCCTGGAGAAGAGGAGGCTCAGGGCAGACCTTCTTGCTGTCTACAACTACCTGAAGGGAGGTTGTAGCCAGGTGGGGGTTGGTCTCTTCTCCCAGGCAACCAGCAGCAGAACAAGAGGACACAGTCTCAAGCTGCACCAGGGGAGGTTTAGGCTGGACGTTAGGAAGAAGTTCTTCATAGAGAGAGTGATTGGCCATTGGAATGGGCTGCCCAGGGAGGTGGTGGAGTCACCATCACTGGAGGTGTTTAAGAGGAGACTGGATGAGGCATTGGTGCCTTGGTTTAGTTGTTTAGATGGTGTTGGGTGATAGGTTGGAATTTATGATCTTGAAGGCCTTTCCCAACCTGCTTAA
This sequence comes from Picus viridis, assembly GCA_033816785.1. Lineage (NCBI taxonomy): Eukaryota > Metazoa > Chordata > Aves > Piciformes > Picidae > Picus > Picus viridis. The sequence goes on from CM066578.1 coordinate 11,120,577, forward strand.
TTCTATTCTATTCTATTCTCTATATGTTGAAAAAAGGAGTGGGTAGGGTGCATTTTGCACAGTGTACATTCACTTGGTCTCTCTGTCCACTCAGCTATGTCCCCCTTTCACATGGTATGAGACCACCCTATGTTATTCATTGCTGCAGGATATTGTGGAAATCAGCTATCTTAGTGCTTCAGCAAGAAACCAGAAAATGAGAGAAGCCTCTAGTTGTGAAATACAATGATCTAGCCATCCCTGGACATATCTGCAGTGCCATCTGTCAAATGTTAAGACGGCCCACAAGGGAAAAGATCCCTCTATTGTGGCCCAGTTTCTATGCTTTAGCTTCTGTCAAAGCCAGGAGGATGAACTAAGTGGACTTTTGATTAGGGCCAGTATTAGCACTTAGACCAGATTTACAGTGGCTGCGAATGAAGTCTTGATTCTAACATAGTGTGTTGTGCAATCCTTGCTCTCATCCCCAGCGCTATCCCACTCATCCTACACTGTCTGTGAGTTGTAGCACAAGGGAAAGGGAGTGTTCTTTCTGACTGCAGTCAAGTTTGTACTGTGAGGCCTTGCCTAAGCCTGCTTCTCAGATTCTGAGAATCACAGTTACTTGCAAAAAATAAAGTGCTTAAATCAGATTACTTAAACAGATGTCTTGGAGTGAGGCTCTACCAGCTCTGCCTCCATGGAGTGAATAGAGAATAGAATAGAATAAACCAGGTTGGAAGAGACCTTCAAGGTCATCGTGTCCAACCTATCATCCAACACCACCTAATCAACTAAACCATGCAACCAAGCACCCCATCAAGTCTCCTCCTAAACACCTCCAGTGATGGTGACTCCACCACCTCCCGGGCAGCCCATTCCAATGGGCAATCACTCTCCCTGTATAGAACTTCCTCCTAACCTCCAGCCTAAACCTGCCCTGGCGCAGCTTGAGACTGTGTCCTCTTGTTCTGTCACAGGCTGCCTGGGAGAAGAGACCAACCCCACCTGGATACAACCTCCCTTCAGGTAGCTGTAGACAGCAGTAAGGTCTCCCCTGAGCCTCCTCTTCTGCAGGCTAAGCAACCCCAGCTCCCTCAGCCTCTCCTCATAGGGCTTGTGTTCCAAACCCCTCCCCAGCTTTGTTGCCCTTCTCTGGACACGTTTCAGCAACTCAACATCCTTCCTCAACTGAGGGGCACAGTACTCAAGGTGTGGCCTAACCAGTGCAGTGTACAGGGGCAGAATGACCTCCCTGCTCCTGCTGGCCATACTGTTCCTGATACAGGCCAGGATGCCATTGGCCCTCTTGGCCACCTGGGCACACTGCAGGCTCATGTTCAGCCTACTGTCAATCAGTACCCCCAGGTCCCTCTCTGCCTGGCCGCTCTCCAGCCACTCTGCCCCCAGCCTGTAGCACTGCATGGGGTTGTTGTGGCCAATGTGCAGAACCTGGCACTTGGTTGTGTTCAATCTCATGCCATTAATGTGCAATGGCTGTCTTCTCATTTTCTTATCCATTTTCTGAATCTTCTTTCATCCTCACTTAAATTGGTACTGGGCTCTAATACAGCCTCTTTTAGGTTCTTCATTCCCTCAATTCAGTCCCAATAGAGAACCAAATTGTTGAGGAATGTTTTTTTCCACTAGATTGGCCTAGGAAGGAAGAGTCTGTGGACTCAAGAAGATCTTGTCAGCAAGAAGTAGTAGCATGTACCCTGTTTTCCAAATGCCTTTCATAAATAAATGGCTGAAGTCAAAGGTAGACTTGATCAAGTGGGACTGTCTGGGGCTGCTGAGATTCTCCCCACTCATCTTCAGAGGCCTGATGCAAAGCTGTATTATTGCTTTTGTTGGCAAGTCTGTATTTTTAACATCTTGAGATCCTTTGCATCAGAAAACATTCCCCAAGTTCCCTGATTCACAGCTTGACTTGCTTTCACTCAGACACAGTAATACTTATCCACCTTCTTCCCTGGGGAGACTGCCTCACTGGTCAGCAGCCCTTTATTTGCTGGTATGTGCTTCTTTCTTTAATGATCTAGAAAGGAAGATGTACAATGATACAAGAAGGATGTGTAATGAGATAAGGAACATATATAATGAGATAGAAGTGATGCAAATGCCTGCTGGACAAGAAGGGACTCGGAAGCTGGGAAGACACTTCACAGTGGCTCAGCAAAGAGGGATCCCCATTGCAGGAGAAAGCCCAGGATTATGAAAACAAGGCAAACTGGAGCCCTTCTTTGACTTGTGGGCTTTATGGGACTCCAAGTGATCTCTGGTAATGCTGAAAGAGGAGTATGTCACTGTGGGCATGGTGTAAAAGGGTCTGGGAAACCATACTGCTGAAGTCCCAACACCTTTATATCAGCCAGTGCACAGCACCAGCCACTGCTCTGCTTGCCCATCACATAGGAGATAACACAGAATGACTGTGAGCTAAATGTGGTCTGGCAAGACCCTGGAAGCTCCAGGATGCATTGACTCAGAAAGGAGAAGAGTAAGGGGGTCATTAATAGGAATGTGCCTATGGTCTTGCAGGGGGCAGATGGGAAACACCTGCCCTTTCCCTCATCACCACAAAAGTGGTGGAGGAAAAGAAGTTACAGGGTGGGGAAATTCCAGTGGAATAACACATATTCTAACACCAGCCATGAACTTAGCAGTACTCAGAAGGGGCCTGAGTAGCTAGAAGGCACAGAGACAGTGCAAATGGCATTAAGTTATGCAATTTTTCTTCTCATTCTTATTGCTTGCTTCTGAGAGTCGTCCTGGGGAGTTCAGTGAGTTTCTGTCTCAGGGGATGGAGGGAATACTGCCTGACTAAAGTTATTTTTGTACCATCAGGCCAGCTTCTATAATTTTGAAGGCAGTTAGCAAGGCCCAGGAACATTGTAAATAATAACCATGTGTCAGAATGGGTATGAGTTATCCTGCTCCAGGGTCTGTTTTTGGCTGCTCATTAACTGAGCTGCTTAGCTGGAATGGATACCCATGACACAGGGGTAAAGGGCAGAGATATGCTTACTCCACACTTGCCCCTCTGAGCCCTGACATCTTTTCTTAGGGGCACTGGTGCTGGCCAGTGTTGGTCATGGGATAGAAAGAGGTAGATGGTGGGATTCACCCCATGTGTGCATTTGCAGTGATCACATTTGCAGTGGAAGCACTTTTGCAGGCTTCAGCTAGTATTGGAACTGAACTTGGCAAGGCACGTAAAAGAAAAGAAAGGCTTCTACAGGTACACTAACCAGAAAAGGAAGGTTAAAGAAAGCCCTGAGGAGCTGGAGTGGGGAATTTGTACCAACATACAAGGAGAAGGCTGGGATTCTCAACAACTTTTTTGCCTCAGTCTTCACTGGCAACCCCTCCCCTCATGGCTCTCATGTTGATGACCCACAAGACGGAGACCAGCAAGACAAAGTCTCTCCCACTGTAAGTGAAGACAAGGTGCATGATCATCTGAGGAACCTGAAGATATACAAGTCCATGGGACCTGATGAAATGCATCCCAGAATCCTGAGAGCATTAGCAGATGTAGCTGTCCTGCCACTCTCCATGAGATTTGAAAAGTTCTGGCACTCAGGTTGAAGTCCCTGGGGACTGGAAGAAAGGAAACATTACAGACACTTTTAAAAAGGGTAGAAAGGAGGACCCTGGGAACTACCAACCTGTCAGTGTCACCTCTGTGCCTGGAGATAGCATGGAACAGATCCTCCTAGATGCCGTGCTGAGGCACATGGAGGACAGGGAGGTGATTCAAGACAGCCAGCATGGCTTTACTAGGAGCAAATCCTGCCTGACCAACCCAGTGGCTTTCTATGATCAGGTGACTGGGTCAGTAGATAAGGCATGACCTATGGATGTGATCTGTCTGGACTTCTGCAAGGCTTTTCACAGTCCCCCACAACATCCTACTTGCCAAGTTGGAGAGCTATGGATTTGATGGGTGGACTGCTCAGCGGATAAGGAATCGGCTGGATGGTCACATCCAGAGGGTGGTGCTCAATGGCTTGAAGTGCAGACGGAGAGCAGTGACAGGTGGTGTCCCTCAGGGGTCCGTACTGGCACCTGTGCTGTCTAATACTTCTGCCAGTGATACAGACAGTGTGATGGAGTGCAACATCAGCAAGTCTGCAGATGACACCAAGCTGAGTGGTGCTGTTGATATGCCAGAGGGATGGGAGGTCATCCAGAGGAACAAGCTGGAGAGGTGGGCCCAGGTGAACCTCATGAGGTTCAACAAGAGTAAGTGCAGGGTCCTGCAGCTAGGCCAGAACAATCCTCACTATCAATACAGACTGGGGGATGAGGTGATAGAAAACAGCCCTGTGGAAAAGGACTTGGGTGTGCTGATGCATGAGAAGATGGGCAGGAGAAGGCAGTGTGTGCTTGCATCCCAGAAGGCCAATCACATCCTGGGCTGCATCAGAAGATGTGTGGCCAGCAGATCCAGAGAGGTGATTCTGCCACTTTGCTCTGCTCTGGTGAGACCTCACCTGGAGTACTGTGTCCAGGTCTGGAGCCCACAATAGAGGAAGGACATGGACCTGATGGAGAGGGTCCAGATGAGGGCCACAAAAATGATCAGGGGTTGGAGCACCTCTGCTATGAGGACAGGCTGGGGGATTCAGTCTGGAGAAGAGGAGGCTCTGGGGAGACCTAATTGCAGCCTTTGAGTACCTGAAGGAGGAGAGACTGTTTGCAAAGGCCTGTAGTGATAGCACAAGGGGCAATGGCCTCAAACTAGAGAAGAGCAGATTTAGACTGGATGTTAGGAACAAGTTCTTTACCATGAGGGTAGTGCAACACTGGAACAGGTTGTCCAGGGAGGTGTTGGGGGCCCATCCCTGGAGATATTCAAAGTGAGGCTTGACAGGGCTCTGGGCAACTTGATCTAGTTGAGGCTGCCCCTGCTTACTGCAGAGGAGGTTGGACTAGATCACCTTGAGAGGTTCCTTCCAGCCCAGACCATTCTATGATCCTCCAATACCTTCCAAGATTTACTTGCTACAGCACCTGAAGAGAAACGTGGAGCCTCCTGCATTCGATTGTCTGTACCAGCTACAAGCCTGAAGGTAACTTGGCTGTCATGGTGACAACCTGGAGTATCACCTGGACCTTCAGGGCTTAGGAACAGGGTTTGGTAGTGGAAGAGTTGAAAGGCAGATGACTGCCTCCTCCAGAATCACTAAGGGCTGTGTCTTGAGCCAGCCTAGTGGGGTCAGCAGCTACAGGAAATGTAGTTGTACTCTACCTGTCTGAGGACTCCAGTGAGGCTGAAAGCTGGCATTTGCTTTATCAATCAAGTGCTATTTTCTTGTGCTTTTCTCTTAGCTGTAGCTATAGCCTTTCTAGTCATTAGCAGCTCCAGGCTGTCACACAAACAGAGGGAAGACTGCTCATCACTCATCAAATGCTGGGCTTATTTGCATGTTTTCAGTTTTTATGCAGGGTGTTGGGTTTTTTTTTTAAGTGCAAACAGATGTCACAAGTTTTTTATCTCTGTTGGCTTTGTATGGTTTCCATCCTGATTACACTTGCAGAGAAAAACATGCAACCAAGTTTTCAGGCCAGCCACCGCACGAAGCCCCGTAAGACAGAGCAGCCAGATTGCTTCATTACACAAAAAGCCTGAACACTCCATGACTTCAGTGCTCTACACAGCCTTATCAGCTCAGGCTGATCCAAGCTGCAGAAAACCTTCTTCCTTTTTCACTCTTCTCTCATTTACAGCTCAGACCACCTTTGTAGGAAATTTAGGAATGATGTTGAGTTGCTGGAACGTGTCCAGAGAAGGGCAACGAAGCTGGGGAGGGGTTTGGAGCACAGCCCTGTGAGGAGAGGCTGAGGGAGCTGGGGTTGCTTAGCCTGCAGAAGAGGAGGCTCAGGGGAGACCTTCTTGCTGTCTACAGCTACCTGAAGGGAGGTTGTAGCCAGGTGGGGGTTGGTCTCTTCTCCCAGGCAACCAGCACCAGAACAAGAGGACACAGTCTCAAGCTGCACCAGGGGAGGTTTAGGCTGGATGTTAGGAAGAAGTTCTTCATAGAAAGAGTAATTGCCCATTGGAATGTGCTGCCCAGGGAGTCACCATCCCTGGAGGTGTTTAGGAAGAGACTGGATGGGGTGCTTGGTGCCATGGTTTAGTTGATTAGATAGTGTTGGGTGATAGGTTGGACTCGGTGGTCTCGGAGGTCTTTTCCAGCCTGGTTAATAATCACATAATCACAAACTTCATCTACATCACTGTGTTGATGTGCCCACAACCAGGAACTGCAGAAGCACACAGTCTCAAGCTGCGCCAGGGCAGGTTTAGACTGGACATTAGGAGGAAGTTCTATACAGAGAGAGTGATTGCCCATTGGAATGGGCTGCCTGGGGAGGTGGTGGGGTCACCGTCATTGGAGGTGTTCAGGAGGAGACTTGATGGGGTGCTTGGTGACATGATCTAGTTGTTTGATGGGTTGGACCCGATGATCTTGAAGGTCTCTTCCAACCTGGTTTATTGTATTGTATTGTATTGTATTGTAAGCATGCAAAGGTGAACAACTTGCACATCACAAAATGGTACTGTGCCACAACCCAAAAAGGGGCAAAAGAGACAGATCTGTTTGCTGCTCTGCCCAGGTGACAGGCACTATCCATACAACATTGCCCTTTACACTCTTTGACTGAGCCTCCCAGAGCTTCCTAGAAACAAAGGGGACAAGACACATTCTGCCATGAAGCACTCAGAATGTGAGGAGACAAAAGAGTGACAGGATCAGAGAGGAAACAAAAAGAAAGCTTTTCCTTTTTTTTCAAACAAAAAAAGATCACAGCAAAAAAAGGTCAGCAGCATTAGGTAACACAATGCTGAACTAAGTACCCATGTGCAGGTGCTTCCTGTAGAACCCCTTCAGCAGATCACCTAGTCTGTTTGAACAGGTTTTGTTAGCAAAACATTTAGGGAGATGTTCTCTGCTTTGATTTGGGCTCTCGGGCACATCAAACATGCTGCAGCTGTGTATGATTGGGGATGGGGGGCAAAAAAAGCAGCTGACAGTGTATCATAGTATCAGTCAGGGTTGGAAGGGACCACAAGGATCAGCTAGTTCCAACCCCTGCCATGGGCAGGGACACCTCACACTAGATCAGGCTGGCCAGAGCCTCATCCAGCCTGCTCTTAAACACTTCCAGGGACGGGGCCTCAACCACCTCCCTGGACAACCCATTCCAGGGCTTCACCACTCTCATGGTGAAGAACTTCTTCCTCACATCTAGCCTGAATCTCCCCACCTCCAGCTTCATTCCATTCCCCCTAGTCCTATCACTACCTGAGAGCCTGAGAAGTCCCTCCCCAGCCTTCCTGTAGGCCCCCTTCAGATACTGGAAGGCCACAATGAGGTCACCTCGGAGCCTTCTCTTCTCCAGACTGAACAGCCCCAACTCCTTCAGTCTATCCTAATAGGAGAGGTGCTCCAGCCCTCTGATCATCCTCATGGCCCTTCTCTGGACACCTTCCAGCACCTCCATATCCCTCTTGTAATAGGGGCTCCAGAACTGGAGGCAGTACTCCAGGTGGGGTCTCACCAGAGCTGAGCAGAGGGGGAGAATCACCTCCCTTGACCTGCTGGCCACACTTCTCTTGATGCAGCCCAGGATCTGATTGGCTTTCCGGACTGCAAGTGCACATTGAGAGCTCATGTTGAGCTTCTCGTCCACCAGCAAAGAATGGGGCACCAGTGTAGAATGGGGCAATCTGTCAAACTCATAAAATGCTCTTTTGGGGTCCCATTTCTAGGAATAAAAGAAGCATTTGTGCAGTCACATGAACTGCTAAGCATCCTTGTATCATTACGCTGTTCACTCCCTTCTGTACCAGACATGAAAGGCCATTTCACCTTTTTCCAGTATGATTTTTGATGAGACTCTTTAAGACCCCTGTAAAACTTGTTAGAAAAGGTAATTGGCATTAAAAAAAAACACCAAAAACAAACAAAATTGCTAAGGTGAGGAAGATGGAGTGTGGTATGGTGATTTACAGAAAGAGCCTGTCTTAGCTTCCTGGAGCATTCAGTCCGTGTGCTATGACATCTGCCAAGGCATTCTAGAAGACACTCTGTTGCCCATTTTCCAAAGAGAATGGAATGGAATGGAATGGAATGGAATGGAATGGAATGGAATGGAATGGAATAGAATAGAATAGAATAGAATAGAATAGAATGGAATGGAATGGAATGGAATGGAATGGAATGGAATGGAATGGAATGGAATAGAATAGAATAGAATAGAATAGAATAGAATAGAATAGAATAGAATGGAATGGAATGGAATGGAATGGAATGGAATAGAATAGAATAGAATAGAATAGAATAGAATAGAATAGAATAGAATAGAATGGAATGGAATTGAATGGAATAGAATAGAATAGAATAGAATAGAATAGAATAGAATAGAATAGAATAGAATAGAATATAAATAGAATTAACCAGGTTGGAAGAGACCTTTGAGATCATCAAGTCCAACCTATCATCCAACACCATCTAATCAACTAAACCATGGCACCAAGCACCCCATCCAGTCTCCTCCTGAACACCTCCAGTGATGGTGACTCCACCACCTCCCCAGGCAGCCCATTCCAATGGGCAATCACTCTCTCTGTATAGAACTTCTTCCTAACATCCAGCCTAAACCTCCCCTGGCGCAGCCTGAGACTGTGTCCTTTTGTTCTGGTGCTGGTTGCCTGGGAGAAGAGACCAACCCCCACCTGGCTACATCCTCCCTTCAGGTAGTTGTAGACAGCAAAAAGGTCTGCCCTGAGCCTCCTCTTCTCCAGACTAAGCAACCCCAGCTCCCTCAGCCTCTCCTCACAGGGCTTGTGCTCCAAGTCAACTAAAAAAGCACACCCCAAACATTAGAAGCCCTTTTCTCTCTCTCTCTCTTATTTTATTTTTTCATTCTACTGAAATATTGAGCTGGGATGCTGTGAAGTGAGGGATGGATTTTGCTGTGGTTATTTCCAGAGGTGTTTCCCATCAGGACCGTTGTTTCATCAATCGAAATGTAAATCACAGCCAAGCCAGTAGGAAGGTGAGACAGCTCAGGTGGCAGGAATCCATTGCTTCAAGCCATTCTCTCACAAAGCCTTTTCTATTTCTTTTTCTCAACATCTCATAAACTTTTTTTGAAGCATAATTAATTTAATCAGAGGTTTTGTTTGGGGTTTTTTCTTTTGCAAGGAAGGAGCCCAGAGATAGGCTGCAGCCCCTCCCAAGGGTCTTTCTGTCTGGGAGGAACCTTGAGTCCCCGAGATCGAACGCTCCAGTTTGGTGTGCTAAACAACAGGAGTATCAGCTGTGGTACAAGTGAAATGCTTTGGTGAATCATTAGACAGTACCTGGGGATGTTAACAGTTTGGTTGCATGCTGTTGTGCCACTAGCAGCCCTGCAAAAAAAAACACCACCCAAACACACACAAACAAACCCACAAAAACACCCCAAACCCCAGCCTGAAACGTATCCAGTGTAAACTGATGTAATGAATGAAGTTAGTGCAGGCCTTGTAAGAGTAACAAAACACACCCTAAACCTCCTGTTCAAGATCAGCTGCATTATGTTTGGAAGGCTGTGGATGTGGTCTACCTGGTCTTCAGCAAGGCCTTTGACTCTGCCCCCCCAGCAAACTCCTGGCCAAGCTGTCAGCCCCTGGCTTGGACAGCAGCACTCTGTGCTGGGTTAGGAACTGGCTGGAGGGCTGAGCCCAGAGAGTTATGGTCAATGGTGCCACATCCAGCTGGCAGCCAGTCACTAATGGTGTCCCCAAGGGATCAGTGCTGGGCCCCATCCTATTCAATATACTTATTGATGATCTGGACGAGAGGATTGATTCTATCATCAGTAAGTTTGCAGATGACACTGAGCTGGGGGCAGGTGTTGATCTGTTAGAGGGTAGGAGAGCTGTGCAGAGGGACCTTGACAGCCTGGACAGATGGGCAGAGTCCAAGGGCATGAGATTTAACACACCCAAGTGCCGGGTTCTACACACTGGCCACAACAACCCCATGCAGTGCTACAGGCTGGGGGCAGAGTGGCTGGAGAGCAGCCAGGTAGAGAGGGACCTGGGGGTACTGGTTGATAGTAGGCTGAACATGAGCCTGCAGTGTACCCCGGTGGCCAAGAAGGCAGATGTCATCCTAGCCTGTATCAGGAACAGTGTGGCAGCAGGAGCAGGGAGGTCATTCTGCCCCTGTACACTGCACTGGTTAGGCCACACCTTGAGTCCTGTGTCCAGTTCTGGGCCCCTCAGTTTAGGAAGGATATCGAGACACTTGAACGTGTCCAGAGAAGGGCAACAAAGCTGGGGAGGGGTTTGGAACACAAGGCCTGTGAGGACAGGCTGAGGGAGCTGGGGTTGCTTAGCCTGGAGAAGAGGAGGCTCAGGGGAGACCTTATTGCTGTCTACAACTACCTGAAGGGAGGTTGTAGCCAGGTGGGGGTTGGTCTCTTCTCCCAGGCAACCAGCAGCAGAACAAGAGGACACAGTCTCAAGCTGTGCCAGGGAGGTTAAGACTGGATGTTAGGAAGAAGTTCTTCAGAGAAAAAGAGATTGGCTATTGGAATGTGCTGCCCAGGGAGGTGGTGGAGTCACCATCACTGGAGGTGTTTAAAAAGAGAATGGATGGGGTGCTTGGTGCCATGGCTTAGTTGATTAGATAGTGTTGGATGATGGGTTGGACTCGATGGTCTCAAAGGTCTCTTCCAACCTGGACTATTCTATTCTATTCTATTTATTCTATTCTATTCTATTCTATTCTATTCTATTCTATTCTATTCTATTCTATTCTATTCTATTCTATTCTTAGTTTCTGGTTGAGAGCTTGCTGCCTAAAGGTCTATGAAATTAAAGAAACTGTTCTTTTCAGAAAGGCAGTGACAGTGAGCTTGGTAAATGTTTGGATTCTAAGGCAAAGGAAGGGTTACGTAGCTCATACCACAGACCAGAACACCTCCCCGCGAAGCAGGGGCTCGGTTATATCCATACCTTACAGAACCTTGTGCCGTGTTGGCAGGTAACATGAATTTAAATTAGAAGAGTCATGGTTGATGTCTGCTTGAGGCTATAATGCAATGCTAAAACTTGCACATACGTAAGGAAATAGAAGCCTGCTGAAGAAAATGCAAAGCTGACACAGCAATGTGGCTGCAGTCTTGGACCATGAGAAGGAAATCTGCACAGGAGTGGAGAACGAAGTGAGGTGCATTGGCACATGAGTGTCTTTTCATACACAGCTTGTAGTTGTAGGCAGGTGGGGGTTGGTCTCTTCTCCCAGGCAATCAGCAGCAGAACAAGAGAACACAGTCTCAAGCTGTGCCAGGAGACGTTTAAGCTCGAGGTGAGGAGAAAGTTCTTCACAGAAAGAGTTGTTGGCCATTGGAATGTGCTGCCCAGGGAGGTGGTGGAGTCACCATCCCTGGAGGCGTTCAAAAAGGATTGGAAGTGGCACTTGAAGTCATGGTTTAGTTAGTCATGAGGTGTTGGGTAACAGGTTGGACTTGATGATCTGTGAGGTCTTTTCCAACCTTATTGATTCTATCATTCCATGTTGGCTGGTGTCACATGTCTGCAGGGCCCTCTATGCCCCAGGGTTTCATTGTGGTTTCAGCTGCAAAGTCACAGTCTACCTTCACCAAGCAGCCATGGCTGCCAGCCTGCAAGCAACTGCAGTATCTGCATTCCAGCCAAGCTCCTCTAAAAGCATGAGCAGTCTCTTCATTAAAAAGCTTCTCCTTTGAAACAACACAATGCCAGCTTTCCCATGCCTGTCCCTCCCTACCCAGCCAGGGGCCAACCTCCCACAGGCAGAATGGGAGCTGCCTTAACTGGCACCTGGGACAGCCTCTAAAGCTGACATTAAATGGATGGTGGTTCAAGCAAAGCCAGTGGAAATACTGCAGTTCATACCACAAGGAGAGACCCTAACTTGTTATTCTTGAGTTCTTTCCCTCACTTTATAGACATGCCACCTCCTTTCCCATCTCATCATTTCTTTAGCCTCCACCATGGCACACTCCTCAGTTGGCCTGCGCCCTTGCAAGCAACTCACGTCAGCAGCACCCTAGCTGCAGGCTACATTTTTCATTCAGTTTTTTGTTTGCTCCTTTTATTGAAATACTTACAGTAAATTCATTATTTAGGAAGACAGAGCAAGTAGAAAATACCAAGTGGGATGGAGAGATCTGTGCAGCTATAAATAGCAGAGAGAATACACAGACAACTGCAAATGATGGGCTGCAGGAGTGGGCTTAGGGCAGGGAGAGCGCCTGCTGCTGGGTGACTTTCAGCAGCTTATTTGTTTGCTTTTAAAATAAAAGCTGTAGAATGGAATGGAATGGAATGGAATGGAATGGAATGGAATAGAATAGAATAGAATAGAATAGAATAGAATAGAATAGAATAGAATAGAATAGAATAGAATAGAATAGAATAGAATAGACCAGGTTGGAAGAGACCTTTGAGATCATCAAGTCCAACCTATCACCCAACACTATCTAATCAAATGAACCATGGCACCAAGCACCCCATCAAGTCTCCTCTTAAACATCTCCAATGATGGTGAGTCTACTACCTCCCCAGGCAGCCCATTCCAATGGGCAATCACTCTCTCTGTGTAGAATTTCCTCCTAACCTCCATCCTAAACCTCCCCTGGTGCAGCTTGAGACTGTGTCCTCTTGTTCTGGTGCTGGTTGCCTGGGAGAAGAGACCAACTTCCTCCTGTCCACAACCTGCCTTCAGGCAGTTATAGACAGCAATAAGGTCTGCCCTGAGCCTCTTCTTCTCCAGGCTAAGCAACCACAGCTGCCTCAGCCTCTCCTCACAGGGCTGTGCTCCAAACCCCTCCCCAGCTTTGTTGCCCTTCTCTGGACACATTCAAGTGTCTTGATATCCTTCTTAAATTGACCGGCCCAGAACTGGACACAGGACTCAAGGTGTGGCCTAACCAGTGCAGTGTACAGGGGCAGAATGACCTCCCTGCTCCTGCTGGCCACACTGTTCCTGATACAGGCCCGGATGCCATTAGTCTTCTTGGCCACCTGGGCACACTGCAGGCTCATGTTCAGCCTACTATCAACCAGTACCCCCAGGTCCCTCTCTGCCTGGCCGCTCTCCAGCCACTCTGCCCCCAGCCTGTAGCACTGCATGGGGTTGTTGTGGCCAGTGTGCAGAACCTGACACTTGGGTGTGTTAAATCTCATGCCCTTGGACTCTGCCCATCTGTCCAGCCTGTCAAGGTCCCTGTAAGCAGTGATGAACTCCAGGCTGACAGATTTACTGCTTTCTGGGCAAGCATGACCACTTCATGATCACTTGCAGGTGTTTTTCCTACCTGCTGTGCAGTACCTGCCTCACTCTGCATACCAGAGGCAATGCAGGACTTTCAGCCTTTACCCCAAACCTTGGTGATGTGCTGGCAGCCTGGGCAGCTTCCTGCAGATTAGCAGGGTGGGTCTCAGCACATTAACTGAGTTTAGGGCATTTCACAGAAATGAAGGGTTTGGGAACAGGCAGCATGTTGTAGACAAGGGGAGCACAAGGAAGCCTCTGCCCTCAGAAACACACAGCAAAGGAGACCCTAAAAGGACCATAGAGGGAAACATGCATTGACACTGTTGATGAGCTTTGGAAACATTTCTAAGCAGGGAGAAGAAAGGGTACCAAGACAGAGGCTTGTCCTGACAGGGCCACAGAGCCTGCAAGGAAGATGAGATGGGGCCTCTGAGCAGCCCTGACATGAAGTGCTGGTAGACACAGGGAGAGCAGAGGCTCAAAGCATTTTGTTTTCCCAGAAGGGAAGCTGTCAAGGACAGGAGGGATCACCCAGTACAGATCTCACAGTGGCTGACTCCAGTTTGATGTGTGTAAGCAGCAGGCATGTTCCTGCAGACTTCCATGATAACTTCCCCAGGCCCCAGGCCTCCACTCAAAGACCATTGCCTGCAGCTGCTTCGGTGCAGACTAACCCTGTGTGTCCCCCTAGGTGGTGAAAGGATATACTCTTCTCTTAACCATGCAAAAATCACAGTCCATTTTGAAAGTGGCTGCTCTTACCACTACCCTGGGACAGTCCCAGTGGGTGTGGTGTTTGGATGAACAACGGGGGTTTTTTCAGTCAAGCCTCTGCCTGTATAAAGAAAAGGCAGGAATTCTTGGCTTGACTAATGCTCTGCCAGAAATCACCAGCCACTGAATTTCAGCCCTTGCTGCAGCTGAGCTCAAGGCTTTGTTTTTCTCCCTCAGAAAATCAGCCTGTCTGGTCACAAAGCTTTTAAGAGAGGGGGAGCCCCAGACCCTTCCCCCTGTGTTTCAGTGTGTGCCAGCAGCCCCCGTGCAATGCGCCTCATTTCGTATTTACATTTGGTTGGCTGTACATTGCAATCCCTGCTGCTTGTTACACCTGTCTCTGCTAGATTAAAGAACCCTAAAATGTCACCCTTTCAGTCTTATCATCTGCCCTCTGCTATTATTGCCTCACAGTAAAAAAAAAAAGGGGCTTCCCAGTCATTATTTTATACCCCACATTCACAGCGCTTTTGCAGATCAATTAGTTTTCAGTCCTCTTATCTTCATTCAGGCTTCACCTCCCTTTCATCATTTCCATTGCTTGCTCAAGACCTTTCCTATGTCTCCTCTGACCTCTGGGAGAGGAGCTGAGCTGACTCAAAAGAGGGGCTTGGTGAGAGGACATCCGATCTGCTTACAGACCAGCCAACATAACGCTGAACAGTGCCAGTGCTTTTGTGCCTGTCTGAGCTCCTCACTGCACATCCTGGGACATCCCCTTCGGCACCGTCACCTTGTACGAGACACGTCTGTTTGCGTGGTTTGGTACTTATCTAGAAGGACTTTTATCTTCTACCTTGTGCCCAATTAGCTTTCAATAGGATACTCACAACTGAAACCATTCTGGGTTAGATGCTCTCCCTTTCTTTCCTGCAGCACATACAAACACCAGGGCAAAAGCCTTCCTGCAAACCACGGCGAAAAGCTAACTTGACTGGGGATGCTCACTGGATTTTCTCCCTCTCTTTTACAAATCAGTGTTTTTCTCAGTTTTGCAAGAGCCCATTCAATTCTCCAGTTGCTCCTTGACTCGAGGCTCCAACAGATTTACTGCCCAGCTTGGGCAAAGTTTAAAATGTAAGCTATCAAGAACGCGTAATTAAAAGCACATTGGCAGCGATTGAAGACGACCAGTTTGGACTCCATGCCAGCAAAATGCCTTTTAAGGGCTGGTAGGAAACTGTTCAGCTTTTAAATATAGTTTTTCAACCTCCTGGTATGATTTTACAAAGTAGAGGCAGCACCACTATTCCCCAGAATATCCTAGCCACACCATGTTAGAAAGAGAGCTTTACTACTTCACTTTGTTTCCTAGCTACTGACACTTTTTTTAGCTCAGTATTAGAGATGAGCAGTGAAGTTTGGCACTCAGGCTGCAACTTGCACAAAAGCTTTTTAAGCATTTCATATATACACACACACACACACACACACATCTGTAACAATTACAGTTGCTTGCATAATTGCTCTTTCCAGAAATGTTTCAATTCCTTTGTCCTGGGTGCCCGCTCATTCCTGTCCCATGGCCTCCACTATCCCAGCCCCAGCCCCTCCCAGCCCTGCTCCTGCCCTACAGCCCCCTCCATCCCAGCCCCAGACCCCCAGTTTTGTCTGACACCCCTTTCCCACACCAGCCCCATCTGCAGTTTGAGCACTCTCTCTTCCATCCTCTCACCCTTCCCAGCTCTACCAGTCCCTTTATATTCATCACATTAAAGGAAACATTTCATGGTCATCCCTTTTATCTCCTTCAGTGAACAGTTAATCAGAAAAAATGCTTTCATGTTGCTAAATCAGGGCCAGTGGACAAAGCCAGGCTGACAAGAGGCATTTTCCTCTGCAACTAACCTGGGCTAAATAGTATTAATTACAGAGACTGGACTTTGATTGCTGGAGTGTGGTGGGACTGGCAAAAGCTCTCTCCTCCCCCTCCACTCACTCCCACCGCAGACCCAGATGTGCCTCCCTTACCTGCCTGCCCTTTGCCAACATCCCTGTCCTGCGTCGTGGCACAACTGCAAGTGAGATCCCCTAAGTCTTCATCTGGGCTGCTCAGGAGCATCAATGGGAGAGTCAGATCCCTGGACTGGAAATGAGGGACAGGCCTGCAGCCCAGCTGGGTAGTTGAAGTATCTTTGACCTTGCCTTTCCCATGCCAGTCTGCTCAAGGCAACGTTTATTTTTTCAGGACTGCTTCTTTCTGTGTTTCAGAGAAGCTGAGAGAAGGGCTGGGAAGCAACTCCAGAGTCATCACTCATCCAGCCTATGGTCTGTGGGCCACAAGTGGTCTGTCAGATGTCAAAAAGACTGCAAACAGTTCTGGGGGAATGGACACTTCCACCCTCATGTGTGCCAGAAAAGGAGCAAAGACAACAGGCAGTGAAAGGAGAAGGCAAAGTGAGGGTGATGTGCTACAACTCAGCCCTCTGTGGGGAGGCCCAAAGGTGTTTGTTGCTCTTTTTAAGAAAGAAAGGTCAAGAACAAGACCAGCCTAGTCCTGCAAAGATGAGTCCCCATCTCTCCATAGACCTTATGAAGGAAGTTATGGGAGCTAGATGTGACGAAGGCTGCACTCAAGCCTGATGCTATGCCCCTCTCTGTGTTGGAAATAACATCCTACAGGTCTCCTAGCTGGGGAGGGCAACGACCTCACATCACACCAGCAGCATCAGCAAGCAGCTGGTTAGCAATTCTGCTGAATTTGCTTCCTGCAAATTATCAAAACAGGCCAAATCCCCAGACATGAATCACAGCTGAAACATGGCTGCTCTTTGGAAACAGGACACCACTAACTGCCCTCTCCATCCCTCTCGGAGCTGAGCAGGGTCTTACGAAAGTGACCACAGGAGGAATCTGCAAGGTGGTCACTCTCTGCTTCAGAAATCTTCCTCTGGGATGAGTGGCACAGCTGGGGCTCAGAGCAGAGCTAAGGTTTAAGCTGATTAAGGTGACCATTCCTGGTGACCCACTGTGACAAGCCCTGCTCCCATGTGGCTGGAGGGTAGCATGGTAGGAGCACAGCACTCTGGGCAACAGGCACTCACTCCAAAACTCAGCTGGAGCAGCCATGTAGGCCAACATTTTTTCATGCCTTTTTCTTTGTTTTGAGTGTTTGCTACTGTATATCAAAACCTGTTTCTCCTGCCAGCAGCCCAGTGTGCTTGTAGATGCCTTTTCACCGCAAAAATACCCTTGGTGTGAGTCCAGCTCTGTGCCTTCTGCAAGTCAGGCTCCCCTCCTCCAGTCTTACGATACTGCAGGCCCCAGGTCCTTCCTCCTTCTCCATGCTGCAGCTGGCTTACACAGGTTCACCCTGCCTCCTGAGCCAATGCTTTGCTCTAGCCAAAGTGGTAGATCTGCTCCATTTTGCCCCAGCTTACACTTTGATCCTCTGTGTGTTCTGTCCAAGCTCATGCAGACTTAGGCTTCCTAGAACAGCAGCAATAGGCTGGAGTCTCCACTAGGGCAAATGGAGGATGGAGCCAGGCTCTTCTCAGTGGTGCCCGATGACAGGACAAGGGGAATGGGTGGAACCTGAGGCACAGGAAGCTTCATGTAAACATGAGGGAATTTTTCTCACTGTGAGGCTGACAGAGCACTGGAACAGGCTGCCCAGGGGGGTGGTGGAGTCTCCCTCTCTGGAGACATTCAAAACTCTCCTGGATGTGTTCCTGTGTGATCTGGTGCAGGTGACCCTGCTCTGGCAGGGGGGTTGGACTGGATGAGCTTTCGAGGTCCTGTCCAGCCCCTGAAATTCTGTGATTCTGTGAAATCAGTACAGGACCTTGGAGGTCTACTGGCACAATCTAAACAAGGTGTGAATGAAGTTATTGACAAATCTGAGGTTTTTGCCCCAGAGATCCAGATAGTCCAAAGGGTTTCATTCCCAAACAACCTGGAGAGAATCTGCCTTGAGCAGCTGGGTCCGTGCAAGCTGCTGGTATGTCAAGATCTTGCTGACTTAGGTTGCTGGACCCTGACCACCCTAGCTGTTTTTCCAGTTCTCTATTCCACTGAATAGATGGCTGATGACTTTGAGAAAGGTACAGAGTGCTGACAGGGCACCTCCCTGTTGTAATTCCCCACTGAAATTCTGCATGTGGAAGATCAGGCTCCAAATGGAGACAGGTGACAAGTGGCGTACTTCAGGAGTTGGTACTGGGACCAGTGTTGTTTAACACCTTTGTCAGCACTATGGGCAGTGGCATTGAGTGCACCCTCAGCAAGTCTGCAGATGACACCAAGCTGTGTGGTCAGGCTGACACGCTGGAGGGAAGGGATGCCATCCATGGGGACTTGGACAGGCTTGAGAGGTGGGCCTTAGCCGACTTCATGAAGTGCAACAAGGCCAAGGTCAAGGTCCTGCACCTGGGTTGGGGCAATCCCAAGCACAGACATAGGCTGGGTGAGGAGCGGCTCGAGAGCAGTCTCAAGGAGAGGGACTTGGAGGTGTCAAATGCTGAAGAATGAGCCAGCAATGTGCACTTGCAGCCCAGAAGGCCAACCATGACCGGGGCTGCATCAAAGGAAGTGTGACAGCAGGACGAGGGAGGTGATTCTCCCCCTCTGCTCTGCTCTTGTGAGACCCCACCTGGAGTGCTGCATCCAGTTCTGGTGCCCCCAGCATAAGGAGGACATTGCACTGCTGGAGCAGGTCCAGGGAGAGCCATGAAGGTGTGGAGCAGCTTCCCTATGGAGCTAGGCTATGAGAGTTGGGACTGTTCAGCCTGGAGAAGTGAAGGCTCTGGAGAGACCTTACAGCAGCCTCACAGTACCTGAAGGGGGCCTGCAAGAAAGCCAGAAAGAGACATTTTACAAGGGCTTGGAGTGATAGGAGGAGAGGGAATGGACTGAAGCTTGAGGAGGGCAGATTTAGGAGGACATTCTTTACAGGAGGGTGGTGAGACACTGGAACAGTGCTGAGGGAGGTCATGGATGCCCCCTCCCTGAAGGTGTTCATGGCCAGGTTGGACGAGGCCTTGAGCAAGCTGGCCTAGCGTCCCTGCCCATGGCAGCAAGCAGCGTGGGGGAGGCCTTGGGACTAGATAATCTTTAAGGTCCCTTCCGACTCAAACCATTCTATGATCCTGTGAAATCCAAGTGCAGCACTTACAAGATTAAATATACAAGTAATCCAACCTGATAGTTGTCCCCATGTTATTCTTTCCCATATCCAAATGTTTTCAAGCTGATAGTGCTGTATTTACAGAACACAGTACAGCAATGCCCTGGGAGGGCCCTTGAGGAGGCAGAAATTGGCATTTTGATAGCGAGGAGGGCAGTGAAGAGCAGAGGAGACAAGCACATTCTCAGCCAACTTGCTGCAGTGAAGAGAGCTAAGGCTTGAGTTGCTATTGCTGAACTTAGAGTTAACAGCCTCTTGATATGAATGACAGTTCAGAGCCCTTGTTGTATCATACTTCAGACCACAAACAATGTGATTGCATCTTTTTGGATTAGCTTCAAATATTTAGGGCCCTCTTCGCTGCCAGAAAGACCTCAAGCTTTTCTTTCTTCTGCCCTTTTTGTTTCTTTTTTCTGGTTTTGTTTTTTGGGGGTTTTGTTGTTGTTGTTGCTGCTGTTCATTTGTTTTTTGGTTTACAGTGAAAATACAGAAGATATGGCCTGTCTGGATCAAATTAAGCCTCCATCCAGTCCAGCGTTTTCTGGTGGGTCAGTTTTGTTTGCTTCTGAAAGAAAGGCAAGAAGCTTTGCAGCAGTGGGATCATGTGCTTGACAAAAGAGTTTTCTCCCTTAGAAGCTGTCCCTCTTGCTTAGAATTTGCCTTCTGTCTTGAGGCAGGATGGTTTATGTCCAAAGCTACTTGATTTGACTTTGTTCTTTACTTGTTTTCAGTTCTTGAGCCTGTCACTGTGAATAATGGATCTTTGGAGCTGGAACACAATTCTCAGACAAATATTGGCTTGCATGGTAAATTCCATGGCTGCTGAATTGCAGAATAAATCTTAGCTCCATTGAGTAGATGGCTGATATCTTTGAGAAAGGTATGGCACCTCCCTGTGAGTCCCGAGAAGGTCATAATTCTCTGCTGAAGTTCTGCGTGTGGAAGATCATGCCGTCATCCAGCCTGAGCAGTGGGCAAGGCCTGTGTGACGCCCTCCTGAGCTCCATGCTTGGGAATCTGCTGCCACATGGTGGCATCCACTCTCTCTTCCTGGCCCTAGGAATCCCTTCTTGGCTTCCAAGAGATAGCACATGTGGGAAGAGCACTTCTTCTGTGGGAAGAGCTCTGCATTGTTACTACCCCACCAAGTTTGCAGGGACCCATACTGGAGCTGCTAGGAGCTTTTCCAAGAGCTTTATTATAGCCTGTCTGGAGCTATACAAAAGCATCATGGATGCTGTCAAAAATTCTGAGAGGATCTCAGGTGTTTAGCAGCCAGTGGGGTAGGACCTTTACCAAACCTGACAACACATAGAAGTATTTTCACAAAGCAGACCAAGGTCTGCATCTCTGTTTGTGTTTCCACTCTGCAGCAGTTGCAAGGGCAGCATCAGGCAGGAAAGGAAACAATTGAGATCATTCCTGTTCCTGAAAGAGGAAAACCAGGAAGGTATTTGTCTCAAGAGCTGGTGGAGGGCATTGATCTCTCTAGCTGTGTGCAGCTGTGTGAGTTTTCAACGCTGTGCTTCACTTCTTGAGGCCACCGGTTGCTTTGTCCTGTGCCAGGCAGCCATGTGCTGCACAGAAAGAATGTTTATGAGATAGCTGCTCCAAACAAGGCTGACTGCTTCCTTCCTGAGGGGTGGTGGCACCCATGGATAGAAGACCCATGGGAAGTGCCCTGAGGTCACCTTTGCTTTGGATGTGGTGAGACAGCGTGCTCAGAGTCTGCTGGAGATGGAAGCTTCAGTCAGCAGGCTTGCCTGGCAGAGATACACATGGAGCCCCCAGCTGAAAAAGAGCAGTGGCAGGACAATGGACCTGCCTAACAGGCCACCAAGGTAAGGTCATTTGGTTTGCAATGGACTGTGGGGAACCTGGCCCAAATTAACAATGCCCAGAGTCTGGAGATGGAAGGACTGGTGTCTGGAATTGACAGCATTCCTACTCTCCACATCAAGAAAACATCCAGCCAGCAGCAGCTCCTGGATGCAGGAAGAGTACAGATTCTGTGAGGATGGCAACCTACCACAGACCTTCTTCCCATCACAGCCCATGCCCAGTGGTTAAAGCTGCACCTCTTTCTTCTTCCAGCTTCACCCCAGCTGTGGTCCTCTGGCAGTGGGAATAATGTGGGGCAGCACACTAAGCTCTGCCCGAAGGGAGGAACACAGGATGAACACAGTGACGCTGGGAGTAGTAAAGCATGAGAATAAGGATGGCGAGCTGTGAGCTGCAGGGAAGGAGAGAGACTGTCCAAGAAGCAGATTGAAGAGGAGGAAAGAAGTAAGGGTGCTGTGGGCAATATATTGAGAAACTGTGCTGTGGTAAGATCTCTATGTTGGCAGCACAATGCTGCCCAGAGGCTTGCAGAGCAGGGATTGGAAAGAGCTTATCTCCAGCAGATCAAGAGGACATCTTCATAATGCATAACAGACTCACCCCATCTCCTGCCTCTACTGTTCCTCAGCTGCCCAAGGTGTAGGGGAGGAAGGAAAGGCCAAGGAATGAGATTTGTAAATGCTGGGACAAAATAAACAACAAAACTGTTGCAAGCTCAACCACTGCCATTCCATATGGTCAGGTATCCTGTGGCAGTGTGCAGATAGGAAGGAGGCTTTGAGATCATCAGTATCCAGCTGCTGAGCATGCAGGCCCAGAGGAAGAGCCCTGGATCCATGCCATGTTCTGTGTAGCTGCAAGCAAGCACCTTGTCTTAGTCTGTGCCTCTCTTACTTTCCTAATGGGGACTGTTTAACCCTCTGCCCCAGATCCTCTCTGCTCATTGTTGTTCTCTGCCCTTGCTTGCTGCAGCTTGCTTAATGGAAAAGGATTTATTGTGTGTGGCAGAGGCCATGCCTGTACCCTGGGGGTCCTGCTCTGCCTGGGAGACCTCAGAAATTGGGGTAACTGGCCTAGGTAATTAACGGCAGTGGAAGGTCCCGGAGAAGTGCTAGGGTTGATTACATGTGCCACAGCAGAGACTCTGGTTGAACACATCAAAGGAGGTCTCCTTTTCATCTCACTGCTCCAAGCAGACAGCTCTGAAGAGTCTCTTCCAAGGACAATATGGGGGAGAACTCTAATAACCTTACAGTGTGGAGCCCTGCCAGGGCTCCCAGCGGCCGCTCTGGCGGCGGCTAAAGGGGCGCCTTCTCCACTTCCACCCTAATTGCCCTTAATTGGCTCCTGCCTGCTGGCAGCAGAATGGCAAGGGCTCTCCAAGGATCACTGTGCTGGAGTGACAATGTTTGGAGTAGGATTGCCTGGCCCTGCATTGCCCAACCTGCTTCCTGCTCTTCACCATCCACAAGAGCAATACAGTAACCTTCCAAAGTATGAGATTTTTCTGTCTGTGTGTGACTTTTTCTTTCTAGGCCTTTCTCCCTCCCTCATTCTCTGGAGGGGGCTTTGTCAGGCAGCTAGGGCAGAGGAGCAGGGCAGGGTCTGTGCCCCAAACCTGGAGAGGTGTGTGCATCATGGCGCTGGGCTGAAGGGGATGTAAGCATTGTTCCTTCACATAATGCTGAGAATGTCTTGACCAAGTGTGTGTGTCAGTGCAATGAGCCCTGCTGCTTGCCAGCACTGCCTATAAAGCTGACCAGAGCTTTCAGGTCCCCCCATGTAGAACCAGCATCCTGGGGTATTCAGGCCACAAAATTCCATTTTCTCTAGGGAGAGGTGCCAATGTCCCAGGACAGCCAGGTGGGACACATCCCAGCATGATCTCCTGGCTATGACCTGCACTGTTAACCCAGGTACGTAGAGGGGATGCAGGGAGGGCATGTCCATGTCCCAGTGCTGAGTGAGGGCATGCAGAGCAGAGGGCCTCCAATGCCACCCTTCCCCAGGAAGGTTTCTCTGGAACACACTGGTTGTCAGTGTGACTGGCTCCAGTTTCCTGTGGCAGACATCTCTGTGCTTTCCCCTCTCCTTCACACTCACACAAGCCATCCCCCTGTGTGAGCAGGAGGGTGGGAAGCCTCCACACAAAAAGCACCGGTAGCCCCAGCCAGGTACGACCCCACCAGGCTATCTCCCCACTGCTGCTCCCTGCCAAGACAAACCCTTGCTGCAGCAGTAAAATACAACCAAGCATCTTCCCAGTCTCTCGTGGCTACCCACATCCCAGCCAGGACCAGTCTCTGCCAGCAGTGGGCATCACATGAGCAACACGCTCAGTGGCAAGCTGGCAGTGGCACAGGAAGGCAAACATGACACAGATCCAATTCTGATGGAGGGACCTGAGATATTTTCCCAGCTGAGGTTATTTTTAAATTGTTTATCAAAGGCTTGCTGCTCTTGGCAGTGGGGTGGTGGGCTATTTTTGGATGCCTGCTTCACCTCTCCACAGAGATGTGCTGGCAGAAACTCTTCCCTTCTTTTTCCTAGTGGCTTCAGACCTCCCATGATCTCTGAGGTTTGCCCTGCTAAGGTCACCACTATATGCTTACTCACATGTGGAGGGACTTTTTAATTAAAAGGTCTGATCTCAGTCACAGCCTCATAATTAGTCCTTATTAGCAAAACTCCTCTCATCCTTTCCTGCTATCAGTGGTGACACAGCAGGTTGGGTGTGGGCAAAATACAAACTTTTGCCTGCTATTGTCTTTCAGGATGGTGACATTTGTCCTGGCCTAAGCCTGGAGTTTTGCATTCAAGTGATGTTTCTGCTCGTGGCTTTCCACTTGCTGCTGTCACATCACTTTGTCGATCTAGAAGAGCAAGGCTATACTTTCCTACTGGCCTGTATCAGGACCAGTGTGGCCAGCAGGAGCAGGGAGGTCATTCTGCCCCTGTACTCAGCACTGCTTAGGCCACACCTTGAGTCCTGTGTCCAGTTCTGGGCCCCTCAGTTTAGGAAAGATGTTGACTTGCTGGAACGTGTCCAGAGAAGGGCAACAAAGCTGGGGAGGGGTTTGGAGCACAAGCCCTATGAGGAGAGACTGAGGGAGCTGGGGTTGATTAGCCTGGAGAAGGTTCAGAGGAGACCTTACTGCTGTCTACAACTATCTGAAGGGAGGTTGTGGACAGGAGGGGGTTGGTCTCTTCTCCCAGGCAACCAGCACCAGAACAAGAGGACACAGTCTCAAGCTGTGCCAGGGGAGGTTTAAGCTGGATGTTAGGAAGAAGTTCTTCACAGAAAGAGTGATTTGCCATTGGAATGTGGTGCCCAGGGAGGTGCTGGAGTCACCCTCACTGGAGGTGTTTAGGAAGAGACTGGATGGGGTGCTTGGTGACATGGTTTAGTTGATTAGATGGTGTTAGGTGATAGGTTGGAGTCGATGATCTCAAAGGTATTTTCCAACCTGGTTTATTCTATTCTATTCTATTCTATTCTATTCTATTCTATTCTATTCTATTCTATTCTATTCTATTCTATTCTATTCTATTCTACTCTACTCTACTCTACTCTACTCTACTCCTATTCTATTCTACTTCTATTCTATTCTATTCTATTCTATTCTATTCTATTCTATTCTATTCTAATTTATTCTGCTTCTATTCTATTCTATTCTATTCTATTCTATTCTATTCTATTCTATTCTATTCTATTCTACTCTATGTTGAGGACACCTAGCTACATCCAACTGTACCCACAAGTACCGGTGTGCATGTAAGACTTCTGTGCTAGCACAAGGCACTGTACAAGGCCACGTGTAGGCAAACAGAGTCATTCAGGTTCCTAAGCAAGTTAGGAATAAAACAGGCAGGGTCACTAACCAGCTCTTGCAGACATGCACCACAGTAGGTATCCACTGCAGGAGCCAGCACTGTAAATATAGCCAGGGCAAACTTGCTGGGAAGGGCAGGGTCATGGAGTGAGTCCCTTGGGCACATTGAGACTGCTGGCACAAGCAAGTGTTGCTGGCTTGAGGTCTCACTGAGGCAAGCTGTCTCCTAACATCTGTGGGCATGTGGATGTGAGCAGACACAGTGAGTAAAGGTTATGCCATCTGGCACATCAGACAGGCACATTCACCATGAGAAGGTTCAAAGGAAAAATCATGCCCTTGGCCCTTCCTCTTACTAATGTGGAGGGAGTGACTATGAACAGTAGGATTATTGGGAAGTCTAGGGCAGTGAGCATAAAAATCTGGAGCCTGCCTGGATGAGGGACACTTCACTGTTCTCAGAGAGACATCTCAAGAAGACAGACTCTTTGGAAGGAGAAAAAAAATGGAAAGAAAAAGAGAGGAAAAGATACAGTGCCAAATGTTATGATGCTGTGAGCAGGATTCATAGGTTAATAACAGCAAAAATCATCCTGTCCGCTCAGACCTGGAGTCAGAGCCCACCTGGTTGCCTTCTGCCCTGGGCCACCTACCAAAAAGAAATGGAGAAAAGTGCATCAGAGGGCTCTGACCAGCGCTATGGCAGAGGATCTGCTATAGAAACTTTGTCTTTCTTGGGCCATGACAATACAGGAGTAGATTTCCCTTGTATCAATGAAAAGACTTCAGGCTGGGAAAGCCCTGAGTTAGAAATCTGGAAGACAAAAGACTTGATGAAACCTGGGAAAGACCCAGGGAACAGCAGAAAGACAAACTTTGCCTTGGATGTCATGGAGAACAGTAACAAACATGAATGCAAGCAACTCCTGCACACTGCTAATGTCCAGAAGGGTCCTGGTGTCTCCCTTTTTATCCTTCATCCATCCTTTAAGTTGTCTCCAGCAGGTAATATATGAACCCTGTTTCTGCCACAGAGCTCAGCACTAGCCACCGCAGTACTTTATACAACCTTCTGAGAGGCTCAACACATACCACAAAGCCTGGGCCAGACCACCCAGCCCTACATGTCATAAGAAGGAAAGTGATGGCTTAGTCTATGTTGGGAGAGACCATGGGGTCCTAGCCCCACCTAGCAGCAGTACCACTCTGCTTTGGGCAATGAGTAGGAAGCAAGACACGATGCCAGGCACAGCAGCTGCTCAGAGAACGCTTCCTCCCTATGCAGGACATGCTCCCTGCCTGGCAAGGTCCTCTCCTCCTTTGTGGCACGAAACAAAGAGCAGAGGGAGGGAAGGAAGTGACTTCTCTGGAAGGGATTGTGGCACTGGGATGAGCACCCATCTCATCCCAAACAGGTGGAGCAGTGATGCCCTTGTGCCTTCTGGACCCTCTCGCCTCCCATTCATTGCTGGCATCCCCTCTTCCCCACCTCCTCCTCGACTTCTGCAACTGGGGGAGAGGAAGAAAAGAAGGGGGAAAACGGGGGGGGGGGGAAGAGTGCGAGGGAGGAAGCGGATCCGGGGCACCGGCTGGCAGGCAGACAAGGAGCGCAGCAGGGACGGCTGGGAGCCCGGGACGCGCGGCCGGTGCCAGGGCCTGCTGGGCTGCGGGGCCTGTACGTGCGGTCAGCAACGTGCGCGCCGGAGCGCGCCGGGGCGGGAGGCACGCGCTGCCGCGACCAGCGGCCCCGCTGGCAGCCGCGTGCCCGGCGGCGGAGCTCCTCGCGCGCAGCACCCAGCCGCTGCCAGGCAGCGGCGCGGGGACGGGCAGCTGACTGCTCATCCCCGGCCGCCCCCGCTAAGAGCAGCGTGTGCCGCCGTGCAGCGCGGCCCCTCTGGCCCTGCCACCGGCCGGCACCGGGCAGGTGATCGCAAGTTTCCCAGCGGGGGCGTGTGCTTTCCTGTCACACCAGCCCATCTGACGTGTTAGAGCTAAGAAAGCGAAATTGTGACCCCCTCCGTCCCAAGGCCACACGCCTCCTCCCGCTGGCCCACAGACGATGCCACGCTGAGGATCACGCTGCTGCTGCTCCCTTCTGTGTCAGCAGTTTCAGAGCAGTTCCCAGGAGGGTATGGCTCCTGCACCCTTAAGGAGTCCCACAGAATACTGAGGCTCTCTCCTTCCCTCCACTCAGCCCCAGGCAGTCTGGCCATGCTCCTGCACTCCTCCTTGGGAGCATCCTGCTTAGCACCCCATCCATCCTTAGCATGACTGAATATATCAACACTGCAGCCAAGGTGTCGCTATGCCCCAGAGCACACGTACTACTTCAGCTCTCTAGGAAGGTAGTAGCAGCACATTTATGCAGGGATAGGGCCTGCAGCAGCCTCTGTAGGTGATGGCTCTCATGCTGGTGGCTGCCAGCTGTATTTCACTGCCATCTGCACCTGTGCTTGCTCATTTTCGGTATATCTGACCCATTTCACAGAATCACAGAACGCCAGATTGGAAGGGACCCCAGAGGAAGTAGTAGCAGATGGGGTTGTGAGGGGTGACTGGTGTCTTTTCAGGATACCAAGCTTGTCCTGGGCAGCAGGTTACCTCTTTCGCTGGGCATCACTTGCAGAGCAGGCTAGCGGGGTGTTGCTGAGAGGCTGCAGCTCTTTGCATGGCTAACATGAAAAACGCCACGGGCAAGGAGAGGCAAATGCCATGGGGAGGTAGGAACACCAGCTTTTGAGCTCACACCGCTTGTGCTTGTAAATATTTTATTAGTTTTCAGTTATTCACTGTATCAGGCCACTATCTAGCCTCTGGCTATCAGAGTACAAAAGCATTAAAGCATTTAAAGTGTATAAGCATGCCTGACACATAACAACTGCTGCATGAAGGCAGCAGTTTTCATCCTCGTGTCCTTACTACAGGTTGCTTGCCCAGGCCCAGGTCCTCACTCTGCTCTTGCCCCTTGCTCCTGCCCTGCAGCATGCCTGAAGGCTATTTGCCATACCACATACACAGCAGATTCGTGATTTATAACCCCAGTCCCAGCAAAATACTCATTTTCTATCTAGAGTGTGTCAAATAATGATCCAGGGTTGGTGAATCAGATGAGCAATTACGTGTTTATAAAACCGGATAAAGCTAGATAGGTGATGGGCAGCTGTCACATTTCCTTAAACAAAGGAGGGAAATGAGGCAGATCTAATCACATCCTTCATTCACCCCATCCTCCAAACTGCCTCTCTGTGGTGTTCTGCCTTGCTGGCAATGTGAGCCTTTGATCTGTATGGTCTGAGCTGAGCAGCTGAGTAGAGGTGCAAAGTTCAAGCCTTTGAGTCCAAACCAACCCTAGAGAGCCCTGCAAAGGTGAGGGCAGTTCATTGCTGTCCTTCTGGTGGAAATGCATCTTGGACTGTTGGAAAAGCTACGGTAAGGTCCAACAAAAGCATCTTGGATTGCATTTTAGACCACTGGGCACAGCACTGGTGTGACGTGACAATGTCGTTGCAACCATGGAGCTAAGTAAAAGGTCCCATGCTCCTGTACAGTTCTGCTCATCCCATATCAGGTGCTGGCCAGCTGCAGATAGCTGTCCAGCTCCATGCCATGCCAAGCACACACCCTTCCTTCCTAGCCCAAGCTGTTGAAGATGGACATTACCAGCATTCCCTTCTTCAGTTTCTTCATCAAGAAGGGCATGATCAGGTGTGCTCAGAGCCTGTGTCAGCAGCAGGAGAGGAAGTGGGTAGTTCCCACTCCAATTTGCAAGTGCCTGTGGCATGCAGGCAAAGCTGCTTACTGCAGAGACTTCTTTTAGGTATCTGTGGAACAAATTCAGTGGGGCACTGCTAAGACAGGAAAGTTGGGCCTTGTAGAGCCTGCCCTCCCATGCTCCCCAAGGTTAGTCTGGCAGTTTTTTGCGTTCTACTATTCACAATAGAAAAGGTGAGTGCCTACACCAAGTGGGTGTCAGAGGAGGTTCAGGCAGATGTAACTGTTGGAAGCATTACACCTGGAGGCAGGTAAGGGAATATGACAAGACAGAAAAAGTAGATGCAAAAGATGCCTAGCTTGCCAGTCCAGCCAAGTGATGAGGGCAGAACCCCACCTGCTATGAGTGGTGGCAGCTTCCCCAGTGCCAGCAGCCCTTCAGCAGGCTCAGACCTTCCCAGAGGCAGTGCTGCTGGGAGGCTGCTGTTTGTTGCAGGAAATACCCAGCAGGGCGAGGGAGGTAATTCTCCCCCTCTACCCCACTCTGGTGAGACCCCACCTGGAGTACTCCATCCAGTTCTGGAGCACCTATTGCAGGAAGGACATGCTGGAATGTGCCCAGAGAAGGGCCACAAGGATGATCAGAGGGCTGGAGCACCTCTCCTATGAGGACAGACTGAGGGAGTTGGGGCTATTGAGTCTGGAGAAGAGAAGACTCTGAGGAGACCTAATTGTGGCCTTCCAGTATCTTAAGGGGGCCTACAAGAAAGCTGGGGAGGGACTTTTTAGGGTGTCAGGTAAGGATAGGACTAGGGGGAATGGAACAAAAGTAGAAATGTGTAGATTCAAATTGGCTGTTAGGAAGCAGTTCTTCCCCATGAGGGTGGTGAGACAGTAGAACAGTTTGCCCAGGGAGGTGGTAGAAGCCCCATCCCTGGAGGTTTTTAAGGCCAGGTTTAAGGAGGTTTTTTTGTGGCTCTGAGCAACCTGGTCTAGTGTGAGGTGTCCCTGCCCATGGCAGGGGGTTGCAACTATATGATCCTTGATGTCCCTTCCAACCCTAACAATTCTATGATTCTATGAAATGGGAGCAGCAGCTTCCCTGTATCTGTAAGCATTGTCCTCTGGGCTTACAACCTGCCCAGATATTTTCCTACTTCAGCCAGGGGCCCTCAGCTCTGCCAGAGCATTTTCCACCCCCA
The DNA here is from genome assembly GCA_033816785.1 of Picus viridis. NCBI lineage: Eukaryota > Metazoa > Chordata > Aves > Piciformes > Picidae > Picus > Picus viridis. The sequence continues at coordinate 11,150,374 of CM066578.1, forward strand.
GTTCCATGGGACTGTCTGCCTATACATCAGCAACGATGTCACCTCAGTGCCCCACTCCAGGCAAAGTTCAGGATGGCTGAATCCCATGACAGGGATGTTTTGTGATGCTGGCAAGCTTCCCACCCATCTTCCACCTGTTTCTCACCTTTCTACTAGCACTGCTCTGAGCAGCAAGGAGAGATCTGCCTGCAGAAATAACAACATGTATTAGGCTGAGGCTACTTACTAGGTTAAATACTTCCAAAAGCTTCTCTTGCATCAGCCCAAGCCTGTCCCTCTGCTGCCAATTTCAGGATGCTACACCTCTGAACTCAATGCTTCATTTCTGAGGCACTAATACAGTGAGGACACTTGTGCTTCTTTCCTGTCTCTTCCAGAGACCAAGCAGGTCTCTGGGGAAGAGGAAGAACAGGGGCCAAGAAGTAGCAGAAGGAGGAACTGGGATAAATAGAAAGTAGGGATGAAAAGTGAAAGAAGTGATGAGTTCAGATAGGGGAAGAGGCAGAAGGAAGGGCCTGACTTAAGGGGTAAACTGAAAGGACTAGAAGGGAAGAGGTGGCTCAAAGGGAATTACAGGGGTTATTTAAACCAAGAACTACCTAGGACAGAGGCTGCCTGCATAGTTGCCCAACCTCTGGGCCCGAATTCCAAATGAGCAATAAATTACTAGACATGTGAACTCAGAGCAGAGCTTAGAAAGCAGATGAGTGGGTGAGAATTCCCAGCATTTGGAAAACTGAGACAACCAAACCCAGAGAGGCAAGCATAGAAAGAGGCGGGAATCCAAAAGCAGATAGGTCTCTGCGGTGAAATCCCTAGCACAAGGAAGGAGAATGAAGGAAATGATGAAGCTGAGCTGGCATACAAGAAACAGTCTGGCCCCACCACGTACCGCCAGCACTGCTTCAGGGGAGCTTAGCACTGGAGCACTTGATCTGGGAAATGCCATTCTGGAAATAGCCCACTTGGTAGTGAGATCATTCATTCTTCTCAGCTGGAAACCTGACCCCCTCGCCAAACTTATTTTCCAGACTAGCAGATGATGTTCATGGAAAACTTCAGCACCAAGGTTCAAATAGCAAGACCCCAAGCTTGTCAGTGCCGGGGTGCAACACCTGCATAGCAATCTCAGAAGCCTCTCTGGCCTTGGTGCAGCCTGTCTGCTGGGTCAGTTGGGGAAGAGGAGCATAGATAGCCAGCATGACTTGGTGGCAGGTCATACTCCACACACCATGACCAGCTCCCAGGCAGCCCAGGAGCTGGTTAACCTTGTGTTTGCTCATTGGATGGTCTTCAAACAGACTTCACCAGGGCCTGGCAGAAAGTGGCAAGACTATAAGTGGGTTTGTGGTGGCTTTAGGCTATGCCTTTAAAATTTAATCACGGATTTTGAGCATAACAGTAGAAAATTACAAATAAATCACTATTGGGTGTAAAACAGGAAAACAAAAGATTATTCTAAACAAATTAATTGGATAAATATCTGCCACAGAACAGGCTGTACCTACACAATTCCCTCTTCTTTTTCTGATCTCTTTGGTGGCTTTGCTCAGGAGAGGTTAACCTGCTTGTCAGCTGGCCTTGGCTGCATTGTTGTAGTTAAGTCTAACCCATTGCTTTCTTTCTGCTCCTCTTCTCTCTTGGGGCAGGGGGTGGGGGGATAGGGAGGGCAGTGGAACGGCCCTGACCAGGGGACCCTTCGTGTTGTTTGCTAATTGTAAATATCTGTACAATATTGTACCTACTGTATATTTTGTCCATATTCATTGTATTCCCTTGTAGAGTGTAGTCTTGGCTTGAAAATACAGCTTCCATTTGCGTCTAACTGAGTTGGTCTGGCAAAGTTAATGCTGGGGGAAACTTCAACCCACCACAGGGTTCAAACACCTGGCTTGGTATTAGGTTTCCTGGCTGCTATTAAAGGCAGTTAATTCCTCCTGGATCTCCAGCAGCAGAAGAGTGCATGTTTTTGGAAGTCTCTTCTGGCTCCAAGCATCACAATGAATGAGTGTGGATACGTCAAACACTTTCAGTCATGGCTCTTGTCACGGAGTCATGACTCTGCCAAACCACCACCCTGCTCCTGAGGTTTGGGCACTTCCACTACGCCATGCTAGGAATATGAGCCACTGCATCAACAGGGCACCCCACCCCCAACCCTGGCTCTCCACTGCCTGTCATCCACCCTGCTTTGGCTACTTTTCCATAAGCAGTCAGCCCTGATCCAAAGAAAACAGCAGCAGCAGTGCCATGGCATTGCAAGCATCTGTGGGAAAGCCAGGCCTGCCGTAGGCCAGCAGCCTTCATGGAGCTTGGAGGAAGGCTGAGCACGCTTCAGGCCCTGTGCCTAATATTTACCATGACACTCAGATAATATTTGTGTGTGGCTGACAGGTGCTCACCTTGCTTTGGCTGGGGTAGTGTTTGAGTGTGTGGTGAAGGTGTGAATTATACCATTTCAGGCACTGCAGAGCACTTGAGGGACAGCCAAGGCTGCAGGCATTTCCCCTGCCTCCAGCCTTGGTCGCAGGCAAACTTCTGCAAAGCCCTTGCCTTCCTGTCTTGCCCTCTCTGCACAAAGGACCAGCCTGGCACGACAGGGCAGCCCCAGAAGTCCCTGGCCACTTCGCTTTCAGGCACCCCAAGGGAAACCCAGAGAGGATGCTCCCGAGGAGAAGATGAATTTGAAGAGCCAGGTACTCAGAGTCAGGAGGCTGAAGGGAACCAAAATGATGAGTGTCTGAATGGAGGTGTGGGCCCAAGAGGACAGGAGTCCCCTCTCCCGCCAGCAGTGAATAGCCATTATCCAGGCCGCCCACAAAGGCCACTGCCTGTGGGCAGACGTGATTACAGGCACAGCCTCGGCTCCTGCACTTGTGGGAACCTGGCAGAAGATCTCCTGGTTTCCCCTGGGCTCAGCTCAGCTGCGCTGGGAGATTTGCATTGGCAGCGGGGTGTCGGGGAAGCTTGCCCGCCCCTTGCCCACACGCTGCCAGCGTCCTGCCAGCGCCGGCAGCCTTTCGCCTCTGTGAACTTTTTGTCTCCTGTGTGAAACGGGAGCGTTTCAAACGGATCCTTTAAACATTGGCATCTTAATTAGCAGGCGGCCAATGGCACGAGGAGCCGTACCTTTGGCTCAGAAACACACCTTTGCCTCTGCACTCTTCTCCTGCCTTTTGGCGCCTACCTCAACCCCAGGGACCTCGGCTGTCCAAACCACTCGCTTCCTCCTGGCACCAAGCAGCATGCCTGCACCCCCTACTGCCCCTACTTTACACATGGCTGGGCCAGTGCCCTCTCCATCCCCTCTCCCAGCCTCCCACTGCTCTCCCAGCCCCAGGACCTTGCCCCCTCTCTGTCCCCTTGCAGACACCCCTCGCTCCTGACCCTGGTGTCACCTATAGCTACAGCAGCTATTTGGCCTATATAGATGACTAAATGAGGAATCCTCTGTGAAGCAGCAGAAAAGCCCTGGCTGTACAATGCACTCCAAGTGAAAAGGGAAGGCTGTTAACACTACTTGGAAAGGGGCCTGCATTTGACAACACACACCGCCAAGTTTCAAGCTTAGTGCTAATTAGTCTATTAGCTATATGAGCAGAGAAAGCTTCTCACCATCCAGCACTGCTCCTCTCTTGTGCTTCAGCCCCATCACCTCAGGAATCCTCTGCCCTGTATCCATGGCGTGGTGCTACGTAGGCATCACACCAGTGGCTGCCTGGCCACTAGCCTGTGCCTGGATGGGAGAGCCAGCTGGAGATGGTTCCTTGCCACCAATTTTTCTCTAAGGGACAAAAGCTGCCTAACAAAAGGAGCCAAAGCCCCAGGTGCTGCTGGGATGCTGGGCTGTGGAAGGAAAGGACACCCTGCAATAACCCACAAGCCCATGTGCCTGTGGGATGCTGCCTGCAAGATGCTGTGCCTGCCTGTGCGTGTGGGTAGGAGCCACAAGGAGCAGCCCTGTGAAGAAAGCGCTGGGGACAACCCATGCCTCTGCCGAAACCCACACCTCTTGGCTGTGCTTAGGTGCCAGCAGAGCCTGCAGCCCAGGGAAGAGGTCACTTCCTGGTATGCCATCATGTACCCATAGTGTACGAACCCAGACACCTCTGCATCCCCAGCAAAGGTACCTTTCTGGCAACTTGGCCAGACAGTTCAGCAGAGAGCAGTTCCCAGTGCTTCAGCAGCAGCTGGAGATCATCTGCCTGTCCATCCATCCATCCATCCATCCATCCATCCATCCATCCATCCATCCATCCATCCATCTGTCCAGGGAATGGGTTAAACAGTCCATGCCCCACCCTGCAAGGCCAGCCTGGGCTTCCAGGCATGGAAGGGAGAGGCTTACAGCTGGGGCTCATTACAGGGCAGCTATAAAGAGGGTGGAGGCCCTTCCTCCCACACTGATCAGAAGAGCTTTGCCCTGGAGACAAGGGATGAGGTCCAGGGCTTGTTTACCACCTCCTGTGAAATAGGGAAGTTTTGTCCACACCAAGGAGAAAGCTAGCTGATCCTCCCAAGAAACCATGTGTTACATGCTCCTCAAAGTGAGGGGAATCACTTGATAACCACCCAGTCTGCTTTGGTTGACTTCAGAAGGGCCCCATTTGGCTGCTCTGCCTAGGAATATTTCTTCATCCAATATTCCCCCCACTGAGAGAAGATACTGTGTTTCATAACCTTTTACCTCCTGCTAACTGAGTCTGTTGACAAGCCACAGGGACAGATGCGCTTCTGCCACCTTAAAGTGTGGAGCTGTAGCAACAAAAGATCAGATTCACTCCTGCCCGGCACAGGACCTGCAAACATCGATGGAAAAGGAGAGGCAGCCTTTCTGAGTTGGCCAGAGTGCACTGAAGGATTGACACCAAAATCTCCAGACGCTGAGCTCTCTCCACTCAGTCTGTCCAAAAGGCTTAGAGATCTTGGAGAAATTTAACAGAATCTTAAGGGATGCACTAATGGCAGAGGAGTTAAGCAAGAAGCATTTTGTCCTGGAGATGGCATGTTGCCTGGCCATCAACTGATGAATGGAAACCCACGTGCCAAGGGATGCCGGAAGCGTGGCCTTTTCCCTTGGAATGATGGGGAGCTCCACATGAAAAATGGATGACTCACTCTCCTGAGTGAGATATGGAGGGGAGGAGGTCATGGTACTCCTCCAAGTTCAGCCTCTGGAACAAATTTGCCAGATACCAAAATGAGATGTTACGAGACGTTTGGCTGGTGCAGGCAGCCTCCCCGATTCACACCCTCAAGCAGCAAAGCCGTGCTGGCTGGTAGAAATCAATAGCATAGATGCAATCCCCTTTCGCTTCCAGTAAAAGATGGGAATGTCTGGAGGGCCAGTTGTAACTTCTGAGCACTGCTGGAATGGTTGTGTACCTCTTTATCCAGCAGAATTGAACCAGCTGCTGGGGCAGTTTCATCTTGGCTGAGCAGGACAGTCAGAGAAGGTACTTTCCAAGATTCCAGCTGTGTTATCCAGTGTGACACCTTTTTCCTCCCTTCCAAGCACAGGGGATTTTGAACTCCCTGCAGGATGGCCTCATCAAATGCTTTTGAGCTGCACTATGAAATCTTGGAGGAAACTCTTGCCCTTGATTTAATCCTGCAGCATTACAAAGGAGCAATTCAGCCAAGCTGTTTGGAGGCATTATTTATTAATGGGTCATGAGATCACTGAGGTCACTCACCTGTGAAATCACCGAGGAACACAAACCAGATCATTGGCCTGGAGACTCTGAAAATGTTATACACCTGTGGGGAATGTCTCAGCTCCAATCCTGAGCTGTTTCTGACAGTTGTTTAAACCACAGTGGCCTCTCTGGTCTCAGTGTTGTACTCCGGGCAGTGATCAGGTCTTTCACTGCCAGTGCCTCCTTTAGTGTGTGCGGTAGGTTGGCTTTTCCATGCAGCCTTCACCCAGCCCCTGGGAACGCACTTACCCTCTGGTAGAGGCATCCATTTGCTTGAGCCAGCCTTCACACAGCATTTGAGTTTGAAGGAGTGATTTGTAAGCTTCAGCATGGGACTGAACCAACACAGCTATACAAGGATATTCCATACAGGCTATGGCACCAAGTCTGCATGACAAGGAACGTAGGATAGGATAGGATAGGAGGATAGGATAGGATAGGATAGGATAGGATAGGATAGGATAGGATAGGATAGGATGGGAGGATGGGATGGGATGGGATGGGATGGGATGGGATGAATAGGAATAGAATAGAATAGAATAGAATAGAATAGAATAGAATAGAATAGAATAGAATAGAATAGAATAGAATTAACCAGGTTGGGAAAAGCCTTTGAGAACATCAAGTCCAACCTATCATCCAGCACTATCTAATCAACTAAACCATGGCACCAAGTGCCCCATCCAGTCTCTTCCTAAACACCCCCAGTGATGGTGACTCCACCACCTCTCTGGGCAGCCCATTCCTATGGCCAATCACTCTGTGAAGAACTTCTTCCTAACATCCAGCCTAGATCAGGACTGCTCTGAATAGCCTTCTAGATAAGCCTGGCACAGCTCCGAATGACTCCTGTGAGTTTGCTTTCCCACTGACCCCCTGAGGACTCAACAGCTTCAGTGTGTTCTCCTGCTGAAGGACTGCTGTGAGGTCTAGTGGAGACCAGGCCCTCTTGCTCCTTCCATCATGAAAGCTAATTTAAATACCGATGTTCACTCCACACTTGCAGTCTACCCTGGACTCGTGGTTTAAATTCAGCCACAACACAGGGTAGGCTTCATCCACTGTTCCTCTAAATCTTCGCTTGTTATCCTGACAGCACCAGACAAGGGACCCATTCAAGAAATCCACCCATTTGATTTATGCAGTTAGGAATGATGTCACGAGCCTTTCTGGTTGACACCCATGTCTGCAGAATTAGGAGCCTTTGCTGTATTTCCCAGGAAAAAAGCAGGAGTAGCCTGCTGTCCTCTGTCAGCGGATGGGTAGAGTTGTCTGAACAGTGGGGTAAACGTCATCCGGGCAACTGACAGCTTCTGGTGGTGTGACATGTATCCTACAAGGCTACCACACCAGTATGGTGTGCTGTCTTGAGAGCACAGCAAGGTGAGACTATTGCTTAGTGATTCTCAGCAATGCCCTTCTTGTCAGCCTGCGAAGACCGACTCACTTTTGCTACTACTGCTTAGTTGCACCTTACCATGTAACAGTGCGTGACTGAAAACACAGCACCTGAGACTTCACCTAGACATATCTCTGCCAAGGAGGAATACTCCTCTCTAATCAGGCCTGACAGGTATTCATAACAGCTTAGGTTTGGAAATTTCTTGATCTCCTGGAGGGTAGGAGAGCTCTGCAGAGGGACCACAACAGGCTGGACAGATGGGCAGAGTCCAACGGCATGAGATTGAACACATCCAAGTGCCGGGTTCTGCACATTGGCCACAGCAACCCCATGCAGTGCTACAGGCTGGGGTCAGAGTACCTGGGGGTACTGGTTGATAGTAGGCTGAACATGAGCCTGAAGTGTGCCCAGGTGGCCAAGAGGACCAATGGCATCCTGGCCTGTATCAGGAACACTGTGGCAAACAGGAGCAGGCATTCTGCCCCTGTACACTGCACTGGTTAGGCCACACCTTAAGTACTGTGTCCAGTTCTGGGCCCCTCAGTTTAGGAAAGATGTTGACTTGCTGGAACGTGTCCAGAGAAGGGCAACAAAGTTGGTGAGGGGTTTGGAACACAAGCCCTATGAGGAGAGGCTGAGGGAGCTGGGGTTGCTTAGCCTGGGGAAGAGGAGACTCAGGGGAGACCTTCTTGCTGTCTACAACTACCTGAAGGGAGGTTGTAGCCAGACGGGGGCTGGTCTTTTCTCCCAAGCAACCAGCAGCAGAACAAGAGGACACAGTCTCAAGCTGCACCAGGGGAGGTTTAGGCTGGATGTTAGGAAGAAGTTCTTCATAGAGAGAGTGATTGCCCATTGGAATGGGCTGCCCAGGGAGGTGGTAGAGTCACCATCATTGGAGGTGTTCAGGAGGAGACTTGATAGGGTGCTTGGTTGCATGGTTTAGTTGATTTGATGGTGTTGGATAATAGGTTGGACACGATGATCTTGAAGGTCTTTTCCAACCTGGTTTATTCTGTTCTATTCTATTCTATTCTATTCTATTCTATTCTATTCTATTCTATTCTATTCTATTCTATTCTATTCTATTCTATTCGGGTTGTGCAGTCCCTGCAAGGCACTCTGTCTTAAGAGGACAGAAGGCCTTAAGGAGCTGAAAAGTTTATTCTGGATGTCTAACTTCTTGCTTCCTGGAGAGGAAAACAATCCATTCTGTTCCTTTGCTTAGCCACTTTTTACAAACCTGAAGGTTATCATCCTTTCCCTCTCCTCTTCCCCTGCACAGACTAAACAAATGGAATTCTCTCAACCTTTACTCATAGGTCGTGGTTATTAAGCTGTTGATCATCTTCCATGGACTCTAATAGGTGTAAGCCTTTCTTGAAGTGCATTGCCCCAGACTGTATAAAGCCAGAGGGTATGAGGCTTTCTTAATGCTGCATCAAGTACAATGATTGCAGCACACATGGTGATTGTGGCCCTTTAGTTTATGTGGCCTAGGAGGGACATTTGTTTTCTTTTCACAAGTCAGTAATTATGCCCATCACCACGACACCACCCACACCTTTTTCTGAAGGCCTTGTTGCCCCCTTGTATATACATGCAGCAAACTATCCTGCCATGGGCATTCGCCCTTATGAATTGCATCCTGTCTATTTCACCAGTGTCACAATCTGCCTGAACTCCCATCCTAACCTCTGAAGTGTCTGCAGCCATCACTGGCAGCAAAAGTAATATGCACCTTTGAAACAAACACCCAGGCTGATCATGCAAGTAGCTCACAGCATTAGAGCCAGGACACATCTTCCCCATCTCCTACAGCCTTGCCCTGCAGCTCTGTTGTAGAAGGAAATTAGGTCGTTGCCAAAATCATGTTGGCTCTTACATAGAGTAGAATAGAATAGAATAGAATAGAATAGAATAGAATAGAATAGAATAGAATAGAATAGAATTAAAATAGAATATAATAGAATAGAATTAAAATAGAATATAATAGAATAGAATAGAATAGAATAGAATAGAATAGAATAGAATAGAATAGAATAGAACAGAACAGAATTGAATTGAATTGAATTGAATTGAATTGAATTGAATTGAATTGAATTGAATTGAATTGAATTGAATTGAATTGAATTGAATTGAATTGACCAGGTTGGAAAATACCTTTGAGAACATCGAGTCCAACCTATCATCCAACACCATCTAATCAAATGAACCATGGCACCAAGCACCCCATCCAGTCTCTTCCTAAACACTTCCAGTGATGGTGACTCCACCACCCCCCTGGGCAGCACATTCCAATGGCAAATCACTCTCTCTGTGAAGAACTTCTTCCTAACATCCAGCCTAAACCTCCCCTGGCACAGCTTGAGACTGTGTCCTCTTGTTCTGGTGCTGGTTGCTTGGGAGAAGAGACCAGCCCCCATCTGGCTACAACCTCCTTTCAGATAGTTGTAGAGAGCAATAAGGTCTCCCCTGAGCCTCCTCTTCTCCAGGCTAAGCAAACCCATCTCCCTCAGCCTCTCCTCATAGGGCTTGTGCTCCAAACCCCTCCCCAGCTTTGTTGCCCTTCTCTGGACACCTTCCAGCAAGTCAACATCTTTCCTAAACTGAGGGGCCCAGAACTGGACACAGGACTCAAGGTGTGGCCTAAGCAGTGCTGAGTACAGGGGCAGAATGACCTCCCTGCTCCTGCTGGCCACACTGGTCCTGATGCAGGCCAGGATGCCACTGTCCTTCTTGGCCACCTGGGCATACTGCCAGCTCATGTTCAGCCTACCATCAACCAGTACCCCAAAACTTCTCACCTTGGCTGTCTTGGTCAGGCTTGTCTGCTTCAGGGCCCCTGCTGGTGCTGAAGGCAGCTTGGAAGGTCTGTTGTCTCATGGTTCCATTGCCTTTGCTCCTTTAAGAACAGGCACTATCCCTCTGTCTTTCTTCCCTAGCCATCTGAAACCTCACCCCTTCTTTGTAAGATAATTACTACCACATCTGAGACCATTTCAGACAGGGTTTCAGCAGGGACAACTAATTTGGCAGAAAGAAAGAAAATCATCTCAGGTCACGAAAAAAAGGACGAGGGAAGTGGTGGCACTGCCTCAGCCAGGAGGCACAGCGGCTCGAATCCCTCTGCCCGGCTCAGGGAGCCCACAGGTGCGAGTCTAGCATTTCCTGAAGCACGAGGAGGGGACGTGAGGCTGCAGACAGCATCCCCCAGCATCTGGCCCGTTTACATAGCAGGGAGCTTTTGTTAACTTCAGGAGGTTGGCCAACGAAGGGAAATTTTACAATTGCACCACACAGCTCTCTTGACTCAAAAGGAAGAGTTAGCTTCAAAGCAAAACAGGCTCCACGTAGCCAAGCTCACGTAGTCCAGCCAGCTGCACAATGAGGCGTTTCAGTGGAAGGCTGGGAGGCTGCTGGATGGCTGCGCGGCGTTCACACAGGGCAGATAGCAGCTCTCGCTAGGCAGCTGGCAAACAGGCAGCTCCCAGGAGCCAGAGAGCGCCCTGGGAAAGGGGCAGCCAGAGCAGGGAACAAAGGCTGCTGGTGACTGCGGCTAGGCTGCGGGTGCGATGCTGACATCCCCTCTGTCAGGCAGGAGCTGGCAGCTGCCTTTGGGTACCTGGGAAGGGACAAGGGACACATGGGCCAACCAGTTCCCAGGCCCCTTAGGGGACGCAACAGCAGTGGCACAAAGCACAGTTCTGCGCATCAGTGAAGGGGGCTGCCCCAGCATCATCCCCCTGCCCCAACGGCACTATTTTCCATTTGTTTTTTCCCAGATAGGAGCTGTCCAATTCTTTGGTGAACCCTTTTGCCTTATCCTTACCTTTAGCCATGAATGAATTTATTCTTTGGTCCAGCAGTTTTCCCAGGCAGGCAGAGAGAAAGAGGCAGGCTGGGGGAGTGCTACACCCACCCCTCACTCACTTCTCCTCTGCCCACTGCAGAGCCAGACAGCCCTGCACACCATTAATTACAGGGGATGGAAATGCCCCATGCCTGCTATCCAGTGAGTGATGACAGCCTGATAATCATTTCCAGAATTTGTGATTGGAACTAAAAGGCCAAGTTCTCTTTCAGCAAGGGTGGGCAGGGCAGCTGAGGGAAGGGAATCATCCAGTGTCTGGGATATCTCAGGATGGCAAGTGGTTACAGCTTTGCCAGATGCCAACCTTCCCCCTCACATGCAGCATCTCCACTTCCAGCATCAGTGTGGTCCCTCCCCACCTTCTTATGCTCCTGGGAGAAAGCAGGTCCTGCTTCCACTCTGCTGGCCCTCCGAGGTGATCAGTACTACCTGCTTACCTGCTTTCCTATTAAACACCTGCACAGCCTCTTCCTTCTCATCCAGCTGTGCTTACGAGAGGCCTCCTGCACACTTCCTCCAAACCACTTTCTCCACTGTGTCGCTGGAGAGCACGGGGAATGCGACCGCTTGCTTTATTGCAGCTGGGGATTCATGCTGCTGCATTTCCTCCCTGGTGTTCCCCACCTCTCCGGAGGCTGATGGTCGGGGTCGCTGCAAGGCTGCTCTGGGAAGGAGCCATAGTTTAGTGGCTCAGCAGATTGCAGCAACTCCCCAGCAATGCTGCTCACACAAGGAGTGCTTGGTCAAAAATGGTCTCATCAGCTCCTGCACTCCAGACACAAGGTGTGGCCCAGAGGGGCAGAGCACCCAAAGCAGCAAAGACTGTTATTATTATTCATGTCACCAAGAGACAAGCACTCGGGAAGAGAAGCAAGCCTGTGCTTGCTGACCTGCCTCATAGGCCTAAAGCCTCTCATCCAAAAGCAGCCCTGTGAGGATCTCTGAGCCGCTGCCCTTTCTAAGCACAGACCAGAACTGTTTTCTCCTAGGATCAAGGCACTGGCCCCATTTTGCCCCATGCAGCTTTTAGGGGCTTCTCACATCTTTGCCTGAAGCTACAGGTCTGGGCATTAAGTCCAGGAAGACCTTGCATGGTCTTCCCATATATCTCCACCACAGGCCCCAGCTAAGAAGATCTTCTGAAGGGAGGCTCAGGGCAAAGTCCTGTGGACATAAGCTGAAGAGAACTGTGAGAAGGGAAGCCAGCCTGGAGGACTGCAAAGAGACTAAAGTAATTGTGCCAGAGGAAGGATTGGGCTGTGAAATGGAAATTAATGAGCTGTCTGCAGGGCATGTGCAGGACAGACTGGAAGCTTTGAGAGCCTCCTGGAGCTGGGCAGGCAGCTCCTGCAAGAGGGACACCTATGTGAGACCCTTGTGTCAGTCATACACAGAAGCTTTGGCAACAAGCACATGTATTTTGGGATGAGCCTCACTGACTGACTTACAGATAAGGATTTTACAGATTTTACAGAAATTGCTCCCAATTTCACATCACTGCAGATGTGACATTTCCAAGCCTCAGGTGGCTATTTTTCCTGACTGTTGTAGGCAGGGCTGGGACATCCTTCAGAAGTGCAGGAAACTCATTCTCAGCCTAGCCTGCTAAATACAGGGTTCAACAGCCTTCTGCAGACCCCATCTGCCCCAGAAGCATGAGGAGGCTGTTCGCAGAGAGCCTGAGATGAAATCACAGTCTGGGAGGTCTCTTACTCCTCTTTGCAGCCTCAGAGTTAAGTTCAATGCCCGGCCAGGATCCACTTCATGAGCTGTTGCTGTTTGATGTGAAATCTCCATCCTGAGCCCAGGGCTCAAGATAGATACAATTAACAGATTTGATGAAATAACCAAGATAAAAGAAGGTGTCTGCTGGATGTGGGGCCAAGCCCTGCCCAGGATCATGCCAATACAGATATCTTGGAAAGCAGGCATGCATCAGAAGTGGGAGTTAATTATCCAGGCTTGCTTATCACGGTTCTCCCTCCCTGCCTCTCTCAGAGGCTCACACCCCATCTCAGTGACAGGCTGCACGTACAGCAGCAAGGCTCTGACTAAGGCTTGCTTAGGGATCCTAGGCAGTTCCACCCCATCTCCACACCCCAGCTGCCTCCAGCCCTGACAGGCTGGGTGCTCACTCCTGAGCCTAGCAGGCAGGGTAGAGCCGTGGAGCAAGCCAGGTGAGAGGGCGGCAGCCACCCACTTGTGCCTCTCACCTGCACCCGTACGACCTACTCCAAGGTGGTGCCAGGTCCTTGCAGATGACCATGGCCAGCGGGGCTGAGCAGAGCTGGGGGACACCAGCGTGCTGAGGCAGTTCTGGCTAGCTTCCAGGAGTGGGATGGTAGTTGCCGAGTGCCCAGTTGATGTTGATGTCTCAGGCGGTGATGTGGAGGAGAGAGGACCTGCATCAGCACTTCTCAGCTGGAGAGCAAAGCAAAGAGGGACCCCAAGGACCAAGCAGTGGCCTTGCATGCCAGGTGTTTGGACAGGCCTGCATTCGCATCCTGATGGATACAGATGCTTGGAAGTTGAGGCACATTTGTTCCTCGCACTTGTCAGGGCCACACTGAGGGAAGCTTCCTCCCCCAGAGACTTAAGTCCCACTAGAGTATGTCCCAGCAGAGCTAGTACATGGGTTGTCAAGACCAGGACTGAGCTCGTGTGTCAGCGGAGATTGTGAGGGGTGGAGGAACCCAGCCCAGACCTCCCATGGTGTAGGGTACCTCCCCCAGGCTAGCCCCATCTCCTGGGCCCTCCCCTGGCTCCTGATGGGCTGTATCTCCTGTCACCCCATGGCTGCCTCTTCCACCATTGGTCACCAAAAGCTGAATCCATTGGTGGTGTTCGAATCAGCCCGTCCGAGGTCGTTCCATCGGGGGATGCTACTGAGAAGCTGGAAACAAAGAAAACCCTGTACCACTTCCCAAAGATCTCCCACATACTCTGAGAGCAAAATCCCTCTGGCTCATAAGCAAGATGCAGCCACTTTTTGCAGCTTGTTTAGCAAGCAGCACCCTGTGTTCTCTCCTGCCAGCACCCCACCGAGTGGTTAGGTCGGTACCAAAACAATGAGAATGTGGTACACAGCTGATACACAGCGATCCCCACTGCTCCCTGCAACACCTCATACCCTGCATGCATGCAAACGTGGCCATGAGGGGACTGCATCTTGCAGAAGAGGGCTTGGGCTGTACAGAGAACTTGGGCAGTGTTATAATTGTGAGAGATAAAAAACCAGGCTTGTATGTAAAATACTCCAAGGAAGAGGAAAACCTTTTAACCAGCTCAGGGACAGCAGATCAGAGGACAAAAGGAAGACTCTCATGGGAGAGAGTGCTCGAAGGGGTGGCACAGCACAAGGTCTGCACACCCACAGCAATTCCTGTGTGCAGTGAGCTCTTGGAGCAGCGGCAAGGAAGGGATTCAAACATGACTCAGAGAGGTGCTTACTGAGAGGATAGAAAGAGTCCAGAGGATGAGCACCAGACAGCCAGATGGAGAGAAGGTCCACCATCTCTCCTGAAACACTGCTCTGGCCCTCACATACTGTGGGTTCCTCCATGAGAAACCAGCAGCGGTATCAGGGGGAAGTGATTTGCTCCACCTGTCCAGCTTAGATCAGCAGAAGCAGGGGAGATCCTCCTGCTGGCTAGCAAAGCAGCAGCCCAGGCAAAAAACTTGTGAACATATCCTTAAACACCTTGCCCATCACATGCCCCTTGCCCTCCAGTGGCATCTGCACATGGCCTCAGCATGGCCACAGCAGGCATCCCAGGATGTGTCCAATATGAGGAATGAAGACAATGCACAGAGAGCGAGACAAGCTGGTGCACTGCCCAGTGCAAACACACCTCCCACCCCCCACTTCTCCCCATGCTGTGTAAGAATTCATGGCAATTTTTTGGTATCTCACTCAAATGCATTGCAAGGTACTGATGGACAAGACATGCTCTTGGGTTCATAGGATGTTTGCTCCAGAAAGCACATGTCCTGCCCTTGCTAATAGCACAGCATGGTGCGAAGGACTCTCTACCAGTCCACAAATATGTACCTAACCTAGCATTACATCCATCTAGCTTGAGTGCCAAGAGCAATGAAGCTCTGGTCCCACAGGCATCAATATGAGTCATTTACCTCCAGCAGGGAGCCTGGACCGTGTCCTCATGGTGACGAACTATTGGCACTGCTAACCCAGAGACATTTATGTTCTGTACATACCTAGCTCTTCTTCTTTCCAAGGGCAAAGTCATTCCTTGGGCCCTGTCACCAGTGCCCTGTACATGTCCTGCCCTTCATGCTGCCATGGATGAGGGGCAGTGTAGCTGTGCTGTGGATGCCCCAGTTGTCTTTTCCCTGGTGCTGCAGCCAGTCTGTGGGGAAAATGACTGTCTCAAGACAACAATGATGGCAGAAGTCCTCATAAAGCAGCCTGCAAGCGCTGATGCTAAGCTGGTTGCCATACTCAGTTTGTGGCCCAGAGCACCTGTCCTTTCTGAATCCCTGTCAGCTTGTTTTCCTTGTCAGGGCAGACTACACCAAACACTGGGTATTTAAGGAGATCTCCTCTCAGTCCTTACAAGGTTTCCTTGTCCATCCCAGTCCCACTGGCTCACACAATCAATACACACAGTGTATTTCTGTTCTGGCCCGAAGCTGGGAGCAGGGTGAGAAAAAGGCTCTCCAGGGCTTGCCCGGTGGCTATTGGGAAACAACACACTATTGGAGAAGTGAGGGATTAAGTCCCCCTGTGTCCCCTCTGTGAGCAAACCAGTGCTACAGACACCAACCAAACTGGAGGCGGGAGACACAGGGAACCTCCACAGTTCTTCCTGCTCGGAGAGAGCAATGCAAGAGATTTCAGCCAAGCTATGGCTCCCAAACCCCTCCTTCTTCCCTCCTGCTTCCCAGTACCTCCATCAATGCCCCCTACTCCTCCCCTCCCTCGCCCTGCCGGGTCAGCCCGGCTGCGCTTGCTGGACGATTCGGTCATTTCCTGACATTCAGCACTGCGCAGGGTGACCAGGAGCAGATGTAGAGGAGAGGAAAAGTGTGGGAGATCCGACGCGGCATTCAACAGTCCACTGACACTGTGTCGGCCAAGAGAAGGGGCGGGGGCAGGCCGGGGCGGGCGAGGGCGGGCGGTGGGGGAGGAAGAGAAGGAGAAGGAGAAAAAGCCAACCCACACTCGGCTCAATACTTTCCATGTGCTGCCGCTAAGGAGGAAATCGCCTCCATTTGCTACGTGCAAAGCCGGGTGTGTGCAGAGCGGGCCGGGAAGAGAAGGGAGCCTGTTTCCCAGGTGGGGAGGAGGCGCCGCCGCCGGCGGAGCTGCGGAAGTGAGGAAGGTGCTTCCCGCAGCCCCACGGGACGGGGCTGGCGGAGCGGCCGGCGGCGGGGAGCACCGGCAGCGGGAGGCGATGCTGGAAGGGCGCCAGCGCTGGCGCTGCCCGGGCTTCCCCGAGCTTCCCCGAGCCCAGGGCGCACAGGTGGGCGCTGGCCCGCTCCCGGCTCCGCTCCAAGGGAGGCGGCCCGAGGGCAGAGGGAGCAGGGGCTGCCCGGGGGCTCCCACTCCCGCCCGCCCCAGTTCCAGAGAGACTGGGTCTTCATACAGCACCCAGTCTTGCTTCCTGCCATGGGGTGTCGGCGGGGTACCCCCAACCAGTGGGGTGCCATGTGCAATCTCTCACCCCTCACAAGAGATGCAAGGCGAGGTGAGGACGTCTCCCACCCCTGGGGAGGCGCGGGACAAGGGCTACAACGTCCCCTTTCCTTTCCGTTGTCTGCTGCTCTGGCCTCTGCACGGCGACGTGCTGCCAGCCAGCCGGAGCAGCTGCATGCTGCCGTGTCCTGTCCACTCCCTAGGCCTTCTGCTCAGCAGCCTCTGATAGCTGCTGCCTCCCACCCTCATCCCAGCTGACCGTATCTTCCTGCACCACCCCAGCAGCCATCTCTGCTGGGGCAGGAGAGAGGAAGGTGTGCTCCTGCCCAAGGACCCTATCGGAAGCACCCCCACACTACTGCCTCTGGAACAATGACTGAGGATGCAGCCCACGAGTAGCACAGAAGAACCTCTGGGATTTCAAGGGCTCGTTCTGTGGCACTCAGCAGCCCCCTCTGCACCTGAGCACCTCAGAAAATGGGAGCCCCCTGTCTCCAGCTATTCCTGCCACCGAAAGCAGCTAACCCTCCTTCACCCACATGCTTATTCCCAGGCTGGTGTAGGGGCAACACTCCTCTCCCTACTCCACAGCACATCAAAACATGCTGCAAGGAATCTAAAACTACTCCTCTTGCCTGCTTCCCATGCTGGGGTGGGGGCTACCCGATATGCTGGCCTTGCCAGAGGCAGAGAGACCCTTGTGCCTGAGATGGCACCACATTACTTCCTGCACCACGACTGGGAGGCAAAGTCCCCAGTTAGGGGTCTGCCACAATCACCCCTGGTCTTTGCAAGCTGGGGAAACTCCATGAACTACAAGATGGGCAAGGGTTGGGGATGGGGATTTAGCCTGGGGACCAAGGCACAAGACGTCCTTGCCCCCCCAGCCCTGGGCACCTCAGTCAAAAGCTCCTAGGGTCTCTGCAGCTGCTGCAGCGCTCTTGCATCTAAGCCCCATCTCAGGACAGCCCATAGCACACATATGCTTGACATCTCACCAGGAGACTCTCAAGTCCCAAGCATTTCTCCAGCTGTGAGTGAGGACTGCCAGAAAGAATGGGAAAATACCTTCTGCAGTGTACACCTCAGTTGTAAACTGTAAAATCAGCCTGGTTATGCTCAAGACTGCTTAAAACACTGGTCCAGACCTCTTGAGTGCCTTCCTCATCATATCTGCAGGTTCACAGCTGCTGAGGAAGTTACAGCCCTCCCAGCCCATTGGTGGGAAGCCACTGCTCTGTCCCCATTTGACCTGCATCCCCAGGGCCTTGTCTAATCTCATTTGCACACAGGTGGGAAACCCTTGGAGCCCACAAATCTGCATCCATGCCAGCTAAAGCACACTCAACCTTTAGGCTATTGCTCTTCCCTGGTAAAAGACAGAATTAACAGGGCCAAATGATGGGAAATCCAAATGGTCCCTTTCAGAAACTGGGTGTGCTACAGGAAAGGTCTGGGAGAAGGGATGGTACTTTGAAGGCTGTGGGGGCTTCATCAGATCCATAGATGATTAAACACAGGGAAGCAAGACAGTGTGCAGCACAACTCATACCTCTTAAAGTCCTGGTCATCCTTCAGAGACCCCATGTGATGGCTGCCATGATCCGTTGCAGGGGAACAGATAATTTGGCAAAACCTGCTGTGATATGCAGAGGGAAAGCTTCACACTGACACCCCCGAGCCTGTAGCACCCCACTTAGAGAGGAGGATGGCATTCGAGCTCTCAAAAATGTCTTTTAGCTCATCTCCTGACCCACAAGACCCTCTGGGGATTAACCTGTCCACAGGATGCCACAAGAACCAGGGGCCCGGGCAGTACATCCTGAGGCCCTCCCCAGCCTTTTGCAAAGAGCAAAACTTACCTCCAAAAACCTCCTCACACGTGGGGCTCTCCCCATTGGGATGTCTCATGGCTCCCCTGCAAGGTGCCATGGCTGGAAACCTCCTGCAATGAAGAAGGCTGTCAGACACAGGGTTGTGAGGTCGTATGTCCTAGCTCTGGAGCTGCCAGCCAGCTCCTGCTGGAGAGGCCAGCTAGCTCTGTATCCACCACCTCCATGCTCTGTGGGCCATGCACTGTGGTCAAGAGCTGATGGTGCCTACTGAGGAAGGTCCAGTCCATCTACTTGCAGGATGGGTGGCCCCCTCACCACATGGAGAGAGCAGAAGCAATCCCAGAAGCAGTAGAACTGGATGCAAAGCCATGAGACAGTGGCTTGTATTTTCTCAGGAATCAACATGACATTCAGAGGAGCTAGCAGCCCCCAAGCAAAGCAGAGGGATTTCCAGCAGGCACCCCAGTCTATCTTTCAGGAAGGTGTGAGGAGTTGGCATCTTCTGCTTGCTGGTGGTGGAGGTGCAGTGGGGATGCCGGCACACCATGCTGCCTGGGGGGAACACAGCGCTGAAAGCAGGCATTCTCTTCTACTAGGCATCTCTGCCTCTCCTGATTCATAGATTAATTTTTCATTTTCCCTTACTCCTCCTCTTCCTCCTCCTCCTTTCCTTCTAATCCATGAACAAGACTCTCAGAACTACAAAGAAAGGCAAAAACCAGCACAGACGCAAATTCGATCAGGCACGCACTGGCAGGCACGCACGCACAGCTGGGAGAGGGGAGCGCTCCCACACACACAAAGCGGCACCAAATGGAGCATGTGGACAAAGGCCAGCAGAGCCTGGTGACTCACATACCCCAGCCACCATCAGCTTCAGACCAAGGAACACCAGCAGACAACTGAGGCTGGCAGGAGATGCCACAATGCTGGAGCCATGCTAAGCACCCTCTGGCTACTCAATTCACAGAATCATAGAATCATAGAATCAGTCAGGGTTGGAAGGGACCATAAGGATCATCTAGTTCCAATCCCCCTGCCATGGGCAGGGACACCCTACACTAGATCAGGCTGGCCAGAGCCTCATCCAGCCTGCTCCTAAACACCTTCAGGGACGGGGCCTCAACCACCTTCCTGGACAATCCATTCCAGGGCCTCACCACTTTCATGGGGAAGAACTTCCTCCTCATGTCCAGCCTGAATCTCCCCACCTCCAGCTTCATTCCATTCCCCCTAGTCCTATCACTACCTGATAGCCTGAGAAGTCCCTCCCCAGCCTTCCTGTGGGCCCCCTTCAGATACTGGAAGGCCACAATGAGGTCACCTGGGAGCCTTCTCTTCTCTGGACTGAACAGCCCTAACTCCTTCAGTCTGTCCTCATAGGAGAGGTGCTCCAGCCCTCTGCTCATCCTCGTGGCCCTTCTCTGGACACCTTCCAGCACCTCCATGTCCCTTCTGTAATAGGGGCTCCAGAACTGGAGGCAGTACTCCCGGTGGGGTCTCAAGGGTGGGCAAACTCTTCTGACCCCAGAGACTGCTCAGTGCATCTTGGTGACAGCCAGATGGAAAGCACTATGTTACCTTCCGTGGATCGGAGTCTAAATATTTATTTCCTGGTCCATGTCCTGACGTT
Source organism: Picus viridis (assembly GCA_033816785.1). NCBI lineage: Eukaryota > Metazoa > Chordata > Aves > Piciformes > Picidae > Picus > Picus viridis. The sequence continues at coordinate 11,170,473 of CM066578.1, forward strand.
CCCTCCTTCTCGTGTCCTTCCTTTGTCAAACTGTCCATATCACCAGTGGCAGGAGGTGCCTAAATGGGGGAGTGCCTGGTGCCACAGACCTGGCAGATGGACAGAAAGGAAAGTGCAGCTTGCTGCTAGCTGAGTACTCATGAGACGTGGAGAGCCTTCATGTGGTAAAAGTGGGGGGCATGGAGCCTGTCATGAAAACTGCATCTGCCACACCATGAGCCTCTGCTCTAAAGGTATTCTCTCCCCTCCCCAAAACACCCCAGGGACACAGCAGGGCCTGCAGTGGCTGCCAGATTCTTCTTGCTCAGAGTCTGTTTTGTCTCCCAGAGAGGAAAAAGCAGGCTAACAGGAGGCTTGGTCATGACAGCAAAATAGGCACCCGTGAGGACACACAGCGCTTTTGCGAAGGGCAGCACGGGTCCCCAGCCTTGCCTGCACCCAACACAGCATCACCACAGCTGGGCCAGCTTCTCACTTCCCTTGTCCAATGGCTCATGCCAAGGCATGGTGGCAATGAGGGAGAGAGAGGAGAAAAAAGGGCCTTGCACTTCCACAGCATCCAGACCATCTTTTCAGCACATGGTGCTGCAGCAGGTGGTGTTAACTGGGGACTTCCATCCTCTAATGACTCCTTGCTGCAGTGCAACTCCATGCCATTTGCTATGGCCTAACTATACATTCCAGTGCTGGTCTCCTTGCAGTGCAATTTCCTCCCAGTGCTGGGCAGCATCACTTTTGTTTGGGATGCTGACTCCCCACCTTGACAGAACACAGACATGCCACAGAGCACCAGGAAGGGGGGCAGTGAACCACTGCTTCATCACACTGCAGAAAAATGGGAGAGGATACTGTACAGACCTAAACAAGTCATACAGCCTTGCTCAGCTCTGCCTGCCCTGGAGCCTTCATTTTCTGCAGGTTCTTCTAGCACAGCCACACTTCCCAGCACATCAGTCTATGATGCCTGGCTTCCTTCCTCACCCTGCCGTGAGGACCACACAGACTCTCCTTGGTGCTGCTCTGGGTCACAAACTGAGTATGCAGGCTGTAGCACCATTCAGAGTTGTCACCAGATGTAAATTCAAAGAAGCTGGAAAGCATTGGTGTAAGCTCACCAACTCTCCTCTGCATAAGCAAGCATACTCTGTCCACCCCAAGCTCCAATTCCAAATCAAAGCTGGAGTCTGGATACCACTCAGAGGTTAAAGTTTGCCCACTGCCATTCTGGTTTGGAGAAGAAAGAAAGTGAAGGCAGAAAAGGATGGAGGGTTGAGAGTTTTCTCATACTTCCTTCACCCTGACCAAACACAATCTCCATTCCAGCAGCTTTGTGAGGGCAGAGATACAAGGGGCAGGTAGCTATGCTCCTGCCAAGTGCTATAAACGCCACGCAGTGTTTTTCAGATGGTTTTAACGTGGCCATACTTATACCATTTGGGTTGAATTTTGTCTTGCTGGTTGGTTGCCTAATGCTAAACTATCTATACAAATATATAATTTCAGCCAAAATGATTCATCTGCCTCCAAGAACATTGTAAGGGGAAATGCTTTGGTTTGTCTTGCTTTTGTTACAGAGAAATCTGATGACCTTCTCTTTGAAGCGCTCTCAAAGCTGCATGTTTTTGGCGTGCAAACTTGAAGTTTGGCAAAAGGAGAAGCAAGGAAGGCCTTTGGTTTAGTCCAGATGCAGCCTTTGCTGCCACCAAACTTAGCCAAGTCTTTGAAATATTCCCTTTCATGAGTGCTCCCTTAAGACAGCCTTACAGTGCTCACCAGCTACACTCTCTGAAACGTCTCCCCTTCCAGGATGCACTCCAGCCAGGGGATGAGCAGGGTTTCCAGATAAGCAAAGCTGTGGATTGCTGCAATCCAGACTACAAATCTAGTCCCTCCCTGAAATTTGGCAGATCCTGCCCCCTCACACACCCTCTCTTAGCCCAGGTAGCATGAGCAACACACAAACAAGCCAGTGGGAAAAGGAGCCAAATGAACTGAGAGGGACTGATGGAAAGACAGAGTGTTTGGGATGGGGATTTGGTTGAAGGGAAACTGCACTGGATGAGGAAGGAAAAGGAAGATGAGCCTCCATGAAGACTTTGCATGAACTGTGAGCAGCCAAGAGCATGGCACAAGAGCATGACAACACACAAACAAGCCAGTGGGAAAAGGAGCCAAATGGACTGAGAGGGACTGATGGAAAGACAGAGGGTTTGAGATAGGGATTTGGGTGAAGGGAAACTGCACTGGATGAGGAAGGAAAAGGAGGGTGAGCCTCCATGAAGACTTTGCATGAACTGTGACCAGCCAAGAGCATGGCACAAGGATGCATAGGATCCTGCAAGAATGCATCCCTGGAGAAAAATTGAATATCCTGGGACCCAATGAGGTGGGAGAAGGGGGTCAGCCAGCTGCTGAGTGTCACCAGCACTTAAGGAGGCAAGGGCCCCAGCAAAACCAGGGACAGCATTGCAGGCAGAGGTGACAGTCAAAAGGTGCACAGGAAAGGCAAGAGCTGACATTTGGGGGTGTTAGTACAAGACCACATCTGCAAGGAGGTTTCTTTAGCATGAGGCATGGAGGGAAGGCACATATCATGGAAACAGTACTTTGAATAGAGTAGAGTAGAGTAGAGTAGAGTAGAGTAGAGTAGAGTAGAGTAGAGTAGAGTAGCGGAGAAGAGAAGAGAAGAGAAGAGAAGAGAAGAGAAGAGAAGAGAAGAGAAGAGAAGAGAAGAGAAGAGAAGAGAAGAGAAGAGAAGAGAAGAGAAGAGAAGAGAAGAGAAGAGAAGAGAAGAGAAGAGAAGAGAAGAGAAGAGAAGAGAAGAGAAAGAGAAGAGAAGAGAAGAGAAGAGAAGAGAAGAGAAGAGAAGAGAAGAGAGAAGAGAAGAGAAGAAGAGAAGAGAAGAGAAGAGAAAGAAGAGAAGAGAAGAGAAGAGAAGAGAAGAGAAGAGAAGAGAAGAGAAGAGAAGAGAAGGAAGAGAAGAGAAGAGAAGAGAAGAGAAGGGAAGAGAGGAAGAGAAGGGAAGAGAAGGGAGAGAAGGGAGAGAAGGGAAGAGAAGGGAAGAGAAGGGAAGAGAAGGGAAGAGAAGGAAGAGAAGGGAAGAGAAGGGAAGAGAAGGGAAGAGAAGGGAAGAGAAGAGAAGGAAGAGAAGGGAAGAGAAGGGAAGAGAAAGGAAGAGAAGAAAGGGAAGAGAAGGAAGAGAAGGGAAGAGAAGGAAGAGAAGGAAGAGAAGGGAAGAGAAGGAAGAGAAGGAAGAGAAGGGAAGAGAAGAGAAGAGAAGAGAAGAAGAGAAAGAAGAGAAGAGAAGAGAAGAGAAGAGAAGAGAAGAGAAGAGAAGAAGAGAAGAGAAGAGAAGAGAAGAGAAGAGAAGAGAAGAGAGAAGAGAAGAGAAGAAGAAGGGAAGAGAAGGGAAGAGAAGGAAGAGAAGGAAGAGAAGGAAGAGAAGGAAGAGAAGGGAAGAGAAGGGGAAGAGAAGGAAGAGAAGGGAAGAGAAGGGAAGAAGGGAAGAGGGAAGAGAAGGAAGAGAAGGGAAGAGAAGGGAAGAGAGGAAGAGAAGAGAAGAGAAGAGAAGAGAAGAGAAGAGAAGAGAAGAGAAGAGAAGAGAAGAGAAGAGAAGAGAAGAGAAGAGAAGAGAAGAGAAGAAGAGAGAAGAGAAGAGAAGAGAAGAGAAGAGAAGAGAAGAGAAGAGACCAGGTTGGAAGAGACCCTCAAGATCAACCTATCATCCAACACGACCTAATCAACTAAACCATGGCACCAAGCACCCTATCAAGCCTCCTCCTAAACACCTCCAGTGATGGTGACTCCACCACCTCCCTGGGCAGCCGATTCCAATGGCCAATCACTCTCTCTATGAAGAATTTCTTCCTAACATCCCCTGGTGCAGCTTGACACTGTGTCCTCTTGTTCTGGCAAGGGGTGAATCTGTCCTGCACCAAGATGTCTGGGACCTGCCCTGCTGGGAGAAATCATCAGAGCTTTGGAAGTGTGAGCTGAGGATTTCATACAGATGTGTAGGCTCCATGTGGTGAAGACAGAGAGGGGAATTCATTGGAAAGTAATAAACTGTAAACCGGGACATTGCTTCCAGAGAGGGACACATCCTGCTTGGTATGGTCTGGATGAAACCCTCCAATGTGACTGGGGCTCAGAATAGCTCCGTTTGTTTATTTGTTTTCATTGTGATGCTGTGGTTTTGCTTGGAAACAGCCGCGCTGAAATCTTCGCAGCTCCAAGGTCTCCAACCTCAGCTCCAGCCCAAAGGAGGGCAGAAGGTTTGGAGACCATCCAGGCAAACATTTGCATGTCAGCCTCCCTTTGCACCAGCATTAAGAGCTCCCTTCACAGTCATACTTCATTAGCTGCAGGCACCAAGGCAAACAGTCTCTTGACGGGCGTTAGCTGGCCTTTCATGCTGCTGCTCTCCGCGGATGAGCGGTCAATGCTACCAGTCTCTGCATTTGCTTCAGTTTTCACTTAAGGAAGAAAATTTTCTTGCCACTTTCTTCAAAATCTATTAAAAAAAATGAAAAGGGCACTTAAGACTCACAAAGCAGCAATATCTTTTCACTTTTCTCCCCAGAATCCCATACGAAGCCCAGGACAAGCACTGCCACTGCCACCTTTTTCTTTCCTCAGGAAACGCATCTCCTCCTCCCTATTTCATGCCTAGGTGAGAGCAGAAAGTTTATATTCAGGCTGTGTCAGCAGCATGAGGGTGACTCGCCCATCTGCCAGCCAAGGTGCCAGCCAGTGACTCATCTGCGATGGAAATCGGGGAGCATGAAGCAGAAGAATGAAGGAAGCAGCGGTCCATGCTGTTCTGAGTGCGTCACTCTGCCAGGAGATGTCTTCCCTTGCAGACAGGGTCACAGGGCCTGGCAGACATGATGGGCAGAGCTGGACCTCAAGCTGTGGGGAAACCTGTGATGGGGAGTGTTTGTGCATGTGAATGGCTTCAAGAAAGGGAGCATCTCTGGGCACCTCTTCACTCAAATGCTTCCTATATGGAGCAGCTGGAGATTCTCTGTTGGAGCTTTCCTTTGTATTTAATCTTTTATTCTGTTTTAACAGCAGGTTTTGTGTTCTGCAGGGAGCTTTTACTTTTTAAAACAAACCTGAACTCGTGGAAGCCAGAGAGTTTGGCCAAATTCCCTCCCTCCCCAGACCTTGACTCCAAAGCACCATAGCTGCCACCTCAGCCCCGGGCCCTGAGCTCCCATGCTCTCCCCTGCCCTGCCAGGATCTGCCTTACCATGCTCTCTCCTACCCTGTGATGCTCTCCCCTGCCATGCCACACTCCCATCCAGCACTATGGTCATGCCACCACATTTTGTTAGCAGGGCATCCTGGCACACAGTGAGGTTACAAGTCCAACCAGGGAGCTGGGACTGCAAAAGGGCGAGGGTCATGCGTCACCTGGACTGCAGCTCCCAGGAGACAGGGCAGCTTCAAAAAGTTATGAGTGTGACATTTTTCTTGACAGAAGCTGAACAGATAGAGGAGAAGCAATTCTCAACCAGCTCTGCTTTTTAGCCTAGAGGAGGCTCTGCCTGGCCTAGAGGAGGGCCAGGCAGGCATTCAAACAAGGGTAGTCCTCAAAAACGGCACAGCAGAACTGGCTTCGCAGGAGCATTTGGCATCAGAAGGACCGGATGAGATTTGGCTGCTGGAGTCCTTCTGCCCTCAACTTGCCTTCTCCTCCACAGGCTGCCCCTGCCAGCTGTTTCTGTGTCTCTTTACTGCAACACTGCCAGCTTTAGCCAAGCCAAGAGATGAGCCTTTCCAGCCTCAAATCTAGAAGCCTGCTGAAGTGAGCTAGACCTTTAGCAGAGAACTTTAGCCTCACAAATGAATCTGAAAGCTCCTCCAAGGAGCACCGCGGGAGAAAACTGAGCCCCCCATTTCTCTCCCCACATTTTCAGGTGTCTGCAGAGCCATCAGACACACAGCACTTGGCGACCTCAGGCATCTGCTCCACTTTCTCTGGGAGACACAGCCAGGGCACTTCCCTGGGCGCGAGCAGCTCCCACGCAGCGGGCCAGCACTCGGTGCCAGGGGATGTGTGTGAAGAGCCAGACGGAGGTAAAATGCGAGCCTGCTTTCTCTGACACAGCCAGGGCCAAGTCCAGAGGAAGAGGCAAAGAAAGCCTTTGCTGTCAGAGTTAGGGTTTACAACCAGCCATAAATGGCCTTGGTCCCTAAAGTTCCCATGGTGACAGTCCTGGTGGGAACCAAGCTGTCTCCTTTGCCTGGTCCCCACTAGCCCTTCACAGGTCAAGGGGTGCAGCCACCTGGCACAGTCTGGCTAAGTGCACCCAGCTCCAATACCCCCTGACACGGGGAATGAAGTGTGGCCCCAGCTCTGGGGGAGCAGCAGCCAGGGCACCTTTCATAGCCTGGACCTTTCCAGAGCCACTCTGTAAATGCAGCAGCCATGGGATTTACTGCTTCTCCTTCAGCCAAGTATGGGGTTTGGAATTTATCTCCACTCCCTCTCCAAAAGGCAGAAGATCCGTGACAACAGCAATGGATGAACCTGTTTTCCCCAGGACACAGACACAGAGTGACTACTACCAAAGCCAGGCTTCCTGGAGAGGAGAGCTGTTTGCAATCCACACCATTTGCTGTAGCTCCTTCTGAATTCACTAGCTAGTTTTCTGTGCTGGTGCCTGGGCAGCTGACTTACAATTCTTCATCTTGCTTATTTAACGCATTCAGATGGCAGAAGGCCCATTGCAGAGGCATCGGTGTGCAATGCAGATCCAGGTTTGCTCCCTAAGAAGGCTTTCCTTTGACCTCCTTCGAGACCTTGGGTAAATAACTTGATCCTTCTGTTCCAAAGATTCCCATGCACTAAAAAAAGACATAGCTTCTCCCCTGCTCTTGCTCTGCCTTACGTGCTGTTAGAGAAAAGATTTATGGAGATATATTTATGCACCCACATTCTACTATGGGATCTACTCTACACTGCCTCCAAGTGGGACTGGCCCCATCAGACTATCCCCAGCATGGAAGCTGCTGAGCCAATATTACCCCAGGCTCCCCATATAGCTGATGGGAAGAAAAAAACATCTTTAGGGCTTGATCAGACTAATCTATCTGAGTTGTCAGCTCGAGGATGAAGTAGCTGGTTCCTTATCAGCACCACTGGCTACTTATGAAGCCCAGGACATGTTGGTCACATTAGACATATCCACTGTGAAGCCTAAGACATGGTCAGACGACTTGTGCTGGCCACAGCAGATGCATTTCGAATGCACAGATGGTATGATGCCAGTGAGTGAAAAAGATGACTTTTCCCAGACATCTTTCTGAGCATAGTTCCTCCTGAGGCAGAAGGCCTTGCCTTGGCTGGTTACCGCATCGCTGTGCAACGGACGCGAGTCACTGCCGTAACAGGCCAATTACAACTCCTTGCTTGCTAAGTCTCAAACAGAGGAAGGCAGCTGAAGCAAATGGAAGAGTCTAAGCATGTGAAAAATACTCCCTTTTCAGAACTGCCATTAGCCAATTGCAAATCTTTGTATTTAGGCTGCAAGTCTATGCCAAGTCGCTGTCTGAGGCTCAGTTCAAACACTCAGGCTACATAATCCCTTCCAGTCTGGCCTCATAATGGAAACGCCAACAGACCGTTAAGCACAGCAGTATTGCCAGGTTCTACTATAATTAAACATACACAGGTAAAGGTATAAATAACCAGGTTAAATTAAGGCAAGGGGCTGTGGCTGGAGTGATAGCTGGGAAAGCCTACAGCCTGGTTGCGTCTGCCCAGCTCAGGGGCGATCGACTGGGGACCTGGGTTTTGTGCCTGGCCCAGGGAAGCCCTCTCCAGCAGAAGCTGTGTATTAAAGCAAAGACAACGGGCCATGATCTCCTGCAGAGCACGATATTCCAGCCCCCAGGTCTGCACTCCTGCCTTTAAGGCAAACTCCTTTCTATAAGGCAAGATATACCTTGCCTTACATGTACAAAGCCAGGCGTGGGGGAAATGGGAGCCTTGCCGCCTTCTGTGCCATGCTTAACCTTGCTAGTTTTGCTTGCCCTGTTGGGGGCCTGTGTTTGTTGTTTAAGCCCTTGTCCTCATTTCCACAACTATCAGATGAGATGGCCTGAGGAAATGATGATACAGAAGCCACAGATAAAAAAAGTTCAAAATACAGCAAAGAAAGAGTGGAAGAAGAGGTGGAGACTTCTTTCAGGGACATTGATCCCTGACTTCATCTACAGCCTTGTGGCCCTCCAAGGGAAGTATCTCTGCAGCATGTAGGTGTTGCAGTGGCCAGCAGAGATAGAATCATAGAATGGTCTGGGTTGGAAGGGACCTCTGAAGGTCATCTAGCCCAACCCCTTCTGCAGTAAGCAGGGACATCATCAATTAGATCAGGTTGCCCAGAGCCCTGTCAAGCCTCACCTTGAATATCTCCAGGGATGGGGCCCCAAACACCTCCCCAGGCAACCTGTTCTAGAGTTCCACTACCCTCATGGTACAGAACTTGTTCCTAACATCCAGTCTAAATCTGCTCTTCTCCAGTTTGAAGCCATTGCTCCTCATCCTATCACTACAGGCCTTTGTAAACAGTCTCTCTCCATCCTTCTTGTAGGCCCCCTTCAGGTATTGGAAGGCTGCTATTAGGTCTCTCCAGAGCCTCCTCTTCTCCAGGCTGAACACCCCCAGCTCCCTCAGCTTACCATCATGTCAGAGGTGCTCCAACCCCTGATCATTTTTGTGGCCCTCCTCTGGGCCTGCTCCATCAGGTCCCTGTCCTTCCTCTATTGAGGGCTCCAGACCTGGACGCAGTACTCCAGGTGAGGTCTCACCAGAGCAAAGTGGCAGAATCCCATCATCCCACCTCTCCTCTCTGCTGTTTGTTACCACTTCCAGCTCCCAGCTCTCTGACAAGAAACCCTCCCACATGTAGCTGCTGGGGAAAGGTGGGGCATCCCTGAACAGGACACAGGACTGGAGATACTGGCAGACATGCAAAGCCAGGGAAAAAAAGGAGATTTAGAAGTGAAATATTCTCACTCCAACATCCTTCCTTGTGCTGATGGGTGCAAGAGGTAACACCAGGGAAATGGTGCCAGACTATCTGGCAAGGCAGCATGGACTACAAGATGCACCAATGGCACTATACAGTCCTGTGCTTGCTCAAGACAGCAGTAGAATGGAATGGAATGGAATGGAATGGAATGGAATGGAATGGAATGGAATGGAATGGAATGGAATAGAATAGAATAGAATAGAATAGAATAGAATAGAATAGAATAGAATAGAATAGAATAGAATAGGATAGGATAGGATAGGATAGGATAGGATAGGATAGGATAGGATAGGATAGGATAGGATAGGATAGGAATAGAATAGACCAAGTTGGAAGAGACCTTCAAGGTCATCGTGTCCAACCTATCATCCAACACCACCTAATCAACTAAACCATGCAACCAAGCACCCTATCAAGTCTCCTCCTGAACACCTCCAATGATGGTGACTCCACCACCTCCCCGGGCAGCCCATTCCAATGGGTAATCACTCCCTCTGTGTAGAACTTCTTCCTAATCTCCAGCCTAAACCCCCTGGCACAGCTTGAAACTGTGTCCTCTTGTTCTGGTGCTGGCTGCCTGGGAGAAGAGACCAAACTCTGCCTGTCTACAACCTCCCTTCAGGTAGTTGTAGAGAGCAATAAGGTCTCCCCTGAGCCTCCTCTTCTCCAGGCTAGTACTGGCTCCTAACCTTTTCAGCAGGATAAGCTGCACACGCACGTCCCTCCTGGTTTTCCTCTCATGACTCCCAGCTCAGTGTAACTGAATTTTCTGGGCCAGCTCTTCTAAATTTGTACAAGTATCCAGGGAGCTTTAGTAAATAACAAAGTAAATATTTGTTTTCAGTATTTGTCTTTCAAAAAGACAAGGAGGCAGCGACATGCAACCATGCACAAGGACATGGCCACGCGTAGGGCCTGGGGTTGATTGTGGAGTACATCCCCACAGTGGAAAACGGAGGCTTGTTTTTATTACTGGAAGAAAAACTCCACCAGGATTAATGGGAGAAAGATTCCCCCCACCCCCCAACACTGAAACCAGAGACACTTGTGCTCCAGCAAATGTGTGTATTTGTGTACACTTGTGTATTTTTCTGACCACAGTCATCAGGCACCAAATCTCGCACTTACCAAAATAAAAAGAAGAGAGGGAAAATGCTCATTTCTAACCTGCAAGAGCAGAGCAACCCTGACCTCAGCCTGTGCTTCCCCAGTTGAGCTAACAGCATTCCCAACCCCCAAAATATGGAGGCAGCGCAGAATGGAAATGTTAAAGAGCCGTAATTCCAGAGGATGTGAATGGCTAATTCTGTACATTCAAATGAAACAGAGGGGAAATATACTGAATGGAGCCCATGTATAAGATCATATGAAATGTAAAAAGACTTGTTGTTCGGCGCACACACTGCCTCCTCAATCTAGTTCTGTTTAAATGCCCATTCTTCTCGTTTGGCATCTCCTTGTCCCTCGATGGCTGAATCAAAAGAGGAACGAAATAATGACACAAAGATTTTAAAAAACTCAGCCCCAGCTGCAGCAGGGAGAAGCCTGAAGCGAAACGTGAGAGCGTACGGCTCTTTGTTAAGGTTTCCTTGGCTATAGAATATGGTATATGAAACGCCTGGCGGATCCCGTTTGGTCCTATGGAGAGAGAGCTCTTAAGGTGGCTCCCTTGGATTTGGGGAGGGCTGCAGGAAAGCTTCCCTGCGTTTTCAGGCAGCAAGCATCCCACCTGCAGAGACCCCAGGGCCCAGGCAGCTCCCCTCCAAATGCCCTAGAGGCCCAGGGTGCTGTCTCCCCGGCGGTGGGTGGTCCAGCCTTTTTTGTGCTTTTTCTTCATTGTGGCTGCCACTTTAGATCAGGAAACCAAACTCGGTGCTTCTCGTTGGAAGATGGTTCCAATTTATATAGGTTTTCAGGAAAAAAATACGGGCTTTTTCCTGTGCCTCTGCAGCATTTTGTGCGTGTGCCTCCCCAGCCAGCAGAGCTGCGCACACAAGCAGCTACAAGCTGTTGGTGCAAGCGGAGCGCAGCCCACGCTCCCTGGCCACAGCCTTTCCTAAACTCTGCATTTGGAAGCTGGTGGAAAAGTTAATACCCTGACAACTGCAGAGACTCCAGTGTCACCAGATCAGCAGAGCTGGGGAAGAGCCAGAGCGAGGCTGCCTGTCACCTCCTGGCCTTCAGCACCCACATCCATGGGAAAGTTTGGCAGGGCCCTTTCGGGAGAGGGCACTACCCAGAGCATCCAGGTCATGAAGGTGGCTCTCAGAGTGTCCACTCACAGATCCCAGCCCTTGGGACATGCCAAGAGTAGGCTCTTTCTGGGAATTCCCTGTGGGAAAACCCAAGAGATGCTGGGATACGGTGAGCTGGCATCAGCACCGGAGGCTCAGTGGCCAGCCGATGCTACCTGATCAGGTATTAGAATCATTCGCTGGTATTGACGGGTTCTCTGCATTGCATATTACCTGGGACACACTCGGGCTGTGGAATCCTCCTGTGTTGTGCCCACTCCACCACAGAGTTACAAGGTACCCACTTCCGGGTCAGAACAAGCAGAGTGCTATGCTCAGACAGGCAGCAGGATGCTTCCCCGCAGTCTGCTCTGCTCTGCCTGGGAGGAAGACCTCTGCAAACCATCGGAGAGACACTTCCAAAGGCATCAGGTCACCCCAGGACCCTTGGCTATCTTGGCTATATCCCAGAAAGGACAGATTCCATGACTACCTCTACCCCTCCATCCTGCCAAGGCTGTGCCCGGGCCACATGTGCTGCCAGCACATCAGGAGACTTGTCATCTGCCTGTCCCCAGGGTGGTGAGGAGAAGCACATTCCTCCACGGCCACTGAAGCCACCTCATGACACTTGCATGCATGGCTGCCAGGAGGCTGGCATGATACAGAAGAGGACAGCCAGAGTGGCCATGTGATCCACTCGCTGCTATTCCTGGTCACCAGGGAGGCTGGAGGACTGTCACATGGAATGAGAATCACCTAGCTGCAGCACACAAGCCAGGTTAGTCCAGCTGTGGTGACAGCAAAGTCCTAATTAGTTCGTTGCATCAAACCAGCCAAACACAGTCATTACCCAAGGATGGCCTACGTGACGGGCAGGGCATACTCCCCTGATCCCTGCTTTCCAAAATGGGACCAGGAGAGCCAGACCAGCTTGCCTTGGAAAAGGGACATGCTGTGTGCTGTGCCCAGCAGGCAAACCAACTCCAGGTCCCGCAAACCACATGGGGAAAAACCAGCAAGACAAAGAGCCAGGAACAGAGCAAATAGCCAGAGCATGACTGTCCCAGAGAGTGAGGTCTCATCCTGCTCTCTGCATGGATGTGGAGTGAGTTTCTCTTACCCACTGCCACAGAGACCCAGGCACAGGATGGTAGGGCGTACACCCACTCCTCCATCCTGTTCCCCTCTGCCTGAGCCTGTAGGCAGACATGACCCACTCTTTCCCGAGGACTGAGAGCCAGGTACATGTCTGGAAGCCCCCGAACATGGTGGTAGTGGGGCAAGCTCCCTGTGTGCCCTCTGGTAGCTTTTCAGAGAGATGCTCTCCCCTTGAGCTTGGCCAGATGCTGCATGAGTGCCAGCTGGTGGGTCAGAGCCCTGCCACATACCTGCTCCCAGCAGCATTGGAGGGCAGCAGCGCTGCTGCCTCAGAGGTAGCGCAAGCAGGTTTGGCAGGGAACTATGTATCTTGGAGCTGCTTTCCCCATGGTGGTAGCTGGAGCCAATTCTGAATACTTAGCTGATTTAATATGCAAACAAAAATCCCTGGATTGTCAGCAATTCCAAGTAAGGGACCGTCTGCGGGCTTGGCAAACACACAGGGTGCAGGGAAAGCTGTGGCAGCCAGTGCTGCTCACAGGGTGGAGGTGAGAAAATCTAGCCCAGGCTGGGCTCCACTTCATGCTCTCTCTGAAGTTTAGCTGCTGTCCTTTGCTCAAGCCAGGCTCACATGGGGTGACAAAGTGTGCCCCAGTCCTCCCTGGACTTAAGCCCCATGAAGGCCTGTGCTGCTGGTGGCTTCAAGGTGCCGCAAGGTGTTGGGCCTGGCAGGCACCTTCTGCTGACCACAAGGTAGAAGCACCCACACTGCTGCAGGCTCTGCTGTCCTCTTGCATCACCTCCTGGCCCAGGGGACACCTCACTGTGGCTGGCTAGAGAGCCTCCATCTCATCTGTCTTCTGGACAAAGGGTTCTGCAGGATCCAGGCTGCTGCTGAAGTATGGAGACTGCTTTAGGGTGGCACACAGTAACCACCTCCCAGCACACAGAGATTGTACTTAACTGGTTCAGAAGAGGGGCGAGATGTCCTGCTGAAACCACTATGGGATTTAGATCAGGCAGGTGGGATCATCCAGGCTGGAGCAGGACCAGCAAACAGGAACTAGTGCCCAAATGATCTGCAGGATACCACCCCTGAGGCATGGCCAACCGTGCTGGGGGGTGGAGCAGAGAGGGGCCACTCTATTACAGGTGGACGCTGCTGACAATCGGGACCCATCCACTGTGAGCATTGTGCTTGGGCTTTCTGCAGGGTCCATGGCCCACACTGCAAGGTGGCTCTGCTCCAGCACTGTGACACAGGGGTGGCACAAAGGGGATGTGCCTCCAACAGGAACCAGATCAACATGCTGTTGGGAAAAGCCACATTACAGTTCCCTCATGGGGAGGCACTGCTCTCAGAGATCTCCTTCAAAGCTCCGCCTGAGCATCCTCTGCACCTCAGATGTTCTGCAGAGGGTAATTCAAGCCTCACCAATACAGTCAAAGCTGCCTCTGGAAGAAATTTTATCCCCCAGGTGGCAGGGTGGATAGGAAAGAAGCAATTCTTCCATATTACTGACTCCTGGGAACAGCAAGGGCTGTCTGTTCCGTGCTGCAGGCATGACCCACACCTGACCATGGGTCAGAGGGAAGGTTTTGGAGTTGTGTGCAGTCACTTCTGTTGCTCAGTCAGTAGCTAGCAATGCTAATGTCCTGCTCCCTACAGTGGGAAATCCCACCTGCAGCTGGAAGTGACCAACACATGCAGTTCCAGGTGATGTGTCAGAGGCTCCAAAAACAAAACAAGAAGGGGTTTTTCTCTCCTTATCTCAAAGCACCAAGCACTCATCACCTCAGCTTCTCTCCCAACAAACGGCAGCTTTTTCTTCTGGCCTTCCTCACCAAAGCAGACCTCTGGTGTAAGTAGGAGATCATGGGAGTGTGGCATGGGAGGCTGCAAGCACCCCCCACTGCACAGCAAAGTTGCAGAGAAGACGATGCCCCAGCACTGCCTTGCAAGGCCAGGCACAGAAATGGGCAGTGGGGAGAAGAGAGTTTGTCGACAGCAGAAGGTGGCTGTGCCTGCCAAGGCCCATCCTGGTCCAGCACCGACACCCTGGAGCTGCCAAATCCTCTCCAAGAGGCACCTGGAGAGCATCACCGGGGCACTGCATTGCCCAAGGTCCCGGTGGCAGCCCGGTGTAAAATGTATCGGGTCGCGTTCGTCGGGCTCCGCTGCGGGGGCCGCCAGGGAGCTCGGTGCGGCGGGAAGCGGGGCGGAAAGCGGGGAGGGTGCAGCGGTGTCGGCATCTCCACCGGGACACCTTAAAGTCGCTGCCTGCGGGCCGCCTCCCCGCCGCCCCGCTCCGCTCCTCGCCGGGAAGCAGCTGACTCGGGGCGGCTGCCAGCGCTGCTGGCTGCTGGATCCGGCCGCTGCAACGTGCAGCCTGACATGTAAACCCGGGCAGGCCTATGCTAATGGCTGGGGGAGGGCGCCTGGCGCAGGGGCGAGGGGAGCGGAGGTGGAGGCCGGAGCCCAGCCAGCAAATTCCGCCCCCCGCGCCTTCCCTTCTCCATCACCACCTCCCCGCATCCATCTGCCTCCCCTCCTCCTTCTCCATTCATAAATCCGGGCGGCACTGCCATCTACCGTAGCGTGTAGCGGCCAGCCCGCCGCCCTGCTCGGCCCACGGGCAGCCCCCCAAACCCACCGCCCTGCTCGGCCCACGGGCAACCTCCCAAGCCCACCGCCCTGCTGGGCCCACGGGCAACCTCCCAAGCCCACTGCCCCGCCTGCACCCCTGACCACTGCCTGTGACCCCATCACGCCCTCGTCCCAGCTGCACTCTCAACATCCCCACAAGACTTCCCACATGCTGGAAGGGCAATTTCATCCTTGCCCTGATTGCCAAGATGGGCCCTCTCCATCCAGCCCCTCACCCCAGCCTCAGGGGCTCAGGCTGAAGTTGGAAGGGTCTCCTTGCTGCAGCCGAGACGTGAGCAGCCAGTCCCACTGCTTCCGACCAAGCAGCTAGAAATCAGGAGGTGACCAAGACAGCGGTTGCCTACCTCTACTCTCTGGTCTCTCACCCTTAGGAAAACCTAAGGGTGTTTTCAAGCACCTCCTTAAAGTCAGAAATGCCTCTCCGCAAGGGGAGAGGGGAGATAAAACCCCAGCTTCTCCTGTAAGGAGCCATGGGCCTGAGGCTTTAATAAAAAAGATGAAAGTAGCATGTGCTTGCCAGGAGAAGGGTGTTAGTCATCAGCCATAGTCTCTGCTCAGGAAGAAACCCTCCCAAGGCCAAGTAGCCCCCTCCGGGAGGAGACACTGAGGGCGATTTGTTTGGTCTTGTTCCACATCCATTACTATCGCTCACAGAACTAAAGTCTTGTCCCCACCACCATCAGGGGAAACGCTCTAAGTCCCCATTCACTTTCTTTCCTTCCTTTCCTTCCTTCGGGCTCATGGATGAGTGAGCAGGAGCAGTGGGCTCCCTGGCCGAGTCCCTGCCCTGGCAGCATCTCAGCTGACACCAGCTTCCTTTTGTTGAACAGAACTCACTCTGCCAAGACTAAAACCACAAGGGAATGGAAGAAGGGGGTGAATTTGGTCCAGCCCAACAGAACAACCTGCAGGCAGGTCAGTGTGTGCAATGCATGTAGAGGTAGGAGGTAGGAGACCTCACACTTGAAGCTGAATAGGAAGCACTGTCTGAGCATCTCTACAGGGAAGACAGAGAGAGGGAGGGAGAGGGAGGAAAAAAATCTTGTGAGTGCAGCGTTTGCAAAATGAGCTGGCAGTAAATAGCTGGAGGATAGACAGCATCTCTGTACGTGAGGCGCAGCACGGAGAGCTGCACCTGAGCAAGGCTGGGCCACCCCTCGCTCCGGCATAACACGTCACTCACTGATGCATCCTCCCCAGCCTTCCCTCTCTCTGTACCGGCTCCCCTGCCTCCACCACGAAAATGCAGCAGGAAAAATGGGTTCCCCCTTACACTTGGTGCAGTCGCAAAGCAGAAAGGCAGGAGACGCACAAGTGAACTTGATTCAAGGTTGAGCTTGTGCCTGCCTCGGTTCCAGGGGGTGTTCAGCAACACGAACCCCCTGATCCCTTTTTCCTGCTGAGAACCCACACCCCCGTCAGCTCAGCCTCTCCCCACGCCCCTGCTCAGGCGCTTTCTTTCCGCAGCAGCAGCAGCCGTGCGGCCAGCACTCCCTGCTTGCAAGTGTGGCTCTCGCTACCGAAGTCCCTTTGTTCCCCTGGCAGGGCAGCCTTCCTCTGCGTGTTCCAGCGGGAAGCTAAGGCCCAGCACAACTCATCTCACCTCGAGTGCTCCGGGCAGGAGACCACCTCCTCTCCCATCCCGGCAAATTCACATAGCACCTGAACAACGTAGCTCCCTCCCTACATGCAGTGTGGAAAGGAGCAGAAGCCATCCTTCGTATATAGGCAGGTGGGCGAGGGGGTACCAGTTATAGCAGGAGCAGCCCGTTCTTTGCGATTTTCCAGGGCTTCCTTCCCAGGCCCCCCGGGGCTGCCGGTCGCTGCCGGTCCCAGAGGCGCCGGCGAGCGGTCCCGCAGCCCCGCTCGGCGGGAAGGCCGGCACCCGCCTGACATCGTGTGGCCGCCGCCCGCCTTGCAGGGACGCGAAGCGGCGGCGAGGGGCCTGGGAGCGGTGCTGGGAAGGGAGGCTGAGCGAGAGTGGGCACAGAGGGGTTCGCCCAGACCCCCTTCTGGGAAGAGCAAAGCCAGGAGAAGCGAGGAGAAATCACAGATCGAGAGCCATGCCTGGCTCTGCTACCCGCCATCCCGGGATAGAATGTTGTATACTTTAATAAAGCAGCACACGTGTCCCAGCAGTTTCCATAGGTGCCCATGGATTCATCCCAGTGTGTCCAGGAGGTAAAGAATTTCTATTTACTGCTAGCTAGTGCCCCAGACTGGTGTGAGCATGCAAGACCTCTCTCTCCGTGGGCAACGTGACAGCAGGAGCTGCTGTGATAATGCCTCAACAGACAAGGGGCCCGTAAGAACATCCATGTGGATTCCAAGCCCTCAGAGAGTCCTCTGCATTGCACAGCAGGCCTTTCCCCTGCCCTTCCACACTTTTCCTCACCTCTTGCCAGGAGTGTGAATTTTGACTTCCTGAAGCACAAAAGTTGAAGTCTCTGCAGGGGCTTCACAGAAATAACCAACTCCATGGTGTGCTTGTTTGCTGTGCCCACCTGTGAGGGTGTGAGGGTCAGAGTGGCCCTGTGTGGTGCACGTTTGTGACATGTCATGGTGCCTGTGCCAAGTGTCATACACTACTGCAGGAGTTGAAACACCCCATTAATTCCCTCTGCTTAGAGCTGACTCTGCAGCATGTCTGAGGCACCATCAACAGCTACAACAATACAACACCCTTGCCCACAGAAGGTCCAGCAACAGCTGGGCACAGGTGTGGAAATCACACTTCCTGGAGAAGCAGGAGGCATGGCTCCAATTTTCATCCAAGGAGAGTTACTGACCTTCAGCATACCATCCTGCAGGGACAGCTCATTCTGTCTTCATCCCTGAAAAAGCTGCTAGGATGCTGGGGGCACAGGGAGATATTTGCTGAGAGAGCTTCAAGAGTCAAGCTACTTTGGAGCAGGCAGCCATTATTCCAGGAGCTCACACAGGAACCCAAGTAAAGCCCTGGAACACTCATGGAAAGGCTTATCTCCATTCAGGAGGGGATCCTTCGAATTGTTTTAATTATCTGCCTGCCTTCTCCATTTTATGAATCCCAGTGGTTGTCCTACCCTTACTCATCTTTGGACTTTGGGAAGAGACCTCCAATTCCCACCAAGTGCTGAGCATGGTCCCCAGCTTAGCTCTCCTGCAGGTACATCAGCTGTGCCTGGGAGCTAGTGACCCTTAATCCTGCTGTACTGATCACAGCATTTACAACCTCCCCTGGGCTTTTCCAGCTCTGCCCACCTCTGCAGTGAGAGAGACCATTTAGAATAGAATAGAATAGAATAGAATAGAATAGAATAGAATAGAATAGAATAGAATAGAATAGAATAGCATTAGCCAAGTTGGAAAATACCTTTGAGATCATCGAGTCCAACCTATCACCCAACACCACCTAATCAACCATGGCACCAAGCACCCCATCCAGTCTCTTCCTAAAAATCTCCAGTGATGGTGACTCCACCACCTCCCTGGGCAGCCCATTCCAATGGCCAATCACTCTCTCTATGAAGAACTTCTTCCTAACATCCAGCCTAAACCTCCCCTGGCACAGCTTGAGACTGTGTCCTCTTGTTCTGCTGCTGGTTGCCTGGGAGAAGAGACCCACCCCACCTGGCTACAACCTCCCTTCAGGTAATTGTAGAGAGCAATAAGGTCTGCCCTGAGTCTCCTCTTCTCCAGGCTAATCAACCCCAGCTCCCTCAGTCTCTCCTCATAGAGCTTGGGCTCCAAACCCCTCCCCAGCTTTGTTGCCCTTCTCTGGACACGTTCCAGCAACTCAACATCTTTCCTAAACTGAGGGGCCCAGAACTGGACACAGGGCTCAAGGTGTGGCCTAAGCAGTGCTGAGTACAGGGGCAGAATGACCTCCCTGCTCCTGATCCAGGCCAGGATGTCATTGGCCCTCTTGGCCACCTGGGCACACTGCAGGCTCATGTTCAGCCTACCATCAACCAGTACCCCCAGGGCCCTCTCTGCCTGGCCGCTCACCAGCCACTCTGACCCCAGCCTGTAGCACTGCCTGGGGTTGTTGTGGCCAATGTGCAGAACCCAGCACTTAGTTGTGTTAAATCTCATTCCCAGGCCTTCAGCTGGATCTCAGTCAAGACTCTCTGTTTCTCAGAGCCCGGGACAGAGCTTGGTCTCACTGTTGAGGCTGCTGACAATAGTGTGCTGCTGCTATAAGCTGCTTTCTCAGCTCCCACCTTGGTTTCTCTGAACTGGCTGCTTTTCTGAGAGATTTCAATGCGATACTCTGCCCCAGCACGTCCCTCTGGCCTGAGCCCAGTGGAGAGAACCAGAGACATGCAGACGGCTCATTGTAGGGGAACCGTTTTGATTAAAAGAGCTGCTGCAGTCAGCAGGGCACAGGCTTCTTTGGGGACATGGGGAGGAGAGCAAGCTGGATGAGTGGCATGGAGGGAAGATGTGCCTGCTTGGGGTTAACTCTGGACTCATCAGGTTTGCAATGAAATTTGGAAGAGGTGCTGGTGCTCACTTCACACTGGCCTCACCATGGGATCGATTCTCCTGGCAATGCTTAGAGTGCCCTGAAAGCCCAGTGAAAACTGAGGGACTCCCTCTCCCAAATTCAAAACATTTGCTGCTCCCCAATACCAGTTCACCTCCTGGCAGAGAAGGACGATATCTGTGTACTGCTTATGGGTGTTTGAGGGTACAGGAACCTCATGCTGCCTCTCCATCTCTGTCACAAAAGGAAGATAAAAGCTCAAAATGGCCCTGCACCAGGGAGGGTGTTGTAGCATGGTGAGGAGCCACCACAGCCACCTCCTGGAGGTGGGAATCACCACTAGGTCTTATATCCTTCCTGCTGAGCTGCAAAACCTCACTGTGTGCTCATCTCAGGCAGCAGAGGGGATCCCTCCTGGCCAAGGCTATGCTAAGAAGATCAGAAACAAATTCTGAGGGGGAGCAGCATTTGAGAAGGAATTAGGCACAGGAAATTTTCTTCACATTCAAGTATGGGATCTCATGGGACTGAGAGGCTTGAAAGAGTCCCAAGCCCAGGTGTCCATCCTAAAGAGCATCTCTCAGGCTGGCCCTTAGCTAGCGCCTAGTCTACCCTTTCACCTTCATCTGACGTTCTTGGGTTGCTCTGGAAGAAAGCTCCCAGACCATGTGGCTCTGAATCAGGATGTGCCTCCCTCCGAGCACTCTCCAGGCCCATTTTCTGCTCCCGGAACAGCTGCGGAAACCAACAGCCAGGCCATCCATGCTGTGCCTGCCTGCAGCTGTTCCTTGGCAAGCGTCAGAGGTAGAGCAGACTCCAGCCTGGCACAGAGGCAGGTGCCATGATGTCGAGTGGCATTATGCTCCTACCCTGGCGAGAATGTGTCCTGCAGCCTCCCCACCTCAGCTAGCAGCAACCTGTCCACATGAAACCACAATTACATGGCAGGCAGTGCAGGGAGCATTTCTAGCCCATGCCACCAGTCACTGTGAAGAGATGCATTTGCTGAGCAGTGCCAGCAAGGCAAAGGGAGCACGTCAGGAGGATGGGTGTTCTCGGCAAAGCCCGGTGAGGCAGCAAGGAAAGGGTGGAGAACGACTACGTGATGCTTCTCAGGGAGAACTGATCTTATTAATAAAAGCTGCTTCTTCCCAAGGCCTTGATAATCTCTCCTGCTGCAGATTATTTACAGCTGTGGAATTTAATACTCCAATGAACAAAGCTCCCTGAAGCAGAGAGGGAGCGAGTGGACTGTTAACCCTTCTGCATGGCACCAGGGGCTTTCAGCATGGGTTTGATATCTCAATGCAGCAGAGCCACAGGCTGGTGCAGCCCCACCAGGTCGCAGCACCTTCATGCTGTGTCATCCAAGCCAGGTGGATGCATGGCAGAAAGTCAGCCCAAAGCCTGTTCACACATCCAACACCTGGACGTGGAGAACACCTCTTAAATAAAGACAGGCCAGGCAGTAGTGCTTGGAGGCAGAACCCAGGCAGGGCTGTGGGCTGTGTTGTCAGCATCACACCACAGGGTAACTACTTGACCTTACAGATACTGTGCCAACAAACTCAGCCCCCAGACTAAGAAGATTGTTGTCCCCAGCTAAGTTATCCACCCCACATGCTTAGTGTCAGGCATGTGTGAAACTGAGTCAGCTAAGCCCTGGGAGCCTTGCTCCAGGTCTGTAATACCAATGGGGCCACGAACTGCAGCACAGCACTCCACCTGCCTTCTCTGGGAGCAAAAAATCCATGGTTAAAGTATATGCTTTAATATGCCCTGAAAGGTGCCCACTTCCTCATCTTGTCTTGAGATTCAGTGTGTCTCAGGATAACGGCATGGGACTCATCAGACTTGTTTTACTTGCCTGAACAGTCCCCCTAGATACAGCTGATTTAGATGAAGAGAAAACGGGGTGAGCTTGAGGCACAGCCTGGCAAAAGCAGGGGCGAGAGGGATGCATAGTAAGGCCTGGTGGTCCTACCAGCATCTTAGCCTGGTTTGAGCGTGTTCATTGCTGAATGAGATGGGCACAAGAGAGCAAGTGAAGGAAGGGGTAGATAAAGTGATGGAGAAAGGTACACACCAGGCCTCACTCACATGCTAAAATCCACTAACCACCCCATGACAAAGTGGAGCTGTAAATGCAGCCTGGTTTTGATCTCCACCTCTCTTAGCATGCTCGAGACATTGCCCAAAGACTACACAAACCCTTGGTCCCATTCTGCACAGCATGCTTTAAAAGGCCACAGTGGCACCCCTGCCATAAACTACATGATTATAATCTCCAGATGCAATACACACTCCACTATCCACCTCACACAACCCCTGGTTGAAAAAGCAGAGCTATGGAGGAATTCAGCTGGGAACTGGTGTCCTCTCAGTCAGTAAAAGCACTGCTCCTGAACTGCAGGAGACACTGCGGTGCCCAGCCTTTGCACAGTGCTCCAGCAGCCAACACCTGCCCTAAAACCACAGTTATGTGCCCCCCAGTCACACATCCACTTTGCTCTTGACACTTCCTTACAGCCCCTCTCACTCCTGATTGATACCATCTGGCAAGGATATTCCAGGGCTCTTCCCCATCCTTCAGCCATCCCACAAAGCAGGATCTGGAGGTTGTGGAAGGGAGCTCAGCCCAGCCTCAGGTGGGCCAAAATAACCACAGAATAACCCATTAACTCTGCATATCCCCATTCTTAAAAGGTCTGCAGAAGCACAGGATACCACCTGCCAGCCACCACTCTGTGTTGGCACAGGCCTTTGCCATTGAGTTTGCCAGCAAGAAGCACAGGCTGCTGTGAGCACATGGAGTGGAGAATCTCAGCAGTGAAGAAGCTCAGGGAGCAGGGGAAGGATGGATCTTGTCCTGCAGAGCCCAGTGGATGGTTGGAGACTCTCTTGCAGACAGGAGGCCAGCCTGGCTTCTCTCTCCCCACTGCCCCAGTGCCTGAGCTGACAAGCCTCCAGGACAGAGCTGCCTCTGTGGGTCTGGATTTGATGCCCTGGAGGCCTCTGTGTCCTCAGCTCACCCTACTGCAGGTGAGGCCTCCTGGGGACCTTTTCCTCCTCTGCAAGGCACATCAAGGGGAAAGAAGCAGGCTGGTAAAGCCAGTTAAACCAGTTATTTACTGCTTTTAGCGTCATGAAATGAAGATGCAAGGCTTCCTAGAGATGTCATGGGCCTCCCATAGAAGGGCCAAGAGCCAAACATCAACATCAGGAAACAAGGGCAAAGATAACATCTAACATCCTACCACCTCACATCCTACCACCTCTTCTCCTCACTTTATCTACCCCTCACTTTATCTACCCCTCCAAGCAATGAGTTTTGTGCCATCAGTGAAGTGGAGCCTTTCCCACCATTCTTCAGACACACATGGGAGATCTTAGGGCTTTGTTTTGAAAAGGCACATGGACATGGCTGCAAGCAAAGGTCAGGTGGCTGGGCAGCATGACATAAGTTTCTTTTTTCCAGGCATGCATGAATGCAAAAGCCCAAAAGCTCATCACATAGAAGTAGCAGCCTCTCCTGCACTGGAGAAGGGTTCCACCATCCCAAGTGTCCTGTGCATCCCAGACAGCTTGGACCAGACCACAGGGCAATGTTAAAGTCAGGGCAAAACAGCATCCAGGGAAGCCAGGCAGGGCTCCATTAGGGATGACCTGAAGCATGGTGATAAGACACACACTGTGATCTGTTTGGTTTTTGCCACTCCTGG
The DNA here is from genome assembly GCA_033816785.1 of Picus viridis. Lineage (NCBI taxonomy): Eukaryota > Metazoa > Chordata > Aves > Piciformes > Picidae > Picus > Picus viridis. The sequence goes on from CM066578.1 coordinate 11,193,713, forward strand.
TCAGCCAAGAGAAGTGTGCTGTTGTCAGTGCCTCTAGGGACCACTCTCTCTCAGCATAGGGTGCCTGTTTGGGTGAGCAGGACCAGGCTTGGCAGTACCAGCATGTCAGGGAACACCTGATCTCTGCCTACCTCCCACATGCAGGAGGTGGAACATGCTTCCCCGGTGTACATACCACTCCTAATGCTCGGAGATTCAACACACCCAAGTGCCGGGTTCTGCACAGTGGCCACAACAACCCCAGGCAGTGCTACAGGCTGGGGTCAGAGTGGCTGGAGAGCGGCCAGGCAGAGAGGGCCCTGGGGGTACTGGTCGATGGTAGGCTGAACATGAGCCTGCAGTGTGCCCAGGTGGCCAAGAGGGCAAATTGCATCCTGGCCTGTATCAGGAAGAGTGTGGCCAGCAGGAGCAGGGAGGTCATTCTGCCCCTGTACACTGCACTGGTTAGGCCACACCTTGAGTCCTGTGTCCAGTTCTGGGCCCCTCAGTTGCCCCTCAGTTTAGGAAGGATGTTGACTTGCTGGAATGTGTCCAGAGGAGGGCAACAAAGCTGGGGAGGGGTTTGGAACACAAGCCCTATGAGGAGAGGCTGAGGGAGCTGGGGTTGCTTAGCCTGGAGAAGAGGAGACTCAGGGGTGACCTCATTGCTGTCTACAACTACCTGAAGGGAGGTTGTAGACAGGCAGAGGTTGGTCTCTTCTCCCAGGCGCCAGCACCAGAACAAGAGGACACAGTCTCAGGCTGCACCAGGGGAGGTTTAGGCTGGAGGTTAGGAAGAAGTTCTATACAGAGAGAGTGATTGGCCATTGGAATGGGCTGCCCAGGAAGGTGGTGGAGTCACCATCATTGGAGGTGTTCAGGAGGAGACTTGATGGGGTGCTTGGTTGCATGGTCTAGTTGTTTAGGTGGGTTGGATTGGTTGATGGGTTGGACGCGATGATCTTGAAGGTCTCTTCCAACCTGGTCTATTCTATTCTATTCTATTCTATTCTATTCTATTCTATTCTATTCTATTCTATTCTATTCTATTCTATTCTATTCTATTCTAAAATGTTCCTCATTTCAGAGCTGAGAAGGCATCACCATGATTTTCAATACCTGCATCACATTGTTCCAGAAATGGGAGAAAGGTTTATTTTCACTTCCTCCAGCTCAGCTCGAAGTCTCACAAGCTAGAGCAACAAATCCTTTAATCCAAGAGAGGTATCTAATATGAGAAACCATTCTGCCACAGTCACAACTGGAGTCCATCAGAGGAGGTATGGTTCAGCGTCTGAGCCACATGGCCATGGTTATGACCTCTGTGATGGCACTTTTTGACCAGGGATGGACATTACAGGGTGATGCTACCATACGTGGGAGGTTTCAGCTTTCAAGAGCTGAAGGTCAGCCACCATCCACATTTATACTGGGGAGTTAGAGCAGCAGGAAGCCCATCAAAGCATTGCCCTTGGTTTTGGTATGAGGACAGCCCCAGCTGGGAGGACTGCTATACAAAGTGTAGGACATGAGAATTTCCTTGGGATGGCTCAGCCCTGTCTCATTCCTTTCCCTGCCCTAGCAGATCCTGGCAGAAAAAGCAGCTGGTTGGCTTTGAATGCATCTTCACCTGCTTTCCCTGCATTTCACAGGCAGCCTAGGGTACAGCTGCTGTTAGGGTGCCACCAGAAGCACCCTGGTACCCAGGACAATATGCCCACAAAGCCCTTCCCACGCAGTCCAGACGCAGTCCTGCCCACAGAGCTCACCATGCCATGCCTCTAGAGAGTAAGAAAGGTCTGGGGTATGATCTTAGACCAAATGACTTTGAATTTGCTTCAGAGGCTTTGCCTTGCTCTGTGTTACATCTTAGGGCCTGTGTGTTTATTTTCCAAGAACCACATTAGGTTCATGGAGTTTACAGCCCTCAGACATTTCCAAAGCAAGCTCATATTTCAGACGCCCGAGGGACTGCTTGTCTTTGGTGTCTACACCACTGTAAGCCGGCACATCACTTCCCAACCTTTCAGAGAGGGCATGTGCATTACCCATACTGAGCATGCTCACCCTAGCTGGCAGAGAGGTGAGTGTTGGTTCATTTGGAGCTGCCTTGAGCAGTGAAGCTTGCTGGTGCCCTGGAGCAATGAATTCTGTGGCATAGCTTGTGCTTTGGGTGAGAGGGAAAAGGAGAAAAAAAACCCTAATTTTATTTTCCCCACCAGCCCATTTGACTGAACATGGCCTCTGCTGCACTCTCAGAGAGGGTGAATGGGTGGGCCTGATGTGCTTGCTCCACATCCTTCTTTTCGTCCTTCTGTCCTGAGCCCTCATTAACCTTCTCTCCAGACTAGACATTGCTGAGTTTTCCAATTCTATTTTCTTGTTAAAGGCTATGTCTGCAACAAGCCTAGGAAAATCCCATCCCCTGCCCATGACAGCTTCTGAGCTAAGCTGACCAGCCTAGCACACACTAGCTCACTTGAGGCTCCACCAGTGATTTATGCAACATCAGTAAGGCTAAATCCAGTATTGTTTGATACTCCATTTCTTATGCTGGAGACCACAAGAAACTGATCAGAAAATGAGTTGACAAAGCTGCAGTTGGTGCTAATGCACTCATTCTGCCCCTCTACTCTGCTCTGGTGAGACTCCACCTGGAGTACTGCATCCAGTTCTGGAGCACCTATTACAGGAAGGATCTGGAGGTGCTGGAAGGTGGCCAGAGAAGGGTCACAAGGATGATCAGAGGGCTGGAGCTCCCCTCCTATGAGGACAGACTGAGGGAGTTGGGTCTGTTCAGTCTGGAGAAGAGAAGGCTCTGAGGAGACCTTATTGTGGTCTTCCAGTATCTTAAGGGGGCTACAAGAAAGCTGGGAAGGGACATTTTAGGATGTCAGGTAATGACAGGACTAGGGGGAATGGAAAAAACTAGAAGTGGGTAGATTCAGACTGGATATTAGGAAGAAGTTCTTCCCCATGAGGGTGGTGAGACACTGGAGCAGGTTGCCCAGGGAGGTGGTAGAAGCCTCATCCCTGGAGGTTTTTAAGGCCAGGCTGGATGTGGCTCTGAGAAACCTGATCTAGTGTGAGGTGTCCCTGCCCATGGCAGGGAGGTTGGAACTAGATGATGCCTGAGGTCCCTTCCAACCCTAACAATTCTATGATCATGTGATTCTATGTGAGAACCCTTTGGGCAACAATCAGAGAGGCTTCAACCTCAGGGCTCCAGCCCAGCAGCACTCCTATGCTCCCTCCAGGCTTTTCACATCTTTCAGCCCCTTTAGGTTTTCCAGTACAAGTGTCCAGCTCATACCAGTCTCCCTGATGCATTCCTGTGCAGACTACCTGAGGTGATCCTGCTTCAGCAGGGGGTTGGGCCCAATGATCTCTGGAGGTCCCTTCCAACCTCTAATGTACTGTGATACTGTGATAATTTTAGCCTTTTGGAAGGCTTTCAGTACTGTTCACCTTTCCATTCCCAAAAGAGATGATTGAATTGCCCCTTCTCAAAACAAGATGCTTTCAAATCCCAGCTCTTTCTATGCTGTCTTCTACCTCTGTGTGTGTCTCAAATTGTCACCAACCCTGGATGTGCTTAAAGGTGGTTTAGACGTGGTGCTGGGGGATATGGTTTAGGGGTGAACTTTGTAGAATAGAAAGGGTTATGGGTTGGGCTTGATGATCCCAAGGGTCTTTTCCAACCTGAATCTTTCTGTGATTCTGTGATGGATGCTTTCCCCCTGCCCATGTCTATCTCAAACAGTAGCTGCAAGATATAAACAGCGAGGCCCTGGGTCCAGCTGTTTCCCAGTTCTCTCTGCTTTCCCTGGGTCATGTGAATCCTCAGTCATATCCAGATGAGAAACATATGCCTGAAAAAATTACTACCCTCATCTGTCTCACCAGGTCTTGCAGGGTCCTCCTGATGCCTCTCTGCCAGTAGCCAGGTGGAAAATGCTGCTCAGCCTGCAAACATCACTCACTGCCTGAATCTTGGCAAGCCCTTCCCTCAGGAAAGGTGATGTGGCATCAGCCTCCAGGTGAAAAGGCCCCAGCAGGGGTTTCAATGCATTTTGAGGGGTTGTTTTGTATCAGGAGAGTGGCCCAGTTCCAGCCTCCCCAAGAGAGCTGTGCTGCATCCCCCCACTGCCTACCTCTGCCCCCTGCCTTGCAGCCCCCTGCCCCCCAGAAGCCAGCACCCTGCACCTTGGCAGGGCAATGTGTCCCTCCTCTCTCTGTCATGAGCAGTTACCAGCCCTGTGAAAGTCACAGGGCTGCTTGCAGACTCATCTTTCCATTGATTTCCCTAGTCCAGCTTGCCCTCACCAAAATGTGACAGGATTTAGATGTGATCCCGCCACTCCCAGCCACTCGGCATCTCTCCATGGAGACAGGGCTCAGCCCTGGCCAGAGCTCCCTGGGTCTTGCTGAGTCTTTCCCCAAGGGACCAGGTCAGGCCTCGTCAGCCTGAGGTCTCCATCTTCTTCCTCCTTGCTGACTATGGTTCCAGAGCCGTGCTGTGGGCGGGTGGCTGGGGAACGTGCTGACAGAGGGAGATTCCAGCTCCAGCATCAGGCAGGCTTAAGGGCCAGCCGAGCGCCGCGGAGGGCGGTTTGGGCAGCGTGCTGGGCACACCATCGTGCCCACATTGCCACCTAGCCTCCTGCTCTGGGATGTGCAGCTTGCCACCCTCACCGCTGCCAATCAAGCACCATTCACTCTGGAGCAGAGTCTGGGCTCTGGCTGCATTGCCCTCAGTTCAGCTGGGGGTTTGGCCATCTGCCTTTACTCTCATCATCTCCCTCTCTTCCCAGCCCCAAACGGCACTAACTGCCTCCCCTAGCTCTGCAGTCACAGAATCATAGAATTGTTAGGGTCATAAGGGTCCTCAAGGACCATCTAGTTCCAACCCCTCTGCCATGGGCAGGGACACCTAATACTAGATCAGGTTGCTCAGAGCCACATCCAGCCTGGCCTTCAAAAACTCCCGGGATGGGGCTTCCACCACCTCCCTGGGCAACCTGCTCCAGTGTCTCACCACCCTCATGGGGAAGAACTTCTTCCTAACATCCAATCTGAATCTACCCATTTCTATTTTTGTTCCATTCCCCCTGGTCCTATCATTACCTGACACCTTAAAAAGTCCCTTCCCAGCTTTCTTGTGGGCCCCCTGATGATGCTGGAAGGCAGTCCATCCACCCTGCTGGCACAAGGCCACAAGACAGGGCTGCCTGTGTTCCAGCCTCAGTCTCCAAGCAGATGGAAGACATCAGCTTCCCTCCGCATCCCTCCACAATAATCTGTCTCGCACACTTCCTTTCAGGGACACCCCCTTCTCACAGCCAGATAATCTCCAGTGCTCTCCTGTTTTTTTCCTGTCCCCAGCCCTCACCAGAGAGCCCCACTGTATGTCTTTTCTGGGGAAGCATCTCCCCTAAGGCCATCTCTCCCTACCCATGCAGGATGCCCTAAAAAAATACCTCTCTCCCCCAGTTCCCATAGAAAAATTCTTGGGCACAAAGTCCCCACCATTGCCAGGGCAACAGGCACCCCCTAGGGAGCTTCATCTGACGCAGATCCCATATCCAAACACATAGGCATGGATGGCAACCCAGGGGCCCAGTCAGAGCTGACAAGGAAGGGCAAGAAGCCCCTGGGAAGACTCTTGCCTTTAGCTTTCCCTTCCTTCTGCAGCGGGTGACAGCTCCCCCAGAGGCCGCACGGAGGCTGACAGAATTCCTCCTCAGCACCATCTCACACTGGGAAATTTTCCCATTTACCATATAAAATCATGTTGATGGCAGAAATACAGAGAGCAAGGGAGACAATGACCTTCCAGCAGCAGCTGAGGTCGGTGGTGTTTTGGTTTTCCTTCATTTCTTCAGGGAACCACCCCAGAAGCCTGTAGCCATCCTTCCAGAAAAGGCCCTGCAAATATTTCTACCCCCAGGGGAAATCCTGTCTGATTTCCTAGCAGGATGGATGCACAAGGGAAAACCTCCCGTTTCAGGACAGCTCAGTCTCAGGCAAATCCCAGAGAGGGATGCTGCCAGCCAGAGCTCAGGAAACCCAGCAGCTGCTCCAGAGACACCACCTTGCTGTCCAAAAGGCTCTGGCATGTCCAGAGCAGAGTGGGAAGCAACCTGGAAGTCAAAACCAAGCAGGTATTGTCTCCTGTGCCAAAACAGAAGGGAGGACCTAGAATATAGCTTGTCTGAAGGAAAAGAGAGAAAGCCTAGAGAACCTACATCAGCCTGGGCTACTCCCAAGTAATTTCTCCTGCCTCTGTGGGCTCTGATGCCAGAGCAGTGTCAGGGCAGCCTCAGCTGAGCAATCTGCAGCTGTGGTGGGGCCAAATTCAGTGGCACATATGGCAGCAGGCTAAGGGCTCATCCATGAGCCAGGCCCTTTGCCCTCTGAGAGATGCTATTACAGGCAGTGCCTGGAATTTGGCAAGCAGAGAGCTATCATAGTATCATAGTATCAGTCAGGGTTGGAAGGGACCACAAGGATCAGCTAGTTCCAACCCCCTGCCATGGGCAGGGACACCTCACACTAGATCAGGCTGGCCAGAGCCTCACCCAGCCTGGGCTTAAACACCTCCAGGGATGGGGCCTCAACCACCTCCCTGGACAACCCGTTCCAGGCCTTCACCACCCTCATGGGGAAGAACTTCTTCCTCACATCTAGCCTGAATCTCCCCACCTCCAGCTTCATTCCATTCCCCCTAGTCCCATCACTGCCTGAGATCCTGAGAAGTCCCTCCCCAGCCTTCCTGTAGGCCCCCTTCAGATACTGGAAAGCCACAATGAGGTCACCTCTGAGCCTTCTCTTCTCCAGACTGAACAGCTCTAACTCTTTCAGTCTGTCCTCATAGGAGAGGTGCTCCAGCCCTCTGATCATCCTTGTGGCCCTTCTCTGGACACCTTCCAGCATGTCCACATCCCTCCTGTAATAGGGGCTCCAGAACTGGATGCAGTACTCCAGGTGGGGTCTCACCAGAGCTGAGGAGAGGGGGAGAAGCACCTCCCTTGACCTGCTGGCCACACTTCTCTTGATGCAGCCCAGGATCTGATTGGCTTTCCGGGCTGCAAGTGCACATTGAGAGCTCATGTTGAGCTTCTCGTCCACCAGCACCCCCAAGTCTCTCTCCTCAGGGCTGCTCTCCAGCCAGTCCCTGCCCAGCCTGGATTTGTGCCTGGGATTGCCTCAACCCAGATGCAGGACCCTGCACTTGGTCTTGTTGAAGCTCATGAGGTTGGCTTGTGCCCACCTCTCCAGCCTGTCCAGGTCCCTCTGGATGGCATCCCTTCCCTCCAGCGTGTCCACTGCACCACACAGCTTGGTGTCATCAGCAAACTTGCTGAGGGTGCACTCGATGCCACTGTCCATGGCACCCACAAAGATGTTGAACAAGACAGGTCCCAGGACTGATCCCTGAGGGACTCTGCTTGTCACTGGCCTCCACTGGGACATGGACCCGTTGACAGCCACTCTTTGGGTGCGGCCATCAAGCCAGTTCTTTATCCATCTAGTGGTCCATCCATCAAGCCCATGTGTCACCAGCTTGGAGCTGTCACCATGAGGCAGGAGTTTCTGCCGAGGCCACATTTCTCATTATGGAAAGAAGAGTAAAAACTGCAGGAGACACTATGGAATATGCTTAGCTTAGCTCAGCTGCCTGCAGCTCTGCTCATTAAGCACTGAGGTTAAGGATTGAGTTCCATGTATCAGTTTACTTAGAAAGCAAGCACCGCTTCGCATTTCAGTCTCAAGCATGTTGCATTGTCTTGCCTGCTTCCTCTCGTGCCCTCTCCCCATGATCTCTTCCCCAGCAAAATGCTGGGAAGTTATTAGGAAATATTCTGTGAAATGTTTAATATCCAACCAGCAGGGTCTGCACATCCCATAACTCTCATAGTCCTTATGGTCAGGGCAAGAAAAAGAAGAATTGTTTGCAGGCCCCCAGGTCCTATTGGGAGACACTTTGAGGCTGGAGTTGTTGCCAAGCAAAAACCTCAACAGTGAAGCAGCCCTTCAGATGAGCTATAAACCAGGCTAGCTGGGACCAAGATATTCCAGCTTGGTATGGGCCCTACTTCCACTGAGCCCATAGCCTTTCATGGAAACTAAATACTCCGAACAAGTGCAATTTGAAACTATGTTTGCCAGCCCCATGTGAAAGGAAGCCATCTTGTTCTGTTATCAGAAGGATTTACACTGAGCAAGTCTGAGCTCCTTCTGTCTGGAGGAAGGGCATGAGAGACACGGCAAGTAGCTTATGATTTGTTTAGGGGGGAAAAAAAGTCAAGTATTTGTTTATCTGGGGTGGGGGGGGGACTTTCAACAGGTGTGGAACATTTTCTAAAGCAAGAGCACACAGCTGTTAAAAGGCATAAAGAGGCTGTTAAAAGGCATAAAGAGGACCATCACAGTCACTACTTACTATAGTCTCTTTCTACACAACAACCCCATGCAGCGCTACAGGCTGGGGTTGGAGTGGCTGGAGAGCAGCCAAACAGAAAGGGACCTGGGGGTACTGAATGACAGCTGGGTGGACATGAGCCAGCAGTGTGCCCAGGTGGCATCCTGGCCTGCATCAGAAACAGTGTGGCCAGCAGGACCAGGGAAGTCATTGTGCCTCTGTACTCAGCACTGCTTAGGCCAAAGCTTGAGTCCTGTGTCTAGTTCTGGGGCCCCCAGTTTAAGAAGGACATTGAGACTCTTGAACGTGTCCAGAGAAGGGCAACGAGGCTGGGGAGAGTCCTTGAGCACAAGCCCTGTGAGAGGCTGAGGGAGCTGGGGTTGTTTAGCCTGGAGGAGGCTCAGGGGAGACCTTATTGCTGTCGACAACTACCTGAGAGGAGGTTGCAGCCAGGAGGGGGTTGGTCTCTTCTCCCAGGCAACCAGCACCAGAACAAGAGGACACAGTCTCAAGCTGCACCAGGGGAAGTTTAGGCTGGAGGTGAGAAGAAAGTTCTTCATAGAGAGAGTTGTTGGCCTTTGGAATGTGCTGCCCAGGGAGGTGGTGGAGTCACCATCCCTGGAGGTGTTCAAGAGGGGATTGGACATGGCACTTGGTGCCATGGTTTAGTAGTCATGAGGTGTTGGGTGACAGGTTGGACTCAATGATCTTTGAGGTCTCTTCCAACTTTATTGATTCTATGATTCTATGGGAAGGATCCACCACCCTGTTCCAGGCATCAGTGTCCCTGCAGGGCAAACACCGTGCATCGTCAAAGGGCCAAGAAGCCACTTGTAGAACAGCACTCATCCCGAAAGAGCACCTGGAACATCCCCCAGTGATCCCAGCACAATTCCCCCAGAGGACAAAAAGCAGTAAGCAACACCCTTGCATTGGGAGGCTGAGAGCCCTGGAGCTGTATAGTCTGGAGAGAAGGCAGCTGAGAGGGGATCTGATCAATGTCTATCAATATCTGAGGGCTGGGGTCAAGAGGGAGGGGACAGGCTCTGCTCAGTTGCACTCTGGGACAGGACAAGGGGCAATGGATATAAAGTACAGCACAGGAGGTTCCACCTCAACACGAGAAACTTCCTTACTGTGAGGGTGACAGAGCACTGGAACAGGCTGCCCAGAGGGGTTGTGGAGTCTTCTTCTCTGGAGACTTTCAAGAACCATCTGGATGCATTCCTGTGTGACCTGTGCTGGATTCTATGGTCCTGCTCTGGCAGGGGAGTTGGACTTGATGATCTCTGGAGGTCCCTTCCAACCCCTAACATCCTGTGATTACTCGGACAATGTAGTTTCCTGAGGCTGGTCAGGTGGAGAGCATAGGCTGCATCTCAAACCTGATCTCTTCACCTTTCCTTCCTACTTTTGCTTCCCCCTCTCTGGTATACTCTGTTCAAGTACACACCACTGAAGCTGTAGTCCATCATGCTCTCCCAGTTTTCATTCCTCCTAAAGACTTCTCTTAGGCAAAGACACAGAAACTAATCCTTCTATTGAATGTGGCCAAGGCACTGATAGTTCACTGTGCATCTCTCCTGCTCTGTTACCTATGAATCCATTTTTTAGATCCCAGCTCATTAGGACAGGGACTGTGTTTTGTTTCTTGTTTATGTGGAACTGGGAAAAGGGGCAAACCAAAGCATAAGTTGTATAACACAAGACATTGAAACTCTGGAACGTGTCCAGAGAAGGGCAACGAGGCTGGGCAGAGGCCTTGAGCACAAGCCCTGTGAGGAGAGGCTGAGGGAGCTGGGGCTGTTTAGCCTGGAGAAGAGGAGGCTCAGGGGAGACCTTATTGCTCTCTACAACTACCTGAAGGGAGGTTGTAGCTAGGTGGGGGTTGGTCTCTCCTCCCAAGCAACCAGCACCAGAACAAGAGGACACAGTCTCAGGCTGCAACAGGGGAGGTTTAGGCTGGATGTTAGGAAGAAGTTCTTCACAGAGAGTTGTTAGCCGTTGCAATGTGCTGCCCAGGGAGGTGGTGGAGTCACCATCCCTGGAGGTGTTCAAGAGGGGATTGGACGTGGCACTTGAAGCCAGGATTTAGTAGTCATGAGGTGTTGGGTGCCAGGTTGGACTTGATGATCTTTGAGGTCTTTCCCAACCTCATTGATAAATAAAATAAATAAGAAGGATTCTAATGTTTTCATTTTAATAATTGGAGACCTTATTAAGACCAGTGGAGCAGTAAGGGTGAAGGACCATTTCCCAAACAGACTGCAGATGTTCTGTGAAATGAATCCACATTCTTTTGGGGAAAAAAAAAAAGGAAAAGAAAAAGGTATTTCAAGACTTGAAACTAGTTGCTTTTAATTCTGAAACAGGAAAAGAGTTCTTATGAACCTCAACTTTTACACCATCTTCTAGGCCCAAGGAACAGCTAGTGTAGGAAAGGATATAAACAGAGATTGCCAGAGACCTTGCTTGGCTTTCACACAAAGTTACGGGCAATGGCCAATACTTTGGAGAACTCTCCTTCCCTCCGTCGCAAGATGTAAGGTATTGGTGTTTTTATTCTAGTCCCTACTGGATTCCCATTGTCTTCTATGAGTACCACGTTGTTGGAATCAAATCTAGGCGTCATGGTGGGGCCAGGCATCTTGTGCCCTACAATCAAGGCCTTCTTCTTTTCTCCTTTGATGGCCAAAAGGATGGTATCTCCCACTTTGCCAACTCCACTCTTGTTATACACGTGGATGCATTTTGGAGGCCGGTGGTAGGGCGTGTTCCCCAGGGAGCTGTTGTCCACCACTCGCACGCGGGTGAGTTTCTGTATTGCTTGGCATGCCCCAGTGACACTAGCAAAAGACAAGAACAAGAGACAGATCTCTTCAATGATCTTTGCAGAGCAAGGGCAAAGCCAGCACAGGGGCTTGCCATTACACAACCCACTGGGAAGGCGCCAGCAATAAATACATACCATACGGGCGGTGAGTTGACTGCATTCAACGTGCCCTTTGACAGCCAAATGCTGCTTTGGGCTTTGCACACTCTTCACTAAATGTCTAACATTAAATGACCAGCTGTTCTGAAACATGACTATAAGGTGGCATGAAGAGTGGCTTTCATTTACTGGGCTTTTTAGCCACTGCAGAAGATTACATTCAACTTTGATTTACAAGCAAAAAAATGTGCTTGCTTCTGCTACAAACAGCCTACAGGAAGCTAAGACTCCAGTCAGGCTCTTTCAATCTTGTATGCAGTCCCCAGCAGTAAGGACATTTCTGACCAACCTCCTTTTTAGTGATCTCCCTAAGGGCCTCCCATCCTATTCTGCTCTTAGGAGCTCTGAAATCCTGCAGTGTGTGTGTCAATCTGCCACCAACTAGAACCCAACTGACCAAGGGATCTGCTGCTTCTCTTCACAGGACACCACACAGAGACCATCAGAAAAGCAGGAAGATCCTTTCTGCTGCTAAACAACTGCTTTCCAGTAACATGCTGGCCAGACAGCTGCAGGCATCAGCTGAACTACTCAAATAGACAGCATATGGAATCAACCTAACATTCACCTTGCTTTGCAGAGCAGAAACAAACACAGTAAATGAAGACCAATGGGGACCTCAGGCCTCTCTGTGAAAACAAGGACTTGTGTTTGCAATGCTGCCTATGAGAAGGGCAAGTCATGCCCTGTGTACCAAACATGGTGTGGATAGACATAGAGCAGGCATTTTTACATGCAGAAAGTGAAAACCAGCTGGGTCAGTCTGCATTAGTGTAACTGCTGCCTTTCAAGATTAGTTTCCTGCAGCAGAGGCCTGCTCTAGCTTTTCACTGCAAGAGAACACCTCTTTCCTCTCTCATAAGTCACTTCCCTCTGCAAGAAGCCACACTGTCCCATCCCATCCCCCAGCAGGGACTGTGGAATACCACACTCTCTGTCCTCTGCCTGCCAGCTGTGGATGCACAGCAGGGAAGGCAGAAGGGAGAAGGCTGGAAAGGGACAATGGTGCTGTCACAGGAAGGACAAGGGGAAACCTAGGCGGGACCAAGTCCACAAAGTCTAAGTGTGATTGCCCAAGTACCACTAGGTAAGAGTAAACTGCAGAAGAACTTTTTCTTTCCTCTGTTAATTTCTGGAACAGACTTGGAGCAAAACCCCACCACATTCAAGGCAGACCCACTCCACAAGTTTCCCCATTAAGACTGCTGACATCCTGCAGTAGCACTGCTGACCTTGTGGACATTGTCACCCTCTCCCAGTCCACGTATATATATATATCCTTTAAGTGTCTACTGGCCAATGCTCTCAGGCAGCCCATTTACAGAGAAAGACAGCAAGACTTAGATACCTCCTCAAGATAGCTCCTGGAACTATCACACAACCTAGCCCTGAGCACTCTTATACCCCTCTCAAGACATAGAGAATAGTCATTCATGGATATGAATGACTTCAAACTGAAGCCCTGATGCTTTGAAGAGTTATATCCTACCGATGCCCCGGACATGCATCAAGTGTACTGTGGGACTGGGCTCTAAGTTTTGTGCAAGACATTGCAAAATATGTGAGTCCATAAATTTGAGAAGCTTTAAATGCCTTGAGCCTGGAAGAAGGACCTAAAGGAAAACAATCACACGGACACCTTTGAGGCACAAGGAAATTATTTTCCCAGTTATTTTCGATCTAAATAACTGAAATTATAAACTCTGGAAGAATTTTAAACACGTAGTTGGTTCTGCAACAGCAAGTGATGGCTGTAGCCTTGGGTTTTTTTGCACTTGGCTGAGAAACACCAGCATTTCCAGCTTCTGCTTGCAGGCCTTTGCATTGCCCTCCAAGGGCCTAGAAACCTCCTTACACACGTGAAAATGCAGAGTGCAGATCCCAGTCAGACTGGCTGAAAGCTGCATAGGTTGCTGTGTTTGGGCTTACTTTACAACGTGCAACCAGACAACTGAGAGGTATTTTTCTATTCCATTCTCTCTTTTGAACTAGAAACACTGTATCTTATGCTTGACCTACTTAACAGGATCTCTTTCAATCAAGAAACTCTCCCAAGAAAAGCAAAGCAAAAGCAAGATTCAAGAATTACCTGAAGTGTCGCTGGATCACTGTGCTGCTTAGATTGGTTAAGGATGAACCAAACCACTTATTCCAGAGAGCCATTTAGATTCTGGTAACCTGCCCTGTGTAAGAAACAAGACAATTACAAACAGAATTCATTTTGCATCCTTTCCCCTATGTGAATCACACACTAGAGCCTTAGCACCACTGCAAGCCACAGCACACGAAGCGGTAGCAGCATCTGCAGCATGCCACAAAGCAGATCAACAACCCCTGCCTGAATGCAGGGGACAACAGAATTGAGATGTTAAACTACAAAGCTGGATTCAGTATCACTGCATTTTAGTTTCCTGAACAGAGGTAAGGGCCCATCTGCATGCACTGTGAACCATGTAACAACAAGCAGGCTTGAGAATCTTGTATGTGAACTAGTTTGGAGGCTGCAGTGACTAGTAAAACTACCAGAGGTACCAATGCTACCTATAAAAACAAGCAAAGAGCTAGAGATAGCCTGAATACTGGCATCATAATGAATTTACCACACAAGAAACAAGACTGTGTCCAGTTCTTGGCCCCTCAATTTAAGAAGGACACTGAGACACTTGAATGTGTCCAGAGAAGGGCTGGGGAGAGGTCTCCAGCATAAGACCTATGAGGAGAGGCTAAGGGAGCTGAGGTTGTATATCCTGGAGAAGAGGAGGCTCAGGGGAAACCTTACTGCTCTCTACAACTACCTGAAGGGAACATTGTAGACAGGAGGGGGTTGTTCTCTTCTCCCAGGCAACCAGAACAAGAGGACAGAGCCTCAAACTACACCAGGGCAAGTTTAGGCTTGAGGTGAGGAGAAAGTTCTTCACAGAGAGTGTTGTTAGCCATTGGAATGTGCTGCCCCAGGGAGGTGGTGGAGTCACCATCCCTGGAGGTGTTCAACAGGGGATTGGATGTGGCACTTGCTGCCATGGTTTAGTAGTCATGAGGTGTTGGGTGACAGTTTGGACTTGATGACCTCTGAAGTCTTTTCCAACCTTATTGATTCCATGATTCTATTCTGTGATAAGACAAAGCTCCACCAGTGATGGCATGCTCCTCCCTCTTAGCACAGACAAGGTGTTCAGCAGCCTGTGTTGAGAGGCCAGAATCACACCTCTACCACTCTTCACTCCCTCAGGCTGCACAGACACATGAGTGCCCTGTAACTTCAAGTTGCTTGCTCAACCCAAACTGAACTTCCACCCCGACTGCAGCAGAGCTGGCTTGCAAGTGTAACCACTGAGTTTACCACACTCTCTTCCCTGACTACATCTATTCTGCCAGACTGATGGGGACCAGTTTGCTCACACAATCAAAGGCTTATCTGAACCCAGGACACATTACTAGACATCAGTCAGGAAGCGATGACTTGGGTAGCTACTCAGCAGGTTCAAAGAAGGGAGAAAACATGGACCTAAAGCCACTTCCCTTTCAAGCCAGCTCAGGTCAGGCTTAGACTTTCCATCTGACTGCAGCTACCACTGAGTGACACTGTTTGCTCAGCCCTTGGCTCTGTAACCAACACATGCTCCATTTTTTGCCTCTCTAAATGAAACATTGAAGAAACACCAACCTCTTGCCTCCCTCTGCCAGTTCTCATGAGCTTAGGGACAAACTGTAGCACTACCTTGGAAAGCCATTTCATTAGCTTGCATTTTAAAAACAAAGCTGACCTAACTTCTGTAGAGACAAAACAATACCCATAAAGCCTTTCCACAGATGATGCCACAGTTCTTTCCACAACCAAGTAAAGCCCAGGCTAAATCTTCACTATTGGTTTCCCTTGGGGTGTTTGCCTACTTGGGGGTGTACGCAGCTTTCAGGGTTTGTGGCTGGCCTACAGAGCAAGGGTTACCTGACAGCAAGGGACGATGCACCACAGCAATTTTGCAGCAGCACTCCCTGAGCAGAGCACAGGATATGTGGCAAACCATCTACACCTGGCATACAGCTGGGCAGGTCTGGAACAGAACACCCAGTAGCCAGAGTGTACCTTTCTTTGCTAAACAAAGTCACTTCTCAGTGGGGTAGATCATCTCCAAACGAGTTCGGTGTTTCCCTTCAGAACTTGCCTGCACTGTCCTCTCTCCGAAATGAGACTCCAAGAAGGTTGTGTTTTTACCTAGCTGTGTGATTCTAATGAAAACAAACCCCTGTATTTACAGGGCCATTGGCAATCAAGGTCCAGTTACCTGGGCCTTGATGCCCCTAGGATTTCTAAGCAAATTCAGGTACATTGCCTTGCTGTAAGCCCACACTCTACATTGGCAGGGAGGGCAGCACGTGCCCCATCCTGCACTTGGGTGTAGTTCTCCCACATGAAACTCAATCTCAGTGGGTAATACTGCTCCTACTTTCTCCAGGATCATACCAAGGCCTTGGATACCTCTAGAAAACCCAAATAAGCAGCAGTAGCAAGCTTGCCTCTCTGTTCTTTGATGGATGCTTCTTGGGGAGAACAGCTGCCACTGTCACCACTGTCTCTATTCCCCTGGTAATCATAAGGACCTCAGTGGCAGAAGATGGACCTGCTTATCCTCATCATTATGTAAGACCTATAGGAGAGGTCTGCTGGCTCACAGCAAGGCAGGGACAGGTTCATCCTCTGCCTGTCAGAGGGGCAGCAACATCAGGAAGGCCACAGCTAGATGTGCTCAAGGCCACATATCACAGTGCTAAGGCACTGTCTAAACCCTGAACTCACTCCTCAGTTTGGGGAGGAGTCACTGTTTGTTTCTACCCTGTGGCAGCAGTGAAGGTTTGAAGTTACAAAACTACCAGCAAAAGCATCAACAGCCTTAAGTGCTGAAGGGCTGTTTACATTTCCAGATGACTCAGACCCCACTTCTACTAAGAATTATTCCTCGGCGCATTAAGATGTGTCACAAGCAAAGAAGCTCTGTAGGGTTGAATACTTGGTATGAAGCACCCTGTTAGGAACTGAGTAAACCAGGGGGATCCAATTAGCAGGAAGGTTCAGAGTGGAGGGAAGAGAAGAACACATGTGGCATGAAGCACAGCAGTCAAGGGTGCAAGTGGATTCACAAAGAGCAAACCACATTTTCAGCTATGGTAATATGCCAGCTTCTCTCTAGAAACAAGCAGCCAATAGCCTGGGGGTGTCTCCAGGTGCTCCTCAACCAGACCCAGTCCCAACATGCTTCCTTTATAGCTGTGAACTTCATCTCCTCTGGCCTGTTTTCCCCTCTGTGTGGTGGCCAATTGCTAAACTAAACTGCAAAGCGGACAGAAGCCGCCCACTCTGTCATACTGAGAGCTGCCACACTATATTGGTCTTGGCTGAGCTGGAGTCAATGCTGTGTTTTGCAGTGCTGCAGCTGGGTGTTGATAACACAGCGGTGTTTTGGCTACTGCTGAAGGAGCACCCAAGCTGTGCTTTTACAACATTTCCCTGCCCCAAGAGTATGCTCAGGGGTGGGCAAGCTCTTGGGAGAGGACACAGCCAGGCCAGCTGACCCACACTGACCAAAGGGGTATTCCATGCCATATGGTATCAGCTCAGATACACATGCTAAGTGAAAGAAGGAAGTGTGGGATATTTGTCTATGGCACCTGTCCTCCAGAGCAACCTCTAGGCGTAGAGCCCTGCTTCCTGGGAGCGACCGACCACCACCTGCTGATGGGAAGTAGAGAACAACATCTCTCTCTGCTTCTGCTCCACACATGGCTTTGCCTTGTGCTTCACATTATTAAAATTGCTCTTGTCTCATTACAGGCTTTTTGTTATATTTTCCCCTCTCCCCTGTCCATCTATGGAGGGGAGTGATAGAGTGGCTTTGATGGGCATTTGGCTCCCAGCCAGGGCCAAGCCACCACACACACAAATGCTTCACGTTGGTGCCAGAGTTGAACCTCTAAAAAGCAATGACAGCCATTGGCCCCAGAGCACCCAGCACCTCACTCCTCCCCAGCACTGATGTTGCCTCCCACCAGTAGGCCTTAAAAAGGCTCAGGAGAGGCTGCACTTTAGCACAGGACTAGGGAAAGCACGTGATGCCAAATTGCTTCTGAAGGCGGCCTCCCTAGGTCATCAGGTTGCAGTGCTCGGAGGTGTATGGTAAGAGTACCCCCACAGCCCTCAAGCACAGGAAAATCTGCAGGAATTCCCAGAAGCTGGCTATCAGTATTGCTCAACCAACGCAGGAATGCACCCAACAGCTCAGACAGGTGAAAACAGCACTGCTGCTTAGTACTTAGCCACTAGTACACTCCTAACCAAGGAATTATCTTGGAACGGACTCCTGGAGGTCACCAAGTCCAATCTCCTGCCCAAGGATGATTAGTTTCCAACTTGCTCATGCTAGGCAAAAGCAGTATTTAAACAGAAGCTATTCTAAAATGAAAGCTCCAACACAAAGTTAACTACTGACACAGTATCAGCCACACGTAGCTGCACCAGGCAGCAATAAAGAATCATGCTTGAGAAACCTCTTTGCCAGTTCCTACCCTGCCACCCCTAAATTCTAGTAGATTCTGTCCCACAGTTAGAGAAACTAATTTCTTAAAACCACATGAAGATCACAGTATCACAGTATTACCAAGGGTGGAAGAGACCTCGAAGATCATCGAGTCCAACCTGTAACCACAAACCTCACAACTAGACCATGGCACCAAGTGCCACATCCAGTCCCCTCTTGAACGCCTCCAGGGACGGCGACTCAACCACCTCCCCGGGCAGCCCATTCCAATGACGAATCGCTCTCTCGGTGAAGAACTTTCTCCTCACCTCCAGCCTAAACTTCCCCTGTTGCAGCTTGAGACTGTGTCCCCTTATTCTGGTGCTGGTTGCTAGGGAGAAGAGGCCAACCCCTTCCTGGCTACAACCTCCCTTCAGGTAGTTGTAGAGAGCAATGAGGTCACCCCTGAGCCTCCTCTTCTCCAGGCTAAACAACCCCAGCTCCCTCAGCCTCTCCTCACAGGGCTTGTGCTCAAGGCCTCTCACCAGCCTTGTTGCCCTTCTCTGGACACATTCAAGTGTCTCGATGTCCTTCTTAAACTGAGGGGCCCAGAACTGAACACAGTACTCAAGGTGCGGCCCAACCAAAGCAGATGCTTTGCTTCTCTCTGCTCCACATGCCTGTTAAACATTACCACAGACCACAGAGTTCAGAGTAAGATTCAGAATGGGAGAGGAGTTTGTCAATTAAAAAACTCACTAAAATGGCCCAATTTCTACTTCACTGAGTAAGTCTGAGCATCAATAACTGGTTGCTACAAACACTCCCTTTTTGAGGGCACTTCAGTCTTACCCTTTCAATGGAACAGGCCAATGTCAAATTCCAACACGGCACAACAAAGAAACTCTTCAGTAGTTATAAACCTCTGGAAGTTCTTTGCCCACTCCACCATTTTCAAGTGCTAGACTAAAGCTGCCACCTTCACTGTTTTTCCTGGAGATTAAAGAACCAACATACTTACTGAGCACTTGAGTGGTTTTTGAATGGAGTCATTCTGGAAAAATTCATCCCAGCTAACAGAACCGACCACATAAGATATTTCCTTTAAACGTGGGCAAGCATGTGAGTAGGTCACCTCAGGGGGTTGATACAAAGCAAGGACGTCTTCCAGAGGAGGAGGACACTATGACATACTTACTGTGAACCAACCTCAGGGCATACAGCACCAAGAAAAGAATCATAGCATCAATAAGGTTGGAAAAGACCTCAAAGATCACCAAGTCCAACCTGTCACCAACACCTCATGACTAATTAAACCATAGCTTCAAGTACCACGTCCAATCCCCTCTTGAACACCTCCAGGGATGGTGACTCCACCACCTCCCTGGGCAGCACATTCCAATGGCCAACAACTCTCTCTGGGAAGAACTTTCTCCTCACCTCAAGCCTAAACCTGCCCTGGTGCAGCTTGAGACTGTGTCCTCTTGTTCTGGTTGCCTGGGACAAGACACCAACCTCCACCTGGCTACAACCTCCTCTCAGTTAGTTGTAGACAGCATTAAGGTCTCCCCTGAGCCTCCTCTTCTCCAGGCTAAACAACCCCAGCTCCCTCAGCCTCACCTCATAGGGCTTGTGCTCAAGGCCTCTCCCCAGCCTCACTGCCCTTCTCTGGATACGCTCGAGAGTCTCAATGTCCTTCTTAAATTGAGGGGCCCAGAACTGGACACAGGACTCAAGGTGTGGCCTAACCAGTGCTGACTACAGGGGCACAATGACTTCCCTGCTCCTGCTGGCCACACTATTTCTGATGCAGGCCAGGATGCCACTGGCCTTCTTGGCCACGCTGCTGGCTCATGTTCAGCCAGCTGTCAACCAGTACCCCCAGGTCCCTCTCTGCCTCTTTCACTGGAGATACCTCCTCATACAGTAGAAGAGTCTCAAGGCAAGGCCTTGCACAGGTATCAAGAAAGGAGTGACAAGGAGAGGTTTGAAACACAGAGAACAGGAATACATTGAGAATGTGGCAACAGGCTAAGACAGGGACCTCAACCCATGTGAGAGAATGCAGAGCTTGATGGAAGTGATCACATCCCCAGCATTTCACCAGGGGTTTGTCTTGCCACTCTTCATGGCTTGGCATTTCTACCCTACCAAGCTAATGATACACAGTCATAAGACACATTATGCTTATGCAGGATAACCAACCCCTGTGTCCCCCCAGCACACATTTCCATTCCCTCCCCTATGCTGGGTCTAACATTCATCTAAATCAGTCAGTAGTCAGCTAAATAAATTCCCTGATCCAACTCATCCCACTGTTATGTGCAGGCTGGTGCGAGGTAATCTGGTGAGACACAGGCTGGGACTTCCCCTTTCACTGCCAATCCAGATTTACATTGTGACAGTATCTCCCCAGAAACACCAGGAGATTTGGACAAGAAAAGGATCTCTTTAACTTCAGCTAAAATACCAATGTGCTTCACAAGAGCAGTCTGTATGAATGTGCATTATTAACACGACCATGGGAGGTCTAAAAGAGCCTGCATCTGAACACTCAAGAGGCCACTGCAATGGCTCTGATCATGTTTTTAGCAGTGTTGCATACCCTAACAAACAGCTGAGATGCCATTCACTACCCTGCCCACATCCTTAAGTCCACATACTTTTAAACAGTGCTGTTACTTAGCAATTTGGTATTACTTCCCTTTTTAATCATGGAACTTTGGAAATGACACCTGCTCCCTATATGCCCAAGATCTGCAGTTCCACAACCATTTTTCTTCTTTCTGCTAGTAACTCATCTGCACAAGCAGGCCCCAGGGAAACCTAATGGATGTTGCAAAGCAAATGCTGAGGCCTACTATCCAAAGCCTGCTGTCAAACATACAAAGTAAACCAGGGAAAACTATTCTTCACTTTAATAGTAGTAACCTGATCTGCACAGTCAAACAGTGGGGCCAACATCCCCTTTATTCTTCTAAGGGACTAAAATAGACATGTTCAGGGCACCACAAAGGCTTGAACTGCATCTGTCATCCATCATTAAAATGCAGGAAATAAATCCAAGACAATATGTGCAATGCAAATACCTAAAGCCCTACTCTGCCACTGGTTTATTTATAGACCGTCTGCCAGGGTGAGCTACAAAAGCCAACTGTGAACTATGGGCCTCAATCCATTCACAGGTCTCCCCATAAAGGAAACAATGTGATTAAGGGCTCGTGTCTGTTAAAACTACACAAGATATTCATTACCAAGACGTAATTGCTTTTACATTAATGACAGCCAGAAAGGCCAGGATTCAAAGAGGAATTAAGCCTTTTCTAATTCTGTTTATGAATAGGATTAGCTATTAAACAGGATACTTATTGATCCAAGTTACCAAGAGAAACTCATTACAAGTACATCTGCTATCAATTTTGAAGCAAAACACGCTAACCTAATTTTCCAGATCGCAATCGGGAAAGGCAGATTAAAAATAGAGATGAATACCTTTAATGGAAAACCTTGGGTATTCTAAGTATCCAGAAGTCCCAACTCTAAGGTTCTTATGTCTCTTATCACTCTAGTATCTATGCAAGCACCTTAAACCATTCTACATATTCATATTCAAAGCACTGCACTAAAATAAGGAGGGATTATCGCCACTGCAGCAGCAGAAAATTAAGCTACATAGCAAACAACTTCCTGTGCGAGGCCAGAGGAAAGCCGTAAAGCAGGCACCTAACCCCAGAAGCTCTGCTCTGGAACGGTCTGTGGGGCTGGAGGTGAAATCCAGTGAGGTCTCTCCCTGTCTCTGCCTTCTGGAATTACACGAGTTCAGAGAATGTCTAGGCTCCTGTAACTTAACGCTGCTACTGCCTCTCAAGTAGATCTTTACTGCTTCTAACAGTACTGAGGTCTCAGGAACAGGACAATAAGTGGCAAGCCACATGACCAGACTCTGTTCCCAGCCCTGACCTGGGTGACCAGGTCTCAGCCAACAAGGTGTGATCACAAACCAGATAGCAGGAACCACAGTGGAGAAAGCTGTGGCAGGGAGGGCAGAAACAAGAAGGAAAAGAAGCTGGAGACCTGTGGCTCAACCATTAAAGGAATGTCAGGAACCACTGACCTAGGCTAGTTGTTCACAGAACGAAGAACAGAGAGGCTCCAAGCCTGCATGATAAAGCTGCACCAGGAAAGGATGCCTAATAGACAGAATTCAGGCTAAGAGAAACCTGACCTTGGAGACAAAAGACACACTCGTGCCACAAGCCAGCACAGAGCTACCTGCAGCTTTTCTGGAATAAGCCTCGCTTCTCACTCAAAAACTTCCCTTACATCAGGCTCTCTCCTTCCAAACAAGAACCACCTAGGTAAGCCTGGAGAACTCTCAAATGAGACAAGTGAGCACAGCCCAAATGAATATATATGAACGTCCTGCTTCTGAAAAGGCTATTTGTCTGCTTTTACTACAATAAGTAAGTCTTTCATGGTTCTATGAAACCTGTCATGCTGTCTTCTTCCCCAAATTGCCTCCCCTTACTCACTGGCCCTCCAAAGTAGTTTTTTGATGAAAACCAACAAAGCACAGTCCAGCACCCACACTTCCTGAGTCCCCATGACACACACGAGTAACTGCCAGGCATGTCAGGGCACAGGAATTTCAGACCCAACTTTGCTGCATGACTACTTATGCCCACACGAGCCTATTCCCAGCACAGCCTCACATGAAATCTGAAGCACAGGAAAAAAATTCTGAAGGACACACATGAAGAGCACCAGAGGAGATTCTGTGATTTGCCTCCTTCCCCAGGCAGGACTGCTAGGGCATGGGCCCAGTGGAGCAGAGGGTGCTGCCCGGCACGGAGGCAAGATCCTGCCAGTCACACCACCTGCGATGCCCTGTGTGCATGCAACACAAACGCTCCAGTATCCAGACAGCCCGGGCTGTCTGCTAGCTGCTTTAACCATCTATCACAGCTATATGCCCTGCTGCATGCCACTCGAGCCGTCTTCGGGGCCACCGTCTCTCCGTCTCGTTAGAGCACCAAACCGTGCTCAGGGTTTAGACATTTCAGACCCTGTTCACAAAGCGCCGGCAACGCCTGCAAACGGCTACCTGCGAGAGGCCGGCAGTCGAGCCAGCACCTGGGAGAAGGGAGGCCCCGGACAGCCCATGCGCCGCAGGGCCCACGCACGACTACGGGCAGCCGCGCACAGCACTGAGGCCCAGCGCCCCGGAGCCGAAGGGAACTGCCCGCACTCCGGGCGGCTCTGCCCCGACGCCCGTGAGAGACTGAAGCCGGTTGCCAGAAAAAGCCAGCAGGTCGGGAGCAACCCGACCCGGCGACAGGGAAAGGCCTCCCGCAGGCAGCCTTAGGCCTTAGACGGCGCCCCCGCGGCTCAGGGGTGGGGCACCCGCTGCCGTGCAGCTGCCCCCGCCCGATGCCCGCTCCCCACCGCCCCAGCCCGCCGCCGCTCCTGAGGTCGCCTCTGTGCCCCGGCCCCGCGCAGAACGCAGAACGCAGACCCCGGACCCGCCACGCACCGCCGCGCACCTCCACGGGGAACGCGCGCCCTCCGCCCGCGCGCACGCGCAGCACCGCCCCCGTCGCGCCCGCCCGCCGCGGTGCAGCGCCGGCGCCTCCGCGACCCGCCCACCCCAGGGCCCGCCCAGCGTCGAGCCCAGCCGAACCGAGCCCAGCCGACCGGTAACTGCTCGCTGCCGTACACGGCGTAGCGCGGTACCGCAGCGCTCGCCCCGGCGCGGTCCAGCGGGGCGAAGCGGAGCGGCAGCCCGGGGGGAGCCAGTCCGCGCTGACACAGGGTAAGCGAGGCGCCGGGGCGGTGCGGGGCGCGGCGGCTGTGGCTTCTCCGGCTCCTCCAGGCCAGGCAGGCCCGGGCGGGCAGCCCGCTGCTCCTGTGCTTACCGGGATGTGGAGGGCCGAGGGTCGCGCCTCAAGCGCTCCTGAGGGTGGAGCAGGTGGCGCGGTCGTTGCGCGAAGAGCCGCAGCGGGGGCGGCCTGGGGCGAGGGGCGCCGCCTGCCATCTTGGGGCGGTGCGGGGCGCGGCGAGGGGCGCGCCCGGGTGCGGCGCTCCTGTGCCTCCTGCCTCAAGGGCCGTCGGGGCTGCCCGAATGCGGGCTGGTTCGGGGCTTCTCGCCCGTCTCCCGGGTGCTCGTCCTTTGCCGTCCCTCGGCTCTGCTGCTGGGTAACGTGGTTTCTGCACCCCGGGGGTCGCCGACCCCATTTTTGCGGAGTAGCACCGGCTCCTGTCTCACCTGCGAGCGCCGTTGAGGGTGCTGAGGCTGATTTGGTGCATGCTTGGCCTTGAAGAGCTGCCTGTCTTCCTCGCCTGCTCCTTCGGGCCCCAATGGGACGAAGAGCAGCAGAGGGACAGAAGGGATGTTCCAATGATGGGAACAACAGGCAAATGTGTTGTATCACCCTGGCTCTCGTACCCACAGACCTTAGTAAAGAGCTGTTAGGTAGGGCTTGCGTCCACGGACATGTAGCTAAGCAGTCCCTTTCTGTTCTTGAGCACCAGCCCCTCCAAATCAGCAAGCCATGTTTTTCCCTCCTGTACTAGAATTTGCCCTGTATGTCTGTAGGTTGCTACCTGCTGGAGGCATTACGCCAAAACTCTGTGACGTGGATGCAGTCATCCCGGTGCCTGTAGCAGATCTGGTAGCTCTTCAGTTGGATGGAGACCAGGTGTTTGGGGGGATTGGGGATTCTGAGCACCTACCTCCCGTATTCTTCCTTTGATAGTAGGAGTTGGAAGCAAAAGGCTGATCAGTGCATGCTCGTGATGGCTAATTTATTTTCACATAGACCACGAGGAGCAGGCTCCATCCCCTATTTGTCTGTTAATGTGGAAGTGACCTGCTCCATCCTGTCATCGTGTGGAGTAAGCACATAAGGAAAGCCACAGGCTGCGGAGCAGGAGCATCCCATTAGCAGTCATCACTAAAGCCACTGTAGGGTTGCGTGGCACAAATGCCTCCTGGATGGGCCTACAGATGCCTTCACAAGTGCATTGCAAGGACTGATAGCTTTCCTCTCCAAACACCCATGCTGTCCAGCTCCCTAATAGCCTTTTATTCTCTTAATGCTTTTGAGAGAACAAAACCTGACCACTCAGCTCATAACCGACTCTAGAAGGACTCTGTTCAAACTAGAAATAGCAAAGCATTAAGGATGTTGCTTCTAATGACTGTGATTAGCTGGTATCTACCTAGGCAAGGCCTTTTTTATCTCAAGCCTTTTACTGGCAGGAATACACTGCCTTTGCAGGGAGAGAAGCCCTTCCTGCTGTCTTTACCTGGATATCATAGGAGCAAGATAAACACAAAAGACGATGCCTTTGAGGGGTGTAGGAAGAGACTCGGGAGTTTGGCTCATGAGTGTGTTTTGTTGCACTAAGTTTGCTCCATTTTTGTGTGTTCCTGTCTTCAGTAACCTTGGGAGGAACTGAAGCTGCTGTGTTTTCTGAGAGTGTCAATTTTCTTGTCAAGAAGGCACTGCCACGGGGCTTTGCAATGCTCCATTTTCTTCCCCTTTGACCAGAGTGTGGTGTAACGATCCTGAAATGTCCTGAAGCCATGAGTTGAGCCAAGACAAGGAAAACACTGAGTGCTTTGCTTCTTGTTTGATTATTATTTATTTTTCTCCCCTTCTGGGCCTTTAAAATGTCATTGCTCATGGTTTTTTAGCTTTCTTCAGCAATAACATTGGCTAGGAACTTCCTTGGTTGTGTTTTTTAGGTTTGCTTGCTTGTTTGTAATTTTTATGTTAAAAACCCCCACAACCTAAATAGCATCATGAAATTGCTTTGTTCTGGGGACTGGGACCTTAAGAAAATCCCAGGTACTGTGACATTTGCAATAGCAGTATGAGGGCTGGTAGTGCCAAGGGCCTGCTTTTTGTCCTTTATGCTTTGCTGGACCCTAGGTAGCTGGAGTGCCTTAGGAGCCCTGTCCTGCTAGTGGCTCTTATGCCATTCTCTCCGTCCATACTGAGGTGCAACCCCAGCGTGTGTCCTTTCTGTAAGCACTCTGTCTCCATCCTGGCTGCCAGGGTGAGACTGTGCTGAGGACATCCCACTCTCAGGAAAGGCAGCCAGGACCTGTGCCACATGGAGCCTGTGCAGCTGTGGGGTTGCCTGCTTTGTCTGGGAGGAGGCCCTGGGCGTAGGTTACTCTGCATGCTGTTAATTGCAGAGATGCTGGTTATGGATCCCGTGGCTGATTTGCATATCAAAGGATCTCCTAGCTTGGTGGTGGGAAGCAGCTGGCAAGGATGATAGAGCTAAAGCTCAGTAGAGCTTGATCTTCCCTGGGGCTTTTTGTGGCTCATAGATGAGGGAAGATGATGGGGATGTTTGGAAAATGGAGATTGTCTCCATGTCCTTGAATGACTGTGCATAAAAGCTTTTTTTAATCTAGCAGCTGCTTTCCAGGGTGTGGGAACCAAGGGGTAGGGGGTGATGCTTGGGGCTGCTTCTACTCTACATCTTTTCTTCCAAGAAGAGCTTGTCCTGCAGCCTGTTGTGTCAAACCTAGCAGCCATCCCTCCAAGCTGGCAGCTCCTGCAGCAAGTGACCAATTTTCCTGCTGCCTGTTCTTCATACTGCCCCTCACACAAGCAAGTGGAAGCCCCACTTGGAGCTTGAAGCAAAGGGGTAGGTTTGGTACTGCCTGAACTGGCTCTTCAGGGTCCCAGGTCTTGTTTAATGGCTTATGAGTCGTTGAAGGGGGGAGCTGTGGTGTCTCGAATGGGCCACTGCTTCTGGGATGCTGCATGAGTCAGAGGAAGGTTCGCCTGTGTCTGGTCTCAGCAAAGCTGTCTCCTCCTCCTGGCTCTGGAAACAAGCCTGGGTAGCTCAATGCTTGCTTGCAGGCTGTGCTGGTAAGCTGAAATGCAGGTTTCCAGCCAGGGAGAGAGGGATGAATTCCCTCTGTCCCTCTGCCACTTTGATCTTAGCAAGTGTGTGGCTGGTCCTAATGCTTTGAGGGACTGTATCGTGGGGCAGCTGGCCTCTCCAAAGGTAGCTCATCATGGGAATGCCTGCTGCCTGGGTCTGCAGCCCTCAGCTTCTGCCATGCCCCATGCAGCTTAGGCTCTTTCTTGGAAGGACTCGCTGTCTCAACAGTCACATGAAGAGTTGGTGTGTAAAAGATCTGTCTTGAGTGTGGCATTCTCAGGAGGCACCCGTCTGCCTGCAGCCCTTGACATGCCAGCAACTTTCTGGCTTGCTCAGGGGAGTGGACTGGGGGCAGGCCCGATGTGTCGGTTTGAAAGTTGGTTAAAGGGAGAAAACAAATCAAGGAATGAAAAAGAAACGTGCATGTGTGTATGCTCTCCGCAACACAGAGAGATATTCATGAATCTGGTGCCAAGCTTGTAGAGCAAAGGCTTGAAGTATGAAATGGCTTTTCTCTGTAGGCTTGCGGTTGGCACTGCCTTCTCATTTCGTGTCCTTCCAGCATGGAGCTGGGTGTCTGCCCTCTGCTCCAAATACAGATTAACTGCAGGAAGCCCAAGATTTTCTTGCTAAGTGTTAGATGCAGAATATTTCCCTGGAGGTGTTCAAAAAGGGATTGACGTGGCACTTGAAGCCATGGTTTAGTTAGTCATGAGGTGTTGGGTGGTAGGTTGGACTTGATGATCTCTGAGGTCTTTTCCAACCTTACTGATGCTATGATTCTCTGTGCAGTGCTTGCTGTCCGTCACAGAGTTATCTTTGTATGCTTGTTGTGCGTTCCCTGCACATGATAGCTAAGCAGTGCTGGAAATCTGTTCTCCCCAGGACTCCTGCATCTTGCTATTGCCTGCCTGCCATGCTCCCTCCTCTGCTTTAAGTTCCCTTCCTCCCCATCCTTAATAAAGCCAGGTGAGGAAGTGGGAATACTTTCCCGGTATCCCTGTGCTTTCCTTCTGCCAAGCTCTTAAAATGGCTACACAGCCTATATGGGCAAGATGTGGATCCTGCTGGCATAGGCCACTGCATCTTTTGAGCAGCATCTCCTGTTCCTTATGTGTGTTGGTCTAATTTTTGATGCTAGCGGCTTCTGCTCACATGGTTATTATGCTGGGAGGATAAAGACCTCTTGCTTTATGTATGGTGTTCTTCCCCCGGAGAAATTGACACTTGGTAGTATGGGTCTGGCTTAAAGCAAGATTCCCATTTGTGTTGCCCACTCTGTGAAGGTGATTGTGCTCTTGCATTAAGGAAAGGGACTGTGTATTCCAAAGGCAGCACATTGCATCAGCACCAGGACATGGCAGTTGCAGGCATGTTTCACATTTGCCTATTTTCAATACGTTCTGCAGTTGCTTTCCTGAGCCACCACAACCATATTGCCTCTGAGCAGCAAGCCAAAAACCTCCCCGCCTTTCCCTGGCTAGAAGAGCAGCTGCTGTGAATGTTTCCTGTCTGACCATTGCCTGTCACTCCCTGGAAGGACTGTATGTCCCCAGAGCTACTTGTACGAGTCCCTGCCTTGTGTGTGCTCATTACCTCCGCACCCTGTAATGGTCTGTGCAGAGCACTGGTTTGTGGTGAGACCCCCTGCCTTTTTCTCTAGGGATGTTCCTCTTGGTCTCCATGCAGGTCTCTGATCAGTGCAGAGCCCTGACCTGCAGATAGACAGATGTGACCTCTGACTCCCATGTCAACAGGGAGACCACGTGGTGTTGCTCGTGAGGAGGTGGTGTGCTCTGTCCTGTTGACCTGCATGAAAGAGCAGCTCTGACAGGCTGCCTCAGAGCATGCATCTGTCTGCTGATGTGTTGTTGACACTCATCAGAGGGAGGGTGCTGCTTTTACAAGTGCGGTTACTTGTAAGAGTGTTTTGGCCTGATCCTACTTTTGCTAATTGAACAGTGGCTTCTACTAGGCTCTGTCTCAGGTCCCTTCCAAGTCAGGGGAAGTCATGATCTTGTGTTTAGAGGAAATACAGACGGTAGCAGAGCTCGCCTCCTGCTTGAATTAGTTATCTACATCTGATGTCTCCTGTGTGGAGGTCAGGGAGAGCAGTGACACAGCCTGGGGAGTGTCTCTGCAGCAGACTTTACAATACTTGGGCTCTTGAGCTAAAAATTTAGTGCCTTTGGGTCCTAAGGAAGATCTTAAAAGGGATTCGTCCCTCAACTTCCCATGCCTATGGTCCAGACTCCTTTAATGTGAAACCATTGAACTCTGCAAGCACTCAGATGATGCTGGTGAAGCTGTCATCTTGTCCAGGATGATTGTGTGTACAAGTTGGTGATTAGGTTGTGCTGGGCTCTCGTCTGTCTATGCTGGAGGCATAGACCTGGAAGTTAATTACTGTGTGTCTCCTGAACTACATTAGCTGCCCAGGAGCTTGCTGTTACTCACAACATAGAAAAGGCATCTTGAGTTGGCATGAGTTGCAAAGTTCTAAATCTGGGAGGAAGGAAACGGATTTGCAGTGGATGCAAAACCCAGTGTGAACTCCCAGCTAGGGCAGAAGGAGCTGATTCAGCTGTTGGATAGAAGGAGGAATTGGTTCCTGGCCTCACAGAGCAGAGAGTAAAATGTGACAGTAAGAACTCTTATCTTCATCTTACAAAGGACATCGTGGTGACAAAGTACTTAAAGTAGCTAATTTTAAAACTTAGGTCCAAGCACAAGTCAGAAAAGGTGACAAGACTATTTAGGTAAGCTGGATGCAGTCATGTGGGCAAAGCCTTAGGAAATTTCTGAAAGAACAGACTCAGGCAACTTTTGCATGGTGAGCAGCCACCTTAGAGAACATCTAGTGAAGGGAGATCCTGAAGTTTGATCCATGGAAATACAGGGGAAAAGAATGGGGCTACAACCAGCCTGCCTGAATTATCTGAACTAGAGTTAAGCAGTTACTTATCAAGTTAAGGAGGTGGGAGAACACGCTCATCAAAGATCCAACAGTGGGTGCTTATTTGAAACATACCATGTCAAGCTTAGTAACACCCTTGCCTGAAGGGATGGCTTCCCTAGTGGCTGAGCAGGGACACTGAATGTAAGAGATCTTGGCTTGTCATTCTGTGTGACTGACGCAAGCGTCAGCCTCATAAACAAAGAAGATAGGAAGCATCCCTCAGGTGGACCCACAAGCAGTTGAAAAGCTGTACTCAAAAGGTATCCTAGCTGATAAGAAGATTCTGGCTAGCCAAGGCAGGGGACACACTCTCTAGCTGTGCCAGGGGTGGTTTAGGCTGGATGTTAGGAAGTAGTTCTTCACAAAAAGAGTGATTAGCCTTTGGAATGGGCTGCCCAGGGAGGTGGTGGAGTCACCATCCCTGGAGGTGTTTAGGAAGAGACTGGATGGGGTGCTTGGTGCCATGGTTTAGTTGATTAGATGGTGTTGGATGATAGGTTGGACGTGATGATCTCAAACGTCTTTTCCAACCTGGTTAATTCTATTCTATTACTAAAATTTTGGAGTAAGATGAGTTAATCCTGT
The DNA here is from genome assembly GCA_033816785.1 of Picus viridis. Taxonomy (NCBI): domain Eukaryota; kingdom Metazoa; phylum Chordata; class Aves; order Piciformes; family Picidae; genus Picus; species Picus viridis. The sequence goes on from CM066578.1 coordinate 11,224,072, forward strand.
GCTGAGGAGGAGAAAAACTTGAGGCAAGCCTTGTGCTAGGGATGTGTGAGGAGTTACACATCCAGGAAGAAATTAGTGTCCTCCTCAGTACAGATGAGGTGTCCCTAAAGGATCAGGCTCAGCTGTAGATGCAACCCTTGGAGAGGGACATGAGCAAACAAGAGAGTAGCCACAAAGGCATTATTAAGGTCTTTAGAAATATGGTATGGGAGGAAGGATGAGAGGAACTAGAACTGTGTAGCCTGAGGAAGAAAAGATGGAACAGGGAACATAATGTCTTCAAGGATGTTACAGCAGTGTACTTCTAGAAGACTCGATGTGATGAAGGCAGGATAGGAAGTCATTTTACCTGTAATGGGGGGTTCAGACTTCATGATTTCCCTAATACCAGATCAAGCCTAGAGGTTACTTGAAATGTTTGACACCTGGAAAAGCAGCAGTGAGTAGCCCTGAGAATGAAACTTTACTGCTGTAAGAGGTACTGGGAAGACTGATACTAAAATATGCTGCCTAAACCCAGTGTCAGTGCTCAGAAAAGGGTGCTGAAAAATTAAAGAAAATGCAGATGAGTTACAAGATAATCTGAGGGCTGGAGAGAAAGCTTTATGGTGAGAAACATAAGGAGATCAATCTGTTTAATCAAGGAAGAAATGATGAAGGTGACACTTGGTTATCCTGCATAAGCATAATGTGTCTTATGACTGTGTATCATTAGCTTGGTAGGGTAGAAATGCCAAGCCATGAAGAGTGGCAAGACAAACCCCTGGTGAAATGCTGGGGATGTGATCACTTCCATCAAGCTCTGCATTCTCTCACATGGGTTGAGGTCCCTGTCTTAGCCTGTTGCCACATTCTCAATGTATTCCTGTTCTCTGTGTTTCAAACCTCTCCTTGTCGCTCCTTTCTTGATACCTGTGCAAGGCCTTTCCTTGAGACTCTTCTACTGTATGAGGAGGTATCTCCAGTGAAAGAGGCAGAGAGGGACCTGGGGGTACTGGTTGACAGCTGGCTGAACATGAGCCAGCAGTGTGGCCAAGAGGGCCAATGGCATCCTGGCCTGCATCAGAAATAGTGTGGCCAGCAGGAGCAGGGAAGTCATTGTGCCCCTGTAGTCAGCACTGGTTAGGCCACACCTTGAGTCCTGTGTCCAGTTCTGGGCCCCTCAATTTAAGAAGGACATTGAGACACTTGAGCGTATCCAGAGAAGGGCAGTGAGGCTGGGGAGAGGCCTTGAGCACAAGCCCTATGAGGAGAGGCTGAGGGAGCTGGGGTTGTTTAGCCGGGAGAAGAGGAGGCTCAGGGGAGACCTTAATGCTGTCTACAACTAACTGAGAGGAGATTGTAGCCAGGAGGGGGTTTGTCTCTTCTCCCAGGCAACCAGCACCAGAACAAGAGGACACAGTCTCAAGCTGTGCCATGGGAAGTTTAGGCTCGAGGTAAGGAGAAAGTTCTTCCCAGAAAGAGTTGTTGGCCTTTGGAATGTGCTGCCCAGGGAGGTGGTGGAGTCACCGTCCCTGGAGGTGTTCACGAGGGATTGGACGTGGCACTTGGTGCCATGGTTTAGTAGTCATGAGGTGTTGGTGACAGGCTGGACTTGGTGATCTCTGAGGTCTTTTCCAACCTTCTTGATTCTATGAAAGCATTAGCTTGGCCCCAGCTAATGCAGAGTGATACCCTGACAAATCTCTGCTTACTATCCATATGTGTTCCTCTGAAATTTTCCTGCATCTCCTTGCCCCAGCCTGTCATCTGCCTCTTGAGTGGTTATAGCATTCCTTCCCCTATGGCACCCAACTTCCTTGCTGTACAAGTACCTGGAAGCAGCCAGCACCTACCACCTCTCCAAACTCAGCACTCTGGCTAGTGAAAATGGTGAATGGAACCACATGTCACCCTGGCCTCTGGTTCCTGCCAGCCTGCAGTCCAGTGCTCTGTCACTTGTAGCTGCTGGTTTATGTAGGGTCATTATGCCTATTTTCAGTCCCTGAGGTGATGTTTCTACCTTAGTCCAACGAACAAACCTTGAGAAGGAGATTGGGTGAGATGCTGCAACAGATGGCTCACTAAAATCTTGTTACATCTACCACTTCCCTTTCACCCACTAACACTGTAATGCTGTTAAAAATAAAGATGATCCAGTGTGCTTGACAAGATGTATCCCTTGTAAATCCCTGCTGCCTAGTGCTCCTGGAATCTCACACTCTTATGTCTTCATGTTTTATTATTGCCTGGGGTAGGAGGGGGAATTTCAAAGCTAGTAGATAGCTTGTGACTGTTTTTGAGTCAGGGGAAAGCAAATGCTTTGAAGTACTTTAAGGGAGAAGGGGAAACACACAGTGTTTTTTTCTTTATCCTTTTCTTTTTCATCCCTAAAGCTTTGTTCCATTTGATGGGAGCAGAGCTTTGAGTTGTATGGAATAACCCCAGTAAGCATTTGTGTCTTCCTCCGGGGGAGTGGAGTGCTACAGGGTGAAACAGCTTGAGTTGTTCCAGGAGAGCCTTGTGGAGCAGCAGCCATAGCTCAGCTGCCCTTTGGTGGGTATGGGTATTGCAAATCAAAGGCATAAAAACATGGCACGGTAGCAGTGTTTGAGCAGGGTGTGGGCGGTGTCTGTAGGGTGCATTAGGTGTATCCTTCAAAAGAATCACAGAATCACCAAGGTTGGAAGAGACCGCAAAGATCATCAACTCCAACCTGTCACCACAGACCTCATGACTAGACCACTAGACCAAGTGCCATGTCCAATCCCCTCGTGAACACCTCCAGGGACAGTGACTCCACCACCTCCCTGGGCAGCTCATTCCAGTGGCCAACAACTCTCTCGGGGAAGAACTTGCACCTCGAGCCTAAACTTCCCCTGGCACAGCTTGAGACTGTGTCCTCTTGTTCTGGTGCTGGTTGCTAGAGAGAAGAGACCAACCCCCTCCTGGCTACAACCTCTCTTCAGGTAGTTGTAGAGAGCAATAAGGTCTCCCCTGAGCCTCCTCTTCTGCAGGCTAAGCAACCCCAGCTCCCTCAGCCTCTCCTCATAAGGCCTGTGCTCAAGGCCTCTCCCCAGCCTCGTTGCCCTTCTCTGGACACGTTCAAGAGTCTCAATGTCCTTCTTAAACTGAGGGGCCCAGAACTGGACACAGGACTCAAGGTGTGGCCTAACCAGTGCTGAGTACAGGGGCACAATGACTTCCCTGCTCCTGCTGACCTGCAGCTTCTGGTCTGTTTGATGTGTAGGTTTGATTGCTCTGCTGATAAATTCTTTTGGCAAAAATGCACCTGCTTCTCAGTCTGATTTTATTCCACCACCTCAAAACACCAAGGAGCAGTTTTGGTAGTATACCTGCACCTCCATCAGCAGACTTACTCCTGTGGAGGCATGTTGATCACTTGTGTCTTTGTCTCTGACACAGCCGTGCTCACACATACCCATGGGATTGGTTGGGTGTGGAAGACTGAATAGGACCTCTAGTTGGAGCTCAGAAATCTAGGCAAGAGAAGAGATGAGGCAATCCAAGTACAAGAGGTGTGCAGCTTTAATGAGCCTGTTTTCAAAATATAAGGGAGTGGCTGATGTCAGGGTAGGAAGGCAGTGCTGGGAGTTTGTGACTGGTAAATAGAGAATAAACTGGGTTTGGACCGCTGGTGGAGAGGGGCTTTGCCATTTGGACTGCACCATATATGCTCTGTCTCTTGATGCTTGCACTGCATTTCTTGGAGCAAGACAAGGGATTTTTAAACCTGTTGAGTGAAAGTAGACTCCAGCCCATACAAGCAGTGGTGCAGATAGAGCTGTGTGTTGTTGCCAAATGGGTGCGTGGACTGGAAATTCCCAACCTACTCCTGAAAAGCTGCTGCAGGGTGATGAGCCTCTCTGGCCATGGTAAGGACTGCTCATTCCTCTGCTCCCTTACTTTACCTTTGGCTGTTTCCAGCCCATCAATCATCCTGATCAATCTGTAATTGCCTGCCAGCATTTCAGAACATCCCTTGACTTGCAATATGCAGCTGATTGCAAAGCCTGCCTTTCCTACTAAGCCCTTCTTGCAGAGCTGGCGATGGAGGCAGACCTCTAGGGCAACACCCTCTTTTCTTACCCCAGCACTGGGGCTCTGCTGCCATGTTATTCCTGCTTTGCCTCTCTGCTTGGATTGTGTAGCTTTTCATGGCCTGCTTTACCTGTAGGAGCCTCGTGCTAGGTGGGTTTCAAGACCAGTGAGGGTTTGAGACTCAAATGTGGCTGGGAGGGAGTTGGGGTTTTTTTGTTTGGTTGGTTTGTGGCTTTGGTTTTCCCTTTAATCTGTCCCTGCTTCTTAAGGTGTGTGTGTTGGGGATGGTAGGACTGAAACTTCTGCCCTGTTCTTTGATAATCCATCAGGCAAGAAGGCTCACAAGGAGGCCTTGCTGGTGCATGCTGCTGCTTCCTGCCATGTCTGGGGAGGAACCTCCTGGTCCTTCCCCAGCCATGTGGTACCAAAACAAATACCAAGGGAAATAGTCAAGATGTGGTTTCTACTCTGGTGGCTGTGGATGTAAGGGAGAATAGCAGACTACAGAAGGTGGTCAGGTGTATGCACTGTCGCTGTTGGGATCCCCGTTGTAGGCTGGGGAATGGCCTGGTCCTAATGTAAACCTGAAGTCCTCTTCAGGTAGGAAAGAGCTAAAGGAGAAAAGGTAATGGCGGAGGTAGTATGAGGTAGCAGGAGGCAATATGCAGGAGCCATGCAAGATGCAGAATGAAGAACTCATGGATGGGGAACAGCAGCTGGGAGCACTGAGCAGAGCACCTCACAGCTACCCAAAGGTGGATGCTGCCTGCTGACCAGAAAGGCTTTGCCAGGGCTAGTGGAGGTCCTGTAACTCGGGCTGCAGGTGAGCAAGGAGCATGCTCCTTCTTCCTGCTTAAGACAAATTGCTCATTGCCACTGCTCACCCCGCCTCCACAGGCAGGCAGTGTACCAGGTCCTGAAGAGCCTAAGTGTTGATGAAAGATTAAACTAGCAGTGGGAAAACTTCATAAGGTGCACTGCTGCCTGCCTGAGCCTCTCCCTGGCTGCTTGGAGCTGACCTGAGCTGGTGAAGCTGTGAAGCTTGCTCTCTTGCAGTTATGTTGGTCTCTTCTGCCAGGCAGCCAGCACCAGAACAAGAGGACACAGTCTCAGGCTGCACCAGGGGAGGTTTAGGCTGGATGTTAGGAAGAAGTTCTACAGAGAGAGAGTGATTGCCCATTGGAATGGGCTGTCCGGGGAGGTGGTGGAGTCACCATCACTGGAGGTGTTCAGGAGGAGACTTGATGGGGTGCTTGGTGCCATGCTTTAGTTGATTAGGTGGGTTGGATTAGTTGATGGGTTGGACGCGATGATCTCGAAGGTCTCTTCCAACCTGGTTTATTCTATTCTACCCCAGAAAGCATCTGGGAAACCATCCAAATACATCTTCAGCTTTAATCCTGTGGCCGATGACACTCTCAACCAGGCACAGGACAGGGATTGCTTACCCAGGATGGGTGCAAGGGTAGAAGCCCCAGCAGAGGAAGGATCAGCAGGTCAGTGACAGCTCTGTGCTACTTCCCTGCACCTTTGCAATAGGAGCAGAGGGCCATTGCTCCCAGACATACTCTATAAGTCAAGAGGGATTTCAGCTGACTGTAGGTGGGAATGCAGGCAGCAAGCAATACTTGCGTGCTGCTGGTATGTCTAATCTGGAAAGTGATGTGCTTTCCTAATGCCTGTGAATTATCCAAGAGAGTTGCCTGGGAGAGATGTGTGTGATTCTGATGGGCAGAAGCATGTATCAGCAGCACACCTCTGGTTGTGCAACCAGTTGGAGCAAGATGCTAGGTTGTCCAGTGTTGTGGGCCCATGCCTCAGTGCCACTCTCAAACTGTGCTGGCACCTTGCCCTGTGACTCGGGGTGGTGGGGACAACAGAGGCAAGCTGGATGCATAGTCGTGAGCGTTGGGGAGTGAGTCAGCACTGGGGGTGAGTGAATCAGAATCAGTGCCAGGAGGAGCAGGTTGGCCAGGAAATGGGTGAGGATGGCCAGGAGCTGCCATGTGGGCATATGCACAGTTGGCAGAGTGGGGCCCTAGGTACTGGGGTGAGCCAGGAAGATGTAAAGAGTGAAGGATCATCCTGGGCACGGGCAGTGCTGTTGGTGACTCCACCTCCGGTGGCACACAGTGCAGAAATCTGCATGCCCACTGAGCCTGTGGCTTGGCAATCAGGAGGAGCCATGCTGAAGGGATGGTACTTAAAGGTGTGCTGAGTGGACAGCTTATACCTGAAACTCAGTCATTTTTACCAGCAGTTCCTGGGCCCTACCTGTGACTATGTACCATGTTCCTGCAGCAAAGATGGTGTGCTTCAGGCATGCATCTGGACTCCCAGCCTGGGCTAAAGACATACCAAGCCTCAACTGAGGCTTTTGGGTAAAGCCCCCAGCACAGCTCTCACTGTGCCCATTAGGAAAGGCTTAAAACTCAGAAATCAATCCAGCCTCTTAAAGTAGATGTGCATTTTCATCAGCCCATTTGGACTAGTAAGTGCAGTGGCATAGGAGATGGATCTGGGAAATGGCAGAGGGGAATGGAGCCAGGAGGTCCATTACCAGTCTGTTTGGGTTTTTGGGGGTGGGAGAGATGTTGGCTATTTGAGGGCAGGAAAGCAATATTTTTCTCAGAGATGGAGAGGAAAATGTGAGGCTCTGAAAATGAGCCTGGCATCTGGATATGTCTGGATGCAGCCAGGAGGGAGGATTGGAAAATCTGGTGGTGGCTCTCAGAGGAGCTGATGGTTTTGCCTGGATGTGCTTCAAGACTCTACCACCATATGGGTATGCAGTTCAATAACATCATGCAGGGTCTGCTTCCAGCCACCCAGGAGAGGGTATAGCTCGGACACTGGAGAAAGTCTGCACCATTTAAGCAGCCCTAGCAGGTACTCGTATCTTGCCTTCTGCTGCTCTGGAGCACATTCCTGGACAGTATCTGTGATGGGTTTAATGCCCATCCTGGAAGCAGGGCAGGGAGGGCTTGTGAGTGCTTTGCCCTCCCTGCAGGGTGGTTTCCCCCAGGGAAACTGAGTCTGTTCCCCTCCCCTCCCTGCCCAGCTAGGGTATAAAGGGGAGGACACTGCAGCCATTAGCTCTTCTTGGCTCCTGCCTTTCCTGGACAAGAGCTGCTGCAGCTGCCTTCCTGGTTCTTCACCACGTGGTCAGGCCTGATCCTCCTCCCTGCTGCCTCTGCGCCTCTTCAGAGAGACTGGTTTTGTATTCTTGTTTGGTTTTTTTTCTCCCATCCATCCTTGTATCCCAAATATGAGACATTGCCATGGAGGCCTGGGGTTATAATCCATCTCTTCCCCTACCCTATTTTGAGCTCCATAGCAAACTTTGTTGTACTCATCTCTGCCTACTGCTGAAGACTGTCATAGCTGCCACAGCTGCTACATGTCCTTGTTTTATAAAGCTCTTCAAATCTGACTCTTCCTGGGGTACTGTGCAAATGCAATGGTAGTGACCATTCAAAGTGAAGGCTCAGTGAGGATGAGCAGTGGGGGCTGCCTCCCCACCCACTTGCTGGAGCACTGCTGGCTGGCAGGTTTGTGGTTCTCCCAGGAGATGGGCACTGCCTGAAGAAGTCCCGTCAAAGCATTGTAGAAATTAGCAGCCCTTTGTCGAACTGCTGGAAGAAGGTCCTGGGAGCTGTCAGGAAGTTTTTGGAGACCTTATGTAAAGTCTGTTCAACACCTGCTGGCACTTGGTACTTCCCAAGCCCAGAGAAGGCTGCAAGGGGATCCTGGTGCAATCTGCACTCCTCTATGCTGGATCTGATCTTGCCCTTGGAGAGGAAGACCTTCACAGAGCTTACGGGTCTGACGCAAAAGTGATGAGCATATCCTCAAGTCCACTTGCACTGGGGAGGGAGCTGCAGGTGGTGAGCCATTCTGCAGTGCCCAACCCTAAGTAACCCTCCCACAGTTCCCTCATCTTCCCATGACAAGAGAAAGGTCCCTTGCTCATACTCCCTTGACTCATCATCTCCTCCGCTTCCAGTGAGAGAATAATCAGTGTTAGTAAACATCATATTATAAATAGGCAGCTGATGCTATATTGGGAGGAGTTTTCTCTGCTGGTGAGCACAGGTGTGGTGGGTCTGGGGCCTGGAAGCTGTGAGCTTGGCTGGCAGGCATGTGGAGACACTGGTCACCCCTCATCAAGGGGCTGCTGTGGGCATGGCTAGGGGGAATAGCTACTGTTATCCCTGAGGGACTGCAGGTGTTTTAGGTAGGGACAAAAGTACTGCAGCTGGCAGCAGTGAGGTGGAATGTGGGGCTTGGTAGCTGTTGGCTTCCTCCTGTTGAGAGGTTCCCTGACTCTGGAGAATGTATACAGCCATCACCTAGGTGAGACTCTGAAAATAAGGACCTGTCCTGGGCTGCTGGGTAGAAGGCACCAGACAAGGGATCTCTCTTTGATTGCTGCTCAATAACGAATGCACATTCCTATGACTCTGCCGCTTGGAGAGCAAGTGTTGACCCTAGGGCTCTGCTGGGGCTGTGGATGTCTCTGCAGTAAATCAGCCCCCAAGTATGTGTGCTGTGTGGAGCCCAGCAGAGCTGCATGTGGCAGGGTTGATCTTGGAGGTCTCAGCATTGACCCTGATAGGGCATGTCTGCCTGCCACCAGACCCAGAAGTCAGTCCCTGGCAGCCATGCCTGGTGGCTGGCACTGCAGCCTCAGTGGAGGCCTGATTTCCATACACAGGGATTCCTTGGAGGTTTTGACTGGGATGCTGATCAGGTGGTGTAAGCAGAGGGCAGTGTGCCAGGGGTGAAATTCCAACCTTTCTGCTCTCTTACAGGGCTGTGGCAGGATTGCTGTGGCAAGCCTTGGGCATAAACAGGCAGACAGGGTGGCAGTGGTGGGGCTGACTTCTCAGGGGAAAAGGCTGGAGGAGATGCTGCCCTCCTGCACCCTGTACTTGCCCATTGCAGGCCCTGAGAGAGTGAGGTGTGGCTGCCACATTTGTTCTGGAGGCAGCTGGGCACCTTCACCTCTGGGAGCTGGCCTGGGAGGTGCATTCCCCATCCCAGCAGTGTAGAATGGAGAGGGGATGTCCCCACCACTGATGACTATGGTTTGAAAAGGAGCTGTGCATTGGTATGGCTGGCATATACCTCCTGTTAGAGTGATGTTTAGGCAGGAGACTTATGCCTTTGTGCATTTTCCCTTTATCAGATGGGAAGGTGACTGGGGGAAGGAGCAGATGGACATTTTTGGACTCCATGGACATGGAACGTGTCCAGAGAAGGGCAACAAAGCCGGGGAGGGGTTTAGAGCACAAGCCCTACGAGGAGAGGCTGAGGGAGCTGGGGTTGCTTAGCCTGGAGAAGAGGAGGCTCAGGGGAGACCTTCTTGCTGTCTACAACTACCTGAAGGGAGGTTGTAGCCATGTGGGGGTTGGTCTCCTCCTGGGTGGCCAGCACCAGAACAAGAGGACACAGTCTCAAGCTGCACCAGGGGAGGTTTAGGCTGGATGTTAGGAAGAAGTTCTTTGCAGAAAGAGTGATTTGCCATTGGAATGGGCTGCCCAGGGAGGTGGTGGAGTCACCATCACTGGAGGTGTTTAGGAAGAGACTGGATGGGGTGCTTGGTGCCATGGTTTAGTTGATTAGATGGTGTTGGGCGATAGGTTCGACTCAATGATCTCAAAGGTCTCTTGCAACCTGGTTTATTCTATTCTAATTACCTGGGAGCTCTTGGAAGGATGGTAATGGCTTGCAAATTACAAACTGAATCTGAAACCTCTGCAGTTTGAGGAGTGGAGGGTTTGCTCAGTCTGCTGCTCAAATAAGCAGCATTGTCTGGATTTACTCTGCCTTGTCCGGGTTGTGTTTGAAGCCCTCCAGACCTAATACTGCCTTATACTTTCCTGTGAAGTATCTGATTGTCTCTTCTGAGCTGGCTGGGATGTGTTGGAAGAGCCAGGCAGAAGACACCCCAGGAACAGCCTGGCAAGCATGTGAGATGAGTCAGTCTGGTCACACTTTCTCCACTGATAAATTGTAGAATGCTCTGTAAGGCCCCTGCCTTATCTCCGGCGTGTAGCGCGTCTGCACACCATGACCTGAAATGCAAATGTTGGGAAGCACCTCCTCCATCATGTGTTGATGGGAGTTTGCCTCTGCCCTTGGCATCTGTAGATGCTTGTCCTGGCAGGAGTACAGGAGACCCTGGATCTGAGATACTCGAGTGCTTTTGTGCAGGAGACCTTCTCAAAATACCTCCTAACAGTAATGGAGATGCCAAGGTCACGTTGGCTGTGTGGTAGTGTTTGCCAAGAGCTGGGCAAGCAGTCATGCTAATGCTGATGGTCAGGTAACAGGGCTCACTATGTAAAAGTGGGACAGCTGGGATCTTTCAGTGTTTGTTGATCTAAGTGGGAAAGTTTGCCATACAACAGTTGGCACTTTTCAGGCTACTGTATTTGTTTAAAGAATTTCAAAAGCTTGCTTTCCCCTCTCACTGTGGACAAGTTTGCACACCATGGGAGGCAGGTGGTGCCAGAAAGACATGGAAAGTGAGAGGCTGGTGAGAGGCCTTGAGCACAAGCCCTGCGAGGAGAGGCTGAGGGAGCTGGGATTACTTAGCCTGGAGAAGAGGAGGCTCAGGGCAGACCTTATTGCTGTCTACAACTACCTGAAGGGTGGTTGTAGCCAGGAGGGGGTTGGTCTCTTCTCCCAGGCAACCAGCACCAGAACAAGAGGACACAGTCTCAAGCTGTACCAGGGGAAGTTTAGGCTTGAGGTGAGGAGGAAGTTCTTAACAGAGATAGTTGTTAGCCATTGGAATGTGCTGCCCAGGGAGGTGGTGGAGTCACCATCACTGGAGGTGTTCAAGAGGGAATTGGACGTGGCACTCAGTGCCATGGTTTAGTCATGAGGTCTTGGGTGACAGGTTGGAGTTGATGATCTTTGAGGTCTCTTCCAACCTTGGTGATACTGTGACAAGTTAGGGTGACAGGGTGCAGGGGTTTAGACATTTGGTCACAATGTGACTGGAAGAGAACTGTGGCCTCTCAGGTCATGAATGCAAAGAAGTCGTGCCGCAGAGCAAGAAGACTGCAGTACCAGTCTCCTGCTGGCCTTGGCCAGCGCTTGGGACATTCAGGCACAATATATCTAGAAAGATGCTGACCACACAGAGAGGCATCAGCTGTGGAAACAGGCAGAGGCTGGGAAGGTGTGCTTAGAAAAATGACAGGTGTACAGATATTAGCTTAAGGCGAGCAGAGGCAGATGAGAGATCTCCTGACAGCACGGGACCTACTGACAAGGGGGAGCGGTACTTTTAGGGGAGCAAACAGAAGCAGCAGTAATGAAACTTGGAAACAGCATTGGAATGGCATGGCTTTCAAGCCAGCCAGTACCATTTCCCAATGAAGAGAGGCAGGCTTTCTGATCTAGGATCATTTATTTGAGCAATCACTATGTAGTGTACAGCAGGAACCTGTTTCTCATCAGGAAAGAAAAATTCTGGTTAAGCTAACTTGGTCTTTACTGCCTCTGTAAAGAATGGTCCTGGAAAATATCTGGTGCTTGAAGCAGAGCATAGTCTGTTCCTTTGTAAGTAAACACCTTGATTTAGCCATGTAGTTAAGCTATGATGACTTCAGTGAGACCATTTCAAGAGAAGCATGTGCTTAGGAGCTCTCCTGAGCAAGGGTGCCTTCTTTTGTATGAAGATTCTTGGAGAAACACCTTAACAAGCATTAGTCCATAAAGCTGGCCAAGTGAGATTTGTGTTGGGAGAAATGCTATGTGGTAACCTCATTTGTGTTATTAATTAATCCCAGAACACCATAATCTGCTAAATGTTCTTATAGTCATCCTCCTGTGATGTGGTTCACACCCAACACCGTGGCTTGGACAGCAGCAATCTGCGTTGGGTTAGGAACTGGCTGGAGGGCCGAGCCCAGAGAGTGGTGGTGAATGGTGCCACATCCAGCTGGCGGCCTGACACTGGTGGTGTGCCCCAGGGATCAGTGCTGGGCCCCATGCTCTTCAACATCTTTATTGATGGTCTGGATGAGGGCATTGAGTCCATCATCCATAAGTTTGCAGATGACACCAAGCTGGGGGCAGAAGTTGATCTGTTACAGGGTAGGATTACTCTGCAGAGGGACCTTGACAGGCTGAACAGATGGGCAGAGTCCAAGGGCATGAGATTTAACACATCTAAGTGCCGGGTTCTACACATTGGCCACAACAACCCCATGCAGTGCTACAGGCTGGGGTCAGAGTGGCTGGAGAGCGGCCAGGCAGAAAGGGACCTGGGGGTGCTGGTTGATAGTAGGCTGAACATGAGCCAGCAGTGTGCCCAGATGGCCAAGAAGGCCAATGGCATCCTGGCCTGCATCAGGAACAGTGTGGCCAGCAGGGGCAGGGAAGTCCTTCTACAGCTGTGATCAGCACTGGTTGGGCCACACCTTGAGTCCTGTGTCCAGTTCCGGGCCCCTCAGTTTAGGAAAGATGTTGACTTGCTGGAACATGTCCAGAGAAGGGCAACAAAGCTGGGGAGGGGTTTGGAGCACAGCCCTACGAGGAGAGACTGAGGGAGCTGGGGTTGCTTAGCCTGCAGAAGAGGAGGCTGAGAGGAGACCTTCTTGCTGTCTACAGCTACTTGAAGGGAGGTTGTAGGCAGGTGGGGGTTGGTCTCTTCTCCCAGGCAACCAGCAGCAGAACAAGAGGACACAGTCTAGGCTGTGCCAGGGGAGGTTTAGGCTGGATGTTAGGAAGAAGGTTTTCATAGAGTGATTGCCCATTGGAATGGGCTGCCCAGGGAGGTGGTGGAGGTGTTTAGGAAGAGACTGGATGGGGCACTTGGTGCCATGATTTAGTTGATTAGACAGTGTTGGATGATAGGTTGGACTCGATGATCTTGAAAGTCTTTTCTTTGTGGAAAGTTATGGTGTGCTTTGGTGCATCCTGCCAATGTTGTGCTGCATGCTGGTGCTTGTGTCCAGAGAAGGCTTAGGATTGTGGGTACAGGATGACCTTCAAGCTTCAAGTCTTCATGCAAGGGTGGAGACACAAGGTCAGAGATTAAGTTCATGCCTGGCTTGGGGCATCTGGACCTCAGCCATCAGTGCTGTTTTCTTTCAGCTTTAGATATACTCTGTGGCAGCACAGAGTATGAGAGAGTGCTTTGGGAGGGAAAGGTGGTCTCTGGAAACATGGCTAGATGGGTCTTGGCTGCTACTGACACAAAGATTAAAGCTGAAGGGGATAGGCTAGAAGCAGAGTCAGTGGGATGGGAGCACTGCTGTTCTTTTGAGCATGGTGCCTCATGAGGCTGCCTTGGTGGCACCAGACAGGCAGTTCCCCACTGACATTTTCTGTGGAATGCAGCCTCCAGGTGCTCAGGCTGCCTTACAGCAGCTCCAGCCCACTCAAGGCCACAGAAAGCACCCACTGCTGTCTTCCTTCCAATGTGACAGCCTGGAGGAGTAGAGCCAAGATGCCATGGCTGCCTGGTAGACATGCCTATGGGGCCTGCCAGGTATTTTATCTTAGTTCTGTGTGATGCTGGGCAGGAGGGCCCTTTCTGACTTCACCTCCAGCAGCCCTTGGTGCACAGTATTTGATGTTTTCCACATTGCTTCTGAAGTGACCTCCAAGCCATCTTCTTCATGTTGCCAGAATTTTAGTGATCTTAGTAGGTGTGAGCACCCTGGCTTCAGCTGCAGCAGCGGTCAAGGGGAGCCCGAGTAGTCAGCTGCAAGTCTTCAGTGGACTTTCACAGGCTTGGTATTTGCTTTTGTGGAGCTGTGCTGCGTGGATAAATAGTGACTCAGAGCAGCTTTGCCCTGTTAAAGTACTGGTTTTTCGTTTGTCCTAACATTGAGATAGAGTCCAGATGACATGAGACCTACACTGCTGCATCTTACCAAAGACTCAGTGCCCTCCTTCCACTCCAAGCAGCCACTTTATCTCACACAGCTTTATCTGCACGTCTGGGAGCCAGGCTGCTTGCCTTGAAGTACCACTTTGGTGTTCCTGGTCTCAGCTGGACTCTCTCGTCTCTGTGCCCAGCGCCTGGCTGGCGCTTCGTTCCCTGTGTTCCCCAGCCAAGCCCAGCTCTTCTTGCCAAGCCCCATGGGGTGGGGAGAGACCGTTGAAAAGAAGAGCCCAGTCAGCATCTCTCAGATGTTGGTGGCTGCTTGAGATCTCAGCATCCCCAGCCTGGTGTGTGTGAGTGACTTCTGCCTCCAAACCCCAGCTGTCGAAGGCAGGCAGATGTTAAAGCCTCATCCTTCCAAAGTTTATTGGGGAGCTGCCTCTAGATTAGATCCTTATGGCAGCATCAGAGCAAACATCATGCAGAAGAGGAACTGGGACATTTTAGGGCACTTGTATGCCAAGTGAGACCTAGCAGTTCTCTCAATGTAGCATAGGTGAGGGCTTGGAAGCAAGGACAACTTAAACTGTGTCTAATGTGCATCTCCTTCAGCTGTAACCTATGTTATTTATTCAGTGTCCAGAAGGAGCTCAGAATTATTCTCTCACAGCCTCTCTCTCCCTTGCTGGACTTCAGTAGCTTCTAGGACAGAAGGTGTAAGGGAAACTGTGTGCTGTAGAGAATTATCCAGCATCACAGTGTCCTAGTTGGGACATCCTTGTTGCCAAGGTTGCCCTGCTGCTCTTGGTTGTCCTGGATGCTGTGCCAGCCCTATGTGTAGTGCCCTAGTGCTGTGGGTTGGACTGTGTTGCTGGAGCTCTGCCCCTGAAAGGTAAGCTACAGGCTGGGGTCAGAGTGGCTGGAGAGTGGCCAGGCAGAAAGGGACCTGGGGGTACTGGTTGATGGTAGGCTGAACATGAGCCTGCAGTGTGCCCAGGTGACCAAGAGGGCCAATGGCATCCTGGCCTGCATAAGGAGCAGTGTGGCCAGCAGGAGCAGGGAGGTCATTCTACCCCTGTACACTGCATTGGTTAGGCCACACCTTGAGTCCTGTGTCCAGTTCTGGGACCCTCAGTTTAGGAAAGATGTTGACTTGCTGGAAGGTGTCCAGAGAAGGGCAACAAAGCTGGGGAGGGGTTTGGAGCACAAACCCTATGAGGAGAGACTGAGGGAGCTGGGGTTGCTTAGCCTGCAGAAGAGGAGGCTGAGAGGAGACCTTCTTGCTGTCTACAGCTACTTGAAGGGAGGTTGTAGGCAGGTGGGGGTTGGTCTCCTCTCCCAGGCAACCAGCAGCAGAACAAGAGGACATGGTCTCAAGCTGCACCAAGGGAGGTTCAGACTGGATTTTGGGAAGAAATTCTTCATAGAATGATTGCCCATTGGAATGTGCTGCCCAGGGAGGTGGTGGAGTCACTGTCACTGGAGGTGTTTAGAAAGAGACTGGATGGGGTGCTTGGTGCCATGGTTTAGTTGATTAGATGGTGTTGGATGCAATGATCTTGAAGGTCTCTTCCAACCTGATTTATTCTATTCTATTCACTACCCTAGGAACGCTGTAAGGAAGGTGAAGAAAACATAAGAACATCCCCAGCCTGCAAAACACAAACACTTGGGGCTGCAACCTATTCAAGGACCTTAAAAAAAAAAAGTCAGGCTTTATTTGTTACAGGAGGGTTGCAGGTGCCAAGGTTTGGAGTTGGAACAATACCAAGAGGCTCTTCACGCTGCAGGTCATGCAGCGTCCTGGCTGCTTGCTCCTCAGTGCTTGCAAGGGAAGGGATTTCCCTCTAGATTTCCTGGGTTTACATCCCATCCCATCCTCTTCCTGGGTTTACATCCCATATGTTTCCTGCTGGATGAGAGAGCCAGGTTCGTGGGCCCTTCCTTGCCAGTACCAAGCTTCCTCACCTTCTGATACGAAGGAGGGTTTTACTCTATGCTGTTAAGCGTCATTTCCAGGAATGCTGCTCGAAGCTGTCCATGCACCTGCCTTGCCACCATTCCTGAATTGACACAGCTGTTCAATTTTCCCAGCTCCATGTGGAGCACTTGCTAAAAGTAGGGGCGTGCAGCTTCTTCTGAAGGACCGTCCAAGAGACATTGCCCCTGCCCCAGCATGCTGAGTCAGACCAAAGGGAAGCTAACCCCCTATAACCTCTGAGCAGCTTGCATGCTGCAGAGTAAGGAATAGGGATGCTCCCAGGGCTGATGCAGTAGGGTGTACAGCCAGCCCCTGATGAGGAACCAGCTGCAGAGCCCTGAGAGATACTTGGACAACTCTGAGAGGTGCTCCTTGCAACTGCTTGGTGGCTTGCATCACCAAAGGTTTCCTTGGTGGGAAGCACTGATCACACTCCAGGTAAGCAATTGTAATCACATCCAGTGGACAGAGTTCCTGTGTCTTTGTACAACAAGGAGGTAAAGACTCCTATCCTGTAGAATTAAGGAAGAAGAAACAGTCAATGTGGCCTTGAGAGACTAGCTCAGAAACATGGTTTTATGAGACCTGGACATTCACTTCACTCAGGGAAAAGATGGGTGCAGATCAGAATAACCAGTCTGTGACCACTGGTAGGGGAGAGATATGTGGGGCATGAGGGAAGGCAGGTAAGTTAATACCCCACTATGCACAAGAGGATTAAAATCAGAATAAACAAGAAGCTCTAAGATGAAATAAGCTTATTCGTAAACAAATGGGAAAAGGGATGAGAGCTGGGAGAGGCTTAAAGCTCCCTCTAAAAATGTGTACCTGTGCAACATGGACAAGACTGTAGTTATTCACTTAAGAAATGGAGGGAAACGTAGAAAAAACTCAGGGTAAGTAAGGAATCTCCAGGAAGATTGACCCATGTTTCAGCCAAGGAGGTGTCATGAACCTGAACATCTCTCCTTAGCCGTGCTTGAAAGCCAAAGTGCTATTTGTGCAGGGAGGATCCTGTATGAATAGCCACTCTCACCTGAAAAATGAAGAACGAGAGTGCCAACTTGGGCCAAGCCCACAGATCTTGTGTGAGGAAAAGTGCAGACCTTGTGCAAGCAGCATAAGCACTGGTAGTAGACATGCAGGAGATAACCATCAAGGCAAGGCCTAAGGAACAGGCCATATGCTGCTGGGGTCCATTATCTAGAAGCTGAAAAACACTGCTCTTGGGGGTTGGTGGAATCTATCCTTGAGTTTACTGAAGGGGGATTGGTAGAGTTGCTACTGCTGGCATGCTGGGTGCTAGGTGAGGAAGTCTTGTTTCCTGGGACTTACTCCCAGCCAGGGCTTGGCTGCCATATGGCCACTGCTCTGTAGATGCACATCATGAAGTTCAGCACCTTGTCAGTCTCACTGCTCAACTTAGTTATGTTTTGTTTGCTGTATCACTACAAGCATATGCCTACAGGAAACAAGGGAAGCAAAACAGTAAGTGCTTATTTCTTTATAGACTGTAAAGTATGAGCTGGCACACAAACTCAATTTCTTTCACTTAGATTTACAGCCCAGGAGCTTGAAGGGGAAGTGACAGGGAGATACATTTGAAACTAAAACATTTGATTCAGTGACTCAGGAAATACAACACACAAAACTTAATATAACTCAGACTGGCTGTGACTCTGCCATGTGGACTGAAAGCTGATTGATGTACAGAACTGTCTGATAGGTTTGGGCTTCCTCCTGATGGCAAGGGAAGAGATAAGACCATGGGATACGTGGATGGGACCCTGGGGGTGACCATGAGGCATTAAGTCTCCATAGTGTTTTTCAGGAGGCAAACGAGATGGGGCTGAGGACTTTGCCTTAGTTGTGTGGAGTGCCAGGTGCCATGACCGTGTTGGTGCCTTGTAGCTGGATGGAGGTGGTCAGGCTACCTTCTTGGCAGCAGAGCTACAGCCTGGTTGTGTGTGTGTGCTGCTGTTCCACCAACCATCCCTGGAGGAAAAGGGGACACCATCATCCCTTCTCAGCACCACAGAGATGTGAAAACTAAAGCAGTAGAGCAGCAAGGTGTGATGTGGTTACACAACACAGAGCCAGAGAGACCAAAGAGCCTTTAGGCTGAGGATGGGTGAGCCAGCTGAGATGAGAGGAGCATGAAGCAAAGTGTACCAGGGTTTTGAGCCATGGTATAGCCCCTCTTGGCATGCTACTGTATGTTCAGGGCACCATACAATTTGAAAGCACTACCAGCAGATGGAAGGGAGTTCCTGTAGGAAAGAGGCACAGAAAGGAGCTAGCTGTCTGGAGCTAAATCTGTATTGCTTGGCAAGGCAGACAGGTCGCAGCTAATGAAGGGAGCGCGAAGGAGTTTGCTGATGTTCAAAGGCAAGGTTTTGTGATTGACTGCCCTGGGTGATCTTGAAAGGGACAGAGTTGTGAAATGGACAAGCTCCTTGATCTTCATGGAAGCTAGTGCCCAAAAGCTGCTCTTCTCCTTGTTGAAAACCATGGGTAAGAAAATAGCCTCCAAGAAATAAGTATTATGTGACCCGGGCAAGAGAGGACTCTCAAGATGAAATTATGAGCATAAAATGGCTTGGTTTCACCTGCCACTTGAAGATTTCCCTGATGTTGAAATTCTCTGGCTTGTGCAGTGGTGGGTTGTTTTTTTCCTCAGGGAAGTGAGTTCTTCAAACAACCTTGTTTCAAGCCTTTGGAAGGAATGAGCAGCCCACTCCTGAGCCTCAGGAAGTAAGCTTGTGTCTCCAAAACAAGCATCCCCTCAGGATCCCCCTCTAGCAGATTCAGGACAGAATGTTGGGAGGAGCACCTCTCCTCCCTTTCAGATGGAGTAGCCAAACTTCTTTTCTGCTTTGCTCATTAAGTGATCCCTGTAGGTCTTGGTTATCTTTAGGAGAAAATCAAACTCAAGTTTCTCGTGGATCCAGTGACTCCCTGATGTTACAGGCTACGTCCATCCCTGCAGAGCACCATCCTGGCGCAGATGAGCCACTTACATGGTTGGCTGTGCTTACAGCTGTAGTGGGAGCAGCACTAGGGGTTCCTGAGCAGCAGGATGTACTCAGCCAGCAGTATGCAGAGCAGCATGGGGCCAGGGCTGGCCATGACTGTACCTGCCAACACCAGGACAGGGAGCTGATACGCACCAAAAAAGATGTGATGCCCTTTGCTGGTAGATATTTGAAGCCTAGTGCAAAGCCAGCTGGAAGGGCTTTGGACCCAGGACAAGAGTGCACTTCATTTCTGCTTTGAAGAAGCTGAACCTGCCATATCAAAGCTTTGGAGAGCTTTGTATGTTGATTGGAGGAGATGGAGAGAGGCACAGGTCTTTGGCAGGTTCTCCTTCCTGGTGAAGCAGGACTGCTCCTGCTGCTAGGCTTATGGGTGCTTTGCCCAGGCTTGTTTGAAAGCACTGGCAGCACATTAGTTTCTTGATGCTTTTTCTCCTGGCCTGCAGATTGTTTCTTGCTGCTTCCAGCGTGTCAGCAGCCCTCTGCTACCTGAAAGCCCCATGCCAGGTCTGAAGCATGGCACAGGGCAGCTTTCCTACTGCTCTCTCTGTGGCAAGAGTGCTATTTAGCCCTTTTGCTGCTGTACTGTGGGAAGGGCTTTCAGCTAATTTGCAGACCCCCTGTTCTCCATTTCTCCTGAGACTTTTCCCTGCTTGCTTACCAAGAATCTTCCTGTGATCTGTTTGTGGCTGCAAGCAGTTTGCACAGAGCTCTGCTGGGGCTTTGCTGTTGAGGTGCAAGTCACCTAGGTAGCTGTCTGGGAGATGAACAGGTTTCCTCAGCCTTGGGTACCCGCTGCTGTATGAGGGGCCCCCAAGCGCTCAGTTCAGGCAAGTTGTGCTGCCCCGGCAGGCACAGGCTCAGTGTGGCACATCCTCTGTGCTCATGTTCCTGCTGTCATCCTCAGGCCACATCCCCAGCACCCTCTCAGGTCAGGAACCAGAGCACACCTCACTTCCCTGAATGTCCTGAACTGCAGGTTTGGGTTGGTGGATTTTTAATCTGGGAATCCTAACCCCACACCATATAGAGAACAACCAGGGGGTCAGGCTCAGTCAGCATGGGTTTATGGAGGGCAGGTCCTGCCTGACCAACCTGATCTCCATCTATGACAGGTTGACCCAAGTGTTGGATGAGGGAAAGGCTGTGCATATTGTCTGCCTAGACTTTCAAAATGCCTTTGTCACTGTTTCCCACAGAATTCTCATGGAGAGACTGGCTGCTCATGGCTTGGATGAGCACACACTCTGCTGGATAAAGCACTGGCTGGGCAAACAGGCCCAGTGAGTGGTGCTCAGTGGAGTTAAATCCAGCTGGCAGCCGGTCACAAGTGGTGCTCCTCTGGGCTCAGTGTTGGGACCACTTCTGTTTAACATCTTTATTGATGACCTTGATGAAGACACAGAATCATAGAATCAATAAGGTTGGAAAAGACCTCAGAGGTCATCAAGTCTAACCTGTCACCCAGCACCTCATGACTACTAACCCATGACACCAAGTGCCACGTCCAATCCCCTCTTGAACACCTCCAGGGTTGGTGACTCCACCACCTCCCTGGGAAGCACATTCCAATGGCTAACACACAGAGTGTCAACAGCAAGCTCACAGATGACACCAAGTTAGGTGTGAGTGTTGATCTGCACCAGGGCAGGGAGGCTCTGCAGAGGGACTTGGATAGATTGGCTCAATGGGCCAATGTTAACAGGATGAGCTTCAACAAGGCCAAATGCCAGGTCCTGCACTTGGGTCACAACAATCCCAAGCAACACTACAGGCTTGGGGAAGTGTTGATGGAAAGCTGCCTGGCAGAAAGGGACCTGTGGGTTCTAATCAGTAAGCAATTGAATATGAGCCAGCAGTGTGCCCAGGTGGCCAAGACAGCCAATGGCATCCTGGCTTGTATCAGAAATGCCGTGTCCAGCAGGAGTAGGGAGGTGATTGTCCCCTTGTACTCAGCTCTGGTGAGGCCACACCTTGAATATTGTGTTCAATTTTGGACACCTCAGTACAAGAGAGATGTGGAGGTGCTGGAGCAAGGGCAGGGGAGGGCAATGAAGCTGTGAAAGGCCTGGAGAATAAATCTTGTGAAGAGCAACTGAAGGAGCTGAGGCTGTCTAGTTGGAAAAAGAGGCTGAGAGGAGACCTCATCACTGTCTTACAACTACCTGAAAGGATGTTGTAGAGAGGCTGCTGCTGGTCTCTTCTCACAGGCAATTAGTGACAGAACAAGAGGGAATGGCCTCAGGCTATGACTGGGTAGGTTTAGACTGGACATCAGTAAAAAATTTTTCCCTTCAAGAGTGGTCAGGCATTGGAATGTGCTCTCCAGGGAGGTGGTTGAGTCACCACCCCTGGATGTGTTTAAAGGTCATTTGGATGTGGTGCTTGGGGTTATGGTTTAGGGGTGAACTTTGCAGAGTAGGGTTATTGGTTGGTGATCCTGAGGGTCTTTTCCAACCTGAATGTTTCTGTGATTCTGTGGTATCCAGCTGCATGTCTGCCCCCCCCAGCCTGTTGTGAGACTGTCACTTCCATAAAGGAGTATCTCTCTACCAGAGCACGATCTTGCTGTTCTGTTTATAGATGGGGTTATTAAGATTACCAGTGAGAAAACAAATGAACATAGCTGGTGTGTTTGCATCATTATGAAAGCACAGGCATACACTTTATTGATCTGTATGGTTCTGCAAGCGTTTCTCAGGCCACCTCCCTCATATCTGGATGACATCAGTGGCATGACTGCAAGAACACAGCTAGGTGCTTGTCCATGTTGGTGCATCTGTGTGCCTGTAAGAAGAGTGTCCCAACTTCTGCATCACTCCTGCCTGAGTTCCAGCAGGCTGCTTTTTGTTTCTTTTCTCCTGGTGCCAAGTGTTTGGCAGAGGGTGCACGTGCAGGGTGTGAGGAGTAGAGACTCCAGGGTGAGCTGGCTAGGAGCATGGGAAATACTCCTTTTGAATGGCCTGTGGTGCTGTTTTCATTGCATGCCCTGACCACCCTGTGCTGTAGCAGAGGTCAGCATGGGCCAGGCAGCCTCCTCAATGGGTGCCTCCTGGTCTCCTGCCCTGCAAGAGCCCTTTGGGTCTCTGCTGGTTGTAAATCCTTGCCCAGACCAAAGTATGAGCATCCTGATGCACACTCTGCAGGTTCAGGCATAGCTGAGGAAGTGCCAAGGCGTTTAGGTGTGGATGCCTCCTACCTGGAAGTGTTCAAGGCCAGACTGGGTAGGGCTTTGGGCAATTTGATTGAGTGGGACCTAGCTGGAACTAGGTCCTTTCCAATCCAGACCATTCTATGATTTTATGATCCTGGCCTTCCCAGCCTTATGATGCTATCATCCCTTTCCCTTTGAAATGGACAATGGGGAGTGCAGAGCCTTGCTTGGCCGCAAAGGCGAGGAGGAGGAAAGCCCCAGCCCTGTTGGGTCTGTCAGGCCCTTGAGAGCCACGTTTTCCAGGGCTGCATTTGCAGAGGGCTTAGCAGGTAGCAGCTGAGCTGGAGGCTGTGTGCACTGCAGCCCCTGGTGGGTGTGCTGTACGGACTTCAGCTGGGGAGCTGCTGATATTGTGATACTGTGTCCAGTTCTGGGCCCCTCAGTTTAGGAAGGATGTTGACTTGCTGGAGCGTGTCCAGAGAAGGGCAACAAAGTTGGTGAGGGGTTTGGAACACAAGCCCTATGAGGAGAGGCTGAGGGAGCTGGGGTTGCTTAGCCTGGAGGAGAGGCAGGGGTGACCTTATTGCTCTCTGCAACTACCTGAAGGGAGGTTGTAGCCAGGCAGAGGTTGGTTTCTTTTCCCAGAAAACCAGCACCAGAACAAGAGGACACAGTCTCAGGCTGCGCCAGGGCAGGTTTGGGCTGGAGGTTGGGAGGAAGTTCTATACAGAGAGAGTGATTTGCCATTGGAATGGGCTGCATGAGGAGGTGGTGGAGTCACCATCACTGGAGGTGTTTAGGAGGAGACTTGATGGGGTGCTTGGTTGCATGGTTTGGTTGATTGGGTGGTGTTGGATGATAGGTTCGACTCAATGATCTCAAAGGTCTCTTCCAACCTGGTCTGGTCTATTCTATTCTATTTGCTGGGGCTCAGGATGCCTCTGCTCTTGACTCATGGAGGTGGAAACATGGGGCAGTGTGGACAGTCCCACAGGGAATGGTAGAGGCTGTAATGCAGGGCAGGGAGCAGGCATCTCTGGGGGTAGGGGAAGCAGGGAGACTGACATTTTTCCCTCCCCCCTTCCCACTGCTCATAAAAGAGGATGGAGTCCAGTATTGCTGAATAAGAGCTGAAAATGCCTTTTGGCAAGTCCTCCTATGCTGTCCTTGCTGTTTTGAGGAAGTCAGCGCTAAATGTGCGGAGTGCAGAAGAGAGAGGCACCAGAGTTTGCATGAGACCTCATCTGGCCTGTTCTTGCTGCCTCCCTTTGTTGTGTGCTATGGTGGGAAGCCATGCTCACTGTCAGGAAAAGACTTGGTTCCCACCATCCCTGCTTTCACAACAGCTTTCCACCAACTCCCTGTGCCTTGACTGTTGATGTGCAGGAAGTAACCAAGAAAGGCACCTCTGTCCATGTCCCAGTACAGCACGGCCTGTGTGGCCCCAAGAGCGTTCTTACCTGCTGTGGCAGCGTAGGTGTGTGTAAGGAGCCACACAGCATCCTTCCCAGAGGCAGGCAGTGGGATCTGAACAGAAAGCTTTGCAAAGCCATCACTGCCTTGGGTGCAGGCAGGGCATCAAGTGTGTCTTTAGGGAGTTGTTGCTGGAGAGGTCCCTTTTTCCCTCCTGTGTTGCTGGAGAGGTTTCTCTCTTATAACTGGGAAGAGCACTGCTGCACTGCAAGGCTCTGCTTGTTGCAAGCACTGCCTTTCCTCCTCACCTGTGCTTTGCTTAAAACACTGCTCCCAACAGCAGCTGCCTCCAGGACCAGCCCTGCACCTTGCAGCGTGGGGCATGTTGCAGCATGCCCTGCTGGATTGAGGATGGGTACAGAGGGGTCCCCTGGAGTGGCTGTCTGAGGCTAAGGTGCAAAACAGGAACGAAGACAGTGTATTTGCAGGCCCATGAGGTTGTGCCATGCCTGGCATGACCAGCCAGCCTCCTGCTCAGCTGACAAGCTCCTGGAAAAAGTCTTTGGATAAAGGATAAGAAGTAGGTTTTGTCAGTCAAACCTGCAGAGATGCTTTTTCTTAGTTGCCTAATCTGTATTGTAACCCAGAAGCTGAGCACACCTTGGTGGGTCTGACCTGGTTTGACAGCAGATCACCACTAGCCTGCTCCTTGATGTGCCTGCAGCTGAGGGAGCTGAAAGGGCAGAAGTGCTTCAAACATCCCTGCAAGCCTTCTTAGCATTCCCTCACACCTGAAGCACCTGTGTCTCCATGGGAAGCCTCCTCTTATGCTTACCAGCCAGGCTGGAGGGTGCATACCTAAGGATGGTGCTGACTGCTGCTGTGCCATCTGACTGGGCTGATGAAAATACATTGTAAGCCTTGGGTGTATGCTACACCTGAAAGGTGGTTGTAGCCAGGAAGGGGTTGGCCTTTTCTCCCTGGCAACCAGCAGCAGAACAAGGGGACACAGTCTCAAGCTGCAACAGGGGAAGTTTAGGCTCGAGGTGAGGAGAAAGTTCTTCACCGAGAGAGTCATTCGCCATTGGAATGTGCTGCCCGGGGAGGTGGTTGAGTCGCCGTCCCTGGAGGTGTTCAAGAGGGGACTGGATGTGGCACTTGGTGCCATGGTCTAGTCGTGAGGTTTGTGGTTACAGGTTGGACTCGATCTTCGAGGTCTCTTCCAACCTTGGTAATACTGTGATACTGCTTTTCCATTGCTGGATGTTCTGCCTGGGTTACTGGAGAAACTAGGGGGTTTATCTCCAGTCCCCTTCAAGTCCCTTCTCTAGACTTTAGGGGGAAAAAGTCCATCTCTGGGACCTGTCTCTGTGAAATGTGTGTTAAATTACCCACAGGCTTGCAAAGTTTGTGTTGAACATGCAATGGTTTGTATAAATAATGATCATGATAGGGTTGTGGGCAACAGGAGCATATGAGCCTCGTTTCTGTTAGAAAGATGACCAGATAATGGGGCTGTAAAACATGCAGGAATGAAGTAAACATGTTGGTCTCTGCAGAGGAAAGAAATCACGCTTCCCTGATCTGCTGCAAGTCTCTCAGTACTTCAATGAAATAAGAGTTAATAATTGGCCAGCTTGTAACCTCTGAAATTCCTCACCAAGCACTGTTAAAGAAAGCTTCCACTGCAGGAGATGTAGAGTCCTGGATCAAAAACTGTCTGAGGGTCAACAAACAAAACCTGTGGGTGAATGATCAGTTTCAGCATGAGGAGCAGAGGAATGAGGTCTTTTGCAATTAATGATTGAGAAAATATAATCAAAGTACCCAAAATGGAGTAGAATTAACCAGGTTGGAAAAGACCTTTGAGATCATCCAGTCCAACCCATCATCCAACACCATGTTGGAGTCCAGGTTGGACTGGATGATCTTTGAGGTCTCTTCCAACCTTGGTGATACTGTGATACCATCTAATCAACTAAACCATGGCACCAAGCACCCCATCCAGTCTCTTCCTAAACACCTCCAGTGATGGTGACTTCATCACCTCCCTGGACAGCAAATTCCAATGGCCAATCACTCTTTCTGTGAAGAACTTCTTCCTAACCTCCAGCCTAAACCTCTCCTGGCACAGCTTGAGACTGTGTCCTCTTGTTCTGCTGCTGGTTGCCTGGGAGAAGAGACCAACCCCCACCTGCCTACAACCTCCCTTCAGGTAGTTGTAGACAGCAATAAGGTCTCCTCTGAGCCTCCTCTTCTACAGGCTAAGCACCCCCAGCTCCCTCAGCCTATCCTCATCGGGCTTGTGCTCCAAACCCCTCCCTTCTCTGGACACATTCCAGCAAGTCAACATCCTTCCTAAACTGAGGGGCCCAGAACTGGACACAGGACTCAAGGTGTGGCCTAACCAGTGCTGAGTCCAGGGGCACAATGACTTCCCTGCTCCTGCTGGCCACACTTCCTGATGCAGGGAAGGATGCCATTGGCCTTCTTGGCCACCTGGGCACACTGCAGGCTCATGTTCAGCCTACCATCAACCAGTACCCCCAGGTCCCTTTCTGCCTGGCCACTCTCCAGCCACTCTGACCCCAGCCTGTAGCACTGCATGTACCCTGGAGTAGTTTGTCAAGATGAAGTGACTCCAAAGTGACACCATATAAAGCAAATGGTTGTGATGTAATGAGAGAGTGGGTACTGAGAAGCATGCAGCTGGGAGTATTGGAAGGAATGATTTGTTTGGGAACATGGCAGGCTTTGAAATTCCCATGGCTACTTAGGGCAGCAGCACTGCAGCCCAGTTACAGAGATGCTTTTCTTGGATGTGCAATGATGCCGTTGGAGGGATAAATCATGTTCAGTCACACAAAGAGTAGCAGAATCATAGAATCAACAAGGTTGGAAAAGACCTCAAAGATCATCAAGTCCAACCTGTCACCCAACACCTCATGATTACTAGACCATGGCACTAAGTGCCACGTCCAATCCCCTCTTGAACACCTCCAGGGATGGTGACTCCACCACCTCTCTGGGCAGCACATTCCAATGGCTAACAACACTCTCTGTGAAGAACTTTCTCCTCACCTGGAGCCTAAACCTCCCCTGGTACAGCTTGAGACTGTGTCCTCTTGTTCTGGTGCTGGTTACCTGGGTGCAGAGACCAACTCCCACCTGGCTACAACCACCTTTCAGGGAGTTGTAGACAGCAATAAGGTCTCCCCTGAGTCTCCTCTTCAGGAGAGGTGCTGAGAGGTTCAGGATTGCTCTTCCGGCAGTCAAGGTCATTCCCCTACCCAGGATTTCATATGCAGTTCTGGTCACCTTTCTGTGGGGTCAAGAGAGGATATCCTGGGGATGTGTGGTGAGAGTGGTTAGAGCTGGAAGATGCCTCATGTCATGGGAAGGAGAGGACATTTAATAGTAGCAAGCTTAGTGTAGGTTTAGAAAAAGTAAAGGCTTTTATTCCTTGCCTCTTCCCACTATGCAAGGAGAACTGAAGGTGAGGAGTTGCAGAGGGAGCATAGTCATGCACTTAACGTTGCTGCAACATAGCATTTCCAACCTCAAAGTTAGCAAGAGTCCCAAAAAGAGAAGTGGGAGATACTTCTCTTTGCTATAAATCCATCTATACTGGCATTGCAGAGGTAGAAACAGAGGAGTGTAACCATTCACACTCCAAAACTTGTGACTTTCCTTTGATGAGCTTCATCTCATCATTTCTTCCATCCATTTCCTGGAGCTTCTGAGACTCTTGTTGATTTAGCCAAGGTGTATTATCCTGCCTAACTCCCTAGCTGGTTACCAGCTGTGATCTGGTGGCTTGTCTTTCTTCCAACAGCCTTGCTCCAGCTCTGTCCCTGGGTATATCTCATAACAGGCTGCTTGATGGCTTCTACAACTTGGCTGATTTCCCCCTCCATGCCTATACCCTGCTGGGGCTTTGCTCATCGAGGTGACCTTTGCCATTGGTACTTCAGCCAATTTGCAGCTGTGCATCCGCGCCAGCTGAGCTGGGAGGGAACAGTTTGAAGCTGAGGTCTCTAAGATGCTGCAGCAAGTGGTTTGGTGGTCATCCTCTAGGCAGCATTTTGCTGCGGTGTAGGTAAACCTCTGCAGCCAGGCAGCAGGTTGTCAGGATATACCTGTGAGCTGGAGGAAGAGCCCTGTGCCCTCTCTACGAATGTCCCTGTTAAAGCTAGAAGGGCAGGTGGCATCTCTGGGACGAGAGGCTGAAACCAGCACGGAGCAGTGGTTGTGGCTTTCTTATGCTTTGGGTAAAGGAGAGCTTTTTTTGCCCACCTCACCTGGATGGTATTTCTAGGCTTGGGAAGGTATCCCCTGAGCATTGCCTGGAAGTGATGCTCTGCCAGCCAGCCTTTCTGCATGGTACGTGGTGGTAGTAAAGATTTGGGGTGGCTGGTGAATGCTGGATAAGAAAATTGGATCAGCAGCGTGGGTAAATCATCCAGACTGTTACCACCGCTTCCTTCTGCGGCTGATGAGATTTTCTCCCCTTCTTCACAAAGTGGTTGTGTTTCTGCTGTTGATTTGTCATTTCTGGACTATTCTGGTGATTGCTTGATTTACACTTACCCATTGCTAGCAGTGTCTGCTCTGTTTCCCATGGAGTTGCTCTGCCCAGGAGGAAGATCTCCCTATGTCCAAGCAGTGATGCTGACCTGAGCCCAACTGGGAGTCTTGTTAGCAATTCAAGAAGGGTACTAAAATAATTAAATATTTGACAGCTAAATAGTAGAGCCTAATCTGACCAGCAGGAGCAGGGAGGTCATTCTGCCCCTGTACTCAGGCCACACCTTGAGTCCTGTGTCCAGTTCTGGGCCCCTCAGTTTAGGAAAGCTGTTGACTTGCTGGAACGTGTCCAGAGGAGGGCAAGAAAGCTGGGGAGGGGTTTGGAGCACAAACCCTATGAGGAGAGGCTGAGGGAGCTGGGGGTGCTTAGCCTGCAGAAGAGGAGGCTCAGGGAGATCTTATTGCTGTCTACAACTACCTGAAGGGAGGCTGTAGGCAGGTGGGGGTTGGTCTCTTCTCCCAGGCAACCAGCACCAGAACAAGAGGACACAGTCTCAAGCTGTGCCAGGAGAGGTTTAGGCTGGCGGTTAGGAAGAAGTTCTTCATAGAGAGAGTGATTGGCCATTGGAATGTGCTGCCCAGGGAGGTGGTGGAGTCACTGGAGGTGTTTAGGAAGAGACTGGGGTGCTGGGTTGCTTGGTGCCATGTTTTAGTTGATTAGTTAGTGTTGGATGATAGGTTGGACTTGATGATCTTGAAGGTCTTTTCCAACCTAGTTAATTCTATTCTATTCCTATTCTATTCTAATCCTCCTGTCTGCCCTCTTCATGGTTGCATCTAAATGCATCCAAGTCAGAGGAAGGAAAGCAAACAAGCAGGTGGAACCACCGTGGTGGGTGCCCTGGAAGCTGAGGCCCACAGTGAACAGAGTGTGATGGTTCAGCCTAATAAAGCTTATGGCACAAAGCCATGTAAAAGGAATTGTGGGATCATGATGCAGTCACTGTCCCATAGCAGATGTGAGTTCATGCCCCCGTCGCTCCACACTTCAGTTCTTTCCTGTTTCTAAAGGCTCACCCTGCTGAGGGGAGGGGACTGATACACTGTGTCCTCAGGCAAACGTAGTTGGTTAGGAAGATGTGTGCCTTGAATGTTGCGAGCAGAGGAACAAGTGAGGGAGCTCTGGGACTGTGTGGCGAGACTGCAGCTGCCAAATCACCTAGGCACCTCCAGCAGCCCCCAAACTCAGTAGGCTACTCTGTATGACCTTGTCCATGGACACTGGTTCCCAGGGAAATCCTGTAGCACAGAGGAACCTGAGACAGCAGGCATGGTTGGCCTGTTGACTACAAGAAGGCAGAGCTTTCATCCATAGAATCAATAAGGTTGGAAAAGACCTCAGAGATCAAGTCCAACCTGTCACCCAACACCTCGTGACTACTAAACCATGGCTTCAAGTGCCACATCCAGTCCCTTTTTGAACACCTCCAGGGACAGGGACTCTACCACCTCCCTGGGCAACACTCCCAATGGCCAATAACTCTTTCCTTGGAGAACTTTCTCCTCACCTCAAGCCTAAACTTCCCCTGGTGCACTTTGAGACTGTATCCTCTTGTTCTGGTGCTGGTTGCCTGGGAGAAGAGACCAACCCCCTCCTGGCTACAACCTCCTTTCAGGTAGTTGTAGAGAGCAGGAAGGTCTCCCCTGAGCCTCCTCTTCTCCAGCTGCTGTGTGTCTAACCAGGCCTTTCTCTCCTTTCCCCAGGGAAGACGATGAAGCTGTAGAGATGCTTCCCTACGTGATTGCCTCCCTGGGCTCAGCAGGGTCCACCTGCAAAGCCTCTACATGCAACAACAGCACCAAGGACTACTGCTACAGTGCCCGCATCCGCAGCACCGTGCTGCAAGGGCTGCCCTTCGGGGGGGTGCCCACCGTCCTAGCCCTCGACTTTATGTGCTTTCTTGTAAGTCTGCATGCTGCTGCTTCAACAGCTTCTCCTCTGATTAGCCTGTGAAGAGAGGACCGTGGTGGGGTGATTTAGAGTTGAGGGGCCCAAATGCTGCTGGCTGACTACATGGTCTGGATTGCATTGCTTAGCCACTATTGACATAACTCCTGTACCACCACACTGAGTCCACAGAAGGGCCTTGCAGATTTTCTTAAGGACAAGGTTAGGTCAGTGCTCCATCCCAAAACTCCTGTTTATGGTACCAAATCCGTGCAGCTTCACCTACCCAAAAGCTTTGTTTGGTCCTTAGGAACTGCAGGACCACAGATGCTGTAACCATAATCTCACCTCCTTGGGAGCTGAGTGCCTTTCGATCCCATGGCGAACTTAGCTACCATGTGTTACATCCTGGCCCCGTGCTTCCTACAGCCACCCAGAGTTTGGTTTTAACAGCCCTGAGGAACTTGTGCTGTCCCACGGCCTTGGTGTGCTGTTAGCTGAGCAGTCCTTTCCCCTCCTCGCTCCTGTGGCTCTGCACACAGAGGACAAGGACAGAGATGGACAATGCCCCATCTCACAGCTCCTCCTTTTCTCTCTTCCAGGCACTGTTGTTTGTCTTTTCAATTTTACGTAAAGTTGCTTGGGACTACGGACGTCTGGCCCTGGTGACTGATGCTGACAGGTAAGCATGGGAGAGGGGCAGGAAAGCAAGGCACAAGTGGTGCCTTTCTTTGCTGTGGGGCACCAGGGATAAATCCCCTTGTGTTTGCCAGAGGCAGCTGGAAAGGAGAGGCACACGTGCCATTTGTATCTCCTGAGCATCAGGAGCAGGAAAAATCCCCCCTTACCTACTTTTTGTTACAGCATCCTTCATCCAACACAGGCAGTCCCTGCTGGCTCCATACCACTTAAAGTGCCTGATGTTACTGAGGTGCACAGAGGCCCTTACTGAGGAACAGCAGATGGAGGGAGGAGAGGGGAAAAGAGGTCACAGGAAGGCTGAGGGCTGCCACAGTGAAGGCTTTGTTAAGCCTCTGTAGGTGTCTTGGTGTCTCTGCTGGATGCAGTTCTTAAAAGCACTTGAAAGCAGTAGGTGGGTAGGCTGTGTTTCCAGGTGCAGTACTGCTGTGATCATGTAAGTTTAGTTTCCTTCCCAGGTGCTGATGAGTTGGTCTGGGCGTGGATCCTTCCTGCCCAATGCGCTTGAGCCGCAGTGTCTGTCAGCAGAAGGCAGGGCCCACTTTAGATGGCAGCTCCACAGCAGGGTGGGATGCTGTTTTCATTTCTGCTGTCAGCTGCAGGAAGAACAACAGCTATGTTCTTCCAGTGCAAAAGGAAATCTCCTTGATGAAGCTAGAGGGGTTGTGTGAATAACCTGCCTCTCTCCAGGGGTGGTTTGCTGTGCCCATGGAGCTTTGTCATGTCCTGGAGTCAAAGTGTGACTTCTGAAGGCTGACTATGATAGGTAGTTCTTCAACTTGATCAACTCTGTGAGCTCATCACACCCAAAGGTTTAGACAGGGCTGAGCTCCAGCCTCTCTGGTTTCTTTTGGTTATACAGATTCAAGCAAGCTGCTCTTCAACACACCTTGCTTAACAGCTAAGAGTTGTTTTCTCCAGCACTGAAACTAGAAATCTCCTGTTTCAGATAAGCAGTCCTGGATATAGTGTTAGACAAGCAACTGTATCCATGTGGCTCCTCTTCCCCTCCTTTCCTGGCCTGGCAAAGAGGAAGAAATAGCCAGTCTTCATTGTGGAGAGAGGCTAGCCCTTGTCAGAGGTGATGCTTTAAGCACATGGGGCACAAGGAAGTGGGAGCAGTGGCTGTAGGCAGGAAGGCAGAGGGGTGCCAGCTGTTTGGTGAAGTAGATCTGATAAACAGGGAGAAGGACAGCACAGCAGTGGTAAGGGATATGGATCACCAGGATTGACATCCCAGGGAGGAGTCCCTGCTACTTGACCCATCCAGTAATTGAGATGAGCATTTTGGGAGGGTGGGATGCAAGTGTATTGGCTTCTTGAGAGTGGGAAGGAGATGCATGGAAGGGGAGCTCAGATGGTAGCTGGGCAGCCCTGGCAGGTTGTCTTACCTGTTCCTGTCCTTCAGGAGCTTTCTGGGAGACACATCCATGTTTGGAGCCTAGCCACCTACCCAGTAAAGCCAGCTTCCTTTTAGCTGGCAACAAAACACTGTGCCCCTGGGGCAGGTGGGGCTCTGGGATCTCGTGGCTTGGGTGACACTGGGCTCTGGAAGGGAAGTCTGCTCCAACCTGACCATTGGCAAGTTTCTCTTCTTCAGGACAGCGTGGATCCCTGCGGAGTGCATAGCTTCCCACCAACACAGGAGACCCAGCACCTGCTCCTGTGGTTGTAACCTCTGCTTTTGTTTTTCTGTGCCCCCAGGCGCCGCCGTTGGCAGACGGAGCGAGAGGAGCGGGAATAGTATGTTGTTTCCTTCAGGGTCTTCTTTCTTCTCTGCTCACACTCTCACTTTCTCCTTCTGTGGTTTTCTGTATTGCTTCTGAACTAATCTATGTAGCTGGGAGTTCAGGCTTGGATTTGTCCCTCTCGCTGGATTTGTTCTCTCTTCTCTTTCTGTCCCCTTTGTCTCAGCCCCTATTGCAGCCGGATGTACCCTGGTTTTCCTCTAGTAGACCTCCTAGAGGGCAGCAGCGCTGAGGAGCTCCCAGCCAAGCTGGAGAGTCTCATATGCTGCTCTGCCTGCTCATGTCCAGCTATTCTGCCTTATGATGGAGAAAATAATCCTGCCTGCCTGAACCCACAGCTCACTTGGGTGACCTAGGTGCAGGGGAACCTCCTTTGCCTGATTCCTCTCATAGCAGGGTGCCATGAGGCCTGCTCCCACACCAGCTGCAAGGGCAGGCAGGTACACAGAGAGCATCTGGCAGACACTTGTAAGACTTTTCTTTTTCCTTTACCCTATGAGGCTGCTGGGTCCGGGACAGGTGTTCATCCTCGTCCCTTGCCACCTACCCCCAGATGGCAGCACATCCCGCAAGGCAGCGCCTTTCTCTGTTCTCTGCAGAGTCACACTTCCTGCCTCGGCGCTGCTGAGAACATCCTCCAGCACCATGGTCTGGTATTGCCCATTAAATCCTGCCATGGATTCTCTCTCCCTGCCTTTTCCTCTTTCTTACTGCTCTTAAGCCTTGGAGTCCTCTCTGTCTTGCTGACTGACTGGGTGGTACACACTGCAGAGGAGGTGATCAGCTGGTAGTGCGGAGCCTGCAATGCTCTCTTTGGCTAGGCTGACAAATGTCTGAGGCTCAGGCAGCAGACTGCAGCCTCACTGCTCATAGTCCATTACTTGCAAAGTAGTGGCCTGCTACTGCCATGCAAGAGTACAGAAGTGCTCATATTTCTGTGGTTGCTCCTTGACTCCAAAGTGGCATAGCAGTTGGAGTTAGAAAAACAGGTGGTGGCAGCTGTGGTACATGACACAGAGGGGACCCCTCACTCTTGCTTGAGTGCCTCACTTGTGGTTGGCCCTGCTTCAGGTGTGTCTGGCAACTTTTCACTGCTAACACCCTGTTGGGGGAGTAAGGCAGAGCTAGCAGAGCTAGCAGAGCCATCATGCTCTGAGGTTTTTCAGGGTGGCTGCCTCAGTTGCCCTCACACACGCTTGTCCAGGGGCTGCTTCTTCCAGCTCCCATTCTTCATCTCAGCTTGCTCAAGCCATCTACTGACAAAATGCACCTCTCCCACCTATCCCTACTGCTTGAGCTGGGAAAGTGTGGGTAGCCAGAAACTTCTCAGAAGTTTGTGGAGCTCAGCAAGAAAACCTTGCCCTGGCTGTACAGCACCTTTCCATCTCATCTGTTCTTTGTGCTGGGGTGCAGGGGCAGGTGGTGGGTTAGGGACTCGTGTTTGCTGCCTGGTACTCCCAATGCTTGAATGTGCAGCGCTGATCTTGCTGTGGGAGGACTTCCTCCTCTGACATGTCCATTTGCCTGAAAACCTGCAAGTGCTGTCTATGTCCTGCCCTTTGCCAGGGTTTGTGGTAGCTATTGACACTCTTAATTAGAGACTCAGTCTGCACCAGAAGGTTGTGGCACCATCCAGCACCAACTTGTGCAAGGACTGTGATAACACAGCCCTGGGTGGCTTATCACCCACACAGCCACTTCCTGCCTTTTACACAGTGTGCCTGGCCCTCCTTTCACAGAGCCTTCAATTCTCTTGGCCTGAAGCTAGCCATGCCTCAGACCTCATCCTTCTTCTTTTGATGACAGGGCCAGCACCAAACCTGGGGCAGCAGGAACGGTCCCACTTTAATCTTCTTGCTGTCTAGGGCAACCTTGCCTCTGCCCACTTGCTTTGTTGGTGCTTTGCTGTATGAAAACCTCCAGCAAGGTGTGATTGTAGAATCCTCTTCAGCTTCCCATGGC
Source organism: Picus viridis (assembly GCA_033816785.1). Taxonomy (NCBI): domain Eukaryota; kingdom Metazoa; phylum Chordata; class Aves; order Piciformes; family Picidae; genus Picus; species Picus viridis. The sequence goes on from CM066578.1 coordinate 11,258,433, forward strand.
TGGCAAGATTTGGCCTCCTATCTTCTCAGTACTGCCAGTAATCTTGATTTTTGCCTCTTCATCTCCCTGAATGGAGCTTAGTTAGCCTGGTCACTCCATGATGTGGCGCTCTTCTCAGTTGTTTCCTCCAGCGCTACTTCTGTTCTGCTCTCTCTGCTTCCACTGCCAAGGAGCTGAAAGCACACCACGTCATTGTCCTGGGCTCTCTCTGGGGCTGTGGACAACAAAAATTCACCCTTGCTGCCTGCATTCAGCTTCAAGGCCTCTGGGATTTTAAAGGGCTGAAGGCTTGGTTGGAGCTCACGCTGTCCTTCCAGCAGAGCAGCGTGTTGGGCTGCACAGTCACAAGGCTGCACACCGCTGCCTAGTCTGCACTCCTGTAGTCCCATGACCTTCAGATAATCTCCTTTTCCACTCTCTGTTACTTCCAGCTAGAGACTCAGCAGGTGCTGCTCTGCTTTGAGGAAGGCCACATACTCCATCCTCTGTCCTTTGGCAGGGTCACAAGGGGCTGTGGTTGTTTTCCTTCCCATATTGTCACCCACTGCATTTCGAGCACTTGTTTCAGCTGCTGCTTATCCTGGTTCTTGTCCATCTGATCCTTCTTCAGCCTGTGCTGGGTACAGGGAGACCATGTGTTCATCTGTTTGTTTTTTCCTTTGCTTCTAGCCTTTATTTCAGCTATATATATTCTTGCACTTTCAAGGTTCTGGCCTGATGTCATCTTGCAAGTGATATTTAATTTAGGTCTCTGGACCATTTTCTTGTCTCCTTTTGCCAGCTGCCCTCCATCTCCATTTGTAGTGGGGGCTGTTGTCTGCCTTGGATGCTTCTGCTGCAGGTTCTTCATCTAGGTCCCTGCCTGTGTCTGGAGTAAAGTTGTCTGGTATATTCACTTCTCTCTCTTTCCTGCCCTTTAGCCTGTGCTCATTCATTTCTAGTTGTCTGCCCTGCTCCTGCTGAAGGAATTTCCAGGCAGGAGGCCCAGCCCAAGGCTGTAGAGTCTGGCTCTATGCAGTACAGCTGCTGGGGCTCAGCTGCATTGCTTCTCCTGGGTTTCCCTGCACTGAAGCACTAAAGGCAGGGAGGACTGGTGTAGCAGGATACAGCCACCAGACTCTCAGCCTTCCTCTTCCCTGAGGTGAGTGAAGCCCTTCAGGACAGGGCTTCTGCCTCATGGCCACACCAGAGCCAGAGGGACTGTGGCACCCTCTGGTTCCTACCTCCTCTGCTCTGAATAAAACCTATGCTAAACAGGCTCCAATCTCCCCACCCTGCTACCCCCTTGCAGGGGCTGCTGCATAACGCAGGTGACTCTCAGAAGGTACCTAGTGAGTAGCGTCCACAGCTATGGGGGCTGCTGGGCTCAGGGCGCTGGCTGAGGAAGGGTTCTCTGCTTACTGCTGCTTCTGCTCTGATTTTGCCTCTCTTCATCTCACCTGGGGCAAACTGACCTGAATTAACCTCTGATCTTCTGAGTGTTCTTGGTTCCTGGCCAGGCTGCTTCCTTGCATCTTCTAACTATCCATCACCTCCCACTTGTCATTTTAGCGTAGCCTCCGCCCTGCACTCCGACAACCATGACCGCTACGAGCGTCTCACCTCTGTCTCCAGCTCTGTGGACTTCGACCAGAGGGACAACGTGAGTAGCATCGAGAGTCAAACACCTTGTCTTTGAGTGACCAGGACCCCACAGCTTGTCTGAACCAAGAGCTCATCAAGAGAAACACTTCCCTTTCTCAGGCCTTAGGTCCCACACTTTGTAGCGTGTGTGGTATAGGGCTCGAGGAGATAAAAATACATCGCTTCCAGACGTGCTTAAATAAGTAGGTGCACACTCCTGTGGCTTAACAGCTGTCCAACCTATCATCTCAACATTGCAAACAATACTTGCCAGCACCTCCTCATGCCACTGTCTGCCTCTACAGCTGTTTTTCTTTCTAAAGAGGAGGCACAGTTCGGTAGTATAACGGGGTGTGATGGAAGGGTGGTAAAGCTCCCAGGGACTATTCCACCTCAGGGTGCTCTCTAAGGAGCATTGGCTTGGCCCAGCCTGCCTTCCCAGTCCTTGCAGAGCTCCTCTTGTCCAGGACAATGGCTAAAGTACCAGTATAGTGGAGTTTATGGATGTCCCTTGGCTGTGGAGAGCTTCCGTGCTAGCCAGGTGCCAATGAGTCAACTGGGAGGTTGAGCTGCCAGTTGGTAGGGCCCAGCCACATGGCTGAGTCCAGCCTGTTGCACACCCTATGGACTAGTGCTGCCATCTCCTTCACTTTGGCCCATCCATGGCTCTGCATGTCTGGGTGCTTGTGGTCTGTCCCACCCTGAGTCAAGTCTGTGGAGGTGCAAGGATGCTGGCCTGCTTCCATGAGCCTTTAAAGAATGGAGCAGGGATAAGGGAACACAGAGTGATATGAGACCATCCTGTCTTCTTTCTGCACAGGGTTTCTGTTCCTGGCTGACAGCCATCTTCAGGATAAAGTAAGTGCTCCAGGACCTGCACAAGAGACCCACATGGGAAAGAATGAGGAGGAGTGCAGGGTGTTTGGACACTTAGCACTGAACAGCTGTGTGAAATTGCTGCATTTTCTGGCAGAGGACAAGCAAAGATAGGACTAGATGAGGAGTCCGAAATCCAAAACTAAGGTCACAGTGAGTCTGTGGCAGAGAAGAGCACCCAGCCCAGGTCTCTTCTGCTTCTCTCCCATCTCAGAAATAGTTTGCTGATCTGCAGAGATGCTCCTCTCCCTGGGACTCCTGCTAGGGGCACTATTGTCCAAGAAATTACTACAAAGGGAGCACTGGAGGATGCAAGGAGGACACTCCCAGCCTGATGGTGCTACGGAGCAGTCTCCTAAGCACTTCTTGGCTTCAGAGCACTGTGGGATAGTGTCAGCTATCCTGTATCTCAGCCGGGGAGGCAAGGCCCACCAGAAGAGCATGAAGTGGTATTTGTGCATGTCCAACTGCCTGTCCTGGGAGGCAGAGGGTAGGAGCATGGGGCTGCATAAGCCCTGCACCAGGCTGGTTTCCGATCACTGGTTCAAGTCTGGGTGCTGGGCTCCCTAGTTCAGGGCCTGGCTATAGGTCTATAAGTCAGAACCAGGGGTGCTGTGTGGGCTTCAAAAAAGAAGGGGCAGCCTTGCCCCTGTGCTGTTCTCCAGCACCTGAGGGAATGCAGAAGGTTGCTTGATGGCCTTTCTCTCCCCGGCAGGGATGACGAGATCCGGGACAAGTGTGGGGGTGACGCAGTGCACTACCTGTCCTTCCAGAGGCACATCATCGGGCTGCTGGTGGCTGTGGGTGTGCTTTCCGTGGGCATCGTGCTACCCGTCAACTTCTCAGGGGACCTGCTAGGTGAGAACAGGCAGCTGTTGGTTAGGCTGGGGGAAGATGCTTCCAACATCGTGTCCCAGACCACTGGAGAGCAGCAGAGGGCAGGACAATTCTAACAGAAATCCCGACCCTTGTCCCGCTTTGAGTGTGGCACATCCAGGTCATCCATAGCAGCCTGGGCTTTGGGGTATTGTAGAGATTCCTGCTGCAGCCCACCCCTGTGGTGCTCTGTGCCACTCAGCAAAACTGAACTTGCTTGTGTCTACCTCTCTCTCCCCAGAAAACAACGCCTACAGCTTTGGGAGGACAACTATCGCTAACCTGAATTCTGGGTACGTGTGGACGGGGTTGGGATGGACAGCTGAGGCCCTCAGGAAGTATTCTGTAACTGTCCACTTGCATGCAGAGCCTCACCTTCTGGAAGGTTGTGTGTCTGCCCTTGCTGGAAGAGTACTCTCTCTGCTCCAATTTCCAGGCTGAACTCTTGGAAGTTTATAGTAGGGGCATGTGGATAGCATGCTGGTTACGCTGCTCCTGGCCCTGGTGCCTTCAGGGCCTGGCTGGCCATACACAGACTTACAGTGGCAACCTTGCATTGACCTTTGTGGTCTCCCTTGTGACAGGAATAACCTCCTGTGGCTGCACACATCTTTTGCCTTCCTGTACCTGCTGCTGACAGTGTACAGCATGCGCCGGCACACCTCCAAGATGCGCTACAAAGAGGATGATCTGGTGAGCAGGATCTAGCCACTCTCCCAAACGCATTTTCCCATGCCCTTCTGTCAAGTCAGGTGGCCTTGAAGAGAGTGCCAAGCACCTCGCTTCCCACAGCAATTTGGAGCTGTTTTGATTTGGCTGTGCTGTTTTTCTGCCTGGCCAAAGGCAGATCTCATCCAAAGCAGCAGCCCTGACTGCCTGTGAGGAAATAGAATAGAATAGAATTAACCAGGTTGGAAAAGACCTCAGAGATTATTGAGTCCAATTTATCATCCAACACCATCTAATCAACTAAACCATGGCACCAAGCACCCCATCCAGTCTCTTCCTAAACACCTCCAGTGATAGTGACTCCACCACCTCCCTGGGCAGCCCATTCCAATGGCCAATCACTCTTTCTGTGAAGAACTTCTCCCTAACATCCAGCTTAAACCTCCCCGGCACAGCTTGAGACTGTGTCCTCTTGTTCTGGTGCTGGTTGCCTGGGAGAAGAGACCAACCCCCACTTGGCTACAACCTCCCTTCAGGTAGTTGTAGACAGCAATAAGGTCTTCCCTGAGCCTCCTCTTCTCCAGGCTAAGCAGCCCCAGCTCCTTCAGCCTCTCCTCACAGGGCTGTGCTCCAAACAAATAGGAGGGGCCTGTACTGGGTGTACATGTAAGAGGGACCCCATGCCTTCCTCAAAGCTTTCTCCATCTTCTGCAGTTCAGGCAGCTGCAGTAGAGGCCACCTGTCAGTCCGCAGTGCACCAGGATGCACGATGCCAACAACTGGTTGAATTGTAGCCAAGCAGGGGAGCCTTCTAGCAGGTGCTAGAAGTGGTGGGGCTGCTCATTCCCATTGCTGACTCAAACCTCAGGGGGGTTGCTGCAACCCAGTCTTCCACACCATCAACACTTACCTTTTTTCTTACTTTGTCTGTCTTCCTTCCAGGTTAAGCGAACTCTCTTCATCAATGGCATCTCAAAATATGCTGAGCCAGAGAAGATCAAGAAGCATTTTGAGTGAGTCTCATTGTGCCCCTAATTAAAGGCTGCTCTCTAACAGGGATGTTTTTGCTGGGGTAGTGCTACCTGGAATGGCAATAATACATTCAAGGCAGGAAGAGAGCCAGAATCAGTGAATGCTTTCATTCTGGGCCTCTCACTGTAATTTTCCTGTGTGAATTTTCATCTGGATGTGCAGTGTCCTTGGTTTTGTGCCTTGGGAAATTCTTACCTATCTCTTACCATGCTGACCCCCATGGCTCTGTAAGTACTGAACACAGCATGTCCTGAGATGACAGGAGCTGCAGGCAGGAGGCACTCAAGCAGTGACTGTGGGATGTTGTGCTGCTGTTTCTACCTTGGTCACGGTCCTTGCAGAAAGGTGTATTTTTCATTGTAACAAACTAAATTTCACTTCCATCAGGACCTCAGTGAAAACACAGGCCAGGGCCATGCTTAGAAGCGTGATGGGGGGAAGAGAAATGCTTTGTACCCTTTGGGAACCCTTGCAGATCTTTCTGACCTCAAGCCTTGTGGTCTATGAAGGCAGAGGGGGGAGTGGGGTCACAGGGGTGCCTTGCTACCACATAGTGAAAGTCCAAAGAGGCTTATCATTCTAGAGCCTGGAGCAATGGCCTTAAGCTGAGGGAGAGCAGGTTTAGACTGGATCTTAGGAAGTTCTTCAGTACAAGGGTGGGAAGACTCTGGAATAGATTGCCTAGGGAGGTTCTGGATGCCCCCTCCTTGGAGGTGTTTAAGGCCAGATTGGATGAGGCCTTGGGCAACCAAGTCTAGTTGAGAGGTGTCTGTGCCCGTGGCAGGAGAGTTGGAGCAGATGATCTCTGAGGTTCCTTCCAACATAAGCCTTTGACACTATGATTCTGGGATGCAGCATTTGCCCCATTTGTTGCTTTCACTATAAAGGACAGAGCCTGCAGGCTCCCCTGCTGTCCCCAGCAAGCTCTTGCTATGCAACATGATGCTCAGCCCAGAGAAGTCCTGGATGTATGGGGTTTGCTTGAGGGTACTTCTGCTGTTGGGTGTGATGAGTCGCTGTTTCCTGTCCGCAGGGAGGCCTATGCCAACTGCACCGTCCTGGAGGCTCGTCCCTGCTATGACGTGGCCCGACTGATGTTCCTAGATGCAGAGAGGTAACCTAGTTTGGGAGAGAAGGCAGGGTGGCTGATGCCACAGCCTCTCCCTCATGTCTGGTGCCAGAGGAGCTTTTCTGAGCCACGCTCTCTTTCTTTCTTTCCTTCCTTTTCTTCCATTCTTCTGTTTCAGGAAGAAAGCTGAGCGTGGGCGAATCTACTTCACCAACCTGCAGACCAAGGAGAACACTCCATCCATGATCAACCCCAAGCCCTGTGGCCACCTGTGCTGCTGCGTCATCAGGGGCTGTGAGGAGGTGGGGAAGTGCTGGAGGTGTTGAACAGCAGGGCAAATGGGGGCTTGGGTCCCCAGGTCTTTGCTCTGACACCTGTCCCCCTGCTCAGGTGGAGGCCATTGAATACTATACCAAGCTGGAACAGAAGCTGAAAGATGACTACAAGCGAGAGAAGGAGAAGGTGAATGAAAAGCCTCTGGGGATGGCCTTTGTCACTTTCCACAATGAGACCATCACAGCCATGTGAGTGCAAAGGGTCCTCTCTCATCTCTCACCTTAAATCAGAGGAATGGCAGCGCCAGGGCAACCCCTCAGCTTTGTCCCTGACAGTTCTCTGTGTCAGCATTTCCCTATTTCTCTTCTTTTCCAGAATCCTCAAAGATTTCAATGCTTGCAAGTGCCAGGGCTGTGCATGCCGTGGGGAGCCCAGGGCCTCTTCCTGCAGTGAGTCCCTTCATGTCTCCAATTGGACCGTGAGCTATGCCCCTGACCCACAGAACATCTACTGGTGAGCAGCTTTCTGGGGTGCAGTGAGCCCTGCCCATAGGAAAGGCTTGCACCCTCCCTTCTCACTTGTTCCTCTGGTAGCTGAATGAATATTTCAGGCTGGAGCCCAGCCTGGATGAGCTAGAAGTCTGATTTGACTTGGAGGGGGAAAGTCTTTGATCTGGCACCCCAAGTGCTGTTAAGACAGGCTGGGCTGCAGTGTGCAACCTGAGGCTCCAGACCTGCTGCTCTTCCTAATGTAGCCATCATGATGTCCTCCTTGCCCCCTCTCAGGGAACACCTCTCCATAAGGGGCTTCATCTGGTGGATCCGCTGCCTTGTGATCAACGTGGTCCTCTTCATCCTTCTCTTCTTCCTCACCACCCCTGCTATCATCATCACCACTATGGACAAGTTCAATGTCACTAAGCCTGTGGAGTACCTCAATGTAAGACTTCTAAACACTGGTTCAGGGTGGGTAGCATGGAAACCACCCTGAGAAACAACAGGCCCTGCAAGGGAGGGGTAGGGAAAGAGACTGTCCTTGTTCCCCAGGTCCTGTGAGCCTGACCGTGAGGGAGATGCTCGCTCTGGCCTGGGTGCAGTGGAAGCTGCAATGCTGGAAACTCAGCATCAGCAAAGGCAGCTACACCTGTGGCTGACATGAGAGCTACCACACCGTGTAACATGCAGTCTCCTCTCTGCCTCATTGCAGAACCCCATCATCACCCAGTTCTTCCCTACCCTGCTGCTGTGGTGTTTCTCTGCTCTGCTTCCCACCATCGTCTATTATTCTGCCTTCTTTGAAGCACACTGGACCAGGTAAGGAGAGCCACCACCTGTCCTTAGTCATACTAACGTGCTGCCTGGCCACTAGACACTTCTCACTGATGTAAATCTCCTGGATCCTTCTGCTAGAATAGAATAGATTTAGCCAGGTCAGAAAAGAGCTTTGAGATCATCAAGTCCAACCTATCATCCAACACTATCTAATCAACTAAACCATGGCACCAAGCACACCATCCAGTCTCTTCCTAAACACCTCCAGTGATGGTGACTCCACCACCTCCAAGGGCAGCCCATTCCAATGGCCAATCACTCTTTCTATGAAGAATTTCTTCCTAACATCCAGTCTAAACCTCCCCTGGCACAGCTTGAGACTGTGTCCTCTTGTTCTGGTGCTGGCTGCCTGGGAAAAGAGGCTAACCCCCACCTGAGTACAACCTCCCTTCAGGTAGTTGTAGAGTAGACAGCAATAAGGTCTCCCCTGAGCCTCCTCCAGGCTAAGCACCCCCAGCTCCTTCAGCTCCTCCTCATAGGGTTTGTGCTCCAAACCCCTCCCCAGCTTTGTTGCCCTTCTCTGGACATGTTCCAGCAACTCAGCATCTTTCCTAAACTAGTAGTTGTAGACAGCAATAAGGTCTCCCCTGAGCCTCCTCCTCTCCAGGCTAAGCAACCCCAGCTCCCTCAGCCTCTCCTCATAGGGCTTGTGCTTCAAATCCCTCACCAGCTTTGCTTCTCTCTTCCACTCCAAGCATGTTGTTCTGTTGCATGTCTTGAACACCTGTGATCTGTCATGGATAGCTGTTCTGCTGATCCCTAGTTGTTATGTGGCATGGTTGTCTGAGTAGAGTTTGACGTAGTTCTGTAAGAAGAAAGCTTGGGAGGAGTTTGGACTGGTCACTGAGAAGTGCTAGCAGTGAGGGAAATCTTGGGTGAGATGAGCAGACAGGGGTTGTGTGCCTGCATGCCATGTATAAGTCACTGCTTTTCCAAGGGAAAACCACTCTAGCTGCCGTGGCTTCTGGCTATAGGGAATGTGTTTGAAGTGGAGAGCACTAGAGAGATGCTAGTTGTGAGGCACCTTCCCCAGAGGATGTGCAATGTAAGCTTTGTTTTCTGCTCTGTGTTAGAGGCTGGTGGGGAGGATGCCACTGGTTTTGAGGATTGCAGGTTGAGAGAGACAATTGCAGACTCAAGAACAGACCTCAGACATGATGAAGGGAAAGGGTTCATGTGCTAGTAGTTGATAGGGTGGGATTCAGGTTAGACACTGGAAATTTCTTTCTGATGAGGAAGCTATGGGGATGCTGCTCTTGGGGCTAGCAGGGTGACAGTGAAAGATTAACAGCCTCCTCTCTGCCCTCAGGTCTGGAGAGAACAGAACAACTATGCACAAGTGTTACACCTTCCTCATCTTCATGGTCTTGCTGCTGCCATCACTGGGCCTGAGCAGGTAGGGATGGTGGGAAAGGGAAGCAAGTGCAGAGACCTGGAGCATGGGGAGAGGGTTGATACGGAGCCCTGGTTGCTCAATTACACTATGTGCTTCCCCCAGTGCACAAGTGCTGTGGCCATTATCCCCTTGGTGTTTAATCCTGGTTGTGGGCCAGGCTATACCAGGCCTGGCTGGCTCTCCAGGAGCATTGATAGGTGCCATGGGTGTTAGAAATAATGCAGCAAAAAGTGACATGGTTGGATGCACGTGAAAAGTCTACTCAAGGTCTCGTGGTTGTGAAGGAGGCACTTCCCACCTCTCTGTGCTCAGTGCACATTCCAAGTTTTGCACAAAATTAGTGAATTCCCCATTTGAGCCAGAACTGAGTGGGCTGCAGTGCTTGGCTGGAGGGACAGTTGTGTAGGCTGCAGCAGTGCTTGTCTGTTTGGATGTGAACCCTAAATCCTCCTGCAGTGGTTATAGAAATATTACACTATTACAGTATTACCAAGGTTGGAAGAGACCTCGAAGATCATCGAGTCCAACCTGTAACCACAAACCTCACGACTAGCCCATGGCACCAAGTGCCACATCCAGTCCCCTCTTGAACGCCTCCAGGGACGGCGACTCAACCACCTCCCCGGGCAGCCCATTCCAATGGGGAATCACTCTCTCGGTGAAGAACTTTCTCCTCACCTCCAGCCTAAACTTCCCCTGTTGCAGCTTGAGACTGTGTCCCCTTGTTCTGGTGCTGGCTGCCAGGGAGAAGAGGCCAACCCCTTCCTGGCTACAACCACCCTTCAGGTAGTTGTAGAGAGCAATGAGGTCGCCCCTGAGCCTCCTCTTCTCCAGGCTAAGCAGCCCCAGCTCCCTCAGCCTCTCCTCATAGGGCTTGTGCTCAAGGCCTCTCCCCAGCCTTGTTGCCCTTCTCTGGACACGTTCAAGTGTCTTGATGTCCTTCTTAAACTGAGGGGCCCAGAACTGGACACAGTACTCAAGGTGCGGCCTAACCAAAGCAGAGTACAGGGGCACAATGACCTCCCTGCTCCTGCTGGCCATACTATTCCTAATGCAGGCCAGGATGCGGTTGGCCCTCTTGGCTGCCTGGGCACACTGCAGGCTCATGTTCAGCCTACCATCAACCAGCACCCCCAGGTCCCTCTCTGCCTGGCCGCTCTCCAGACACTCTGACCCCAGCCTGTAGCGCTGCATGGGGTTGTTGTTATCCAATGTGCAGAACCCGGCACTGGGATGTGTTAAATCTCATGCCGTTGGACTCTGCCCATCTGTCCAGCCTGTCGAGGTCCCGCTGCAAAGCCTCTCTGCCCTCCAGCAGATCAACTCCTGCCCCCAGCTTGGTGTCGTCCGCAAATTTACTGATGATGGACTCAATGCCCTCATCCAGATCATCAATAAAGATGTTGAAGAGCATGGGGCCCAGCACTGATCCTTGGGGCACATCACTAGTGACAGGCCCCCAGCTGGATGTGGCACCATTCACCACCACTCTGGGCTCGGCCCACCAGCCAGTTCCTAACCCAACGCAGTGTGCTCCTGTCCAAGCCATGGGCTGCCAGCTTGGCCAGGAGTTTGCTGTGGGGGACGGTGTCAAAGGCCTTGCTGAGGTCCAGGTAGACCACATCCACAGGCCTCCCCACACCCACCAGGCGGGTCACCTGATCATAGAAGGAGATCAGGTTGGTCAGGCAGGACCTGCCCCTCCTAAATCCATGCTGGCTGGGCCTGATCCCTGTAAGTGCTGTGTGATCGCACTCAAGATGACCCGTGCCATATCCTCTGGCAACCAGCAGCGCATCAGCTACCAGCCATCAGAGTGGGCTCCCAGCACTGGACAGTGATCAAGCAGGGCAACAGTGTGAGGAAAGCAAAGCTGTGAGGCGTGGGGCAGGGGGTCCTCACTGCTAAGAAGTTACCTATGTGGTGTAGGGTGGGGAAATCTCCACCTTCCTAAATTGAACCTTTGGGATCCAGCCCCTCAGTGGTGAAGTCAGGCAGTTCCTGCTCATAAACAAACCCTCTGACAGAGGCAGAAGAACAGTCCTCTCCATCACAGGGCGTGACTACAGCAACATTCCCTGCCAGATTAAAACCACAGTGTTGAATGTATAACCTTGTGACCTGGGCAGGTGAATGTTTTCTGAAGGTTTATGTTTGCCTAAATCCTCTTAAACAGGCCAGCTTCCTTCTGAGGACTGGGTCCCCCTGCTGTTGCCTCTGGAGCAGTGAACTTTACCAACACCTGAGGTGCCAGAGGATTGCATGGTTTTATACTGAAAAAAAACCAAACCCCAGAATTTAGGGAAATAGCACTTGTTTCTCCTAAATGATTTAATTTTTGGTTGGTTAGTTTTGGGTTGGGTTGGTTTTGGGTTGGTTTTGTTTTTAATTTCTTAGAATAGAATAAGAATAGAATAGAATTGACCAGGTTGGAAGAGACCTTCAAGATCGAGTCCAACCTATCACCCAACACTATCTAATCAACTAAGCCATGGCACCCAGCACCCCATCCAGTCTCTTCCTAAACACCGCCAGTGATTGTGACTTCTTCACCTCCCTGGGCAGCAAATCCCAATGGCCAATCACTCTTTCTATGAAGAATTTCTTCCTAACATCCAGCCTAAACCTCCCCTGGTGCAGCTTCAGACTGTGTCCTCTTATTCTGGTTGCCTGGGAGAAGAGACCAACCCCCACCTGGCTACAACCTCCATTCAGGTAGTTGTAGAGAGCAATAAGGTCTGCCCTGAGCCTCCTCTTCTCCAGGCTAAGCAACCCCAGCTCCCTCAGTCTCTCCTCACAGGGCTGGGCTCCAAACCCCTCCCCAGCTTTGTTGCCCTTCTCTGGACACCTTCCAGCAACTCAACATCCTTCCTAAACTGAGGAGCCCAGAACTGGATGCAGCATTCAAGGTGTGGCCTAAACAGTGCAGTGTGCAGGGGCAGAATGACCTCCCTGCTCCTGCTGGCCACACTGTTCCTGATACAGGCCAGGATGCCATTGGCCTTCTTGGCCACCTGGGCACACTGCAGGCTCATGTTCAGACTACTGTCAACCAGTACCCCCAGGTCCCTTTCTGCCTGGCCGCTCTCCAGCCACTCTGACCCCAGCCTGTAGCACTGCCTGGGGTTGCTGTGGCCAGTGTGTAGAACCTGACACTTGGATGTGTTAAATGTTATGCCCTTGGACTTTGCCCATCTGTCCAGCCTGTCGAGGTCCCTCTGCAAAGCTCTCCTACCCACTAACAGATCAACACCTCCCCGCAGCTTGGTGTTGTCTGCAAATTTACTGATGATGGACTCAGTGCCCTCATCTAGATCATCAGTGGAGGCTACTTTCTCACTCACCGATTTCCTTTATAGAGTCATTATTCACCTGTTCCTTGCATGGGCATTGTGCCCAAACAGAGAGGAGAGGAAAACACTTTACTGACAGGGTCAGGACAGAGGGAGAAGAGCACAGAGGGGAGTGGGAAGCCAGCTCTATATCCTTTTATTGGTTCTGCACTGTTTTTCACAGTGTCTGGTTTACATAATTGCTGGTGACACATCCCAAGAGGGAACAAAACAGCCTGTGGTCAGAGCCGTGGGTCATTCTAGGTGTTTTCACATGCGTGTCTGTCTATTGCTGCTTCTGACCGAGTCTCTTTTCTCCTCAACCCCATTTTCCACAGCTTGGATGTGTTTTTCCGCTGGCTGTTTGACAAAAAATTCCTTGCCGAAGCCGCTGTGCGATTTGAGTAAGTGGGATAGGGCGGAAGGCTCTTTGCAATGGGGGGAGGTTCTCATTGGTGTCCACAGGTACTGGGGGCTCCCAGCTGCCACCCTGCAAGGGAGGAGCACCTCCTGCAGCCTTCTCTCGCTGCACCTCCCCAGATGTGTGTTCCTGCCGGACAACGGGGCCTTCTTCGTCAACTACGTCATCGCCTCTGCCTTCATCGGGAACGCCATGGACCTGCTGCGCATCCCCGGCCTGCTGATGTACATGATACGCCTCTGCCTGGCTCGCTCCGCCGCCGAGCGCAGGAACGTCAAACGGGTACCTGGACAGCCTGAGCGGGGAGCTCCTGGCCTCCACCTGCGATTGGAGCTGCCATGGGACCTTAACGGGGCTGGCCCCATGCTGTGCGGGCGCCTGGGTGTGTTGCACACCCCTGCTTGGCTCCCAGGGTCACACTGACAGATGTTTGCTCTCTCTTGCAGCACCAGGCCTATGAGTTCCAGTTTGGGGCTGCTTATGCCTGGATGATGTGTGTCTTCACTGTGGTCATGACGTACAGCATCACCTGCCCTATCATCGTCCCTTTCGGTAGGTGATACCTCTCCACCTCCCTGGGTTAGTGGCTGGGGAGAGTTCGAGGAGGGAGCCAAGAAGGGTAGTGTGGGGGAGATACTTCCTGTCAGTCAGAGGCACTGGGCAAGAGACTGATTCCCTTTTCTGTTGCCATCACTCCCTTTCTCCTAGGGCTCATGTACATGCTGCTTAAGCACCTGGTGGACCGATACAACCTGTATTATGCTTATCTGCCTGCCAAGCTGGACAAGAAGATCCATTCAGGAGCTGTAAACCAGGTGGTGGCAGCCCCCATCCTCTGCCTTTTCTGGCTTCTCTTCTTCTCCACTATGCGCACAGGTGAGCACAGGGCTGAGATGCCAACTCCTGGCCTCCTACAGAGCTGCTTTCCTGGCTGAGCTGTGGTCCTGGCAGCTCCCACCCACAGGGCGTGGTCAGGGTTCCTCTGACATCTCCACTTTGTTTTTCTTTTATCCCAGGGTTCCTGGCCCCCACTTCCATGTTCACCTTTGTGGTCCTTGTAATCACCATTGTGATCTGTCTGTGTCACGTCTGCTTCGGGCACTTCAAATACCTCAGCGCTCATAACTACAAGGTGAGGCAAAGTGCTGGGTAGGGGCATGGGACCCTTCTCTTTGGGAGCACAGCTCAGTCACAGAAGAACAGGGCCTCTGAGGGGCTCCCAGCCTGCTCCTCAGCAGAGCCTCTCAACACCGGCTTCACAGAGGGGACACTCCCTCTGTGTACCGCTCCTGTGGTGGAAGAGAAAGCATGTTGCCATATCAGGCTTCTCAATTTCTCCTTTCCCTCCAGATTGACCACACAGAGGTGGATGCTGTAGAAAACAGGCAGAATGGGAGAGCTGCCACCAGTCTGCCGGCTCCAAAATCAGCTGTGAGTCCCTGTCTCCACCTTCATGCCCTGGCACACTCTTCACCTGGGATTGGAAGGGGGAGGTAACTCCCTGAGGGAGAATCTGGGGTCTCCCAGTGAGGGTGGGGTGCAAGTGAGGAGCACTGGGAAAGGGCTGCAATGTGTTTAGGGTGATTACACTTACATTGTCCTGCTCCTCAGGCACTGTGCATTTACTCCCTGCCTCTTTCAGCAGGGGCAGTGAGTCCAGCCAGGTTGCTCTCCCTTCTCCTTCTGCATCTTTGCACGTCTACCCGTCAGCAAAGGCTGTCGTCCACCAGGCTGACCCTAGTGGCAGTGCCAAAGGGGCCTCTGTGGGCATTGCCTTGACGGCCGTGAAAGTGCTTTGGGCACTCTCTCTTCCTCTGCCTAACTCTGAGATCTCAGAGAGCATTTTTTTGAAACTTCTTGGCTCATTCCAGCAGCTTCCTTCCACCATTAGATTTTTCTGGTCATGGTCTGTGCAGAGCTGTTTCTTGGGGGTTACATGCAGAGACAGGGTAAAGCAGAGCCTCCCACTTCCTCAGGAGAGCGAGTCTGGGGCGTGGGCATATAATCCAGGCTCTTTCCTAGTTTTTGTGTAACTAAGGGCAGCAGCACCTCTCCAAAAGGTGATTCCCCATAGGAGACAGGCTCAGCTGTTGCAGGGGCAGGCTAGCCTTGCTTTTAACCCCTTTCCTGGTACATCCCATAGAGTCTGGACCTTTCCTGGCCCTTTCCAGGCTCGACGTCTTGCATGGCACTTTGCATGTTGTGCTTTGCTGCCACGAGAAGCCCCCAGACTGACATGTGTTTCTACTCTCTCCAACCCCCTTGCCTGCCCCTGGCAGAAGTACATCGCCCAAGTGCTGCAGGACTCCTCACCGGAGGGCGAAGCGACGGAGTCAGAGGAGCAGGGGTCGCAGGACGAGGAGCTCATCAACACAGATGGCATGAACGACACGGATTTCCAGTCATGTGAAGACAGCCTGATAGAGAATGAGATCCACCAGTAGGGACCTCAGAGGGTGGGAGGGGAAGGAGGCCCAGGAGCAGGGCAGGCTGTGTGCATGGAGACCTAGGGAAAGGCACCTGAGGGTGCTAGCTTCTTGCCCCACCCACCCTCCAGGGCCGCTGTCCTCAGTGAGGGCAGAGGTCCTGCCCCAAGCTCTCCATTTCCCTGTCCCTCCACCCCTGCACCAGCCCAGCAGCTCGGCAGGCATGCTCTTTACTAGCTACCTTCATTACTGCATCCCTGGACCCCAAAATGCTGGGGGCTGGGGAAGAGGGGGACTGTGATCCCCATGGTGCTGCTCTGGACCTGCAAGGAGGAGGAAAGCTGGGTGCTTTGGTGGGGTGGGCCACAAGGGGAACCTTTGGTGACTTCTCTGTCCCTTGTCCTCCTAGTGAAAAATACTAATAATTTATTAGATTTACAGGAAGGTAATAAAGCAAAAGCTTTAGTCAGTGTGTTGGGAGCCCTGCCTAGGGAGGGAGGTGGCTTTTGTTGCACCTTCTCACCATGCATGCCCTTTCTCAGCCCCTTGTAGCATCCACTTGCTGTGACATGCCAGGAGCTGGGTTAAGCATGGGGGCTGGTGGCAGAGGCTTCCCACTCCTGCAGGGTAGGTGACAGCCTAGCTTTGTGATCAGGGGTAGCATCACCCTGGAGAAGGGGTGTAAGGGTGGTGTGAGCTGGGCAGCTCCTCGCAGGGTGAGGGATGTTGAGAGCACTTCTTGAGGGCAAAAGGAGGCGCAGGCAGCCTCTCCCCAGTCCTATCCCCTCCTCCCCCAGGGGCACAGGCAGGGGATTGCAGCATCATTTTAAGTGGCTTTTTTGTTGGTTTTTTTTTTTTTTTTCTTTTGTGCACATTTCTCTTCCTTTTCAAACAAATCAACCTGACCCTTGTGGTGGTACCATGACCTCCTTCGCTGCCCTGTGTGTGCACGGCAGGCTCAGGCCTGGGGGCAGGGGGCTGTGCTGGGGGTCACTTGGGTGCTAGAAGAAAGGGTCCTGGACTGCAGGCCCTCAGCACCCTGAGGGGCTGGTGCTGCCTGATTGCCACAGGGGCCCTCATGGGCTGCCTTTCCTGAGCTGCTGCAGGGTCTTCCCCCATCTGAGGCAGAGAGAGGGAGTCCTGTTGGAGGGGGTCCCCCAGGGCTTACTCTAAGCAAGCCCACCACCTTCAGGAGCACAAAAACCTCATGGGGCTATGCTGGCTTTCTTCACCTGCCCTGACTGGGTGTAGGCTGAAAGAGGGGGCTGCTTCTCCTCTGCTTCTGCCTTGCCTTCTCCCTGGTGAATACTGTTCTAGAGACAGGCAGGGGACCAGACAGATAGGAGAGGTGGACCGGAGCCTCTAGTATCTACAAGGAGGCCTGACCCTATTTAAAGACTCTTTGTGAGGACATTTCTAGTCAGGATCAGTTGCCTTCAATTGCTTCCCCCTCTCCTTGTGTAAAATGTAAAGGACAATAATAAATCTCCCTGCTACTGAACTATATTTATTTCCCTCAAGCCCCTGCCACCATCCCGTTTGGTGCTCGTTGCAGACACTACCACCCTCCCTTTGCCTGTGGGTGCTGCGCCAGCTCACTGGGGCCGTGCCCCCCAGGGCCTGATGGGTCCAGGTGGAAGGGAACAGCCTTTACCTTTTCAATCACCCGTGCTGGCCCTGGAGCTCCAAGCACTTTAATAGACCTGAACGAGTGAGGCATCAGCCCTACCCAGCCGTGCTCTGGGCGGGGCAGTCACATCCCATGGCTTCTCTCTCCCTTGTCCCCCGTTAGAGAAGGGGAGCCAGCTACGCAGAGCAGGCGGGGGGCTGCTCTGGGGAGGATGTAGATGACATTCTTGTACACTCTCTAGAGGAATCCTAGGTCTAGAGGGGGATGGAGGGGAAGAGATGTAGGTCTTCGATGCGTGGGGAGGGCAGGTCACCCTGGCTCCCAGGGCTCCACTGGGGCTGGAGCACATGTGGGTGCAGAGAAGCATAGTGAGTGTCACCTGTCCCCTCCAGAGACGGGCTACATATGAAATGAGCATGTGAGCTCCCAGTTTACTCCCAGGCTGGGGCAGGGAGGATGTTGATCCTGCTTCCTTGTCTTGCACACACCTACCACCCTTGTCGCCAGTCCAGCAGGTGAGCTGGGATGCTTCAGTCTCTGTAGGTACAGTTGTGGCCTGAGCTGCCTCAGCAGCTGCTGGGACTCTGCCTGCAGAGAGCTGTGTTCTGAGTGGCACTGTCTGTGTAGAGATGTGTATAATACCCTGTATATATTTGTGTACAAAAGAAAAAGAGAAGGAAAAAAAAAAACAAGGAAAAAAAAGGAGCTATTGTTCTTGCAGCCTTTTCTTTGTGGAGGGGGTTGGGGTCTGGAAGCTGGGAGAAGGGGACCCTGGCAGGAGCATGCATAATGCACAAGGAGCAGGGGGCTGTGTACTTCTCCTGTGTGAGCACAAGCCCTGCCCTGCCACCAGGAGCCCGGTCATGGTTCATGACCCTCCCAGCCCAAGGGGGCTCTCCCACTGGCTTGCAGAAGGAGGTGGGTGGGGAGTCGCAAGGATGGAGATTGGGATGGGGAAAGATGCTTTGGGAATGGTGTGGGAGGGAAGTTTTGGTTTTAGCCTTGGTGGCAGATGTCAGCTTCCAATCCCAGTACCAATTCATGTGGCTGCTCCTGCCATCTCCATCCAGGAGCCTGGCTCCTAGCCTGATCTGGGTGGACAATTGAAGCTTTTGGGAAAGGGTGAGATCCCTGGAACACAGCTTGTCTTGGAGTGCTTTCCTGCTATGCCATGCCACTTGTAGCTCATTCGTCCCCTAATTATCCCCAGAGTTCCCCCTGGGAATCATCCTCCAGGCTGGAGCTGGGATGGTTCCCAGGCAGCTGCTGCATGCTCATTAATTTGTGCATGGTGGCCATTGCTTAGAGGATGGCATGGCAGTGAGGGAAGGCATGGGGCAGGCCTTTGAGGGGTGGATGAGTGACCCCAGGCTCCCTGCTCCATTCCTATCTTGCTGTGTCTGGACTCTGGCTTCAGGTGCCAGCAGCGCAGCGTGAGCAGGGGATAAAAAGGTCTCCTCTCCCTAGCAGCCTACAGCCAATGAACCAGAAAGAGGCAATGCCTGGGCACAGAGAACCAAAGGCCAAGAGAAGAATGGTGCTTGTTGCCAAGCCCCTGCAGACATGGCTGCAAAGGGGAGCCTGGGGAAAAGCAACAAGACAACTGTGCAGATTTGATGGAAACTTTTGAAACCCAACGGGCAGGACAAGGAACAGCCTATATAACAGGATTGCATAGGAGCCATGTCCTACCCTGAGACAGTCAGCTGTGACAGCAGCTTTAAGAGGGATAATGAAGTAAGAGATTAACAGAATAGGGTCATAGGAAGGACAAGTACTGTCCTGGGTGGATCTGAGCAGCCAGTGCAGTCAGTGGTGGCCAAGGCCAGAGAAAAAGCTGGCAGAGCTGTACAAACACAAGTTCAAAGCAGGAAGAAGCCCTGGTATTGCAGATCTACTTGTTCCTCATCTGAAAGCATGCTGCTGCCTGCAGCTTTGCTCAGAGCTGGCTGGTGACCCTAGAGGGGATGTCCCTATCCTCCCAGCCTGTGGATAGCAACACAATTGCCTTCTGGATGAGGATAAGATGGAGTAGCCACTGCAGCACCTCAGAGCAGGGCACTCTCTCCTGCCTTTGATTCCTAAATTCCCCTTCATTCCCCACATAAGGTTGGTTATTAAAGGTGGTCCCATAGCAGGGTGGATCACACCCTGCTCTTGTGATGGGATCCCAGTTCAGCTGAATCATTCCTGGGGCAGCTGCAGGTAGCGTTGTGGTGGTCACAAAACAACAAGCTCCCCTGATACCCTGGTGACTGCTGCTTCACCTTCATTTGCACAGATTCAGTTGTGAAGGTGGCAGCAACTGCCTTCCATTGGCACAGGTGCAGGCACCCAAGTGGTGCCTGAACCACAATGTCCTGTTTAAGGAGCAGACTGTTATGGTTGCTTGAGTACAAAGAAAGGGGAGCAGAGAAGCAGTCTGAAACAAACTTCTCTGGCTATGCAGCTTCTTCACAAGCTGTCTATGGTGGGCTCTCCTAGGTAGGAATGGGTTCAGTTCTGGTGGGTCCAGGCCCAGGCCAGAGTGTTTCCCTGTGGGTGGGTGCAGCAGCAGGAGCATGCTACAGCATGTTTTGAATGTCCCAGTTGCCCTTCCCTCAGGCAAGGAACTCCTAATCCAACCAGTAACCTGCTCCCTCCTTAGCAATTCTTATCTGCCCTGGGGCAAGGTGGAGGGGATTAGAAAGCAGGTGTTCTGTGAAGCCTGAGGGACCAGGTGGTGCCAGTTCCTGCAGTGAGGTGGAACAGGTACACCCTCCCACTTCAGCCAGGCTGAAGAAGGAGCCCCACAGCTGGTTGACATCTGCTGGGATCACCATCTTCACCCTTGGCACCAGAAGGATGGCAGTGCAGGTCTTCCAGAGTCTGGGGCACGGAGGGCTGGGCCAGGCTCTGGCAAGCTGGGCTGAGCTGGTCATGGCTCCATACGCAGGCCAAGCTATGTCAGGCCATGGGCCACGCTGTGCCAAGCAATGGGCTGCACCGTGCCATGCCGAGCCCCACTGTAGTCATGCCTGTTGGCAACGGCACCACCCAGCATAGCCATACCATGAGTCATGGAGGGCATGTAAGGGCAACCCCATTCTGGGAAGCCCCAGGGCAGTAGGACCTGCTTGGGGGGGCCCTGCTGGCACCCAGCAGCATGGGGCATTCAGTGGGGTGGGTGTGAGCTGTGACTGCCTGAGCTTGCAGGAGGAGGTGGTGCAGGCACAGCCTTCACAGGCATGAGGAAAGGAGTGGGAATCCAGTCCCAGTTAAAGCTAAACCAACCAGTTCTCTGTTCAATGATTTTACTTTTCAGCTCAGTCTCTTCTAAGCGACTGCATTTTCTGCCGTTAACAGCACGTTTATGCAGTGTCTGCTTCTTGATGTGTCAGGTTACGACTAAGGACTGGCATGCAGAAAGGCTCTTGCTTATACTTGCTCATCTAGAAACAATGGTCACTGCTCGATCTTGTGTGCCGCCCTGGGGTGCTGTAAATGAAACGGTCATCAGTACGTTTAGTAAGTGTAAAACGCCACACTTGCAGGAAGGAGGAGGCAGGACGGGTGACCCGAACCTGACCACCAAGGTAATCCCTTCCATATATGTCAATATTCAGTGTAAGGCTGAGAGATCACAAGGGTCCAACTCTCATCTTCGATGGCCAGCATCCAAGGACTCTCTTCATTCTTCTGTCATTGATCCAAATCTGTGATTTTTCTGAATCCAGTTCCCATCTTCTGCTGAGTCCAGGCTGGGCTCGGGGAGAGTTCAGTATTGGGTTTGCATACACTTCATGTCTTTTTATCGTTACTGTTTCATTAAAGCTCTTTTAGAGGGACTTTCTCCAACCCCTAAGTCTCCCTTCCGTGTTCTCTTTCTCTTCCCCTTCTGGGAAAGGAGAGGGCTTAGGAGAGAACATCTGTCATTAGTTTAGTGGCTGGCACAGCCTCAGCCTTTGTTTGACAGACGCCAGGGTGACTGACGCCAATTGGGACCACCATGCTCAGCCCTGGTGCCAGGGCAACAAGCCCTGGGACAAGGCACAGTGCAGAACTTCACCCACATAAACTGGTTTGCCACCATCGTGGGGCAGTGCAATGCCACTATTAAGCCCTTTCCCAGGAGAAATCCGTTTCCTGTTCTTCTCCTCCCAGACCCGTTGTCCCTGTGCACTGAGCCTTTTGCGCGGCGTAAAGGTGGAAGGAATGCGGTACCTAAAACCGCGAGGAGGTGGCAGGAGCCAGGACCGCAACAGCAACCCCGACAAACCTCTTCTCAGCAACTATGAGCGGTCG
Organism: Picus viridis; assembly: GCA_033816785.1. Lineage (NCBI taxonomy): Eukaryota > Metazoa > Chordata > Aves > Piciformes > Picidae > Picus > Picus viridis. The sequence goes on from CM066578.1 coordinate 11,279,674, forward strand.
CTGCGCCTTTAATTTCCCCTCCTACCGCCCCTCCCGACTTTGCTGGCACATCCTGCCTGCCCAAACCCCACCTTCCGCGGGGCCGTACTGAGCCGAGCCAGGCTGGGCTGGGCTGGGCTGAAGCGGGTAGGGCGGTGGCGGCAGCAGCTTCCGTAAGTCCATCTTCTTCCCCCTCCATCCCTATCGTCGTCCTTATCCGACCCTCAGCATGAGGTTAGCACCGGGGAGCGGGGAGAGGGGAGCGAGGAGGGAGAGGGAAGGCTGCCAACGGACGAGCAGGGGTCCTCCGCCGCGGGCACCCTCGCTTTCTCGGAGGCGAAGGCTCCTCCCGGATGCTTACCCAGGGTTCAGAGCTGCTCCAGGCTTGCCTGCCTCCCCCCGCTCCTTTTTATCCTACGGGATATTTTTCATTGGATAATACAACCGCAGAGCACCCCAGAGGCTTCTCAATCAGGACAGCGAGTAAAGTGGGTACCACAGCGACCCCCAGGATGCGATCCCAAGCTGTCGTCTAGCAGATGTGGGAACATAAAAAGGGGCAAGTGGGAAATGAGTGTCTTTGTCATCTGGAGGCCTGGGATAGGCCTGGGAGCTGCTTGTGCAGTGTAGGGCCATAGGCTTCTTGCCCCGAGCCGAGTATGCGGCAGGATGCAGTGTCTGGGCTTGGCCTGGTTGGTATTAAGTAAGGGGGAATCCTTCTTTCTTTGATCTCTAAGTAGCTGGAGAACTGGAGGTCTGCAGAGTTTTGGTGGGGTATTTGGTGTGTTTTGTGGGGTTTTTTTTGGTTGGTTGGGTTTGGCTGGACTTCAGCAGTGATGCTGTCCAGCGCATTCTCATTATGCACTAAGGTGCACCAAGTATCAGAGACCCTGCAGGAGGACCAGCATGCCTTTCTGCTCCCACCTGGGCAGGCTCAGAGGTGTCTCCAATATAGGAAAGCATCATATTGTGGCTGGGTGTTTCCTGATGTGGAAAACTGCCCTGGAGGCTTGAGCAGTCTCGGCACACCCGTTCCTTCCTTCTGCAGAGGACTTGCAGAGTCCATCAGCATCAGCCTGGGGCAAGGTGACAGCAAGCAGCCCCATTGCTTAAGGACCCTGCTTCAGGACCTTTATGGTACCTGTCCCATGCTGGGGTCTGAAATATTTTTCTCACTTAGCACTTGTGTTACTGCCATCTGCCACCGAGCTTGTACAACCCTCCTGAGTATTTTGAGCCACAGAGCTAATAATAACTCACAGGGTGCCCACGTCTGGGCCGCACGCAGCTTCCCGAGTCCGCAGCCATGTCCAGTGCTGGTAAGCAGGGTGGGAGAGGGTACAGGGAACCTGACGGGGGCTGCAGGCAGGGCGAGTTTCCCAGACCGTGCTGGGCTGTGGTGTGAATGCTGGGAGCTGGCACGCTGGGAGCTGGAGGTTGTGCAGGCAGTTGCTTTTGGGACTCCTCCTCCCACAGCGGACCCCCTGGTCTCTAGGCAGTGGCTTGGACCAGAGGAGCCATCCTGCCAGCTCTGCAGGCACCAAGTGCCTGGATGCTGGGAGAGGCTGCCTAGCTGGAGTTGGAGGGAGGTGGTGATACAAAAGGGCGGAGCTCTGTAGGTTTGTGGCCTTTGTGGAGAAGGGCAGGGTTGGTACAGCCTTGGAATAGGATAGTGGGTTTAGAGCACCCCAGGGCAGGCAGAGTGCTGTGGAGGAGCAGCTTTTCTTCCTGAAAAGTTTGTGGTTAGGGCAGCCCCTTGGGCTAGCATTCGGATTTATGCCCTATGTACGTGCCAAGAGCTTGCAACCTTTTCACTGTTGCCTGCATTCTTTAGCTGTCACAGCACAAGGAGAGCTGCTTCTCCAGAGCCAAGCTGCACCCTGCTTCCCTCAGTCTGGGTGCTGGGAGGCAGCAGGGCAGCACTAGCATTCTAGCCCACTGACTCCCGAGTTATTTACCCAAGGACTGTTCTGCTGTCTTGCATGGAGAAAGTCCTTCAGTTTTTAGCCCTGCCAAGCAGGAGCCGAGATGGCTGGGGAGTGGGGCAGAGTAAACTGCAAATACCAATGCGCCCATAATGGTAGCTCCTGCCCATGGCCCTGCTGCAGGTGACCCTGCTGGCATGGGGGTTAGACCAGACAGCCCCTAGAGCCCCTTCCAGCCTGGGTAGTGCAGTGGCGGTAAGCACCAGTTCCTGACACCGGTGCAGGACCGAGGACAGCCGGACACAGGGCGGAGAGCTGGGGCGTGCCCCATTGCAGCGGTGCTCTGGGACAGGGCTGCAGGGCCCAGCATGCCTGGCAGCAGTGTCATGCGGGTTCGAAGTGCCTGGCTGGAAACTGCCAGTTAAACCCGCGCAATAAAGGCCAGGGCGAGCAATCGGTGCGGCGTGGGGTGCTCGGGGTGGGGTTCCGCCCTGCCTGGTGCTAGGGTGCCGCACTGCACCCCACGTCCCTTCCCCGCTGCCTCCCAGCAGGCTGCTCCGCCAGCGAGGCTTGAGTCACCCTGCGTGTGTACGCTGGGAATGGCCGGCTTCTTCCTTCCTTCTTCCTCCCCTTGTCCTCCGCCGGCCGCACAGATAGCGCCGCCACGCCGCGCCGCGCCGCTCCCTTCCCGGCCCCACTGACTCAGTCCTCAGGCAGCCGCGGCTCACAAGCTGCGGGGCACCCGCTGACGCCCTCCCAGCTGCGACGGGCGAGGAGGAGCCAGGACGAGGGAAAGTCCCAGAAAGCTGCGCAGGGAGGAGACGCTGTGGGGGAAGGAAAGTGTTTGCGGTTCACCTGGGCTTTTCAGGACGGTGCAGATCTATGGCCTGGCCGCCCACAGGTTTCCCCTTTCCAGCTGTCCCCCAAAGCCACTCCGTGCCTTCGGTGTCTCCTAAAGACAACCGGGCTGGAGGCCATGGGCTCAGAACGGGGCTGCTGTCCGAAGTGGGGTTTGGGGAGGTGTTCCTGGTGCATGGGCTCACACTGGGGGCTGCTCTGTGTGCCAGCTGCACTTGGTGCCGCTGGGCAACACTGAGGGAGAAAGTTCCTGCTTGTGGGGGTGGTGAGGAATTGGGGATCTGGCCTCTGAGTCTGGCACTGTGTGAAATGGATGATGTCTCCTGCAGGGTGTGTGGCTGCCAGGCCTTGTCTCAGCGTGGCCATGTCTGTTGTTGCAGGGAGCAGAGCTGAAGGTCACACTGCTGGTGCCCAGCCATGATGCCCTTTGGTGGGATGGCTGCCCGTCTGCAGAGAGACCGCCTGAGAGCTGAGGGGGTTGGCGAGCACAGCAACGCCATCAAGTACCTCAACCAGGACTATGAGACCCTCAAACAGGAGTGCATTGAGAGTGGCACCCTCTTCAGAGACCCCCAGTTCCCAGCTGGACCTACTGCCCTCGGATTCAAGGAGCTGGGACCACACTCCAGCAAGACACGGGGGGTGGAGTGGAAGCGTCCATCAGTAAGTGCTAAGCCTGGTTCTCCTTGGGCTGGCGTCCCCACCTTGCAATATATGCACTGTTTTGGTTAGTCAAGCTACAACGTGTCTATGGTTTGGTCCTCTCAGTTTTCAAAGTCCCTCAAGTGCTTCACAGCCTTTTTTCACAAGAGTTTAGAGCAATGCTTCATGACTGCTCAGAAAAGCATTATGTCTAGCAGACCCTGCTTCTTCTGGGCAGCAGATCATGGACTTTAAAATGGGTGGGCTATGTCACTGCTTCTAGGCATCATGGCATGCATGTGTCACCCCTGGTGACTGGGGCTTTTGTGCTTGCATAGCCTCTGAGGCCATGAGTGCAAGGGCAATGGCATTAGTCTATCTAGCTGTGTCCTGCTATGGCTACATCAGAAGATCCTGCCTTGCCTTACCATGGTGGTCTTAGGGTTGCAGTCAAGCAGATTTCCCTGGCAGAGAGGTGTGCTGCATCTCTCAGGGACCATATATCCTTCCTTCCAAGTCAGAGCTGCAAAGGACGCCATCCCCCTAGACGACCAGGCCGTGATGAGGTCTAGCACCAGCATCTAATTCTCTTCTCTTCCTGCAGGAATTAGTGGATGATCCTCAGTTCATTGTTGGTGGTGCAACCCGGACAGACATCTGTCAGGGGGCTCTGGGTGAGTGCTGGAACTCTGTCCCTCGACCTTGGTCTGTAAAGCAGTTTCTGGAGAGGGCTAGCATAGCTGGAGAAGAGATGTTTGTGCAAGATAGACTTGACTAGACTAGACTAGACTAGACTAGAACAGAATAGAATAGACCAGACCAGGTTGGAAGAGACCTTTGAGATCACTGAGTCCAACCTATCATCCAACACCATCTCATCAAGTGAACCATGGCACCAAGCACCCCATCCAGTCTCTTCCTAAACATCTCCAGTGATGGTGACTCTACCACCTCCCTGGGCAGCACATTCCAATGGCCAATCACTCTTTCTGTGAAGGACTTCTTCCTAACATCCAGCCTAAACTTCCCCTGGTGCAGCTTGAGACTGTGTCCTCTTGTTCTGGTGCTGGTTGCCTGGGAGAAGAGACCAACCCCCACCTGGCTGCAACCTCCCTTCAGGTAGTTGTAGACAGCAGTAAGGTCTCCTCTGAGCCTCCTCCAGGCTAAGCAGCCCTAGCTCCCTCAGCCTCTCCTCACAGGGCTTGTGCTCCAGTTTGAGGGCAGACCAACTAGTTTCTCATCACCTTTCCCTTGTGCAGTGCATTTTCATGCCAGCCTCTGCACAACTGTCTGTATCAGAGTCTGCCTTCCCACTACTGAGGTGGAAACTGAAAGGCAAGGGACATCCTGTGCATCCTGGTTAAGGCTTTGTGAAAATGGCTCCATGTGTGCACAGCTTGGGCATGGGACGATATTGGGTGGTTCCATGCCAGATCCATGCCAACAACAAAGCCAAGAGAGCTCCAGATTGCTGCCTGCTTTGGTAAATGGTGAGGAATGGCAGCTGGATGACAGTAACATAAAATGAGGTGAGGATATGCTGATCGTGACAAAGTCCTTGTGAAGTAACATGGGTTGGCAGAAGGGAATTTCTCCAGAACCAGATCTAGGTGCCACCAAGAGGACTGACTGATCCAAATCAAACTGGACACTTGATTGGGAGTATTGTGTACTGTAGCACACATAGCATGCTGGTTTCAGGGCTGACCATATTCATAGAATCAATCAGGGTTGGAAAGGACCACAAGGAACAGCTAGTTCCAACCCCCTGCCATGGGCAGGGACACCCCACACTAGATCAGGCTGGCCAGAGCCTCATCCAGCCTGGGCTTAAACACCTCCAGGGACGGGGCCTCAACCACCTCCCTGGACAACCCATTCCAGGGCTTCACCACTCTCATGGTGAAGAACTTCGTCCTCATGTCCAGCCTGAATCTCCCCACCTCCAGCTTCATTCCATTCCCCCTAGTCCTATCACTACCTGATAGCCTGAGAAGTCCCTCCCCAGCCTTCCTGTAGGCCCCCTTCAGATACTGGAAGGCCACAATGAGATCACCTGGGAGCCTTCTCTTCTCCAGACTGAACAGCCCCAACTCCTTCAGTCTGTCCTCATAGGAGAGGTGCTCCAGCCCTCTGATCATCCTCACGGCCCTTCTCTGGACACCTTCCAGCACCTCCACATCCCTCCTGTAATAGGGGCTCCAGAACTGGAGGCAGTACTCCAGGTGGGGTCTCACCAGAGCTGAGTAGAGGGGGAGAATCACCTCCCTTGACCTGCTGGCCACACTTCTCTTGATGCAGCCCAGGATCTGATTGGCTTTCCAGGCTGCAAGTGCATATTTAATGCATCCAGTGATTAGAACAAAACTTGAGGTGCTGATGGGAGCATAAGACAGCCCAGAGCATTGTGGTGGTGTTCAGCTGGTCATTGTAAGTGTTCAGGAGGTGACTTGATGGGGTGCTTGGTGCCATGGTTTAGTTGTTTAGGTGGGTTGGATTGGTTGATAGGTTGGACGCGATGACCTTGAAGGTCTCTTCCAACCTGGTCTGGTCTATTCTATTCTAATTCTATTCCTATTCTATTCTATTCTTATTCTAATTCTTACTCTTATTCTAATTCTTATTCTATTCTAATTCTTATTCTATTCTTATTCTATTCTTATTATATTATAATTCCTATTCTATTCTATTCTATTCTATTCTATTCTATTCTATTCTATTCTATTCTATTCTATTCTATTCTAAAGTCTGAAATGCCATTTTGTCAAACCACATCCCGTACAGGTTACCCAGGTTTGAGGCTAAGGTGTGACAGGCTTCAAAGGCATAAGAGAAAGGAGAACCAAAGGAAAGGATGTAAAGCACAGTGCTGGCCTGGAGCAGCACTTGTGGTTAAGAGCACTTGGAAGGAACAGTGCGGTGGTGTTGCTTGCAATTTGAGAAGCCATGGCAGCAGCAGCAAACCTCTCACTTGTTAAAATGTTGGGGTTGTTTTTAAATGCAAAGTGTAATTCTGCTGCAGAGCTCACTGAGATGCAGAGGGCAGTCATATGAAGGAGTCCCAGGCCTGGATAAATGGCTGCAGGAGGGAGCTGTTGGTGGTGACTGTGGTAGTCTGGGCACAGGCTCCCAGCCAGGAAGGATCATTCCTGGTTTTCTTGAGCTATTACTTCTCTCCCAGGCTGGATGAATGAGCCTGGCTCTCTGAGCTCCTTTTGTCTGCTGCACCCTCTCTGTTTTCTCCATGTGCTTTTTGAGCTGAGGAGCCCAAAATGTTTGCAAAGAGAGCACTTTGCTGGCTCCTACTCGTCCTTCTAGCTAGGAAGGGGGAAGGTGCTTCTAAGGGCTTCTTCTCCTTCCCAGGTGACTGCTGGCTGCTGGCTGCCATCGGCTCTCTCACTCTCAATGAGGAGCTCCTGCACCGCGTGGTGCCCCATGGGCAGAGCTTCCAGGAGGACTATGCTGGCATCTTCCATTTTCAGGTGTGCTGGGAGCTTCTGGCCCTGCATGGCGGTTGGTTGGCAGTGGGAGGGTGGGTAGTGGGTTGAGGGCATCCCTCTGGGGTAGGGATGGGCAAATCACGTGATGCTCTGAGCTCACCTCACTCTCTCTTGACCCCGCAGATCTGGCAGTTTGGAGAGTGGGTGGATGTGGTGGTGGATGACCAGCTGCCCACCAAAGATGGGGAACTTCTGTTTGTGCACTCAGCAGAGTGCACCGAGTTCTGGAGTGCTCTGCTGGAGAAGGCCTATGCCAAGTGGGTATTGCCATGTGGGTGGGTGGGGAGAGAGTAGGGGCGGAGGGGAGAGAGTCTTTTCTGTGCCTGGCCCTGCTTGTGCCAAGTGTCTGGGGAGCAGCAGTGTGCTGCATCCTTGTCGACTCATGCACCCTTCTTGCTGTCTGGCACTCAGGCTGAATGGCTGCTATGAGGCACTGTCAGGGGGCAGTACCACCGAGGGCTTTGAGGACTTCACTGGTGGTGTGGCAGAGATGTACGATCTGAAGCGGCCGCCGCGCAACATGGCTCACATCATCCGCAAGGCTCTGGAGAGGGGGTCCCTGCTGGGCTGCTCCATCGACGTAAGTGCTGTACTGGCACTGTGCCCCGGTGGTGACCAGAGTCAGGCCTTGCAGCCCAAGGCTGGATCTGCTGTCCCCTTCCTGGGACACCAGATGGGAGGTTGCTTCTTCCTCCTCTTAGCAAAGCAGCCTTTCTAGAGCCAGAATGGTGGCCCTGGTGCACAGCATGTGTGACTGCAGCCCAGCTGCTCTGAATGAGACCCTTTGACCCTTTGGATGGAGCAGGAATGTCCATCTCAAGCATGGGCTGTTGAGCAAGGGTCTGCTTACAGATCTGAACTTGTCTTATGTTAACATAAGAATTAAGAATTAAGAACTAAGACTTATCTGGAGCAGGATTTTCCATTCATTCTCTCTCATGACCTCCTTCTCTTGCTTTCAGAAGTTTGGGTTGTTCCTTGCTTTAGATGGATCTTCAGGATCTTCTGTCTGGGAAACTGTCTTTACATTTTCCTCAGCCAGCAGCCTTTTAGCTGGGGACAGGTGTTGATCTGTTAGAAGGTAGGAGAGCTCTGCACAGGGACCTCGACAGGCTGGACAGATGGGCAGAATCCAATAGCATGAGATTGAACACATCCAAGTGCCGGGTTCTGCACATTGGCCACAGCAACCCCATGCAGTGCTACAGGCTGGGGTCAGAGTGGCTGGAGAGCAGCCAGGCAGAAAGGGACCTGGGGGTACTGGTTGATAGTAGTCTGAACATGAGCCTGCAGTGTGCCCAGGCAGCCAAGAGGGCCAGTGGCATCCTGGCCTGCACCAGGAACAGTGTGGCCAGCAGGAGCAGGGAGGTCATTCTGCCCCTGTACACTGCACTGGTTAGGCCACACCTTGAATGCTGCATCCAGTTCTGGGCTCCTCAGTTTAGGAAGGATTTTGAGTTGCTGGAAGGTGTCCAGAGAAGGGCAACAAAGCTGGGGAGGGGTTTGGAGTCCAGCCCTGTGAGGAGAGACTGAGGGAGCTGGGGTTGCTTAGCCTGGAGAAGAGGAGGCTCAGGGGAGACCTTCTTGCTGTCTACAGCTACCTGAAGGGAGGTTGTAGCCAGGTGGGGGTTGGTCTCTTTTCCCAGGCAACCAGCACTAGAACAAGAGGACACAGTCTCAAGCTGCACCAGGAGAGGTTTAGGCTGGATGTTAGGAAGAAGTTCTTCATAGAGAGAGTGATTGGCCATTGGAATAGGCTGCCCAGGGAGGTGGTGGAGTCACCATCACTGGAGGTGTTAGGAGGAGTCCTGATGAGGAGCTTGGTTGCATGGTTTAGTTGATAGATGGTGTCAGATGATAGGTTGGACACGATGATCTCAAAGGTCTCTTCCAACCTGGTCTGGTCTGGTCTATTCTATTCTATTCTATTCTATTCTATTCTATTCTATTCTATTCTATTCTATTCTATTCTATTCTATTCTATTCTATCTGCTGCTTCTCCTGGCTGGAGCAATACAAAGCAAGAGAAATTGTTCATGAGGTGGAGGGAAAAGGCAGGGATAACACTACATGAATTTCATCATACTCACATGAGCCTTGTACATTTTCCTCAGATCACAAGTGCCTTTGATATGGAAGCTGTGACCTTCAAGAAGCTGGTGAAGGGCCATGCCTATTCTGTAACAGCCTTCAGAGATGTGAGTTGGCTAGGTGAGACTTTAACAGCAATAAAATAGCCTGGTCAGTGGCATGGGCTCAACCTCTTGTATCTGGTGACTGGCAGGTGAACTACCGGGGTCAGCAGGAGCAACTCATCCGCATCAGGAACCCCTGGGGTCAGGTGGAGTGGACAGGAGCCTGGAGTGATGGGTGAGTTGGACAGATGGGGCTTTAGTCTCACCCCTGGCAGGCCAGCAGGCACTGCACACAAAGCAGGTAGGAATGCATGGTAGTGCATGGCACTGCTGAAGGGAAGCGTGCTGCATACAGTGCCCTTCCTATCGGCAAGGGGGGCAGTTGAGGACCAGCTCCGAACTGCTCTCAATTCACCTTGAGCAGTTCTCATCTAATAGTCTCTCTCCTGCTACTCCAGCTCTTCTGAGTGGAACAACATTGATCCTAGTGACAGGGAAGAGCTGCAGCTGAAGATGGAGGATGGAGAGTTCTGGTGAGTGCCAGAGCAAGGTGGGGTCCTGCTTCAGCATCCAGCCTGGGAAGGATCAGAGGCACTGGGAGGAGGTCCCACAGTCCTGCTTCACCTGAAACACACAGCCTGCCTTTATGAGGTGGATTTCCAGCACCAGAGAGCCTGCCAGCATTTTCTCATCTGATCTGAGTTAATAATTTTCCTCCCTTCAGGGAAACGAAGCCCAACTAAATGTAAAATGAGCATCTGGGAAGGGTAAACATCCCTTCTTTCCCAAACCCAGCAGTGAGCTTTAAGTGAGCTGTAACTGCTCAGGGTAGAAGCCCTTTCTGTCACTTCATTCTCCCAAAACGCTGGCTGGCTGCACTCTGCTCCCCAAGGAGTGCCCTGGCCTCAGCCCCTGTCTGCCTCCCACAGGATGTCTTTCCGGGACTTCATGAGGGAGTTCTCCAGGCTGGAGATCTGCAACCTGACCCTGATGCTCTCACCAAGGATGAGCTCAGCAGATGGCACACGCAAGTGTTTGAGGGCACGTGGCGCCGGGGGAGCACTGCTGGGGGCTGCAGGAATCACCCAGGTACTTCTCTTCTCCACATCTCCACTCTTGGCAGCGTGATGGACCCAGGTGTCTCATGCACACATCTTCCTCCCAGCCACATTCTGGATCAACCCCCAGTTTAAGATCAAGTTGCTGGAAGAGGATGACGATCCCGGTGACGATGAGGTGGCCTGCAGCTTCCTGGTGGCTCTGATGCAGAAGCACCGGCGGCGGGAGCGGCGGGTCGGGGGCGACATGCACACCATCGGCTTTGCTGTCTACGAGGTAACCCTGCCCACCCCGATGATGGTTCCTTGGGGACGGGCTCAGCCCTGCCAGCCTCACCTTGACCTGGTACCCCAGTCCTCAAGGAAACCTTTCCCACCTGCTTTGGCCAGTTGATGTCCCCCATCCCATGCTCCCTGCAGCTGTAAGGGATGGGGACAGCTATTGGGATTCTGATTTGTTTTTTTTCCTCCCTGCAGGTTCCTGAGGAGGTATGTCCTGATCCACCAGAGCCTACCCCTTCTTGGAGGGGAGCACATGAGAGGGCAGGAATGGGTTAGTGCCCATGCCTGGACACGTGCACAAAGTGGCATGGGAGCCCCCACCATGCTGACAGTGGCTAGGGTGTTAATGGATGCTGGGCACCTCCATGAAAGAGTCATGGCTCCTGCTGGGATGGGCAGGGATGTCCCGCCTGACAGAGCTGGCTTTGGTCCCACTGCTCCCTGTGGGTGAGCTGTGGTCCACAAGCACATTCATTCCCTCAGGCCCAGGGCAGCCAGAACGTGCACTTGAAGAAGGACTTCTTCCTGCGCAATCAGTCACGGGCACGGTCCGAGACCTTCATCAACCTGCGGGAGGTGAGCAACCAGATCCGGCTGCCCCCGGCGAGTACATCATCGTGCCCTCCACCTTTGAGCCACACAAGGAGGCCGACTTCGTGCTGCGGGTCTTCACGGAGAAGCAGTCAGACACAGCGTGAGTCCTCCGTCGGGCCGGGGAACATCTCCCCGTCACCAGCAGCCTGCTAAGCGGGGACCCCACTCACTGCTTTGGTTTCCTCCTTTCTGCCCCCAGGGAGCTGGATGAGGAGATCTCAGCAGAACTGGCAGATGAGGTAGGTTCTTTGGTTCTTTTGGTGCTGAGGCTCTGGGGCTTGGCAGGGAGAGCTGCAGGCACTGGGGTGGTTTGCCTGGGTTTGGGATGACTGAAGAGGGGTTGGCAGGGGCGAGGTGATTGGATGTGGGAAGTAACAAAGGTGATAATGTTAAACAAAGAACTTCCCTTCTAGTTTGGGTTTGCTGAGCCTGGGAATCAGGGCAGAGCCTAGGTTTGACCACTAACCTCTTGTTTCTGGCCTGTGTCACCCCAGGAGCAAATAACTGAGGATGACATAGAGGACGGCTTCAAGAACATGTTCCAACAGCTGGCAGGGGAGGTGGGTATGGCCATGCCAGGCTCTTGGGGTGTCCTGGTCTGGGACAGGGATGGCACCCCTGGCCATAAAATCTGCAGCCCACCCCATGTTCACACAGTCCCATCCTACAGACAAATCCATCTCTGCCATGGCTCAGCGCAGCTGTCCCCAAGGGTGGTGTGATAGGAGGAGATCTGGGGAAGGGGCTTTCAGCTGTGGCCCAAACTGTTCTGGTGATGCAGGAAACGCAATGGCCCCCTGATGCTTTGTGACTAAGGCAGAGATGTTTAGGCAGGAGCAGGTGAATGGTCACAAGTAGGGGGAGAGCAGGCGTGGGGCGCTGCTAACTTTGCTCCTGCTGCAGGACATGGAAATCAGCGTCTTTGAGCTGCGGACGATTCTGAACAGAGTCATTGCTAGACGTAAGTGCTGCCCTTCCCCATCCCCTGCTCCCTGTGGCCCAGGGTTTTGATGCACATGCTCCACCTTCTCCTTCTTCAGACAAAGATCTGAAGACAGATGGGTTCAGCCTGGACTCCTGCCGCAACATGGTCAACCTGATGGATGTATCCTCTCGGTACTGCGGGCCAGCTTCCCTGGTGCTCAGCCTGCCAGCAGCAAGACTTTTCCCGTGGGAACTGAGGCTTGGCTCTCTAGCCCTGCTGAGGCTGTTCAGTGAGGGGCAGGAAAGAGGGAAAGGGTCCTTGTGGCTTCAGGCCCACCTGCCCTACACCCTTGGGCTTCAGCAGCGGGATTTTTGGAAAGGGCAGTCTGTTCCCATGCTCGCTATGGGCCCTAGCTCAGCCATGAGAAGCTCATCCCCATTCATATCTCCAACATCCCCTCCAGTAGGAAGCTCTCTGCGCTTCCCTTCACTGCAGGCTCTCCAGGCTGACACGTGTGATTGCACCCAGCCTTTGAGGCGTGTGAAGTGACAAGAGCCATAGCCTATGTTCCTGCTTGCACAAGGACATGCAGCTGAGGGGTAGAGCAGCTCCAAGCCTTTCTCTAGCCTGTCCTTGCAGCATCCTCTTTTGCTGCAGGCCAGCCCAGTTTTCCTCCAAGGACACCACAGTGATGTGCTACATGGAGCAGCATCGCAGCTGCTCCCAGGGAGCGGCACAGCAGTTAATTTAAGCATTGCACTTTGGCTGCTGGCTTGCAGGATCTGATCTAGCTGATGCTGCAAGAGAGAGAGGGAAGTTGGAGGGAATATTGAGCAGGCCAAGTGTGGCCAGGCTTTTCTCATCTCAGGTGGCTGGGATCTGATGTCTTTGCCTTTACACCACCCTCTTTGTTGGCTGCTTTCACCTTGACCCTCTGCTCTCCAGAAAGATGGCAGTGCCCGCCTTGGGCTGGTGGAGTTCCAGATCCTGTGGAACAAGATCCGGAGCTGGCTGGTGAGGGGGAGCAGGGGAGCGTGGCACACTGCATAAGGATAGCACTCCTCCTGGGGAAGAAGGGTCAGGGAATAGACAGTCTGGAAGGCACAGGAGAGCCTGCCCTTCACATCCTCTGATGTTTTTGCAGACGATCTTCCGCCAGCACGACCTGGACAAGTCGGGCACCATGAGCTCCTATGAGATGCGCATGGCTCTAGAGTCAGCTGGTAGGTCTGGAGAAGGCTGGAGCTGGGGAGGAGGTGTCTGCTGCCAGAGCCCTGTACCAAGTAGCTGGAGAAGTGTGAAACCAGCCTATATTGCCTGCTTGGAAGGCAGTGTGTTGTGATAGTGAGATGTGGCCTATGTTTGTGCTGGACTCTCCCCATCCCAGCTGTGCCAGGTGCTGGAGCCTCAGACTTAGGGATACATGCAAGGTAGTCCCAGCCTCTCTTCTCCTCTGACCTGCAGGGTCCCCCACTGGCAAAGCAGAGGTGGTTCAATGAGCTGACTAGTCATATGGCTCCAGGGAGAGCTTCTGCTCTTCCTGATGAGGCTGAACATGGTGCCCCCTCCTTGGGTGGGTTGGTGGTCCCTTCAGGCAGAGACATGGACTTTCATAGTTAGACCCTCCTCTTCTGCCTCCCTGGAGTGCTGACTGCTCTCTGCCATGCAGGTTTCAAGCTGAACAACAAGCTGCATCAAGTAGTGGTGGCCCGCTATGCAGATGCTGACATGGGTGTGGACTTTGACAACTTTGTCTGCTGCCTGGTGAAGCTGGAGGCCATGTTCAGTGAGTGGTGGTGGTCCCAACACAGGGAGGGCAGAGACACAGGGGCACGTTGCTCACCTTGTTCTCATTCCCCTGCAGGGTTCTTCTATAGTATGGACCCCGAAGGCACTGGCACTGCAGTCATGAACCTCTCTGAGGTAAGATCTCAGCCAGTGGGAGGTGGGATGGGAGACAAGGGGACAATATATTAGGATGAACAGGGCACCTGGGGTGAGTAGCAGAAAGCCCTCCAGCCCCTTAGTTGTGGAAAGAATGGAATGGAATGGAATGGAATGGAATGGAATGGAATGGAATAGAATAGAATAGAATAGAATAGAATAGAATAGAATAGAATAGAATGGAATGGAATGGAATGGAATGGAATGGAATGGAATGGAATGGAATGGAATGGAATGGAATGGAATGGAATGGGTTGGAAGAGACCTTCAAGATCATCGCGTCCAACCCATCAACCAATCCAACCCACCTAACCAACTAAACCATGGCACCAAGCACCCCATCAAGTCTCTTCCTAAACACCTCCAATGATGGTGACTCCACCACCTCCCCAGGCAGCCCATTCCAATGGCCAATCACTCTCTCTGTATAGAACTTCTTCCTAACCTCCAGCCTAAACCTCCCCTGGCGCAGCCTGAGACTGTGTCCTCTTGTTCTGGTGCTGGCTGCCTGGGAGAAGAGACCAACCTCCACCTGTCTACAACCTCCCTTCAGGTAGTTGTAGAGAGCAATAAGGTCACCCCTGAGTCTCCTCTTCTCCAGGCTAAGCAACCCCAGCTCCCTCAGCCTCTCCTCATAGGGCTTGTGCTCCAAACCCTCACCAACTTCGTTGCCCTTCTCTGGACATGTTCCAGCAAGTCAACATCCTTCCTAAAGTGAGGGGCCCAGAACTGGACACAGTATTCAAGGTGTGGCCTAACCAGTGCAGTGTACACACACAGAAGATCAGTAAGACTCAACAGGATTGCTGTTGTTTCTTGGAGGGCTGTCAAACTCGACACAAGGGCGTGTTGAAGACGTGCGAGCCCCAGCTCATGCCTTCTTCTCCTTCACAGTGGCTGCTGCTGACGATGTGCGGCTAGGAGCTGTGACGGATCTGCTGTGGCTGAGACAACACAGCTGGGCCAGGCCCCCTCCAAGTGCCTCCCCTTGGATCTGTGGACACAGGATACTCTTCCCTCCTTACTTCATCACATGCTGAGCCGCCAGCCCTGCCTCCCAGCAAGCCTCACACCACCCTCTCTGGTGTACCAGAGGTCAAGGCAGGCAGGGGATACCCTTCTCCTTTTCTGGGCTGGGCTTCTTACCACTTCTGCCCCTCCTCTCTCCCCACTCCAGAACAGGAGGAGGGCAAGCAGCATGGGCTACCTGTGCATCCCCGCACTGAACTTGGCAGGAGTGAAGGACTGGGCTGGGAGCTGGCTGTGTAGCCGGGAGGCAGGAGCTGCAGGGGGAGAGGAGGTACATGTATCGCTTGCTCAAGTGCTGTCCCATCCCTGCTGGAACACGTTGCCTGTCTCTGCATAGGCCTGGGAGCATCAGCAGGTACTGCGTTGCTCAGGCAGAGGCAGCAGGTTCCTGGGGAGTCAGAGTGGCCTTCTTGGGGGAGGAAGGGCCATACTGCTCTTCTTGAAGCCCTTGCGCTGTACTCAGCACCACTAAGCATGACCAAAGCATGAAGCCCACTGGTTCTTTCTGCGTGGCCTTCAACACATCCCTTCCACCTTCATGTCCCTCCCTGCCTTTGCCCTACCACTGGGTGAAGCCCTGCAACTTAAGCACTGAATGTCTGGGGGCTCCCCTGCCTTGTGAACATGTGACACCCTTCAGCGCAGCAGAACCTCTTCTCTTCCACGTGGCACAGCAATGCCACTACTGCCAGAGTGGCTTGGCCTACCCTCCCATCCCTAGGAGCTCCTGGGGTATCCAGTGCCCCTGCCTACAGCCCACAGCAGGGCTGGGAGGGGGCCAGAATCCAAGAAGTGATGCCTTCTCCCAGAGAGGGAAGGGGAGGTGGTTTTAGGGGGTGTTCTCCTGCATACAACTGGGGGCTCTTCCTCCTTTCCCTCACCCTCACATGTTGTTACACTCTCCTCTTCCCTTGAGCCCCTTCACCCAGTGCAGATGGGTTTCAGTGGAACCACTTGGCTGTGCTTCTCCATTCCCCTCGCCACCTTCTGTGGTAGTGGGGAGGCTCCAGCGTGGTGGTGGGCAGCAGCCTGTCCTTGGCCCCGTAGAAGGAGGTTGGCAGGCAGTTAGTTTCCCCCAGGCCCCTGTCGTCACTGGAGGACACTCCTGCAGCAATAACCACTGCTGCCCGCCCGGCAGCTCCGCTTCCTCCCCCTGCTCACTGCGTGCTCTGGGAATAAACTGAGACCTGTTGGACCTGTGGTCTGTGCAGTCCCTTGGCAGTCACACCCTCCTCCTGCTCTCTGTGGCCCGGGCTGGGGGAATGAGATAGGAGCCAAGCCTGAGGCACGCTGCCTGCCCAGCCTGAGCCACAGGAGAAGCAGCACCAGGAACAGATCCATAGCCCCTAGAATTTTATAAAGCTCACCTCTTCTTTTGCAGGGGGGGCCTTAACACCAACACACAGGTGTGTTACACCTCTCCCATGGTAAGGGAGCACTGGTTTGAAAGGTGAGAGCAAGCAGCATGATGTTAGCAGGGCTGTTTGGTTGTCCTGGGGACATTTTGTAGTGAAGAAAATGCCATTGCTTGCTCCCTGGTGTTGGTGGAAGGAGAACTCGTAGCACTGGTCTAGGATGGGGAGCCAAGGCAGCTTCACTCTAGCCTGTGCTCCAGGAACTTATGTGCATCCATGCTCCTTCTCAGCTAGGGCAGCCCTGGGTCCATTCCTAAGGCCTCCCAGGACACTGCTGGTTGCCTCTGCTCTGCAAGCAGCCAGAGGAGTTTAAATTCACTAGTCCCATGCCTTAGCAGTGGCCTGGCAGCAGCTGAAGACAGCCAGCGAGGCTGGGTTTGGCCTGGTGAACTTTGCTCTGGGGTGAGTTCATGTTGGTCCCAGTTTGCTGCCCTGGGTGACCCCTTGCCAAAGTCTCTTCTGCTGGTGGCAGAGAGGGCCTGCATTTAAATGAAAGTGTAGTCTTGGGGAGGCTGGGGAGGGGAAAGAGGGTCCACCGGGATAGGACGGAATAGGTGGGAGTGGAGGACAGCCTGGAGCTCTGGACCCTGGGAAAAGGAGATATGTGAGGTCAGTGTTTTCCCCATTTCCTTTGAGGCCATGCAAATTACAGCTGGAGGCAAAAACCTTCCAGGAAAACAACTGGAGAGCTAGGTAATGGGGCCTTTGACTGCACAGCTCACAGCAGGACTTGCTGTCTGTCAGTATGTGGATCCTGCCCCTTAGTGACACCCCTGCAGGGCAGCACCAGCCCCCATGGCCCCAGGGGGACTCAGCATTTGGAAAAGGAGTGCCTTGGGTGACTTGTCCCCCTCCCAGCATCTCAGTATCCCTCATGGTGATGTCCTTTGTGCCACCCCAGCTCTGGGACCAGTCTCCTCACAGTGGGGCAACACTCAGTTCTGGGGCAAGCAGCCCATGGAGAGGAGCTGAGGAGCTGAGGTGCAATAGCAAGAGGGAGCAATCCCCAAGCCGCCTCCCAGGCTACCCTCTTCTCTGGAGGCTTGCCAGGGCTGGATGCAGGTGAGCTGTTACTGCTCTCAGCTACCTGTGAGCTGAGCTACCTCCTGTGGAGTGAGGGGCACCTTTAGGCTTGCCAGCCCAGGCTGCCTGCTCCTTCATACAACCCCAAAGCCTCTGGTAAACAAGGGCTCAGATGGGGACGAGACACAGGATCAAGCCTGCAGAGCTGTCATTGCTTCCCAGCTGTGGAGCCTTGTAACACACACAGCAGCCTGATTGTAGGGTACACTGATATGCTGGCTTTGGGATGACAGGTGCCCTCAGCATAGCCTTACCAGAAGCCCCCTGCCTCCCTCCAGGCACCAGCTGGCAGATCCCTTCCTCGCTGGTGCCAGCAGGCCAGTATCACAGGGGGTGGCAGCCAGGGAGTACCCAGCTGCCAGCAATGCCACAAAGAGTAGCCTGTCTCGTCCCCCTCATCACAAAGGAGGTCCAGCAGAGTCCTTAAATACCAGTTTGAGGTGAGAAGCAAAAGGGGCTGAGGAGCACACATGACCACAACTGCTCTTTGAATTGTCTTGCAATGGGCACCAGCCAGCAAGAGCCAGCCAGCTCCCACCTTTCCCACGGGTCCACACTGGGTGGGCATGCACAAGGTTGGCAGGCAGCACCCATGGGTGCACAGCACCACTACTCCTGCTCCCCAGTGCCACAGCATCCTCTCTTTCACTCCATGACCTCCTGCAGCCTGAAGCCACCTGCCCACCGTGGGTGTTCCCCCTCCCCACCAGCTGCTTGTGTCCATCCTCCAGGCATGGGAAAGGGAGGGCCAGGACTGCAGCCCATCCCCACCTGGCCCCACCAGCTGTCCTGGCAGCTGGGTCCTGGCCCCATCTCCCCTCCTCTGTGCTTCACTGTGCCCCAGACCCGAAGCTGAAGGAATGTCAGCCCTGTGGGCACAAGAGGCTTTTGTGTGAGTAGAGCCAGCAGATGGGGGGCTGTGGCTCAGCCCAATGTCCCCAGCCAGGCCTGGGGAAAGCTGCAGCCAAGGACACGTGCATGGACAGCAGCTGCCACCAGCATGGCCTTGCAGCTTGCAGACAGGCTTGGAGGTGTCCCTGCTGCTGTAAGAGCCATCACAGACAAAAGACTCCTCCCCATCCTCCTCATCCCTCCAGCACCAGCAGCCACCACTGGCCCAGGGAGCAGTGCCAACACCAGTGCAGAGCTGGCACCTCCTTGGCAAGGTTTGGCACCAGTGCCAAGAGATGCCACAGGCTCAGCTACCCCATAAGGGGAGTGGGAGGACTCGGGGGCTGCAGTGTGGGGGCCAAGACCACTGGGCAGCAGCTGCTGGATTCAGCCTTTTTCAACAGCTGCTGTCCCAGTGCCAGCAACAGGGAATGTGCACAGGCTGGGGCTTTCCAGGGCCTGGCCACAGAATGTCAAACAAACTATTTATAGCACTTGCATCCCTCCCCAGCAGGAATGGCCTGCATTCCTCCTGTAAGGGGATGGGTGCTTAGGTGCCACTGGTGTCCCCAACACCAACACTCTCTCCCTTCTGGCAGGGGACCTCCTCAAAGAGAGGACTCTTGGTTGCCTTTCACCTTCCTCCCCACTCCCCTGCATTTCCCTTAGCTCCCAGTGCCATGCCCAGAACAAGACTTGCAGCAAATCTTCCATACCTGGTGGAAGAGATGCCCAAAGGCTGTGCCCTTCTTCCCTGTGTACCAGCTCCCTCCTAAACCCTTTGGAGCTTTCACCACACAACAGTCACTTAATATTGGCAGGTGCTGATTGTTGCTTTGTCTCTGGCACCTGTCTCTGAAGTGGCACAAGGGTCCTGCCCACCTGTGAAGCAGACATGCTGTCCTAGGAACGGACTGGCTGCTGTCAGATCGCTCATGAAGCAAAGGCCAGGGATCTGGCCCACTCTCAAAGCCCACACCAGCTTTGCCTGTGGGCTGGCAGGTCACAGGGCTGCTCAGAAAGACTTCCCCCCCCACTGACAGGCAGCAGTAACCAAAAGGGGTTGTACCAGGAGGCAGCACAGCCATAAGCTGCCCAAAGAGTGGCTGTGCTACATGCCTGATCCTCCATCCGTGCCTCCTCCGAGGTGGCATTCCAGAGGGTCATCTTCTCCCAGAGATGCACCAGCTCCAGCTCCCAGATCTGCCCAGGGGATGTGTGGCTTATGAGCTCACCCACTGCTCAGCAGCAAAGAAGGAAGGTACTGGGCTTTGGGCAAGCTGAATCCTGAGAGGTTTAGGACAGCAGGGAAGAGAGAAAAAGAGGATAGCTCTGCATAGTCCTGCCACCACCTTGACGACAGACCCTGAAGCTTGGCTGCTTCCAGCAGGGCTCTGCCATTATCAGTGGTGCTCTGCAGGCTTCCCAAGATGTCATACCCACCTTATGCTGACTAGGAGCATCTCCTGCTACTTGTATGCTCATGTCCAGCTGCTAACTGACCACCTGAGAGACACAACTGCTGCAGAGAAGTATGCAGTCCCTATTTAGACTTGGGAAGCGTATCTCAGCCCTCTCTGGCAATTTAACAGGGGCTACTTGGTTGTGCAATCAGTACAACAAAGCAAATGCACAACTGAAAGGAAGTGGCCTTGATACCTACCCAGGAAAAAAAAAAAAAAAGAGGACCTGGCCACCTGGTGAGGGATTTTGCCCCTCTTAGTGAAGAGGGAAAAGAAAATGAGTTGAGAGAGCAGTGACTGCAAGAGCAAAAAGTCCTCCATGAATCACGGAGGTTATAGGAAGGCTCTACACACCTTGGCCCAGGGAACACTGAGGCACACAGCACTCCAGTTCCCTAAGTCTTGGGTTTAGAAATAGATACTGGAGGGATTTTGTTTGCTTTTTGAGGTGGTATTCTCTTCCCATCCCCGTGCCTGAATTGCCAGAGGAACAGAGTTAAAGTCCCTTCAGCTCCCTGGGCTGCGCTTTTGCCCAGCTGTGAGACTAAAGCCCCTTGACCTTTGCAATGTTTGGTATTTTGGCACAGACTAAAATGTGCCTCTTTACAAACCCTCAGAGCTTGGCAAACAAGCCCTGCCCCACTTTCCATCCATTGCTGAGATATTGCAAACACCTGGCTCTCACAGCAGAGTGGCCCCTCCTGCTCTTACCTGTGCTCACTCCCTGGGAAAGAGCAGATCTCTGCAGAGGCTACACACTGAAGCCCCTTTGTTCCCAAAGCATTTTTCCATCCCCTCCCTTGTTCATCTCTACCACATAACACAGAGACATGATTCCCCCAGAAACATGCTGCAACACCTCTGCACCTGGCCACCACTTTCTGCTTCTTGTGGGACCAGAGATGAGGATTCCCCCTGGAGGCATAGCAGGATGGGTCATTCTGGCTCAACCAGGGCCTGAGGGAATAAGATCTCTGCTCTTCTCCATCACTGCAGTCAGTACCACTGACCAGGGACACTGCACTTTTCATCACAGCCCATTCTGAGGTGGGATGCTGCAGAAGGCCTCGGCACAGTACAGACCAACTGCATCTGTACTGCTGGGAAAATTGAGGCGCTATGTGAGGCAACGCCGTACCCAGGATTGAGCACAGCACAGCAAACCCAGGAGTCTCAACAGCAGGCCAGGCACTGCCTTCCTGATAAAAGGGGAAAAGTTCCTTCACGGGGAAACATAAACCCTGACAGAACTGTAGCAAGCCTTTGGCTCCTGTTTCCTTTGCCCAGGTTTTTCCCACTCTCTAGCGGCAGCATGCAGTGGAGTGGTGCACCTGTGCTGAAATCCTCTGGTGGCAGTAGACCTGAAGCCCAGGAGGCTCCCAGAGGTCTATCTCAAGTAGCTAACATCAGCATCGGGTAGTTGCAGCTCCTGAGCCTGGAGCTGAGCCCTCAAGGAGCTGTTTCTGGTTTCTGCACATGGTGTCTCTGTGATGAGGCACAACCAGCCCACTTTCCTCATCTAAGGCTGGCTCCCCAAGAGGAATCCACAGGGCTGGGAAAGGTCACCCTGGCTGAACTAACTGCCCTGGGATGGGATTTACTGGGAAGGAACAGCTTGTATCAGGCAGGCTGGGAGACAGAACGGCAGCTTTCGGTTCCTTGTGTGTATTCTTTCTCCTTAAGTTCTGCTTGGTGGGAGCCAAGAGTAGGGCCCTGACAGGGGTTTTGAACAGAACAACAAGGAGAGGAAATTAAGCCAGACAGACACCAGGAACACAAGAAAGCAAAGGTTAGGCACAGGAGGGAAGCGGAAGAGCACAGACATGAGCCATGGGCCTTCCTGCCAGTGTTCTCATTCTGGCTAGCTTGTGTTCCCCTGCTGTGCAGAGCCCTGACCGCTTGGCCCAAACAGGCTCAGTTTGGGAGCGCAGTTAGAATGGGACACTGGCTACCAGCTGCTCTGGAACCCTGCATGGAGCCAGACTGCAGTTCTTCCCCATGGGAATGCCCATCTGCTCCTCAGTGTTTCATGCCTTGGGGCATCCCTTGCCCCCTCTCCTTGGCAGTCTGCCTGGTCTGCATTCCTGGCCCTTGTGGGAGCAGGGTGGCAATTGCTTACACTGGCAGAGAATGACAGGCAAGCATACTTTGAACCCGGCTGTCTGCTCAGGGGCTTTGGCAAAGCCTTGTAGTGAAACAGGACCCTGTCCTGCCAGCCCGTGTTTCTGTGGTGGGCAGATGTTGTTCCTCCCTCGCCCCCTTCTTCACCCAGCCCTGCCACCCCAACAAATGGGGTCTTGGGCTGAGAAGCAGTATCGTTTACAGGGAGCATGTGTTTGGCCTGGAAGGAGGGGGCATTTAAATGGGCAGCTGGGGTTTTCTTCTTGTTGTCCCCATGCTCTAGAGCTGCTCCTGCCATTTGGGATAGTGGCAGGTCCACGTGGGAGAAGCTGAGCAGCACAGGCTCCTCTGGAAGAAAGAGCTGAACAGTTCCCGAAGCGGGAAGGATCCCAAGCAGGGTAAGAATGACCAGGGGAAGAGGTGGGGAGCAGAGTGGTACCCTTCAGTGGTTCTCCCCGAGCACCCTCCCGCTCCCAGAGGTGTGCGGACACCTCGAGCACCATGCTCGGGTCAGAAGATCCGAAGTGTGAGGAGCTCCTGGGCACCGCACGATCCGCCAAGGCACCTCAGCGGGGGGGTCAGAGGGTCCTGACGGTGCTCCCACAGGCTCGGGGGCAGCATGCCCGCCCCGCCGCTGCCCGCCCCGCTGCTGGCCGCCCTGCTCGCTCGCCTGCTGCCGCTGGCCCGCCAGCGCCTCCTGCCGCCGCTCCGCCGCCTGGGCCGCCGACTACGCTCCCGGGAGAGCCGCCAGGCGCTGCTCACCTGCCTGCTCTGCCTCCTCAACCTGCGCAAGAAGGTGGACGACTGAAGCCGGCCGGGGAAGGGAGGGGAGAAGGGCACGGCCAGGGCACCGAGCCTCTCTGCCGCCTCCCCTGCCCGCCGCGGAAGGAGGATCCCGGGCAGGGGAGGGGACGCGCCCCGGCGGGGGCGGGAGGGTCCGCCCAGGCAGCCGAAGCCCGGGCGGCCGCCCGCTCCTAGCCGCTCCGGCCATGGGAGCCGGACTGCTGCCCCCTGCCCCGCTGCCCCCGGCCACGGGGCCGCCCCGCTGAGCGCCTCCGCGAGAAGGGGCGGCCCCGCCGCCGCCGCCCGCCCTGGGGAAAGAGCCGGCGCCGCCCGGGCGGTCTCCATCACCCGCGCTCTCGGCCGGCGGGGGCCCCGCGCTGCCGCTTCGCCCCACGGGACCTGGGCCGGAGCCCCTGGTTGTCCCTCTGCGCGCCGGTGGCGGCGGGAGGGCGAGGATGTCGGGCAGCACGGCGAGGAAGGTGCAGCCCTTTACCATCAGCACCAAGCTCTCGCTGCCCAAGTGTGCCGCCGACTTCTCCGGTAACGCCTGCCCCGGTATCGCTCTCGCATCTGCTCTGGACAGCCACCGCGGCCTCCGCCGCACCCTCAACGAGCGTATCTCCCTCTACCTGGCTCAAGCCCGGGCCAACCCCGCCGCCCCCGAGAGCCAGCCCCGCAGCCCCAACGACGATGGAGGGACCGACGAGGAGCAGCTCAACCGCAACTCTCTCGCCCGCTCCATTAAGAAGATCACGCTGTCCAACTGGCATGGGGAGGCTGGCGGGGGGGACGCAAGGGGACCTGGGGACCTTGCCGAAACCGGCGATCAGAGGAACCACAACAACAATAACAGCAGGCCAGGGAAAACTCAGTTCAAGGTAAGTGCTTCCCGTCCCTTGCACCCTGCTTTCTCCCAGTCTTCCCTGCAGTTCCCCGTTCCTGACGAGGCAGCATTTGGGCAGGGGATCCCTGCTGCCTTTTCCCCACGCCCTCCGGGCAGCACTCGCTACAGGGCTCCTGGAGCAGCTTCTTTTCCTCCCGCCTCCCCCCACGCACTCCTCTCTACTGTCAGGCTGGAGGGCAGGAGGTCTTTGCAGGTTTGCTGGCGCTAAAATAAGCCAGAAAAGTTTTGCCCCAGAACCCGGCTGTGGAAGGCTCAGCTCTCGGGATGCCTGCGATGATGCAGTTATGTACGGGGAGCTGGGAATTTGCTCTTCCGTTTACCGGGGGGAAACCGAGGCCGGGAGAAGGGAAGTGACTCATGGAGGGCCACAATCAGACAAAGCTGGGACAAGGCTAGGAGCAGGACCCAGGGCTCCCAGCACGCTACCCTCCAAGTCTGAGCGCTGACAGGCACAAAAGTCTGAATCCATCAGTGCCGGCGCTCGGGAGACCCCTGTGTGGCTGCGATGGGGCGGAAGGCAGCTCGGAGATCTCGCTGTTCCTGGCAAGAGCAGGCAGGAACTCCTTGGGATCTAACCCTGACCCGCAACAGCTGGTTCCCCGGCGGGTTAGCCGCTAGAGAGAGCCTCATAGTCCACTGCCAAACCCTCGTCCTCATTGCCAATAAAGGCCAGGCACGGCCTCGCCAGGGCTGCCGCTTCCGCCGCGCTCGGGCAGCTCCGCGCTGGGCGGCCGGAGCCTGGGGAGCCCAAGGGGCATCGTCGGAATGAGGGGTCGCATCTTTCTTATGAGGGCTAGGCACGGTGGTGTGGTGCGGGGCTCTTGGAAGGCTGCCAGGATCGGCCCCTCCTGCCTGTCCGGCCGGGGGGAATCTGGCGGGGGGCGGCTAGCGCTGGAACTGGGGAGGGGAGCAGGCTGCGAGGTGGAGCTTTGGGAGGGAGAGGGAGAGCCAGGACGCAGAAGGCGGCGTGCGTTAGGCAGGAAGGTAGCCTGAGGAGAGAAGGGAACGCGGTCCCCCGGGCAGGACACATTAGGCTTTCTCAAGTGGGGCCATAGCCTCTGCCTCTGTTTCCTGTCCTGTAGGGGTGAGGGAGTCCTCCAGGAGCCTGGCCCCCCTCGTCTTGCTCATAGGAAATCACTGGCACCTACACTTTTATGGGAACGTGGCAGGCATGTGTGCTGCGTTAATTTTGCTTTTAACAGAGGAAAGAAGCGTTCACGAAGGAAGCAGCAGGGGCTGCTTGTACTCGTTTCGTGTGTAACTTTGCTCACATTGTGAAGCCCGGGGTCCTGGTAGGAAGCAGTTGGCATGGCACCTTATGGATGTCAGGGAAGGCACTGCTGCTTCTCCCAGCCTTCGGGTGCTGCAAGAGTTTGTTATTTTGCTGGAGTGAGCACCCAACTCCAGCCAGAGGGACTTGGGGGGGAGGCAGTCCCGGTGGAACTGCTCTGTGGGAAGGATGAAGTCATCCTTATGCCAGCAGTCCTGTTTTCCTGCAGCTGATGCATCATGAGATGAGGACTTTAAATAAAACTCCCGTGTCACCTGCAGGCATGTTTCCCATGGCTAAGCCCCGGGGGGGGAGGGGGATGGACTTGCAGGCTGCAGTCAGCATGAGACACTGCTGCCTAGAAAAGAAGCTTCCTAGGGTATTATGTCTTATAAACAGTTTACTTTTAGCTCCCCACTGTTCCCTAAACGGGCATCCATACCTCTCAGCCTCTGTAGTCAGGCAGGGAAATGCCTTCTTGGCTCTAGCTGCACCTGCTGGGCCATGACTCAACCTCACTCCCTGCCCCACTCTTCCTTCTTCGGATGAGATACTGTGGCATGGCGTGGTGGTCTGTCCTCTGCAGCCATCAAACAGGGTTTGCAGGCCCCGGGAAAGGTGCGGTGGTGCTGGTGTTCCAGGGATTATATGGTTGTTAGCTGTCGACCTCTCTGGAGACATCAGCTCTAGTGCTGGGGCTGCCATCCACACTGGGACTCTTCTGCAGTCCTGCAGGGATAGAGTCCTGCTTTACCTGGGTTGGTTCTTCCTTGGACACCATCCCCACTCTGAAGTGGTCTGAGTGGTGGTGGTGGTGGTCTGGGTCTGTCTGTGGCTGATTCACCACCCCATTTGCTGTGGTCTCACAGGAGGGGGTGTCAAAGCAGTACACATTGCCCACCGCTTTGTGTTGCCTTGTCCATGCTTAGACAGCTGTTGACAAGGTGGCCCAGGGGTGGGAATGGAAGGAGGTCCCTAAATTGGCCTGTTATATCTGACAGCCCAAGAAAGGATCCATCTGTAGAGCATGAGAATGATGCCCCTTGTGCGTGATCCAGACAATCTCGTGCACCTCTCCTCCTGGGGCGGGGCTCCATTGATGATAAGGTTAATGTGGATTTCATCCTGGACCTCCTCCCTGCGCCTGGCTACAGCACCTGGACTTCTTTTCTCCTGCTGCCATTCTTCACCCCATCCCTTGGGAGCCCTTCCCTGTGAGCCAGCCACCCCTTTAACTCTTGCCTCCCAGCTAGACCAAGGTCAGAGGCTGGCAGCTGAGGTGATTGAGATTCTCGCTGGTGGAGTTAATATTCTCCTAGGGCCTTGTGCCTCTGCTTTGCTGTTCTGGAGGAGGGCAGGGTCTCTCACCCTGAGCATCCTTAGATGACCAGAGGCCAGTGGTGACCACTGAATGGGTTTCTACTGGTTTTGGAGTCAATTGGAGGGGAAAATAGGGGATGAGTGTGTGACATAAAATGGAGAAAGTGCTGAACAAAGCAAGCATAGGAGCTTTTGCCTCTTGCTTAATCCAGGGCAGGAGCTGCCGATGGTGCTCAGAGGTGCCTGGCTCCAGTGAGGAAGGATTTGCAAGAGCTTGGCCAAGCAGTGTTTGGGTACTGCCAGCAGCCTCCTCTGGCCCAGGGGGAAGTGGGTGCATGCTCCTCCACCCCTTTGGCTGCTGGGATGGTCAAATGCTTCGAGGCTCACATCTGTGCCTTCCTCTAGGTCTTCCTCAGAAAGGATGTGGATGTGGAGAATGAGCAGCAGGAGGCTGGGAGCCCCCGGGACAGTAGTTTCTGCTCTGCGGTGGAGAGAGGTTCCCCTGTCTATGTGGTATGTCCCCTTGCCCTCTCTGTTTAGGAGGATCTGACCCAGGGGCACAGCATGGGGCTGATGGTCTGCCTGGGCATGATTGGAGCCTTGCCACTTTAAATGAGTGAGGGGAGAAGCTAGGCATGACAGGGCATGGGGTCAGCCCCCAGGCCAGCACCCAGAGGTTTGATCACTTCTAAGGGATCCTGATTGCAGACTCATCCAGCCCTGGCCATGTTCAAGAGGCTGAACACCCCAGAGTTTCAGGAGGGCCTGAGAATCTGTGCTGCTATTTAAAAAAGAAAGAGGAGACAGGGGATTTCTGTAGTTGTTGTGGTTAGGCAGAAAGGCCTTGAGAAGCAGCTCCTATGCTGTCAGCAGGGCAGCACATGCCAGAGTGCTTAGAGAGCCTGAAACAGTTGCCTGAACTCCACTGCTCTGCAGGCTTCTGGGAAATTGTGCCCTGGTGGGCTCAGGGGCGCCTGGGATCCTTCAGGGCAGCTCTCGCCCAGCCTCTTTGGGAAGGGAGGGCTGCCCCTAGGCTTAGTCTCAGTAGCAATTTCTGCTTGGTGAGAGGAAGCAGTGAACCCTGCACCTTCAGGTTTCTCCTGAAGATGCTGAGGCTCCTGTTAGTGTCCTCCTCCTGCCACCAGTTAGTGTGTGGTCAGGTGCACATCCCTGGGCAGCAGGTTAGGAAGTGAGTGCTCAGGTGGCTGTGCTGTCCCCTTGGCTCTGTGCAGCTGCACCAGGGACTGAACTTGGAGAGGGGCCAGCTCTGGCTGACCTTTGCTGTCACCCCTGGGGGAGCTGGAGTCCTGGTGGAGAGCGTTGTCAGCATCTGAGGCCGAGTCCTGGGGAAGATGCCGAGGTCTCTTCCGACCTTAGTGATACTGTGATACTGTTTTCTGCCCCTCCACCACCACTTGTTTTGAATGGGGGTCTCCAAGTGCCCTGAAGGACTGATGGGCTGATTTCATTGAGGACCTGCCTTGTGGTCCCCCTACCCCCTGGAGGGACACAAAGCCTCAGGCTGGAGAGGCAGCAAGTGCCACATCCACCTCAAGAGTAGGCACAGGACCAGCCCAGGTGCTGGGTGACATCCTGGAGTGACCTAGGGATGAGAGACATCCTGGCAACCCTGGTCTTGTTAGAGGGGAGCTATGCCTGGGCGTGCTGGGAGAGAACCCCAAATATGTCAGTGAAGGAGAGGGAATGGAGATGAGGCAGGCTGACATACTTTATTTGGGTTCCTGAAACACTCCTGGGAGGTGGTGGGCAGGGCTCCCTGGGGTGGCACACTGACCCCTCACCTCTGCCTGCCCCAGCTGGCAGGACCCCTGGCATCATCGCCTCGGAAAGAGAGCCCCAAAAGCAAGGAGCCCATGGCAGCACCAAGATGCAGCAGGCGAAGCGGCGCAGGAGCAGCCCCTTTCCTCGACCTGAGCCCTCTGGTAGCCCAGTTCAACCGGGAGATGCTGCAGGTTAGGCCGACCAGGCTGCCAGCCCAAAGATCTACATGGGGAGTGCTGGGGGGCTACAAGCAGCCTTTCATGTGAGCTATGGGGTGGGGTGCGCGGCAGGGAGGGCTGAACTCCCGGCCCCGAGAAAAGCAATGGTTGTGGCATGAGATCATGTTTGGCCGCCTCTCCCTGGCTGTCGGCCCCAGGGAGAGGGGGTCAGCCCACACCAGGGCTCTGCTTCCTCCCCACATGTGCATGCTCCTCCCATCTTTCATCCTTCTCCTCCCAGCCCCTGTCCCTCCCCAGCAGCGTGGGAACAGGGATTGCATGGGGTGGCTGCTTCCATGCCGTGCTGGGGAGGGTGCATGGGTACTTGCGCTGCAGAACAGGGAGAAGAAATGCTTCCTGCAGGGATATCTCACCCAGACACTCCCAATCTGGCTGCCCTGGGGGGGCCTTGGCTTCTCCTGCTGGGCTGGGGCAGATGCTGGGAAGAGGCGAGATGCCACTCATCTTCCTATTTCCGTCACGGCTGATGCCATCCTGAGTCCCTTTGCTGGCCTCTTGGCACTTGGAGCAACAGAGTTGTCAGTCAAAAAGGTCCCCTCTGGTCCCTGTGGCAGCCTGGGAGGGGTTTGGGCTTGGGCCTCTGGAGCTGCATTCTTGGGGCTCTGGCAAAGGTGCCTAGCCACGTGGATCCTCCCACACTGCAGGCAGAGGGCTGGGTGCGAGGCAAGCTGCGGGACCTGAAGGATGGCTGCAGCCTCCAGGACTGGGAGGAGGTGGGTCAGACCTTGCAGCGGGACATGAAGGATTTTGAAAACACACTGATAAAGCTCAACCAGGTGAGGTGGGGTGGCGTCACGGCTCCCGTTCCCTGCAGCACCTGCATCCCCAGGTTCTCCACAGTGGAGGGTGTCTGGGAGCTCCTGACACTGAGTGGGACCCTTGGCCCCACAGATGGGTGAGCAGCTGATGTGGCGGGCAAACCCCAGTGCTGAGACGGTGCAGAGGCAGCTGCTTGCCCTGCGGGACCAGTGGCAGCTCCTGAAGCAGACGGCCACCAGCCAGAGCAAAGCTCTAGGGGGGCTGCGGAGCCTGCAGGACTTCAACAAAAAGGCCGAACAGCTGGAGGCATGGATCAGACACCAGGTATGGGGTGCTGGGAGCATGGTCTGGGGAGGGGGACAGGCTGGCTGTCCTACCGCCTTCTCACACCTTCCTCTGGCCCAGGAGAAGAAGCCCTCTCTGGCAGCCCTCCTGCAGGAGAGCCTGGACAAGATCCAGCTTACTCGCCGCATCCTTGACTTGAAGCAGGTGAGAGGCTGCTGGAGGCTGCCAGTGTACCGGGGACCCCAAACCCCGTGGGACTGGGGCCTGGCACAGATCCCCGAGGTGTGATGCTGATGTCTGTCTCCCTGCTCGGGCCAGGAGGAGCAGCAGTTCCAGAGTCTGCACAAGGAGCTGAACAGCTTGGCCCAGAAGCTGGAGAAACAAGGCAAAAGTGAGAGCCGGAGCATTTCAGCCCGGCGCAAGCACCTCAACAAAACGTGAGCGGGGGATGCACAGGCTGAGTCCAGCACCAGAAGCCAATGGGCTGGGAAGCAGGACACCAAACCTCCCACCTGCTTCCCCTTGGCCCAGCTCTGCACAGGTCCCAAGGTGGGCACAGGCTTCCCTTCCACCTCTCCATCTCTACCCGTACAGGTGGCTGCGGCTGCAGGGGACCCTGAAGGAGCACCATGAGGCGCTGCAGCTGGCCCTGGAGGTGGCTGCCTTCCTCCAGCAGGCAGATACCCTACTCAGGGCCATCCACGCCAAGGTACCAGCGCTGAAGCCAGAGTCAGCCTGTTGTGGGGCTGTTGCATGGCAAGAGCAAAACTAGGCAGGCAGCACCTTGTTCTCACCCACTGTGTGGGGGCTGCTGTAGTCCCAGCACCCTGAGCATGGGCCTTGGGGAGAGAGCTAGGGAATGAAGGCTGATGTAAGAAGGGGAGCTGAGGCAACAAGTGCAGCCTCGCAGTGTCCCTTTCTGCTGGAGTGGGGAGCAGGGCCCTGTCATCCTCTGGTGCTGACTGCAGCTTCTCCTTCTTACAGCAGAGGAGTGTCTGTGGTGTAGGGAAGCCAGGGGAGGGTGAGCCGTGCCGGGATCGGGATGTCAGAGACATAGCCAGCCAAGTGATGGTAAGTGCAATGCTCTGTCTTATTCTCTGAGCCCTGGGGAGCATCCCAACTGAATGAGGATCTGTACCTTCTCAGATCAGCACTGGCACCAGCAGGGCTGGGGGCTCAGTGGGCACCACATGGGCTGTTCAGGGCTGTGTGATGCCCCCTGGGTGCAGTAAGTGACTCAGTTTGTCATCTGCCACCTCTCATGCCCCAGAGGGCTGAGGGTGGGTTGCCATCACGCACTTGACCATGTCCTCAGTGACACATCCCTTGTCAGCCCTGTCATTGCTCCCTGGCTGCTGTCTCTCCTCCAGATGCTGGATGTGACCGTGTCCCAGCTCCTCAGTCTGCAGCCCAGCCTGGCAGCCCGAGTCACCCCCAAGCACCGAGATGTCAAGGAGAGTTGGGTGCAGCTCCAGCAGGTGCTGAGGTAGGGCACAGCCCAACATGAGCCCTAATGCTGAAGCTAGAAGCTTGGAAAAAGGCCTGGGTTAGCATCTGTCAGGCTCTCTGAGGCAAGACCTCCACTTAAAGTCACTCTTTTCTCTGTCCTCTGCTCCCCTGTGCCTCCCTCATGCTTCTTTCCCAGGTCAGAGAAGGCTCCAGCACTGGTGAGCAGTTCTCCAGCAGGCAAGGCAGTGGCTCTGAGTGCGGAGCCACAAGGAGACAACAGTGGTTGTGGAACTGTGGGGAAGGAATCAAAAGGCAAATGTACAAGAGACCTCAGAAACACAGTAAGCACTGCCTTTCTTTGGGCATCTCTGGTGCCTCTGCCTCAAGAGGACAGGGAAGCTTGGGAGAAAGGGATCTGGGAGTTGGGCAGAGTCCAAGCCATGCACATCTGTGACCTGCCCCCACTGTTTACGGGAGGTGATAAGTGCCAGGCCTGGGGCAAAGCAATGCACAATTTGAGCTGGCAAAGGAGAAATGGAAACCTTCGTGCCATAGGTCTTGAAGGATGTGCCAGAGAAGATGGTGGAGCACAGGACAAGGGAGAAGAGTAGCCTTGACTCCACAGCATCAGTGCAGCTCCCTCGCAGTGGGGACAGCAAAAGGTACTGAATTGTGGAGATGGCTGTGGGGAGTGGGATGGATTCATAGAGCACAGTGGGGGGACTTGTGTGCCAGAGTGACCTAGCAGTCCTGACTATCCCCCTCTCTGCAGGCAAAAGAGAGAGACACAAGCTGAATGGAGGATGCAGCAGCCAGAGGCCCAGGTGCATGACATCTGTCAAGCAGTGAACACAATAATGTCTCCACAAGAGCCCCCTTTGCTTCCAGCCTGGCCAGGGGAGCCAGTGTCAAGGGGGCTCTTTCCCTGACCCACTCTTGCTGCTCATGGACATGCACGCTTGTGCATTCATGCCCATTCCTGATCTGGGTACTAATGCACCATGTCTTCCCTGCTCCTCAGCTGACTGTGCCCCTGCACAAGGACAGCATGGGTCCCAGAGTACCTCCGTGTCCAGTGGGGGATGTGGAGAGCCTGGAGGCAGCACGGACACAGCAGGAGCCCCTGGATCCCAGCTCCAGTGCCAGGGCTGTGCTCTTGGTGAGTCCCCTGGGGAGGGAGGGGCGGTACAGCAGGCAGGGACTGTCCTAACAGCCCATCCTGTCTCCTAGGAGGGACCAGTCCCAGGGGGGGCCCAGGGAACCCACAGGTGGAGGCCATGCTGCGGGAGCTGGGGGAGCTGTGGGAGGACCTGCAGAGGAAGCACCAGGAGAATGGCGCCGTGCTGCGGGAAATCGATAAGGTACAGGGAGGCAGGACTGGGGTGGGCACGGGGGCATGCCCCACTTGTGGCTGCCTTCTGAGAATTAGGCAAGCAAGGCTGGTGTCCGTGGTGGTCAGAGCTGCAGCTTTACCACCTGCATCTCTGGCTGGCCTTGTGCTGCTGGTGGCCCAGCTACCCACAGAGGTGCGGCAGCGTGCCTTCTTCCTGCCTTGAGTGGCTCAGAGCCAGGCTGGTGGGCTCCACGCTCTCCCCGCTCTCCCCACAGGCGCTGAGGCTGGTGGGGGAGCTGGATAAGGCTGAGCGGTGGCTGCAGGCCGTGGCTGGATCGCTTTCAGAGCCAGCCACCATGAGGAGCCCAGCAGAGCTGCGCAGGGACCTGGAAGAGACAGGCCAGCTGGAGAAGCAGCTCCTGCTGTGCGGCCTCAGACTCCAGGCACTGCGGGAGGAGGTGGTGGGTGAGCCACCCACTGAGCCGGAGGCGGCAAGGAAGATGCACAGGAAGGTGGAGATGGTGGAGGATAAGTGAGTCCTGGAGGAAGATTCCTCCTCTCTGGTCCGTGAGGTGGATGGGCAGGAGGATGCTCACCCTGAGGACACACTCAAGGAGGTGGAGGGAGGAGGATGCTTGCCCCAGGGAGGTGCACAGGGTATGTCAGTATGTGTGATAGGCTCCTGTCCCCACAGGTTGGCACATGTGCAGACAGCCCTGCAGCGCCGAGCAGCAGACCTGCGTGACTCCCTGGTGCTGTCTGAGTTCCTGCAGGATCTGCAAGAGGAGGAAGCACGGACCTGGCAGGGACCTGCAGCGGTGAGCAGAAGGGTCAGGCATCCCTCACCAGTCTCAGGACTGCCCAGCACTTGAGACTGGCCCAAGGGTCAGTCTGTGGCTGGCAGGAGGACCCAAGATGTTCCCCTTTCTTAGCCAGCTGCTTGGGCAGTTGCTTCCCATCTCACTCACGCCCAGTGTTTCTGTTGGCTTCAGCCAGGGAGTGGCCATCGCAGCTTGCAGGGGTCTTTTCCCCTGCTTTCAGCCCAGGCTGGACAGCTGCCAAGCAGCAAGGACATAAGCCACCCTTTGGGAGAGCTGCAGGAGGCCGTGGAGATGCTCAACGATGCAGCAAAGGAACGAGAGCGGGTCATGGAGGTTGCAGCAGAGACAGAGAGTCTGGAGCACCTGGTAGGGGAGGCAGGAATCTGGGGATGCACTTGGGTCATCCACCTGAAGCTGCACATGTTGGCTAGTTGGGATGGGGCCTGCACTTCGGCTGGTGCCAGTGGGATGCATGGAGACTGCTTTGTGTGAGGCTGCTATCCTTATCTATCCCGTGGCTGGTGCTTCCTGCCCTCTCATAGGTGTGTGGCCCCATGCTGGGGTGCCCCCATGCTGGGGTGGGCTGAGGCCACATGGTGAATGGTGGCACAGGCAGTCCCATGCCAGGGTTTATCTCTCTTCCCCACCCTGCCCATCCAGGTAGCAGAGGTGACCCCCTCCTGGAGGCTCTTCGATGCAGAGCTGAGGCACTGGCTCATGACACTGTCCAAGCAGAGAGAGGCTTCACTGTGGTGAAGAGCGAAAAGGATCTTCAGGAGCTGCAGGGCTTGCTGAGTCAGCAGCAGGAGATGGAGGTGAGACCCAAGGAGCAGAGTGTCTGGCTGTGTCAGTGCTGAGGAGGTGTCCCAGCTGGCTGGGGCTGTCCCAAGGAGTTGCTGGCCCCTGGATGCCCAGGTGTCATAATCCTTGGCATGCTGCAGCAGGCTGGGCTGGAATTTTCCAATGGAGCTGAGCCCTGTCCTGCTCCGCTCCCCTCTGCCAGCACAGGCGAGGCCATGGGAGCAAGCTTGCATCACCTCCCCTGTGCCAGCTCCTGGCTGCCAGCACCTCACTTCATCTTCCTGCCATTGGGGAGGTGACTCACACGAGCAGAGCAGGGAAACAAGGCAGCCCTCCACTCTGCCAGCCCACCCCGCCAAAGGTGGCTCCGTCTGCTTCCAGCGACCCCTGTGCCCACATGCTTCCCTCCATCCCTGCATCCAGCCTGGATACAGAGAGGTTGGATCAACCCTGAACCTTTTCTGCCTTGTGATCTTTAGCGTATGGTGTCAGAAACCCTGCAGGGGCAGCTGGAGGATCTGGAAAGGGGAGCTGCCCGCTTGCAGGAGCTCTGCCCCACTCAGCGGTGCCCTGTCAGCCAGAAAGTGCAGGAGACACTGCGGGCCTGGGCAGGGCTGCAGGAGCTGCTGCAGGAGACCCAGGCCCGAGTGCAGCAGGCCGGCCGGCTACGGCACTTCTTCAAGGATTACTTAGCCATGATGTAAGTGGCCATGAGCCATCAGAGTTGTCTCTGTGGTGGCTGGGAGGGAGCTGGCAAGAGCACAGCATTGTCATAGTGTGGGCCGCTGGCAAGTACATGGGCAGCATTGGAGTTGCAGCCAAGCAGGACTGTGGGGGGCCTGGAATGAAGGGCTGCCTGCTGTAGCACAGCCCCATGGCATCTTGCCCTGCCCTGCCAGACTTGCCACTGCCCCAGTAGCTGCTTCCAGCCATCTCTAAGCATGAGAATGGCTTCTTTTGGGCCTGCAGGGCTGAGGAGGGGCTGAGTCGCTCCTCAGCTCTCTCAGCTCGCTTTTCACATGCCCACAGCTCCTGGACGGAGGACACACGGGCTCAGATCTTCTCTGAAAACCCAAGCAGTCATGGCCTCCCAGAGACTCCATGTGAGGAGCTGGAGAGGAGGATTGAAGGGAAACTCAAAGAGTTTGAGATGCTGGCAGCACTGGGACAGCAGCTGGTGTCTGAGGAGCACTACCTGAGCGCAACAGTAAGGACAAAGCATAGGGAGGGGGTCAGGGAAACTCTCAGTGCCCCCCAAAAAGCCTCTAGGGACAGTCACTGGAGGAGAGAAGCAAAGGACTGATGCAGAGCCCCAGCAAGTGGTACTAGGCCAGCCATGCCTGCCTTGGGCTGCTCAAGGCAGGAAGGGGTTTCACCCAGCAATGGATGCTGAATCCTGAGATGATGTGACTGACTGACTCTATCCCACTCCCAAAAGCCTCCTGCTATAGAGAGGTGTCCTGATAGGGCCAGTTTCCCTGGGCCAGGAGTCCTTGCAAGCTGCCCAACATCTCTCCTCTCCTCAGATCAAGGAGCGCTTGGAAGAGCTGCAGAGCATGTTGGGCTGGGTGCTGGTGCGCTGGCGAGCACAAAGGTACCAGCGGGACCCAGGGAGCAAGCAGGACGACAGAAGGAACACAGAGAGCCCCTCGGGTGCATCCCCCACCAGCCAAGTAAGTACCCAGACACGTTAAGCAGCACCAGTCTCGAGGCTGAGGGTAGCAGAGGCACCAGATGGAGTGGGTAGTGCAGCAGTAGGGCACGAGTGGTGTACTGCTACCTCTGGGATGCTCAGGCAGGGCAAAGGGAAGATGATCCTGAGAAGGTGTCTGGCCCTGGAAGCCTTTTCTCCATATTTCCTTTCTTGCTTTGCTCCTCAGGAGCAGCATGCCCCATGTGCTCAGCCCCAGCTGGAGAGTTTCCACAGCCCAGTGGAGTTCACACCCTGCTCCCTCCTCAAGCCCATGCAAAGATCAGAGTCACAGCTGCCAGCAGGAATGACCATTTCCCCACCAGCATCGCCCCTCTCAGATGCCCCAGCGGGAATGGAGCACAGCTGGAGGGAGCCCAGCAGCTCAACACCTCACAGTGTGGAACCACCCCGGGAGGATATCATATGGCATCCTGCTGAGACCTCCACGCTGCTGCTGCCACCACGGAGCCCCAGTGGGCTGGAAGGGACAGTCAACTTCATCCTTAGCATTGGCAAGAAGGGGGAGAAGAAAAAGATGCAGCCAGTGGCCAGCAGTGGGTGGCCAGGAGAGAATTCACTGCAGATGGTATGTGAAGCATGATACATGCCTTCAGCAGAACCATAGGGGTGCACCTAGTTCCTGTCCCAGGGCCAGCCACTGCCCTGCAGCCAAGGCAGCTTCCCAGAGCTGTGCCCCGCTGCAGACCAGGAAGCTTTGAGGTCTGTGAGGCTGCCCTCATACTGAGACACCCCACCAGGCCATTTCAAAGCAATCTGCTGGGACTGTGTCAGTCTCAGGAGAGAGACCTTTGTCTGTGCTGATGCCAAGCAATGAGAACAAGCTTGTGCCATCCCTTTTGCCTGTGCACTCCTGCTTTGGCTCCTTGCCCACTTTGCCCTCAACTTTCTCTGTCTCTCTCTCTCTCTCCCCCTGCTCAGCTCCCTTCCACTAAACTCTCAGGCTGTAAAACATTTTGGAAGCGTTGCCAGGGGCTTTTAGGAAACACTTGGGGTAGTTTAAAGCGAAAGAGAAAGCCACCTCACCAGCCACTGGAAGAGGTAATGTCCTCGGGGAAGGTTGCATGCCGGGCAGAGTGGCTGCATGGCGTGAACCCGCCTCCACCGACCCTCCTGGGTGTGCCACTGTGCCCTGCTGGCGGTGGTTCCTCGGGACAGGGGAAACCCTCCCAGTGCTGTGGTCGTCAGAGTGTGGGTGATGAGGCATGTGAGGAGGGAGCTCAGACAGGGCTGGCTGCAGTTTGGCCCCTCAGGTAAGTGGGTTTGGTGGCCACAGGAGGCACGGTGAGCTGGTGTCCATTTCTGGTAAACAGCTCCAGTCCCTTGTGCAGCCAACTGAAGGGTGCAAGGGGATGTGTGAGGGTGCATGTTTCAGGGGAGGACTTGCTCTGGGTTGCATGGCTCATAACCCTGGGGCTGAGAGCCCAGGATTTTGTTGGGACTTGCATATGTTTGTTGCCTAAGAGCTTGCAGAGAGGGCTGTGTATGAGGAGACCTGAGGGCAGCAGTGGCTGGGCCCTCCGTGCATCAAGGCTGGGTAGCACAAGGCAGAGGACAGGGGCCGGAAGAGGTCCAAGGGCATCAAGGCAGGGTGAGGGTCTGCCAGGGCGGGGTTTGTAGCAGTCCTCCTAAGAGGTAGAGGGGAACACTGCTCCACTTCCTACAGGAAGAGCCCTTTGCTTTCATCCTTGCAGCTGCAGGAGAGGGGCTGTGACTGGAGTGGAGAGAGTGTTAGAAGGGACTGAGCCCCTTCACTTCCATTTGCTTGCTGTGCTGCCTGGGGACATACAAGGTTGGCAGGGGTGGGCAGTAGAGGCTGCTGTGTGCCACCTACAAGCGGTGTCTTAGAAGACAGAAGTCCAGAGGGGAAAGTCACATGGCACAGACAGTTGGGAGCACCTGGGTGACTCGACCATGAGCAGAGGTTTCCCTGCCTGTCTGTTTGCCTCTTCCCAGCCTGCACTGAGGTGGGAGCAGCTCTTGAGGGGCTGAGGTGAAACTGTGCTGCTCCCAGCTCTGCATGTGCATCAGTATTTTTGACTGCCTGCCCCCTGGCCCTGGCTCCCTGCTGGCCCTGGCACAGCGTGGAGGGTGTTTATTGCGGGGTGGCAGCGACCCCGGCCGTGGGAGTCATGTTTCTCTCCTCTGTGTCCCCAGGTGCAGGTGGAGGCAGGGAAAGGCTCCAGTGCGAAGCGGCCTCCTGCTTTTGTGCGTCGCCCCCCAGCATCCAGCAGCGGCACACCAGCTGCCTCCCACACGCTGCCCAAGTCTGGGGCCAGCTCCCTCTTCAACAGCCTTCAGCGACGGGAGCGGGCGAGGGCTGAGCAGGCGCAGCTGCTGACACTGCAGGGCATCATGGGCGCCAGCTCCCTGCAGCCCACGCTTGAGGAGCACCACGGCCCCAGCAACACGTGGCCTCAGAAGTGTGGCCGGAGGAAGGAGGGGCCGGCTGCTGCTGCTGGACCTCTGCCTGGGCAGCTGCTGCTCTACGTCAAGAATCCGCTGGTGCGGGACATTGATGCTGAGTGTGGGGCAGCCTCCCGGGATCCCTGCGTCCCTCACCCAAAAACTGTGTGTCCCCAACTTTCTCTGGGCTCTACGCTCAGCCTGGAGCTGCCCCGGGATGCCGCGGTCCTGGGGCGTCAACAAGAGGCCATGGCCCGGGGGAAGGAGGCGGAGAAGCAGGAGCAGAGGCAGGGCAGGGAAGTAAGGCCGTGGGTGCCCGCAGGCCTGCACGTAGCTGGACAGCAGGAGGAGGTAGATGTGGATGGATACAGTCCCCAAGAGCCTGACAGGAGGCTGGGAAAGTCCTCCAAGAGTGAGCAAGGAACATGGTTCGAGGAGGTGAGCTTCAACCCTAGCTACAGCCAGCAAAGGGCACACCGTACTGAGGAGGACCACTGGAGCCTGAGTCACCCCAGCAGTGCCAGTGAAAACCACCTAGACTTCAGGCTGAGACAGCTGTCCCTTGTCAGCATGCTGCAGGAGCAGGAAGGGGATAAGCTGGTTGCCCAGCTGGGTCAGGATGGCAGGGCCAGGCATCATGAAGCCACTCGGCTAGAGCTTGGTCCATCCCCTGCTGGCATCCCAGGCAGGGCAGGAGCCATTCCTGGCACTGCCCGCACACAGCAGTCAGATGGCAGCAGCCAGCCTGGAGGCTCCGCAGTTTCCCCTGACACCCCTACTCAGCTCTCTGCATGTGAGTGGGCACTGGGGTCCTCAGAACCTCCCAACCCTGTGTCAAGCACCAGGGAGGTTTGCCATCCTGCCCACCGGCAGTTTGAGGAAGAGGAGGAGGAGCTGCAGGCCATCTGGGATGGAGCAGTTGAACAACAGATACCCAGCCTGCCAGCAGGCAGCCCCAGTGCCACCACCAGCAGGCCCCTCATCCTCTCATCAGCCAACAGCGTGCTAGTAGCCAAGTTCACCCTTCCCAGCACCACCCAGCTCCTCCACAGCCCACTGGGAGAGAAGAGCCCTGGTGTGGGGCACAGTGGTAGTGGCAGCCCCAGCAGGCACGTGGTGTCCCCCGCGTGGAGGAGCTGGTGTCCACAGTCCCCGTGGATGGCCCTGGCTCCTGGGATCGACGAAGGCATGGGGAAGAGGAAAGAGAGTGCAGCAAGGTGAGAGCCAGAGGCTGGGGTCCTTCCCTTGGGGTCAGGCTGGGGCTTGGGGGACATGCTAGGCAGCAGCTGGATTACTTGCTCCAACAAAGATGACCTGTATTTGGGGACTGCTTGACTCCACTGGCTCTTTTGCTCCAGCTGGCAGAGCGATCAAGAGCAAGGTGCTGAATTTGGGAGTCCCTGCAGCATGCACTCCCCTGCCAGCCCTCAGCCTTTGCAAGGCAGCACTTCACCCCAAAAGCCTGAAAACAGCCCAGCCCCTGCCTGGGCCAGGAAATGTCTCCTGTTGTCCCATTCCCACTTTGGCATCACCTGCTGAGAACGGATCACATGGACCCCATGTGCCTGGGGGCTGAGCTGGCACCACTGACCCCCAGCACTGCTTCCCT
Organism: Picus viridis; assembly: GCA_033816785.1. Lineage (NCBI taxonomy): Eukaryota > Metazoa > Chordata > Aves > Piciformes > Picidae > Picus > Picus viridis. The sequence goes on from CM066578.1 coordinate 11,318,990, forward strand.
CACTCTCTGTCCTCTTGCAGGTCCCTCCCAGTAAAGCAGAGTTTCAGATGATGGAAGGGTCACTGGAAAGGAAGCACGTGTTGCAGACAGGAGGGAGGAAGGTACGTGCATGTCTGCGGGGGTCCTTTGGGGCTGAGGTGCTGGAACGTGGCAAGGGGCATCCAGGTTTTGGGGCAGGAGTGAAGCCAGGGATATTCCTGGCACTACCACGGCAGTGCTGCTGGCCGCGCTGCTGGCTGTGCTGAGTGGGTAGAGCCCGCTGTGGCTGAGGGACATTTTGGATAACAGGCCTGTTGGCAGCACAGCTGTACCCTGCTCATGTCTCACAGGCCAACTGCAGGGCCTGGGGCCTCTTCCATGCTGTGCTGATGCGGCAGACGCTGTGCTTCTACCAGGACCGAAGGGACAGCCTCAAGGTGCAGTGGAGGAGTGTGGGGTGACACGGGGGACTGGCAGCAGGGGCGCCCTTGCCTCAGCGGCCAGGGAAGACAAAGATGTTGACCTCACTGTTGCTTTTGCTGTTCCCTGTGGTACAGAGCTCTGTGGTAGCCCTTCCCTGAACCTTTCTGGGGCGGTCTGCACCCCAGATGCCGAATACACCAAGAAGACCAACTGCTTCAGGCTTCAGTGAGTGACCTCAGCCTAGGGCAGCCAGGACCTCATAGCCACAGCCCTCCCTACTGCGTCCCTGCCGGGACAGACACGCCAGTCCCCCCAGCCAGTGCTTAGATGAGGATTTCCTTCTGTTTCTCACCCGCTTCCCTTCATTCCCAAGCCGGTGGGGGCTGTGGTATCTGCACCCCGCGCCTGTCTCATTGCTGACTTGTTATCCCCGCAGGCTGCGGGATGGCTCCGAGTACCTCCTGAGGGCCCCTTCCCAGACCCTCATGAATGAATGGGTCTTCAAGCTGCAGCAAAACTCAGGTGAGCAGCCCTTGCTGGCAGAGCCAGGTCCCAGCTCTGTGCAGTTACCGTGGGTGTACCGCCCCTGCCAAGCCCTCTGATGTGTGAGGGGTCAGAAGAGAAGTTGCACAGCGATGTCTGATTGATGCATTCTCCTAACCTGACTTTGAACTGTGGTTCTCTGCCAGGCAGAATTTGGAGGCTTTGTTTTCACACCCCATACACAGTTATAATCAGGAATAGCACAACTGACGTCAGTGGAGCTTCAGCAGCAAAAAGCCAGTGTCAGGAAAATTATAATTGTGCCTTGGTCTTCTTCCATCTGCTCTGTGGGGCCTGGAAACTGCTTGCCTGCCCTCTAGGCAAGGAGACTTGCAATGCTGAGGCTTTCCTGCTGCTTTGCCCATACTCAGTGGTGTTCAGGCTATACCATGATATCTTGGGCTGGTTGGCAGGACCAAGAGCAGGTGCTACAGCAGAAGAGCAGAGGGACTAATAATGGAACACAGGCACCCAGAAGTGGGGCTGGCTCTATCGTACAGTCCTGTGTGCTGTCATCACCCAGTAGGATGTTTGCTGTGCCCCTAGGATTCCCAGAAGTGGATTACTTCCAGGTGGCAACAGCACAGTGTGTCGAGGGCACTGGTGGTGCTGGGGGTGAGTAGCTAGGAGCCTGCTAGCCAGGTCCTGTTACAGCTCCCTCCCATGCTTGCTGGTGTGTGTTACTCCAGCAGGCCATTAGTGGGCCAGTCTGGTTTGCTCAATCTGCTGCTTTCCAATTTCAGCAAGGTTCCTAGCCCCAGGAGCTCCCACCTCCAGGGACACCATCAGGTCACAACCACCAAGAGCCAGGAGATTGTGCTGCTACCTCGCTCAAACACCCAGCTGCAGCGGTCTCTGGGCAGCCAGGATGGCCTAGAAGATGGGGCTGTGGCAGCAGCAGGTGATTTTCCTGCTTGGCTGGGCTTCTCCTGTGCCTCAACTCCTCTCCCCAGCCCACAGAGGTGCAAGAGAGATGACTGGGGGAACCCATTCCTGTGTGGGTTCACCCCACCACACCAATGCACAGGAATAGGGTTTGGGGGAAGGAGCAGTTAACTTTCTTCACTTACTGGGATAACCACACATATCCCTGTCCTCTTTGGGGCTGATACAGGGCTCTGCTGTGGTGGCTTTGCCTTGTGATATGTTTCCATTCTGCTTCAGAGGATCCTCATGGGGCTGGGCACAGGGAGCAGCAGTGGTCACCCAGGGGGTCTCCCGGGCTGTGGGACAAGAGCTGCCCAGAAGATGACTATGGGCTGGTGGCCAACAAGAGGAGGTCCTACTCCTTCACCTCAGGTATGGCTCTGGTTTCACTGTCACTGCCAGGAGGTGGCACCGCTGCCCGTCCCAACAGACACCCGAGGGCAGGTACGATGCTACTCCAGCATCCATCCACCCACTCCCACATCCCTGCACCTTTGGCTGCAGCCCCCTTGGGTAGGGCTGGGGGGGGGGGGGAGGGGGTGGCAGCACTTGCTGGCACCCTGCCCTCCCTGCTGACTGCTCCCTCTTGCAGCCACCTACCAGAAGATTACCCCAGTGGCCATGCCCAAGGAGCCAGTGGAGGCCGGGAGCAGCTACTCAGTCACACTGTATATTGGGGAGCAAACACCAGTCGTGCCCCGGGCACGCTGCCACTCCTTTGTGGCCCAGCCAGGATCCCACGGGACACACCAGGGGAGAAGACCCCCACCCAACCTCGCCCCAAGAACAAATCTGTCTTCAAGAAGTTCTTTGGGAAAAGGAGTGAGCTGCAGCTGAGGGGGAAAAAGGCCCCATCCTTCCCTTTATCCTGCTCTCAGCTGCCATCCTGGCATGATCTTTGCTCCTAGCACCAGCTCACTGCTCACCACCTCCCCAGGGGAGACAGGCAGTGGGCAAGTGGCTCCACTCCAGCCAGCCCCAGGGCTGCACAGCACCCCAGCCTCTGCAGCCCCCGGCCTCAGCCTGGCGCTGAGCCCCACTCCTGCCCACCCACCGAGTGCTCTCCCTGGGTGCCACCGGCTTCCCTGGCATCCTGCCAACACACAGCGCAAGCAGGGGTCTGGAGGGGGTGTTTTTATTAAAAAACAGAACAGATGCTCAGTCTGAGAGCTTCTTCCTCCAGTAGCACTCAGTGCCGGAGGAGAGGGGCTCTGCAAAGTGATCAGATGTAGGGGACCGCTGCAGCAGGCTTCAGTCCTGCTTGAAGAGAAGCCTGAGTGCTCTGATGCCTCTCACAAGGATGCGTTGTCCTGTGGTTCCTCTGTGCCTGCACCCAGACCAGCTCATTCCAGTAGGCAGTTGGGCTCCTTTTCCTTGACATGGTAGCTCAACAGGGGAGCTGCTGCCTGAAGAGCAAATCCTCCTGCCTGTGAAGCCCTGCCAAGCCTCCTCAGCTGTCCTCTCTCACAGCCCTAGGTTATGGCAGGTGCTTTGTGCCATGCAGAGGGTCAAAGGAGTGTGGCTGGACCCTCAGGGCATTCTGCATCCCAGACGTTTTGCAATAACTTCACTGAGTCTATAGCAGGCACATGCCTGCCTTCAGTGGGAAGGGGAAAAAGAAGCTGATCCAACCTGCCCTGAGCATGCACCAGCCCCAGGGAGAGAAGAGGAAGTTTCTGGGCCCATGGGCAGCAGAGCCTATCCTCAGCAGACTGCAAGGCTTGGCCACACACACCCCTTGCCTTCTCATGCACATCCTGGGGCTTAAAATAGAAGTGCTGGCTGCAGCCCAGCTCTGCAGCAAGGACTGGTAGAGGAGAAATGCTCCCACCACCCTGTCTCCCCACCACCCCGCACAGTCCCTGGAGCTGGGGACAAGCAGTGAGTTGGAGGTGGGCACACCAGTATCATCAGGAGAGAAGCATTTTCAGTGCTTCCACTGAGCTGGGAGGAAATGCTGGCGAGGGGTGCTGCCATGCAGGCAGGGGATATGCTTTTGTGTTCCCCTTGTGCCTTCCCACCCTCCATTTGGCTTCATCGTTCTTGGCTCCAGCACCTGTTTTCCTCCAGCAGCAAAGCTCAGCTGTCTGCACTGCCTTAATGGGAAGAGATGAGAGGGATGGCAGTACTTGCGGGGGGGGGTGGGTGGGAGAGAGGGGTGCCCTGGGAGGGGGCCACCCCAGCTGGGCTGGGGTGGAGGCCGAGGCACGGCATTCGTGGCTCCAGCCACACATACCGGCAGAGCAGCTGGTGGGCCGGCGCCAGTTCATTCCTGAGCAGCTGAGGGGCCCGCTAGAGGGGGCAGTGGGTGCAGGGCGCCCTGCTGAGGGCTCGCCTGCCAATCCTTCACGGGTGGGGGCTTAGCAAGTGTCTCACTATGGCCAAGTCCAATACAACAATGTGGTGTGACATGTGCCACCAGAGAGGTACCCCCATCCCCGGGACGATTCTGGTGCCCAGGGCTGCCCTCCTTGCATGGGCTGTGTTGTCTCCCTTGGGGCGGTTTGGCAACCTCCAGCCTACCCTCTCCTTTTCGGCGTCGGGGGTCTGGCCCTGCTACAAGTCACTGACGAATCGTGCTTCCAGTTCCTATGGCAGAAGCCACTTCCCTCCCTTCGCTAATCCGCCCGTGCATGCAGCCTCCACCTGCTGAGCCAGCGGGAGCCGTGCTCAGCCGGCCCCAGCCAGTACCAGAGCTCTGAAATTCGTTCTGGTTGCAGTCTGCCGGGCAGCAGAGCCTCCACACCCCGGTCTCGCTGCCGCAGGAAATCCCGACCTTGCTTGGTACCAGGCAGCAAGGAGGCTGCAGACAGCATCAGCTGGCACCAGAACTGCTGAACCTTCAAGGTAAGGACAAGGTGCAGGCAGAGTGCAGGCACAGCAAAGAGAGCAGAGCAAGCACTGTCCCTGTTGTGCTTTGTTCCCCTGGGTGCCAGGGAAGGGGGCTGCTCCAAGCCCCTCTCTGCCGAACCAAGGACTTGCGCCTTATTTTGGCTGCAGAGCAGCCCTGCTGCAAGGTCGTCCTGCAGTCGGGGGCCTGTGCTGAGCTCCCGGAGCCATCGCCCACTGTCTCACTCCTCCACTCCGAGAGGAGAGAGGTTTGGGACCCTAATCAGGACCCGAGGCTTTCCTGTCACGCCGCAAGGAGGTTTCAGAGCCTGGCGGGGGGAGCAGCAGTGGTGGCGCTGGCTGTCGGGACCCTCCCTCCCTTACCAGGGCAAACTCGCAGCGCGGCGATGCTCCCACCTGGGACAGGGTTCTCCGGAGGGCTCAGAGGGCGGGGAGGCACTGGGAAAAGCACGGGACAGCCTTGTGCCATGTAGCAGCAGGGTGACTCCAGCAGCATCCCTCTTCCAGTGAGGAAGAGGGGCTGGGGCAGAGTGGAGTGCGAGGCAGGGTTAGAAGCACCGGGGGCCGTGCCGGCGGCACCGGGGCCGTCGCTGGCTGGGGCTGAGTGCCATACTGCACCCGTCTGCCCTGTGTCCTTGACGTGGCAGGCAGCGCGCTAGGACCTGGCGAGCCCCAGGCAGGCATTGCTGGCACAGCTCTGCCTGAACCGTGCAGAACTCTGCCCGAACTGCCAGGTTCCTTGCCAGCCGGCAGCACCGCGGGAAGGAGCCTGCCAGCTCCGGAAAAAGCACATGTAAGAGAGCGCGGCTGTGCCCCGGGGCCACCCCGCGCGGGCGGCAGCTCCCTGCGCTGCGTCCCCGCGGCGGGGACGCGCCCGGCCGGAGGGCTGGGACCTGCCTGCTGTAAACAGGGCTCGGGGTGAAGGGCTGGTGCTGTTGTGATGGGAGTGGGTGAGTGGGTGCTGGGGCAGAGCGGGCATCCCGGCAGCGCTTTGGGGAAGCCCTGGCACCTGTCTGGTGGCAGTGCAGGGCGGCTGGGGTTGGGGTGCTGTGGAGATGGCAGGCTGTCCGATGGGTGCTTTGATCGCAGCATGCTCAGTCCTGCGTTCCTGCATGTGGTGAGTGCTGCTGCCTTCCCCTCCTCATACGGTGTCCCCCATGGGGCTGGGCAGGGGACCCGTGCTAGGAGATATGGCTGGCACCGGGACAGTGCCATAGGGCAGCAAACATCTCCCTCCCATCCCACCAAATCCCCAGCATCGACCAGCAGAGTATGGTGTTTGGCTAGCTTGTCTGTGGGGATGTCACCCCGGGACTGGCATGGCCACCATTTATTGACCTCTGTCACATTCTTGTGTCAGTGTTAGCCTCACTGAGCTCTCTCTCTCTTGCAGTCTCATATGTTGCTGTATGGCCCAGGGTGAGCCTGAACAGCAAGTGATGCTGCTGGGGAGTCCTTCCAGTTCCTAGAGGCCCTGGGGCTGTGCTGTACCTCATCTCCCTTCCTGGACTTTTCATGCAGCCCTGTCCATCCTGTAGCTGGGCACTCTCCCATGACCCTGTCTATTTGTAGGCTGTCTGCTCAGAGTTTGCCTTCTGCCCTCTCTCCTTCTTCCCTAGACATGGCATCCCAGCTGCTCATGGCATGATTTGGCCCAGTGCAGAGGTTCCAACTGCTCCCGGGCTCGAGGCCTAGCCCAAGGTTTGTTTGCAGGAGCCTGACCTTGTGTGCAGGGCAGAGAGATGAAGGTACAGGCAGCTTAGGGTTCATGGCATGGCCCTTGCCCCTGCATCCATGGTGCCTCTCAGGTCAGGGCACTGCCCTGCTGCCCTGATAAGGGTCTTGTGTGAGAGGTGAGAAAGGAGGATTCTTGCCACTGCTCCCTGTCCCTATGCCCTAGTGCTGCTTCAGGGAGGGAGTGGATGGCATAGAGGCTGTGGTGAATCAGAAAAGGTAGGGAATGAGAGAAGTTGGCATAGCCAGGTAGTAGGAGAAAGTGAGACTCATCTGTCATGCCCCCCAGGCCCATATAGGGAAGGTGAAGGGAGATGCAGTGGAGGAGCATGACCGTGTGCTGTGCTGACCTGCTTGCACTGCATTGACTGTTTCATTCACAGACATAGAAGGAGCCCCTTACCCTTGACAAGAGCAGCCAGAGCATCCTTGAAGACAAGCTGGGTGGCACTGGGAGCAATGGGATGGGGGATGCAGGCAACAGCAGCAAAGCAGCCTGTCCTGAATCAGAAAGGGAATCCTTGATCTGAGCTGCTGGCAGCAACAAGACACTCCAGGGCTTAATGGGCAGCCAGACTTTCATGGAGCTGTTTTGCTTCTCAAGAAGCTCGGATTTTTGCAGGGATCTCAGCACCTCCATGACTGCTACTCCAAAGCAGAGCCAGAGCCAGTGACAGCACAGCAGCAGCACTGGGCACTGCACAAAGCTCTCCAACTCTGCCATGCATCCCACGACACAGCAGTAGTGAAAGCCATGTAAGGCTTTTCCACCTGCTTGCACCAACAGAAGATGGCAGATCCTTTGAAAGGACTGAAGAAGGCAGGCAGTAGGTGATGCCTGCAGCTTCTCCTTAGGAAGGTCTTTGTGGGAACCCAGCCACTGCTGTTGTCAGGGCTGACTTTTCCCTTCTGTCTTGACAGAAAGGAGATTTACTGGGTGTGGGGCCCAGTGTTAGCAGACCAGGCTGATTTCCTGGAGACTCTGAATCCCAATCAGCTGAGGACTGAAGTGTCAAATCAGTCTTAGGCCATGAGATCCTTGGAAGGTAGTGCCAGGAGCCCTTTTCTCCCCGAGGCACTTGGCAGTGGTGCAAGGATGCTCCTGGCTGCCTTATAGCCCAGGACTGTGAGAGAAGTGAGCCGTCTGAGGAAGTATGCCTTGTGCATTTCCCCATCCTGTCTTACCCTATCCCACCCCATCCCATCCCATCCTATCCTATCCTATCCCATCCCATCCTGTCCTGTCCCATCCCAGCCCTCAGATGGCCAGGCAGGCTCCCTTTCTCTGTGCTGCAAGCACAACTCCACAGGACAGGTATTGTGTTCAGAGTTACTGACACTGTGTTGTGTCCTCTTGTGATCTATTCTGGGTGACAGCAGGACTCAGAAATCTGTTTCTTAACACTCTCTGTGCATGGTATAGAACCACAGAATCCTTTCAGTTGGAGAAGACCTTTAAGATCAGCAAGTCTAGCCATTTTCTAACTCCACCAAGTCTGGTGCTACACCACATCCCTAAGCACAACATTTCTGTGTATGTTACAGGCAAATGCTGGCCTGCTTGTTTACTCTGCCTTCAGACCAACAACTTGAACTTCTGCCCTTGGACTTCCTTGACTATTGCCTAGATTTCCTGGCTCTTGCTCTTCCCCAGGCTTTTCTCTGTGGCACAACCCTTGGCTAGCAGAGTACAGGTGCCAAGCCCACACTTTGGGGTGCCTGGTCCCACTTTGTGCAGTCACTTCTCAATGACTGTGATGCCCACCGTGCCCTGCTCCAGCCCACTGCCACCTCGTCCTTGCGGTGGGTCTGGGGTCCCAACGCCCGTGCCCTAGCCGCTGCCCGAGGGGCACCTTGTGATGCTCCCCAGCCGGGAAGAGCCGGAGCTTCTCCCACGGGCCAGCAGCTCCCCGCAGCCGGGGGTACGCCGTCGCTGTGCTGTCTCTGCTTTCCCACCCTCCCTGCCTCAGGCCGCGGGGCCACTTAAGCCTGCAGCAGGCGGGCTAAGCCCTTCCCCGTGGGCTCCCCGTGGCCCTGCTCTCCCGGGGGTGAGGGCCGGGGCGGGGGGTTGGGGGCCTGCGGGGAGGGGGTTGGGGGGTTGCGGCCAGCAGGGGGCAGCACCGGTCCGCGCACCTCCCTGCGACCAGGCCCAGTACAGATCCAACACGGACACCAGCAGAGCCCCGCTCGGAGTCAGACAGCTGCGCAGTAACAGCAGGCAGATGTCAGAAGCAAATGCTGCCCACCCAGGGACAGTGGAACTCTGCCGGGGTCCCCCCAGCAGCATGAGCACAAGGCACTGCAGGCTCCTGGGGGTGTCCCTCAACCCCGTGCACGAGGGGTGCAGGACACTCGGAGGATTTACATCTCCCACCCCAGGGCTTCCCTCTCCCCAGGCCGTGTTAGCACATCTTCTGGCCACTCGTGGACCCTCAGCTTTGCAGAGGGGCTGAGGGAGGAAGGAAGTCACTCGGGTGATGCCCAGCGTCTGAGCTGCCGGTCACGGGTTTGCCCTGTTTTTCTTCTGATGTCTCCTGGTTGCACTTCGCCGAGTGGCCTGGGGGCTGCATTCTGGCTTGGGAACCTGCCGAAGCATGACTGGTACAGAGGGGAAACGGTGGCTGGAACAGAGGGGAACCGGTGAATGGCTAGTACTGTTAAAAGCTGTGGGAAAGAGCCCTCCTGGAGATCTCCCTGGGGGTTATTTGTGAGCATTCAGCCACAGCTCCACTGCCGATTCACCCAAGGGGGAAAGCATGATGAGGTTGGCTTAGCTCTCCAAACAGGATTTAGTCAGCTGTGCCAGACGTTTACACAAAGCTGAATTCCTCTGCACCAGCCAGCAGCTGGTCAGGCTAGGCACAGATCAGGGCCAGCGTGGCAGTGAGAGCTCCTGGCAATGTGTTTGGAATCCTCATCCTCTGCATGTGGCCACGGTCCCTGTGGTGTTGGTGGCTGCAGAGCCCATATGTAGAACAGGCAGAGTGGGCAGCCTCTGTCCATGGCTGCACTTCTTGAGAGCCAGAGCATGACTGCCCACTGCCACCAAGGTGTTTCTGGAGGGTGGATAGGGCTATCCCTTGGGGCTAGGATTCAGCCACTCACCTCTTAGATGGTGCTTGGGACTAGGATTCAGCTGCTTCTCACCTTTTTTAGATGGTGCTTGGAGATCATAGAATCATAGAATTGTTAGGGTTGGAAGGGACCTCAAGGATCATGTAGTTCCAATCCCTCTACCATGGGCAGGGACCCCTCACACTAGATCAGGTTGCTCAGAGCCACATCCAGCCTGGCCTTAAAAACCTCCAGGGATGGGGCTTCTACCACCTCCCTGGGCAACCTGCTCCAGTGTCTCACCACCCTCATTGGGAAGAACTTCTTCCTAACATCCAATCTGAATCTACCCATTTCTATTTTTGTTCCATTCCCCCCAGTCCTATCACTACCTGACACCCTAAAAAGTCCCTCCCCAGCTTTCTTTTAGGCCCCTTTCGGATACTGGAAGGCCACAATAAGATCTCCTTGGAGCCTTCTCTTCTCTGGACTGAATAGCTCCAACTCCCTCAGTCTGTCTCCATAGGAGAGGTGCTCCAGCCCTCTGATCATCCTCATGGCCCTTCTCTGGACATGTTCCAGCACATCCAGATCCTTCCTGTAATAGGGGCTCCAGAACTGGACTCAGTACTCCAGGTGGGGGTCTCACCAGAGCAGAGAGGGAGAATCACCTCCCTCGACCTGCTGGCTATGCTTCTCTTGGTGTAGCCCAGGATCTGATTGGCTTTCTGGGCTGCAAGTGTACACTGATGGCTCATGTTGAGCTTCTCATCCCCCAGCACCCTGGGAGCTGCTGAGAACATGGCTTCACTGGGATATGGATGGGCTTTGTAGGGAGATGGGGAGTGAGCAGGACCACACAGCGGCTTTCACCCATTTCCTCCTGCCAGGTTCCTTCTTTCCCAGCTGACCACAGGTTTCCCATGGCATTTTACAAGAGTGGCTGGATGTCAGCCAGCTCCTTCCTCAATGGCTTTGCCCTGTCGTGCCAAGGAGTGGGATGTCCCTCCGGCACTGCTTCAGTGGGCTGGATGACCTTGACTATAGTGTGGCTCCCTCTGCCCATGCCAGCTCCATCCTCTGCCAAGAACACACGGCGTGAGGCCATGACAGGGTGACACTGGGTGCTCTGAGGAATCCATGTCCCAGGGCTGCCATCTCTGAATGCTGCAGGGTATTCCTGCCCACCACTGTGAGGGCTTAACCCTGGCTCCCTCGGTAAGAGTGGGGGCTTGCACTGTATGTCTTGCATTTACCCAGGTCTCAGCTCAGGCCCTGGCAGGTGGAAACTGCCTGCTCTGGGTGTAATATTTCACCCTTGGCCAGGGGCTCTGTGGCTGTCACTCAGTAACTAGCCGCTCAGCAACTCTGCATCTAATTGGTGTCATTAGAGAGTAAGTGCTTGTAAGAGCAAGCAAACAGGCAGCTGGAGCTGAGGAGAGGGCAGCAGTGGTGCAGGAAGGAAGGGAAGATGTTCAGGGTGCAGGGAGAGAGGTAGAAGCATGGGGATGAAGGAGAGAGGGATCGCTGTGGGGATGATTGCACCCAGGAGGTGGTAGGGATGGGAGATACTCAGCAGTGTCCTGGGCAGAGAGGGCTTGTGTGTCCCCAGCCTGCCAGCTGGGAGATTCTCTGTTTCACAGATGCCGCTGCCCTGTGAGGCACAAGGCCATCCTCTTTGGCAGTCTGAGAGGGGCTGGAGCTTGACTTGACCCCAGCACCCATGCCGGCCCCCAGGAGCACTGTGGGTGCTCCAGGCCCCTTGCTGAGCTGCAGCTACCAGGCAGACAATGGGATTTGTTTCTGCTTGCCCAGCTGGAAAACACCTACGGCCCTGCCACCAGGCTGGAGGTGCTTGGGACCAAGGCCTTTCCCTGCTGTTTCCTCAAGTCATTAGTTCACTGGGGATATGAGCTTTGGGTGTGGTGGTGTCACCCCATTGGGTGCTGGAGTTACCAGCAAGGGAAGATGCTGAGCATGGGGAGGTGGTGAGAGTGGTTGGCAGTAAGTGCCTCCCTCTGCCTGGCCTCTTCTTGCAGGTCTTTGCCCTAGGCTGCTCTTCTGCTGGCAGTGAGTTTCTGCTGCCCTCAGCCTACTAGTGGAGAAGTCACAGGCAGCTGCCTGACTTTATCCTGTCAGGTTGAGGGAGGAACCTCATATGAGGAAGCAGAGGGACAGCAGCACACTGGAGATCTGCATGGCTCCCTGCGAGTGGTGACGTCCACAGCTGGATCTCTGTGCCACGGGCAGAGCTTAGGAGAGTATTGGAGCCTGCTTCTGCCCCACCTCATCCCAGCCAGGCTCAAGCCATCAGGTAAGCATCACTTCTGCCCTGCCACCTCTCATCTCAGACCACAGGGCGGGGCACCACGGTCCCCAGGGGTAACCGTCAGGAACCCTGTAAGCAATGACTGGAGAACTTCCACCCCAAAAGTGTCTGTCAGCAGCTTTGCAGCCAGGGCCCTGCTCCAGGGTCTGCCAGGGCCCATGAGGGAACAGCAAAACTAAACTGGTCCTTGAGACATTTGCTGATCTCAGCAACAGGCTGAGATGCTTTGTTGACTACCAAATCACCCAAGATCGTTGCAGTTTCATTATAACTGGGTTCCCAGGAGCCTGTAGTGATTTGATTTTTTCCCCTGCACTGGCATTTGACAGTGGTCCAGCATCTTCTGTGTTTCCCTCCATGTGACTGATTAATATGCCCCTTCTCTCCCTTTCCCAACTCAGCTGTGTTCCACTGTTTTGTCACACGTGCAGGGAATCGGATATGGCTGCTAATCTGCTTGCCACCCCACTCCTGCCTCCCTGTTCTGCCTCTTAAACACACTGGCTCTCTGTTTCTCTGCTTCGTGGCACTGAGGGCTGGTGCAGAAGCTAAGCTGAGCCACCCGTGCCATCCTCTGGGACAGGGTGAGCAGCACCTAATGGGGGAAACACTGGCACTGTGGTTCAAGCTTGCAAAAGAAAGGGTCGTTTTGTAAAGGAGAAGGGAGCTGGATTCCATGCATCTCCCAGACTTCAGCCCTGCTGCAAGCTGACAGCCTCACTGTGCCTCACTTTCCCCTGCCTCTAGCACAGGCACATCTGAGGGAAAGGGAAATCTAATTGCAGAGGAGGGCTGGTGGGTTAATTAATGTATGGTTGCAAAGTGCTTGCAGATCTCCAAGGAAAACAGCCAACGTGGGTGCCAAGTGTAAAGGATCCTGCAAACACTAGCTGCCTGCAAATGCTGTCTAGATCCTCAAGCTCTAAGATTCAAATATTGCCCAAGAGGCATGGAAAATATTCCTTCAGCTCATATGATGCATCACCCACAGCCTGGAATAAATTTCCTTTCTTCTCTTGCTTTCCAAACCAGCTGTTTGTTTGCTTTCCCCTTTTGGATTTTATTGCTTTAGCCAACGCAGGGGACTGCTACAGGGAAAGAAAGGGAGGGGGAAAGGCAGCTTTGTGGAAGGTTTGGCAGCAAGTGTCTCTGAAGGGAGGGCACTTTGCTTGCTTGCTTGCTCTGCCTGTTACACGCTGCTTTTGAGCAGAGTGTCCAAACTGGACTCCAGGTGATAGCCTTGCAGTGCCTGTGGCACACAGCTGACACTTCAGGAAGAAAATCAAGGGGCTGGGCAATCTGAGCCCCATCGGCATGGTGTCTCGGTCCAGAGAGGGAAAGAGACTCAGTTCTTTTGAATATTGCCATGTTATGAAACTAGAGGCACAAAGGAGGCCAAGATATCAACAGCCAAGCTATTTATTAACAGAATAATGTGGATGGATCAGAAGGGGGAGAGAGAAAATAGGGAGTGAGAGAGGGAAGAGGAAAGGAATTATATTACCACACCCCTCACCCCCAAGACAGTTTGGGTCTGCGGAGGAAGGGTGCTGCAGCTTTGGTGTGGAGGAGATGTTGGGTCTGTGGGGGAAGGGTGCTGCAGCTTTGGTGTGGAGGAGATGTTGGGTCTGTGGAGGAAGGGTGCTGAAGCTTTGGTGTGGAGGAGATGTTGGGTCTGTGGGGGAAGGGTGCTGCAGCTTTGGTGTGGAGGAGATGTTGGGTCTGTGGAGGAAGGGTGCTGCAGCTTTGGTGTGGAGATGTTGGGCCTGTGGAGGAAGGGTGCTGCAGCTTTGGTGTGGAGGAGATGTTGGGTCTGTGGAGGAAGGGTGCTGCAGCTTTGGTGTGGAGATGTTGGGCCTGTGGAGGAAGGGTGCTGCAGCTTTGGTGTGGAGGAGATGTTGGGTCTGTGGAGGAAGGGTTCTGTAGCTTTGGCGTGGAGGAGTTGTTGTCCTTGTTGGCTGTGCTGTCCTCTGAGCAGCCTCTTCAGCTCCATGAGTTGTAACAGTTAGGACATGGAGAGAGGGTTCCTCTTGGTCTGCTTCTTCCAGGCTACCTGGTGATGTCTCTGTCATTTTTCTCTCCCGGTATTCTCTCTGTTTTTCTTCAGAGCAGCACTGCCCCAGGCTTTTCCTTCTCTCGTGTTTTCCTTCCCCCCAGCCAGTAGTTGCTGAGATCTTTTATACAGTTTTTAAAGTATACATATTCCAGAGAGTATGGATAGCAGTGGCCTCTGCCCATTACTTCCAGGGCAGCTGCAGCCTGGTGAGCAATCTTTATCTATGCACCTTCCAGAGAGTTGTTATCCAGCGGCAACTGCCCGATACACATCAGCTATTGTCTGGGCAAGCAGTAAAGGTGATTTTATCTTTGTTGAGTCACATCAAGAGAGACAAGATTTAGTCTCTCACACATGGCCTGGGGAACATGTCCATGGCACTTCTGGCCTTAGGTAAGGAAGAAGCTTTGCTGGCTGCCTTCCTCCGGGAAAGAAGGGCTCCGCTTTCTTCCCTTGCTCTGGGGAATGCTGCAACCTGCCAGCAGCGGCAGCGTATTTTGGCACCAGGCTTCTGCTTCAGGGATGGAGAGAGTGGAAGAGCAACAAGCCTCCAGGCCCTGCTCAAGACTGCCTTTTTCCTTGCCCAAGTTACACATGGGAGAAACATCTAGTTCTGTGTGTTGTACTGGTGTTGTACACCAGTGGGCCCAGTACCAGTGCTGGGCAAAGACCCAGCTGTTTCCAGATGGGAGCAGAAACCATTTCTGTAGCTGTTTACTTCTTCTGAGAGGCTTGTTATTGTACTCACAAAGGCAAAGAGGATAACATGAGAGGCACTTGGGAGCAGAGGCCTTTGCAAAGGCAACCTATCCTGCCAAGATGAAGCAAGACAGCTTGGCCCTTCTGCAAAGGCTGATGTTTGCAGGGCAATAAGTGAGTTGTCACCATCTGCAGAGTTTGTTACCTCCCCTTGCAGAGCAGGCGCCGTCCTCCTGAGACCGGCATTGGCATCACACAGACCAAGGACTGAGGACAGATGTGCTCCCCAGGGGACTGAGGTGCCTCTCCTGAGACAAGACCCATGGCTGAACTGTCTTCTGTCCTGCACCAGCCAGGGCTAGATTTTAATCAGTGCCCTGTCCCAGCCTTAGCCTTTCTCAATCCACAGTGTCTTGCATGCTCTGGGTCTCCTGTTTGCCCACAGGAAGCAGAGCCCATCTTGCAAGTTGTTGGTGGGTGGGTGCACAGATCTGTGCAGAGAAGCAGCCAGCAGCCCATGCTGTGCTGAGGAACTGGAAGCTGCCTGCTTGCCTCCTCCCCTTGGGTGTATCTGCTGGCCTTCTGTCTGCCTGTGGTCAGACATTGTTTGGTGCTAATGGATTTTAAACCCCCTGTCTCCACTGAGAGACGTCCCTGTCGAGAGATGTTGATTCTAGTGCTTGGGTGGGGCTGTGCAGACAGGACCAGAGCTGTGAATTAGGGAACATTTAATCCTCTAATTTGGAGATGGTAAGTGCTACTCATCTTACTGATGAAAGCTGGAGGTGAGGCAGCAGCTACACCCACCCCGTCCTGAAGTAGAGATTTCCCAAAATATCCACTCAGAGGTAAATTCTGTGGCATTTCTCCTCCAGATGAGGTCTGGGACTCCTAATGATGCTGAGAGCCTTGTCCTGGCTTCTCTAACCACAACAGTGGTTCATCTGGGCACCACCAGTCTGGACCTTGCACTTGGGAGTCCCTGGGGGATCAGTTCCTGCAGGTTTTAGCCTATGCTAAAGATGGAGCTTATGCAGAAAAATGAAATTGTAAGGATGTTCAGATTTTAGCTCGATGCTGCTGAGTGGTAAGGGTCAGCATCTCGAGGGAAAAACTAAGGAGCCAAGGTGTTGTGGTATTGAGGGCCCATGTACAGCCACAGGGACCGGCAGGGCTCCTAGGTGACAGCACATCTCAAAGCCAGAGAGGAGGCAATGTGAGACATCCCAAAGCAGGTGACCTACTCTTCTGTTTTGATTTTTTTCCCCCCAGTCTATTTTGAAGTGGTCTTGGTTCATGTTTTTCCTTTTATGCTGGGCTGAATAGAGAGAAGAGAGGGAGGGGAGGGGGAGGGGGAGGGGGAGGGGGAGGGGGAGAGGGAGAGGGAGAGGGAGAGGGAGAGGGAGAGGGAGAGGGAGAGGGAGAGAGAGGAGAGGGAGAGGGAGAGGGAGAGGGAGAGGGAGAGGGAGAGAAGTCCACCCAGAAGAAAACCTTTCCAGCTTGGAAAGGCTTAGGGAAAAGTAGACCGAAGAAAGGCAGGCCCAGGGCTTGGATCCCTCGTTGCCTGGTAGATGCAGCAGGAGCTTAATTGGAGATGGGAGCCTTTAAACTTAATTTGATCTGATATGAATCTTACATTTAAGACAACAGCCTCCTGTCTTATTATCCGACAACAACGTCTGCTGCTCACTTCATGCTGTCAGTGAATCCCATTATCTGAGCCCAGAAACCCGTAATGGCACACAGAGGAAGAGATCCAGCAGCGGAGACTGCTACTGAGCAGGGCTGCAGAGTCACCTCCAGAGGATGACACTCCACAGTGTCATCACAGTGTCTCAGAAAGGACTGGTAGCTCTCTCAACTCTTTCCCCATTGCCTTTTGTTTAGGCTTTGAGGACTTTTTGCTTACGCAGTGATGTTTTTCAGGTCTGTCTTCAAACACAAGCTTGGTGCTTGGATTCTGAGAGACATGTGTGTTAGAGATCATCGTGGTGAGAGATCATGAAGAGGGGCCTCTGCCAGAGCACTGGGGGGTGTTACACCTTCTGATTTTAATTTCTAACCCAAACTGATCGCTGTCTGCAGAGAGTTTTTCAAGGCTGTTTATTAATGGAGCAAACACTTCTACAGTCACAGCTGCTGCAGGGCCTTCTTGGTGCTGCTGCCTGTGACCATGCAGCATGGGAGGGGCAGGGAGAGTGAGGAGGGCCCTGTGCTCCTGGAGAAAACACCTTGGAACATCCAGCTACATAAATAACATCTCTACAGACCGTTTAACTGCCCGGATATGAGGCTGAATTCAGGTATACTCCCTCGCTGGGGGCAAAGTACCCAGAGCGCTGCTGCACCTTGGCACACAAGCAAAACAATAGCTTTTATCTCAGCCCAGTAGATACCTATTCCAGAGAGATAAGAGCCTGGAGAGAGGCAGCTTCAAAGAAAAGCAACAGCTTAAGAGTCCACGACTGCCCCTTGGATACTAATACTTGCATCTTCTGGATACAGGGGAGTTGCTAAATTTCAGAGGGCTTAGCACAAGACCTGCCATCCTTGGCAGCACCATCATGAGTGCAGTCTAAAAAGTGGTCTTCAATCCTCTTTGTAACCCGATTGATCAATCTGATCTCTCTCTGTATCTCTCTCTCTGTATCTCTCTCTCTCTGTATCTCTCTCTCTCTCTCTGTGTATCTCTCTCTCTCTGTATCTCTCTCTCTCTGTATCTCTCTCTCTCTGTATCTCTCTCTATCATCTCTGTCTCTCTCTGTCTCTCTCTGTCTCTCTCTCTCTGTAGTCATGGAACACCTCTCCCATGAAGAAAGGCTGAGGGAGCTGAGGTTGTCCAGCCTGGAGAAGAGAAGGCTCCAGGGAGACCTCATTGTGGCCTTTCAATATTTAAGGGGGCCTATTAAAAAAAATGGGGTCAATCTTTTTAGCAGAGCCTGTTGCAATTGGACAGGAGGTAACGTTTTTAAACTACAAGAGGAGAGATTTAGACTAGCTATAAGGAAGACATTTTTTACAGTGAGCATGGTGAAACACTGGAACAGGTTGCCCAGAGAGGTGGTAGCGCCTCATCCCTGGAAACATTCAGGGGCTGCGTGGATGGGCCCCTGAGCAATCTGATCTGCTTAAAGATGCCCCTGCTCACTTCAGGGGATTTGAACTAGATGTCCTTTATAGGTCCCTTCCAACCCAAAATATTCTATGATTCTATGCTGTAAGCTCACATCCTTAAGTGGTGACTGCCAGTGGAGAGGGACTTTGTCCAGACGCAGCACCGGGGGACATGCAACGCAGCTGGTGAGCGAGGCCAGTTCACACGCCATTTCGAGCCATAATATACTGTACAGCTCCCTTTAGAGCTATAATAGAATTTGGGTATTTACGCAAACCCGGAGCCGGGCCCAGCTCCGGAGCGTGTTGGAGGGGGGAGGCTTTTGCCCTCCTCCCACCAGGGCTGTGTTTTGCCGAACCATGCGGGGTTTTCCCGCCGGCTGCGGGGCGTGGGGATGAGAGGAGGCGCGGAAAGGGGGGGAGCCAGGGGAGGGCAAGCCCAGAAGGGAGGTCCGGGTCCAGGGAGCGGCGCGGCGCGGCGCGGAGGAGCGCGGGTCAGGTGGGCTCACCCGCGGCGGGGATACCACTGCCCGCGGGGAGGCTGTGGCACCTCTTCCCCGGGTGGAGTCTGGGGGAAAGGCTGGAGGGAGGAGGGAAAAACCTCCGCCCCTCCACGCGGAAACCGCGTGGCGCTGAAGGCGGCAAAAAGAGGAGGAGGAGTTTGCGGAGCTGGGAGGGCGGGAGGGAGGAAGGCGGCTTCCCATCCGCATTGGGGACAGAAGGCACCGGAGCCGGCGAGGAGAGGGGGGCAGCGGGGGACGTCCCGATTTCAGGTATCGGCTCAAAGCCGCGAAGTTTGCACCCCCCACCTTCTCCACGCCGCGGTTCCCAGCAGCATTTCAGAGGTGCCGGAACCCACGCACCTGGCAGCTTTGACACGCTGCTAGAAGCCGCCAGGGAAGTCGGGGGGGCTGCAAGCTCAGGATCCGACGCTGCAGCGTGGGTCGCGGCACGGGGCTGGGGCAGGGGCAGGGATGCTTCGATGCTGCCTTTTAGTTTTGGTGGGTTTTTTTATGGGGGAGTTTTCTTCCTCGCCGCCGCTCATAACAACTCCAGATCCTCTTTCGTAGTTACTGCCGGAAAAGAGAGCGCATGTGGTGTAGAGGACGCGAGGCAGGGCAGCCAGCGTGTGGGTTTGGGGATGTGAAGCGCGGTGATGCTCTGATGTCGGGGATGCCGGGCTTCACCGAGGGCTCTCTGCAGTGCTCCTCCGGATGCAGGGCTGTGCATCCCTGCTCCGGCTCTCGTGTGCCTGCGGGGCAGCGGCTGCGGGCGCGCCGCGGGGACATGCTGGAGGGCGCGTGGGCTGGGTGCCATGTGCTGCTGTCCCCTTGGCTGGCAGCAAGGCAGCAAGCCGCAGGGCCGCGGTTGCTCCGGGTCCTGCTCAAGAAAATGCTCCCAGCTATCTGTGGGATGCTGTGGAAGATTTCAGTCAGCGTTTCTTTCCATTCCTGAGCAAACCATCTGTGTTTACGGAGAGCCTGGTCCAGGAGGGAGCACCAAGAGCGCCATGTAGGGTCTTTTTGTGCTGTCTCCCCCACTCCTGTAGCTAAATCTGAGTGTCTAGTTAAATCTGAGCCTCATGCCACTGCTAGGTGCTAATACTGACAGACCAACACAGTCCCTGCCTGTACTCACCAACATTCCCATATGCCTCATGGGAACAGGCTGCGGAGATGTGGGCTGTGTGGGAAGGCAGCAGCAGCCAAGCCCTGAGGCTGTGGGATCACAGACAAGTGAGTCTGTATCCATGAGCCCAGTAGATTCCCCAGGGCTAGGGGCTGCAGGAGGAATTTGTGCAGCTGTTGGCCACAGCTGGATGTGCTTCCCGGCTGCTCCAGAGCAGGAAGCAGCCCAACGGTTCCTCAGTTGCCTGTTGCGAGTCAACACAATTGAGAGACTTCTGTGAAGGCCGACATGGGAAATCCCACTCCTCTCCTGCACATCCCAGCTTGGCGGCATCGTTTCCTCTTGCCAGCCCCTCTGAGATGCTGGTCAGCCTTGGGCTTCCTGGATCCTGCCTTCAGTACAAAGCTTTCTCAGGATTCTGCCCCTCTACTCTTCTTTGGTGAGACCCCACATGGAGTACTGTGTCCAGCTCTGGAGTCCTCAGAGCAAGAAGGCTCTGGGGAGACCTTATTCAGCTTGTCAGTACTTAAAGAGGGCCTACAAAAAGGTCATGACAGTCTTTTTAGCAAGGCCCCTTGCAATAGGACAAGGGGTGATGGTTTTAAACTCCAGGCCTCCAGCTGCATCAGGGGAGGTTAAGGCTGAAAGGATTGTCAGGCACAGGCTGCCCGGGGAGGTGGTTGAGTCACCATCCCTGGCTGTGTTTAAAAAAATGTGTAGATGTGGTGCTGGGGGATATGGCTTAGTGGTGGACTTTGTAGACTAGGGTTAATGGTTGGACTCCATGATCTTGAAGGTCTTTTCCAACCTAAATGATTCTTTGATTCTGTTCTATGATACAGTGTCAGCGTAGTGCCTATACCACACGTGTGTCCTCTGGAGCACTCCTGCTCCTGCCATTGCCTTTTGCCCCTGGAAAAGGAGGTAGGCTTGCCCTTGGCTCACTGAAAACGTCTTTACAGAGCAGAGGTGCTTTCCATATGGCACTATGGGGTGTAACATGGGGCCCGGAAGATGCTTTGCAGAGTGGCTGTTCCCCACACGGATGAGAGGCAAAGGCCTATCCTGTGCCAGGATGAAGAAATTTAATCCAGCCTAATGTGCCAGCACACAGGGTGGTGTGGCACCTGAAATTGTCCTTCCTCTTCTTTCCTCCTCAAGATGTATAATTAACTACTGGCATAATTTCCCCATCGTGGCATCCCTGTTCTCATTATCTTGGGCTGGGAGGAATTAATGAGCCTCTTCCTCTTTGGAGATGAACCATGGACTTTGTTCTTGCCCTGTCCTGACCTGTCTCCCTCCTTGTTGTGGTCTGGGGGTAAGCCAGGGCACAGAGGACAAGGCATCTGTTGACCCACTCCCACGCTGCACCTTCCTTGTTAATCCTGGCTTCACTCCCAGCTCCGCTGGCAGAGGCACGGCTGGAGACTGGCTGGTCAAGCTAGAGAGAGCCTAGGAGCACCTGCCTGCCCAATCTAGATAGGAAGGCACTGACTGTCTGCTTTGGGAAGTTAACAAGCAGCCTCTTTCTCTAGGACAGATGTAAATCTCATTTGTTTTCATCCAGCATAACATCCGGGTTCTTGGCAAGTGTCAAACTGCTTTTATCAGCAGAGTGTCATTCGCTTGTGGTTCTTGCCAGGTCAGTACTGACTCCACAGTGCAAGTTCTGCTCACTTGCAAGTGTCTTCAGAGCACCCACAGCACCTATCTCTGCCCCATGAGTGGTGCTGTTGAGGCTGCAGGACTGTGAGCCCTTGGGGTCACATCTCTGTGCTAACTCATACTCAGCTGTCAGCAAGCTCAGGTGCAAAGCAGTGTGCAGAGTGAGCTATTTGCATGAGGGCAGGAGTCAGGGTTTCAACAGCCACACAGTTATTAGGGTTTGATTAGAAGGTGTGATAAAGACTAAGTGCTTCTTAGGTTAATAGTGTGCAATATGTGGGATGGGGAAACAAATGTGCAGAGTGGGTACAGAGCCTGTATGGGTTTGGTTACATCGGGGTGTGTGGTCTGGAGGGACCCCACTGCCCCAGCTGGGGTTGCAGTGCAGCACTGCACTCTATCTCCCACTCCAGACCCTAGCCACAGACTTCATCAGGGGATTGGCTGTACACGGGTTCTAGGGTCTCTGTGTGGGAGAGGAGCTGTGGTGCTGCGTGAGGAACGTGTGTGAGGGTTGCTGCTCTCATGGGACAAAGGAAGCTGTCGTGTAGTGATAGCACTTGCCCTTTGTACTTCATTGCTGATGCTTGGGTGATGTGATGAACATCATTGTTGTGACATTTTCATCTTCCTGCAGTTTGAAGCAGGCTTTTCCCTGGTCTCACCAATCCCTGTGAAAGGGGAGGTTCAAAGTGCTGGGTATGTATGGCTGTCACACATCACCCATGACAGAAATTGGTGAGCCTGGCATTCTGGGTGCAGTGCTTGAGCCTTTCCTTTAGCTTCATAGTTAAGCTGTGGGTGAGCAGAGTCAGACTTCCTCTCCAGGAGTCCAGCTTTTTTTGAGGTCCTAGGGAAACAGAGACCTATTGACTGCTTGCTGTCTCATGCCATCAGGAAATCAGGCAGATTTCCACAGAGCCTTCTTCCCCCCACACACCACTGCTAGAGGGATCTGCTTTATTTCATTTCCTTTAGGACTTCTTTGATGGGAAGGCATCTCACTGTGAAATTTCCAACTGGAAGTGCACAGTGAGTGGTCCAGGAAGTCACAGAGGGAGGAGGCAGGCAGGGGCTGGAGGTAGAGAGGTGCAAGGCCAAGAGCAATATGGCTTGGTTGGGAGTAGCAGTGGAATCTGAGGGGTATGCAGTTAGCCTCCCACCCAGTAAGTCACCCACTCTGGCCATGTACTGAGGTTGAGTCACAGCAGCAGGTCTGGGTCTCCTCCCAAACTTCTGCCATCAACCTGAATGGCTGCAAGGCTGATGGGGAGAGTGGTGTCCCATCTGGGAAACCCTGCCTGGCTTCTTCCACTGCTTCACATGCTGGAGCTCTGTGTGTAGTCCTCACCCCTGCCTGGTTCATCCCACCTCACCCACCAACACCATGCAAGGACAGGGAGCCGACTTACACCTGTGCTTGAGGGCTGCCTCCCGTGGAGGAGTTCAAAGATAGTGAGGGCTTTGGGGTGGGGAGCCCCATTTGAGTTTTGCTACAGGTTTGCTTGTGAGAAACCCTCATGAGAGGAGCTCCTTCCTTCTCAGCTTGGGGATTACCCCTGGAGAACAGCTTGGGAAGGAGGATGGACTAGTGGCACAGCTTTTTCTTGGTCCTGGCCAGCAGCTCAGGGTTGAAGGACCTGCCTGCCCTGCCTTGTCTTTTCCTGGCCTCAGGACCAAGTTGGAGGCAGTTCCATTTTTCTGCTTGGGAAATCCTCCCTTGGTGCTGTGGATGAGCTCTCCAATGGTTATTTGTGCCAGATATTCCTTTGCCCCCTTGGGGAGCCCACTGCTGTAGGATGCCTGTGAGGAGCATGGTGCTTTCAGCCTATCCAGGTTAGTAGGTGTTGGGCTGTGGCTGAGGCCAGTGGGGTTGAGTAGGGAGGAGTGATGAGGGGAGGAGTGTTATCCATTCACCACAGACCAACGGCAACACAACCAAGTCATTAAGAAGTGATCCACCCTCCCCTGCAGCTTCTTTTTCCAATTTTCACACTTGCTGCTCTTGGCAAGAGGTGGCTGGTGTGGCCACATGGTGAACCACACCAGGACATTGATCTCTCAGCTTGTTTCCAGATGGGGTTGTTACCCTGGAGGCAGCAGGAATCATAGAATCAGTAAGGGAATGGGATGCTTAGGTAATGGAGAGGATGAGCTGTGCCTCATGGGAGGGCAAGGGAGCTGCTATAGGGTCCCACACTCACCCTGTCTGGGCTTGCTTCAAAAGAGGAGCCCTTAACCAGCAACAGACCCAAGAGCAGTACATACCCAGGCTGTTGGTAAACAAACTCAAGTTGTCTCTTCCTCCTTTCCTTCTCCCGTGGCTTCAAACAGGGACATGGTGTGCCAGAAAGGGATTGCTTCAGCAGGGTGTCAGCTGTGTCCCAGTCCCAGTGTGTTCAGGTACTTGGGCAAGCTCCAGCAGGACGTCTTGCCACTTTGACAGAGGCTGTGGTACCTTCAGGTCTCCCAGCAGGGAATCCCAGATCTGCCCTCATCTCCTCTGATACCCAACTTCACACAGGGGAGTCTGTGAGGCTGCTGGAGCCTGCAAGCCTGTGTCAGTGTCTGCAAAGTGCCATTTCCACGCGAGCAGAGCTCTTGGTGGCTCTCATGCAGGGCTCTCCATGCTGCCCTGAGGCATTCCTGACGATGCTCACAGTCCCAGGCAGCCTGGGGCCTTGTGGCTGTGGCACACTGGGCGGTGGTTAGTTGCACGGAGGCGGCAGTGCCTGTGGGTTGGGATTTGGAGGGGATGTGACTTGCCCTTTCCTGACTTGTGTCTGGGCTTATTGTCGGTCGTGTGGGAAACTGTTTTGCCAGGGTTTGGCCAGGCTGATCTCTCCACCTCAGGTTGGCTCTCCACGCTTGATCCTACTTGCATAAAGGCTTTCCTGTTTGTCATGAGATACTCGAGGCTGGTGCTGAGAGCGAGAGGTTTGAGCTCTGACTTATTCCCTCCGAAGGAGGTGTCTGCCTTGAGCCTTGCTCTGGATCCACATTTGAAACCCGAGTCCTGTCAGGGTGTTTGGGGAAGCTGAGTTGTTCAGGGAGGAGTGAAGAGGGTGCCAGAGGTGGCGTGTCCGCCCTGGCTGTTTACTCCAAGTCCTTTGCTTGCTCCACGCCCATGCTGCCGCCTTGGCTCTCCCTTCCTCAGTTCACAGACCATGAGCTGCCCACACGGCTCTTCTGGAGCTGCTGGGGAGCAGGGATGTGGCAAGCCCGGCTCTCAGCAGGCAGCATCTCTCCCTAGGCATAATTTAAAATCAGCTGGGAAATGTGCAGGCTTCTTGGGGCTGCCCAGCTCCTAGGGCTTGTGGGGACAGTTTTGTCCTGCTGCAACTTTGGAAGTGATTACCTTTCTTGTGTCAGAGAATCAACCAGGTTGGAAAAGACCTCAGAGATCATCAAGTTCACCCTATTACCTAACAACTAACACCTCCTAACAACTAAACCATGGCTTCAAGTGCCACATCCAATCCTTTTTTGAACACCCCCAGGGACGGTGACTCCACCACCTCCCTGGGCCCGTGGAAGCAGACCCAGCTAGGGCATCCATCCTTTTTCCCTCCTGGGGATTCTGGAGTGCCCCTTGGCTGGGACAAAGGTGGTGAGGGGGTGACAGACAGGCCCCATCTCCTGGAGCAAAGCCTGCATACTCCATTGTGAAATGGCTTCGTTTAGCAGCTGAAGCCAGATTGGGGTTTGTGAGGTGCTGTGGCTGCCCAGGCAGCGAGCAGGATGTTGGCAGGACAGACAGCTGGCAGAGGGAGCGCACAGGACTACAGCTGATGCCAAAACCTGCTTCCCTCCTCGCCATCCGCTCTTCCACTAGGGCTGTGGACACTTCATGCCAAAAGCAGCAGTCAGCCTGGGCCCCTGCTCCTGAGCTCGCCTACGAGCAAAAGGCCACTTTGGCCTGTGGGCACCCAAAATAGCCTTTGTATTTCTGACCCAGCTGCCAAGCACAGCTGACAGGCGGAAGACAGAGCCAGCCTCAACCCATCACTGGCCCGGTGGTGGTTGGCCCCCACACATCCATCCCAGTTTCTGCCAAGAGGCTGCTGGTCATTGGGTTGGAATTGCCCCTCCAGGTTTTGGGAGCTGGGGATATAGTGATGTTGGGGGAAGATTGTGTTGTTCTGGCGCTGTTTTCACTCTTCCACTCCTCTCCTCTAAACTGGAAGTGGCTGTGCAGCCTGGACCAGCCTCCAGAGAATTGCTGAGTGGGGGCAAAATGAGCTCTGCCCCTGTGCCAGCCCCCTGGCAGAGCTGGCAGCCTGCTGAAGCCCCTCCACAAAATCCTTTGGGTGCAGGGGCAAAGCTGACTTCATCCAGCCCCAGGGATATTCTCCACCCAGCTCAGGGGGCTTGGGTTCAGGGGCAGCCTAGCTCTTCAGCAGCCCTTGCAGGCTGGGGGTCCAGCCAACTGCCAGCTCCATGCATTTGTGTCTGGCACTGGCTCCATACGGGAAGGAGACAGCTGGAAGGATACAGAGCTTCTCCTCTGGGAGGTAAACATGCCCTAGGGTGCAGGAGGTGGCTGGGTGGCAGTGGGCAGGGGGCTGCTATGGGCAGGTCTCTTGCTGCTGGTTGACTGACAAGTTTTCCTGCCTTTCCAGAAGCAGCCCTGTTTTGTGGATGAGAGAGTGAGCCCTGGAATTGGGCTCTTTGCTATAAAGTGCAGAGTGACATTTGGGGTGCAGAAAAAAACATGTTTGGGGTGGAACTCAACCCCCCAAGCCACCTTTGCTGGGGTTGTCTGTGCATGGAGAGGGCTTTCAGTGGTCTCATAGCTCCCTCTCACCTTGTTCCTCACTGCAAGGCCGTTTGAGGACCTGGTTACAATGTAAGCTGTCCCACATCCTTCTGCCCCAGCCCCTCATTGCAGGTTGCTCTGTGCTCAGCTCCCTGGTGTCATTCCGGGTCTGACTTTTCTCTGGGTCTTCCAGGTCTGAGCTCAGTCCTGGGGCCAGGAGCACAAAGCAATGAAAGAGGAGTCCTTTCCACTCTCCATCCCAGTGCTCTGGAGGGCACCAATGGCAGGTGGCCTTCTGCAGTCCTGCCCTTCCACTCTGGTACTGCTCCCTGAGCTGTGAGCTTGAGGTAGACACATGCTGCTGGTAGATACAGCTGCTACCCAGCCCAGGATAAGGCAGGGTATGGAGAAACTCATCTTGCCCCTCTTTCGTTCCCCATCTGTGGGACTCAATCCCCTGGGTTTCTTCCCATGCATTCATTGAGTGCTTATCTTCAGACTCATCTGGCCATGAGCTGTTTTGTTCTCATGCTGTCTTGCTGTGTGCTCTCTCTTTATGGGTCTCACCTTCGCTCCTTGCAGCTGCAGACATGAAGGGGGAAATGAGGGCATGGTCCTGTAGGCTCAGCCCATCCCTCCTACGTGCTGCTGGTGCTGCTGCCCAAGGTGCAGCTGCCCAAGATATCATCTGTACAGACAGGGATTACACTTGAGCAAGCCCGAGCATGACTTGAGGAGAAGCTGCTAAAGCCAAAGCAAAGCATCTGGCAGCCATGCCCCAGCACTTACCTAAGTGCTGCCCCAGCCCACCAGGGAGCATCCCTCTTCCCACCCAACTGGGTGGGAATAAAGAGTGTCACATGGCCGTGGGAGAGCTGGGCTGTTGCAGGCAGGAACCAGCACTGTGCCATGTGCTGTGTCACGGCAGGGATTGCCTCTGTCCTCCATGCATGACCGTTCTGGTTCTATGCCTGTGCCACCACCTCCCCAAGCCCCAGACACCTCCATGCAAGGAGGACCTGCTCCCTGCTTGGGGATGCCTCTGGATGCTCTTTGTGCTCCCAGCTGATTTTCACATTAATGAAGTCCGGTTGTTCTCCCCAGGGCTCCTTCAGGGTTTTCTCCATTGGCAAGCGGAAATGTGGCTTCCTCCCATTGTGCCGCTTCCCGCTGCGGTCCCCAGTGTCACCTCAAGGGACTTGGACCAGCATTGCAGATATGGGCTACTGGGGGCTACCAGCTGCAGAGGATGCTGGGCAGGGATGAAGGTCTGGGGTGAGGCATTCCTGGTCTCTCCTTAAACTCATGGTGGTCCCATGGGAAGCCGTGGCTTATTGACGTGAGCTTAGTGGGAGCCTCTGTGTCTTCCTGTAGTGGGTCATCAGCCTGCCCTTCCCCACCTCCAGGCAGCCCCTGCAAGTGCTGGCAGCTGCCTGGTGGCACCGTCCAGGACTTGAAGGCTGTTTCTACCTGCTTTTGGAAATTTCTGCAGCTGCATTGAGTGTGGCCCTGAGTAAATCCCTCCCTCTGCCCTTGGGAGAAAGGATCTTTGTTTTTCTAAGTTCCCCACAAATGGAACCTGACCCTGACCCTGGAAAACCGTGCCTCCTTCTCCAGCCTGACAGTCGGCAGGCCAGGGCTGTGGCTTGGAGGGGGTGGTCTTTTGCCCTGGGGGCAGCGGCCTGAGCGGGTGCCATAAGGAAAAGCAGCCCCTCAGAAGAGCTCCTAGGAATCATGTTTCTGCAAACAGGCTCCCGAGAGCAGCTTATCTCTTGCCCTCTGACGCCTCCTCAGAAATGACGTCCTCCCTCACCTCCTGCCCCGACGGGCGCTGTATCTCCTTCTGCACCCTCAAACCGCTGCCAACTGCTCTGATATTTGTGGGACTTTTCCTTCCTCTCTCAAGGCTGCGCTGTCCCCACAGTCCTGTGGCCTGAGGTGACCAGGAGCAAGGGTCTGGGACCAACTTGCCCTTCTGGTAAGTTTCTTGCTGTGACATTAGAATGTCCCCTGCAGCATTTGATGGGATGCTGAGCAGGAGAACTTATCACCGCTCCAGGATAGAGGGTCGTGTGGGTACCTGGAGGGCTTTTTTCTGGCTGGGGACCCGGTCTGCGTGGGGTTGTGTACTCACCATGTGCTGAGGAGAGTGCTCTGTGTGTGTTCATTGTGGGGCTGCCATCGCTAGGGGTCCCTTGTTGATGTTTGGCCAGCGATATGTCAGGGCTGGAAACCAACTCAGAAGCCCCAGTGGGGAGGTGGATGTCTACAACCTTGAGGGACTTGGTGATGAGTAGAAGAATCTCAGCTTTGTTACCTGGGCTATTTTTAGGGCTGGCTCTGGCCCCATCACAGCCCACTTCCCTCTTGGTGGTGGAAAGCCCTTCGGGGACAGCTTTGGAGTCCCACTGGGCCCTAGAGACTTTGCCACTCCTTCAGGTTACTTCACCTGACTGGGGCAAGGGCCCCCGGGGAGCCTCCCAAGGCTCCTTGAACTCTCCAGATAAGGAACTATGCAGATGGCTGGTATGCGCAGTTCAAAACACAGTGCAGGGCTGAGTGCTCCCCCGGTGCCTCCCTGTGCCACCCGGCAGCAGAGATAACAGCCAGCAGTGAGTGCTGGGAGTGGGGATGGCCTCTGCAGCTCCAGCTGTGCGGGGAATTTGCTGCAAGCCTGAAGGCAGAAAGAATCTAGAGCTGCCTCTCCTTATGTCAGTGAGTGCAGCAAGGTGAAGCAGGTCAGAAGTGTTGCCCAGGGACCCTCACCTCTGTGTGATGAGGGTGCTGCACGGGCTGCCTCACAGGAGTTTTTTTTCTGCCTTCCAGGCCCTGGCAATGCAGAGAGATTTGTCTGCAGGTAGGAAAGCAAGAGAGGAGGCAGAGATGTCCCCATGCTGCTCACTCACTAAGCTCCCTCCTCAGGATGCAGGCACAAGGGGAGAGCTGGGGGGAACAGATAGTGCCTCAAGCCTGTTTGCAGGCTCAGAAAGGAGAAGAACAACAATACTAGGAAGCACTATCAGCTCTCCGATGGAAACTGCAGGAGTAGGAAGTCTGCCTTCATTCATTGGAAGGGTAGGGAGGTCAAAGGAAGAGAGGCCATAGCAGAAAAGGTAAATGAAACTTTTACCTCTATTTGCTGCAGAAGAGCCTGAGCAGTTTCTTCCAGCTTCCGGGGAGCCTCTCAGAGCATCTGCGGAGGAAAGGTTAGAAAGCAAAGCTAAGCAGCAACAGGTTGCTAGGGCAAGGTGGTCTTCACCAGAAGGAATGGGAGCATGAGTCGGCTGGCTGTCCTGTGTGACTCTCCTCATTCATTCACAGCTGGCCTGGCCCCTGGGGACTGGGTGTGGGGGGAAATGTGACGTTCCTTTCTAAGGGCTGGAGGGAACTTCAGGGAAAAGCTGATCGGCAAACCTGCTGTGCGTCCTGGGTGTCTGTGCAGGAACAGGGTCTGCGGACAGATAGGGAGAGTCCTGCTGAGGGGCCCCCAAGCTGAGGCAGCGCTTCACAGGGACTCTGGGCTTGTGGCCCCTGTGCTGCTTACCAAAAAAGCATCCAGCCAGAGCTTTCAGTCCAGTTTTTAAGGGGACTGGCTGGTCAAGAGGGAAAGTCCTCATGTGGCTCTATAACTGGCATGAAAACAGGAAGGAGAGTGTAGGAGTCAGTGGTGAGGGGTTTTTTGATGTAAAGAGATCATTGTGTTGGGTTCCATTTTTTCCAGCATGTTTGTGAGTGACCTGGAAAAGGGAATGAGCAATGGGATGACAGGGCTTGCCAAAGTGATTAGATTGCTCAGGTTTCATGGGGTTAAGTGCCAGCTAGGGAGACTACAGAAGACCATTACAACATCAGGCAGTAGGCAGATGCAATTCAGTTCAGATAAATATGAAGTGATAGACAAGGAGATGGGGAGAAGCCCCAAACTGCAAGCATGATTACAGAATTGTCTGACCACTTGCAGAGAGGCCTGGCACTGTGTCTGATGGCTTGGTGTGCATAAAACCCACACTGAATCATCTGTGTGAGTGACAAAGCAGGAAGGCCTCGTGCTGCTCTTCAAATTGGGATCCTACTCTCATCTAGTCACCTGCCTGAGCCCAGCCCCCATGTCTCTGGAAGGGTTGAGGGGAGCCAGGGAAGACAGGGAGGAAAGCAGCAAGGAGGACTGAAGGCATGCGGCTGTGTCCAGATGACTAAGTGAGTTAGAATGTCTCTTGGAAAACGTGCTGTAGGGTGGATGCAGTCCAGGCCTGTAAAGCTGGAGCTGGCATGGGGAAGCCACTCCAATGTTCATCTACTTTTTGACAGTGAAGGAGCCCTGGCTGAAGCCCTGCATACAGAGGGAGATGCTGTCCTTGCTCAGAGGCTCCCAAATTAGAAGGGGAAGCAGGGATTTCATAGAAGTGAAACCCACCATGGGCTGCGAAATGCATGAATGGCATGTCTCTCCCAGCTCAGAGACTGGGGGAGTAGCTGAGGAGTTAATCTATGCCTGTGCCACGCTTACCATAGATTTTCAGCAAGACTGGCCTCTGGTTTCTCCTTATTTTGGGAGGGGGTGCATTTGTCCCAGCTGAGTAGCATTCATATGTCTTATGAAATAGAAGTACATATCCTCGCAGCAGGTGACTGAAGGTGGTGGTGGGCAAAGAGCTGCCCAGAAGGCTGGCTTCCTGGACCTCAACATAAGGTAGGAGGACCCACAAGTGGCATGGTTAGAGTTCCAGGACACACACAAAATGCCATGAAATGGGTGGCCTCAGAGTGCTTCCAATCTTCCAGCTGAGTCACGGCCATGTGACTTGCACATCTGTAACCAGGCTTCTTCCCTGCCCCCAGGTACACCTTTAAGGGCCGTTCTGCTGGCGGAGCTCTGTTGTCACCCAGGGTGATGGATGTAGGGATGGGGTGAAGCCTGGTAAGACACCTGGCCCTGCCCCATCTTGGCTGCGCCCAGAGGAAGTGCTGACCTTATCCCTGCAGGATACATGGGGTGCTCACCATTGGGCCTGACAGCAGCCCCTTATCTAAGGACTGCAAGGATGGTGCTATGCTTGGTGTGTAAAAGGCTTTTCTTTAAGGAGCTGGTGTTTCTGTATAAACCTATAATGTACCTACCTGGCACTGTGAGTGGAAAGCCACACGTGTGCTGCGCTCACCTTCAGTGAGGGCAACAGGAGCAGGAGAAAAGGTGATGTGTGGGAAGCAAGAGGCAGGGAAGTCTCTGCAGCCCAGTGGCAAGTGGCTGTCTGCAGGCATGGCTGGCCTGCATTGCAAGTTTTTCTGCAGAGGTTAGGCAGTTTTGGTGACAGCTGGCTCTGAGGTGGGCTCCCGGGGTTTGGGTGGCAATTCGACTGCATGTGTCCCAATACCACACGTATCCACTTAACGTCTGTCAAGGCCTTTGTGTGGTGTGAATGGACAATTAAAATTGTGCCATCTCTTGTTGGTATCTGCTCAGAGGTGCTAGTTTGTGGTTTGTTAAGCCCACTCTGTGTTATCTTGCTCCTTCCACTTACTCATCACTTCCAAGGGGATACAAAACTGCTGTACTGCCACGGACAAAATGGATGTTCTTACACCAAGGCTCTGTATCCCTCCTCCTTCTCCCTGCCCCAGTGCTGTATGGCCACTGTGCTGGTAGCCAGGTTAATCATCAGGAGACTCCTCCAGGAGGTGGTTAGATCTGTGCTGCGCCAGCCTGATGCTTTGAAGCTGACCTCTGTCCTCCAGTGCCTTATGGCTCTGGTCAGGTGGGAGCAGCGTTGCCGCCTGTTGCTGGTGTTGGCTTGTGTGACCTTTTCTGTTTGTTGTAGGGTTGTCTGTAAGAGCTGGCAGCTGGATGTGTTTGCCACCATAATGAATGCTGACCTGTGCACCCCTTGGCAGGAACTGGCTCTTTGTGGAAAAAATTAGGAGACACTTAGTGAAGTGAGACAGAAAACAAACAAAGCGGTCAGGAGGCTGCGGTCAGGCAGCCAGGCAGCGCCTGCTGAGGAGGTCAGCCTCCTGACACAGGGATGTGGGCACTGTCCAGATGGAAGCAGGAGGTGGCCAGGAAAGCAGCATGGTGAAGCAGCAGACAGTGCCCTTCCCCAGTACACTCCAGTCTCTGATCCTTCCACCCCCTCCCTGCTGGCCCTGGCTTCTGCCACCTCCTCCATGACACTTTTCCCTTACTCCCTTCCCTGGGTGGCTAGGCAGTGGGACCTGGGCTGTGTGCCAGTTGTGGTACCTGACACCTCCTCCGCAGATGCCACTGTACCCACATGGCCCCAGCCCCCGTGACTTGAGCTGGGGCCTGAGGCTCACCCCCAGAGCAGGGGAGTGCAGAAAAGGGGGAACTGTGCTACTATAATATACACTGAACACCAGGCTTTCCGTGACTCCCCACTCCCCAGGTATGTCTGTGGAGTCCGTTCTTGCCCTGGTTTCTTGGGACACACATGTCACCTGTTGGGAGGTTGGGACGGGGCAAGGGGCAAGGGGCTTGACTGGGCAAGGGGCAGTATGTTGAGAGTTTGCTGGGGACCCGTGCGGGAGGCTGGGGTCCTTAGTGCTGTGACGTGGGGTGAGGTCTGTTTGCTTGAGGACAAGCAGTGCCCCAGAGGGGTTTCTCTGTGTGCGGTGGTGGCAGTAATGCTTGTAGATCCTGCTGCCAATCCATTGCCAGGGCCCAGGGCGTTTCCTGCCTGCAGAAGCACTGGCAGGATGCCAGGAGGAGATTTTGGGATGCTTTTTTGGGAAGCTCAAGCGTCTCACAAGGGTAAGGCAAGGGCTCTCATAGCCTGAATTATCTGCACTGGAGGACAGGGGAGAATCGCTACACACGGCTTCATAGTCATGGGGTGGCACCTGCCAGGTCGATGGGGCTCTTGGTCCCATGGGGACATACCTGTTGTCCTGCTCTGGCTTCTCCAAGCAGCCGAGGGGCTTGCCAAATCCCTCTCCACGTTCCGCCGGCTATGTGGAGGTTCCATTTTAGCTGTAGCCTCCCCCCAACACCCCCTTCGAGAGGACCACACCGAGGGAAGGAGGCGAGATGCGCCCAGGACCTGCGACAAGGGACGGGCTCCGCCGGCTTTGAGGCGCGGCGGGGCTGGCGGAGACTACAGCTCCCAGCATGCCGCTGCCGGCGTGCCCCCGCCCCCGCCGCGCAGGCTGCGCAGGCTGCGGGTCCGGCATGCTGTAGCCGGCGGCCGCGGCGCGGGCAGCGGAGGGCATGCCCCGGGCGGGGCAGCGGCCCAGCGCCGGAAGCCTCCCTGCAGATGAAGTCCTGGGACAGGTGCCGCGGCACCCGATGGTGCACCTTTCGGACTGGAAAAGGACAAGGCAGGCCTGCAGTGTCTTCGAGGCAGCTAATCCCGCTATGCCCCAGGAATAGCGGGGGGAGCTGGGGAGGGAAGAGCCCTTCGGGCTGTCTGCGGGGAGAGCAGGGCCAGGGCGGGCGCAGGGGCTAGGCAGGTGGTGATGGGGCAAAGGGAGCGGTGGGCTCTGGGGAGCAGACGGCAGTGCCAGAGACGCCCTGGGTTTCCAAGGTGACCCAGGGAAAGGGGCTTTGGAAATGGAGGGTTTGCGCGGTTTTGACCGGAGAGACTGCTGAATTCAAGGTGTCTTCTGTGACGACGTGCCCCGGGCGCTGGAGCGGGGAGGGGTTGTGACCGAAGGCTCACAGCCCCTGGATTGAGGTCAGAGATCTGCAGGCTCACAAATCCTTTTAAGAGCTTGCTGCGGAGCAGCTGGGCAGCCGGCGCTGAGCAGCCTGGCATCTCCAGAAAGCTGTTGCCTTTTCGGAGGGAGCGCTTGGTGTCCCCCAGCTGGCAAAATAAAGCCATGTGCCAGTGCTGAGGGACTCAGAGCGACAGGTTTCCAAAGCTGCTGCACTGTGCTCTTGCCATTTGTTGGCTCTGGCTCCCAGTACTGTGGAATGGCTACCTGACAGCATGACCGAGGGGTTAAAACCAGCACTGCTTCTGCCTGGCTCAAGTCCCTCACTTCCCCATAAAATTCTCTGTTTGCTTTCCAGACGGAGATCAACCACGAAACTTGCTGGGACCAGTGCTGACTCTTGCCACACAAAATGACAGCAAGAGACGGGCCCCAAGATAGGTAACACTGGGCTCTGCTGTAGGTGTGGGGGCACATCCAGGTTATCAAGAGGAGAAGGAGGACGGGTATCCAGCAACTGTGGGACTCCCTCTCCTGCATGCTCACTGGGCTGCTGAGCTGTAACATCCCTGAGATGCTCTCTTTGTCAGCTTTTCCATAGAAAACAGGCTGTAACCTGTCCCTGGCATTGGGACATACCTGGAGATCTTGACTCCCTCCCAGCTTTGGCAGTGGCTCCTCCACGTCTGGCTGCAGCACAGTGAGGAGCAGACAGTCTCACCCGGCCTTTCTACCCTCTCAGGGAAGGCCTCTCATAGCCCCTCTGTGGTTCCACATCTCCTCTGGCAGCCCGGGCTATCAGGGGCTGTGGGGCAGGGACAGGGCAATAAATTTCATCCTCCCTCCTCCGTCTGGTGATTCCTGTTGCGGGGTCTGAGACAGTCAGAAGTGATGCCAGTCTACTGCCCTGACCCACGTCCTGCTCTAAACCATTCTGTCCCCTCTGCAGGTACAAAGCTGTCTGGCTGATCTTCTTCATCCTCGGCCTGGGAACACTGCTGCCATGGAATTTCTTCATGACTGCCAGGGAGGTGAGGACTTCCCTCCTACTGCTGCCCATAATACTAATTGTTCTCTGTCATGTCTAGGGACCGTGGTGTAGGTGTGGCAGCACAGTACAGCAAATAGGTCCTGCGTTTGCACCCATGAGACAAACGTGTAGGTGACCTTGGTGGGATGAGTGGTGCTGAGGTGGCAGGACAGATGGGCATGGGTCTGAAGCAGGGACAGAGGTGACTTGAGTGTGCTGGGAGGAGGCCTCACAGCACCTTGGCTCCACCAGGCTTCTTCCCTCACAGTATTTCATTGGCCGCCTTGCGGACCCAGAGGTGAGCCGCTCCTGGAACCAGACTGGTGAGGCTACCTCGTCCCCCTCCTACCTGCAGTCCATGTTTGACAACTTCATGACTCTCTGCGCCATGGTGCCCCTCCTCATCTTCACCTGCCTCAACTCCTTCATCCACCAGCGGTGAGCCTCGCCTTGTCCTTGCCCCTGCCATTCCCTGCAGGGCCACACAGCCCTGGCACATCCTCTTGCCCCAGCAGTAAGCCAAGCCACAGCCAATTCAGCCAAGTGAAAACCAAAACCACCTGTCTCCTGTGCTGGGGTTTCTTTGGGATTCCTGTGGGAGAGCTTAGGGTGCAGCCTCACAGGCTTTTAGCGGTGGGATGTCCTCACTGAACCCCTCTCTTGCAGGATTCCCCAGCAGATCCGCATATCAGGCAGCCTGGTGGCCATTGGGCTGGTATTTTTAATCACTGCCATTATGGTGAAGGTTGCCATGGAGCCTCTTCCCTTCTTCGTCTTCACCATGATCAGCATCGTCTTCATCAACTGTGAGTGAGGCAGTGGGGGGAAAGGGGCACAGCCTCACGTCTCAGAATGATCTCTCTGGGAGAAAAGCATGAACCTCACTGTGGGAGAGCCAAGGAGGAGGGAGACCCGCCTTGCCTCAGTGCAGGGGCCTTGGCTCCCCACAGAGGTGCAGTCCATTCTTGCCTTTGGTTCCTCATTTCTGCCTCTCTTTCCCCTTCACAGCCTTTGGTGCCATCCTCCAGGGCAGTCTCTTTGGGCTGGCAGGACTCCTGCCTGCCAGCTACACAGCTCCCATCATGAGTGGGCAGGGCTTGGCAGGCACCTTTGCTGCTTTGGCAATGATCTTCAGTATTGCAAGTGAGTAATCCCTGCCTGCAGGTGACAGGGCGTTCCCAGAGCACTGCTGTCAAAGAGATCTGCTGGGGTCATACCGTAGGGTTGGGAGATGACAGCAGGGCCTTACTCCTCTCATCATCTTCTGTCTTTCCCCTGCCATCTTCTCCCTTCCTATGCTCCCAGTTGGTGCCCAGCAACCCGAGAGTTTCATTGGTTACTTCACCACAGCCTGTGTGGCAATCGTGCTGGCAGTCTTCTCCTACATCCTTCTGCCTCGTATGGTGAGACTTCATTGTCCTGGTGGGGAATGGTGTGGGGACATGGGACCTTTGCACATCCACAAGGACTGTGGCCTGCCAGCACCCCAGCCTTGCCTCCTACCAGCATCTATGTCCCAGGTCAGGGCAAGCTCCTAAGGGAGCTCGCTGGTATACTTTCCACCTCAAACAGTCTCCTTGGGGTACTGTGGATACGAGCCTCTGGGTGAGCAGGAAAGCATCAGTACTGGACATAAGTGGAAAGAATACTTTGCCCATATTGCATTTGCCTCTGTCTGCTATTACCACACAGCCCCTGGCAGCCTCCTTTGCTCACACATGAATGAGCTCTCTGTGGCTGCCTCTCTGCAGGATTTCTTCCGATACTACTCCATGAAGGACAAGACAGAGTACCGTGTGTACAATGCAGAGCTGGAGACCAAGAGAGACTTGATTAAAAAAGGTACAGGAAGAGCTGAGAGGAAGAGGAGAAGAGCTGAATTAGGTTGCAGTTTTCTGGGGTCTGCTATACCCTGTTTGTATGTCTCCCTGCAGATGAGCCCAATGGGATGGAGCAGAATAACTCAAAGATCATCCCTATCCACAACCCAGATGAGAAGCCCTCGGTCATTGCTATTTTCAAGAAGGTCTGTGAGTTGCCAGCAGCCCCTGCTCTGCCCCTCATATGAGGGGATGGACACGGGGTGCAGGGAAGCATGGGGAGAGGAGACCAGCCTTGTACTGGTCTCCTGCCCTGTGTTTGCTACCATCTTCCTTCTTTCACCTGCCTAGCTCTGGGTCATGGCCTTGTCTGTCTGCTTCGTCTTCACTGTCACCATCGGCGTGTTTCCTTCCATCACAGCCAATGTGTCCACTGTCCTTGGAGATGGAAACAAATGGGGTAAGTGTGGCCAGGGATTTGGTAAAGTAGGAGGAAACTGGGACCAAGGTTAATGGGAAGAAAGAAAGTGGGGCTTCAAGTAGCCAGGTGCCCACCAAAGCCACTCCCTCACTCCCCTCCTTAGATGGACAGGGAAGAGAAAATAAAAGGCTCGTGAGTTAAGGACAGGGAGCTCACTCAGAAATTAGCATCACAGGCAAACCAGACTCAACTTGGGGAAGTAAGTTTATTCCTAATCACAGTAGAGCAGGATAATGAGAAATAAAACCTAAATCCTAAAAACACTTCCCCCAACTCCTCTCTTCTTCCTGGACTTAGCTTTAGCACTGATTTCTCTACCTTATCCCCCCACAGGGTGGGTGGAATGGATGTCCTCCACAAACTTGCCCAACATTAGTCCTGTCCACAGGCTGCAGTTATCATGAACTGCTCCAGTGTGGGTCCCTTCTATGGGGTGAAGCCCTTCAGGATCAGAGCGCTCCAGCGTGGTTCTCCCACCATCCTACCAGCAAACTTGCTCCAGCATGGACTCCTTTCTCCAGGGGTCTGAAGGTCCTATCAGGAGTCTGCTCCAGTGTGGGCTTCCCATGGGGTTATGGCCTTCTTCAGGCATCTACCTGTTCTGGTGTGAGTTTCTCCATAGGCTGCAGGTGGATATCTGCTCCAGTGTTAACCTGCATGTTCCGTAAGGGGGCAGCCTGCCTCACCATGGTTTTCATCACAGGATGCAGGGGAATCTCTGTTCCAGTGCCTGGAGCACCTAACCCCACCTCATTCTTTACTGACCTTGGTGTCTGCAGGGTTGTTTCTCTGAAATATTCCCACTCCTCCTTCTGGCTGTAATTGCATAGTTTAGGTTTTTTCCCCTCCTACTTAAATATGTTGTCACAGGGGCACTACCACTGTCACTGCCTGGCTTGGCTGTTGCCAGCAGTGGGTCTGTCTTGGGGCCAGCTGGCACTGGCTCCATCAGACACAGGGGAAGCTCCTAGCAGCTTCTCACAGAAGGCACCCCTGTAGCTCCCCACTACTAAAACCTTGCCACACAAACCTAATACATGATTCCTGAGGGGAAGAGGAAAGGACTGTACCTGATGGTTTGGATGTGGGCACTGGCCTGGCTGGGAAACTTTTTTTAGCCCTCAGTAGGAAAGCAGGAGGACCTAGATGTGAAAGACAGTCTCTGTGCAGTTGGCAGGAGGGCCTGGGGCACCCTGGGCTCACGAGTGGTCTCTGCTTTCTGCAGGTCTCTACTTCATCCCCGTCTCCTGCTTTCTGCTCTTTAATGTCTTTGACTGGACAGGACGAAGTCTCACTGCCCTCTTCACATGGGTAAGCATGGGGCAGGGAGCAAATGCCCAGGCAATTTCCATCCTCAGGCCCT
This sequence comes from Picus viridis, assembly GCA_033816785.1. NCBI lineage: Eukaryota > Metazoa > Chordata > Aves > Piciformes > Picidae > Picus > Picus viridis. Next base: position 11,357,116 of record CM066578.1, read on the forward strand.
TGGCCCTGGCTTTCACTCAGGCTGCCATCCATGGCTTGGAGCAGGAAGGAGGTGCAGAGCTGACTCCTGCCCTGTCTTTAAGTCCTAGGTAGAGATTTATGGGTCAGAGCTGAGAACAATGTTGTCCTGTCCTCCCCTTTCAGCACGGCTTGGATGCGGCTGCATCCTCCATTTAAAGCCTCTTTGTAAACAAACCTTCAGTCCAGCTATGCAAACAGCAAGGCAAGATGGCAGCAGAGAAAGACAGGGCAGCCCAAAAATAAAACCTCTGGCCTTTGCACAGGACACAGGACACTTGCTTTAAAGAGTGTTGTGCTGGAAGTGGGGCAGAGCCATGCGATGAGAGTTGTTCTCTTGCCCTAATTTCCCCTGTCTGGTTCAGAGCTACTGGGGCTGAGTGGTGGGAGCTGTGATGGGGGTGGGCAAGGAAGGTGGCTGTTCTGTCTGTGTCTCTTCCTGCCCCTTCACTCACCCCCAAGCATTGTTTCCCCCTGTATTGTCCAGGCTGTTTGTTTAGAGAAGCTCGTTAGCACCATGCACCGCGGGCTCTGTCTGGGCCCAGCTTCCCCACGGCCTGGAGCTGCTTTTCCCCTGGCCATCACTGCTGGCTGCCCTTGGCTTGGCCATGAGCCATGTTGCCTGGTGTCTAGGCCACAGCCTTGGTGGGATGACCCAGCAGGAGATGTTTCCAAAACAAGGCTGTGTGGAAGGTCTGACTGCCTGTGGTTTGAGCCTCATTTCCCTGGTTGGGGCCCCACTCACTTCTTTTATCCTCCTCAAGCAGGAGAGGCTGCTGCTCTTGCCAGTTTGCCCAGTGACACAGCAGCTGGCTTAACCTCAGCTTCCCCCCATGCTCATGCAGTGTCCTGTGGCTTTGCCAGCCTGGCAGTTCCCAAGGCAGCTGTGGGTCTCTCCTGATCCCAGATCAGTGAGACCTGTCATCTGCAACACTGGCACCTCACCAAGGGGACCCCAGACAGAGCCAGGCACGTCTTGTATGAAGGGCTGCCTAAGTCTCAGCTGCAGGGGCACCACAGGGCACAGTGCCTCCTTCTTCGTCCCAGCCTCATGTGCTCAGGATTCAAGGAGACTGTAACTCAGTCTGTGCCATTCCCACCAGGGTCTGAAACAGCCCCAGCACAGTCACTTCCCCAGATTGCCATATCTTGCCCCACTTGGCTGGGGGACGGCATAGGAGGCTGAAGAGCTGGTTAAAGCCCAGTTTGCAGGTTCTGGGGTGCCAGAGAGGATTTACCTCAGCCTGCCTTGTCCTGCATGGTGGTTCAGTGTGGGAGGAGGTTGTGTGAGCGTGCACAAGCCTCTTCTGCCTGCCTGTTATTTCTAGCAAGGGCTTAGCAGTCCCTCGGAAAGTCGGCTCAGTATTCTGGCTGTAGTGCCGCTGTTCTCCAAGGCAGCTGGGATAGGGCATTCAGACCTAGTAGGGCCTCTTTGCCACAGCAGGTGGTGATGCTGAGGTTTGTTGCAACAGAAAGTCTTTCAGCAGCCTTGCTGTCTCTGCAGCTCCTCCACGACCCTGGCACAGTAGGGACAGCTTCTGTACAGCCCTGTGCCATGGGGTCCGCCTCTCAGCTGCTCAGGGGCCTGTGTTTTTCTTCTAGCCTGGGAAGGACAGCTGCCTCCTGCCAGTGCTGGTGGCCCTCCGTGTCATCTTTATCCCTCTTTTCATGCTGTGCAACGTGCAACCCCGTTCCTACCTGCCTGTGGTGTTCTCTCATGACGCCTGGTTCATCGTCTTCATGATCTTCTTCTCACTCTCCAACGGCTACCTGGCCAGCCTTTGCATGTGCTTCGGGCCCAAGTGAGTAAGAGCTGGGGACAGGGGAGGGGTTGGTTATACCTCCAGATGCCAGCCTCAGCATGACTCCTGGAGCCTGGCTCTGCCCAGCTCTGGCATCTGGAGAAAGGGGTGCAGGCACAGAGCAAAATTACCACACCCCCTCAGGAAAGACAGCTTCAGTGTCCCACCTTCCAGCCTTGTGCCTCCATGTGCTGGAGATGAGAAACCTGTTGTTTGGACTCTCTATTTCCCCTATCTGCCACGCTGGGGAAGGGGATGGACACAGCAGGGATCTGGAGGGGAGCACAGCATGCCAGCCTTGACCAATGCAGCAGCTGCAGTGCATGGGGGCAAGAGTCTGGGAGGGGTGTCTCTGGTGCAGAACAGAGCAGCAGAGCCACGGTCTTGGAGGCAAGGTGAATTAGCTCTTGCTGTTCCTCCACTGCAGATGAGTGTAGCTTCTGGCTCCTCTGTGGCCTCCTTGCTTCTGTCCATTGACCTCATCCCCCAGGACAGTTCTGACACCTGTTTCTCCCCTAGGAAAGTGCTTGCCCATGAAGCAGAGACAGCTGGAGCTGTCATGGCCTTTTTCCTGTCGCTGGGCTTGGCCCTAGGAGCTGCCATCTCCTTTCTGTTCCGAATTCTCATCTAGCAGAGGCACCTGGAGGGTGCAGGGAAGGGACACTGAGAGACAGCTCCGCATCCTCTGAGGCCCTGGACACCACTGCATCATGGGGAGACAACACCTCACACCTGTCCCTGCAAAATCACACTGCCATGGCAGATGTTACACCCAGGGACGGTTCTACTCCTGCAGGGCTGGCCTGCCTCCTGCCATGCTCGGCTGTGTGATGCCTTCAGGCCTACGTGCCTTCTGCTACTCTGTGTTGTGTGTGTGTGTGGGTGAGACCCCTGGGTCTCATAGAGCTCAAACTGCCTCCCATTCTGCATTGTTTCCCCAGCTCAAGGCCAAAAGCCATTTTCAGCCTTCTCTGACAGAGTTGAAGGCTGGTATCCAGTGTTACTCCCTCTTTTACCCTTGTCACCAAGCCACCCAGACACTTGTTCTCCTCTCCTTCCAGGGGTCCTGGAACAATCCCACACCAGTTCTGCTGGTGAAACTTGCAGACAGTGGAGACTCCAGCCAAACCTCACCATCCCCAGTCTGCTAGGTGCACAGCATCCTAAAGACATAGATACCTGAGTCCTACCCAACAGCAGGGCTAGGTTGAGGTTTCTACACCCCACCTCATCCCCCTCTCCTTGCTGTGGTTCCTGATTTTATTTGTGTGTGTGATTTTTCTAGTTTTATTTCTGCCTCATCGTTGTATGACAGCAGGTCCACTCGTGTGCACTGTTCCTGTGAGAGGCAGCAACTCCCTTCCCACCTAGGCTGCCTTCCCTGCCTGCCTGCATTGTAGGGGAAGGCCTGAGTGCTTCCTTGGCTTTTCCATCCCTCATCTGTGTAAATGTGTCTGTACAGTTGCTGTTTTCTATAAAAAGACTGAAATGCCCCTTTGGGTACGTCTGCCCATCACCACAGGAGGGAGGGCTAGGGAGGGGCAAGGGCTGAAGGAAGTAGGCCCTGGCAGTTCCTGGGTGTTCCCAGGGTGCCCTGTTGGCCAGCATCGGGCAGCAAAGCAGGGTGAGCAGCTCATACACGGACAGGTCCAACAGCTGTCTTCTGCGGACACAAGGCCAGCACGGGAAGAGGGTGCTGTCTTTGGGGGTACGCTAAGGAGCCACTGACATCTCTGATACGGAGGAGCTGCACCGCTGCATGTTTGGGTGCAGTGACCTGCAGCACATGGGCCTGGCTCCTTGCCTTGTGCCTGGAACAGCTGGAGCGCCACCTCCTGCTCCTGGGGGATCTACACCGTACCAGGGCCACTACACCACCCTACCAAGCCGGCCGCCCGCCGCCCATCGTCCACAGCCATTATCTCGGCACTCCCAGGCACCCATAGCCAAAAGCTGTGGGTTCCCTTAGCTGACCCTCAGATTCCTTTGCCGCTCAGATCAGTGTGCCCAGCAGGAGCACATAAAGTTTATCTTACTGCCCTAAGACACTAAAAAGAGCATACCGAAGCACAGCTTCCAATGGAGAAAACGGGCCAGTTTTGCTCTGGGACCCTGACATGGTCCCTACAGCCTGTCGGCTCCATCTCGGACCCTTCTCATCCGCAGGGCCACTGATTACAGCTGCCTCACACCGGTATAGCTGCGTGGCTCTTGGCCTCGGGAGAAGTGCAGTGTGGAGCTCGGACAGCCTCCGGGGCCACACACGTCTCAGGTTCTTGCCCTGAGCATTGGGCCAGAGGGTGCCAGGGGAGCTGAGAGATGTTTGAACCACTCTCCACAGTGCTCCTCCACTGCCGGCCACAAGAAAAAGTTCTGCGGCTGGCAGTGGCATTAGGCTGAGGGCCAGGTGCCCGCATCCATTAAACAGCAGCGCCGCGAGGCTTCACACGGCGTCCTGCCACCCCACGCGGGGTGGGAAGTGGCAGTGGGGCAGACCCATAGAGGCTGCAGATGGGACAGAGCGGATGGAGGGGCTGGACAAGGCCCATGGGGCGGGGTGTTCGTGTGGAGGGTGGTAGGGAGGACGCTGCGGTGGGAACGGGGCCATTCTATGGCGGAAGGACATGGGGCAGTAGGGGGTGCAGCTCTGCCCCCATTTCCTCATGCTGCACAGGGTGAGGTTACCGGCTGGGTCTGCTGGACAAGGTCGCTCATCAGCAACACCTTTACTCCAGCAAGGAGCTCATCTCCAACGCCTCGGAAGTGAGCTGGGACCACAGAGATGGTCACCGTCCTCTGCAGGGGAGTCTGAGGGGGACCATGATGGCCCATGCAGGGGCTTTTGGAGGCACAGTGTCCCACCAGGGATGCCCAGGTGCCTGGGTGGCCTGTGAGACTTGTGCTGGGGAAGGGAAGGGCACAGTTGAGGACAGAGACCGCAGTGAGCATCACCCTGTTCTTTAGGCACTGAAGTTCCTATATGAAAGACTGACCTCAAGCTTGACATAGTCCCCAACACCCAGGCCCGCACGCACGCCCTGGTGGACGCTGGCATTGGGATGACAAAAGCAGACCGTGAACAATGCAGGCACTGTTGCCAAATCTGGGACCAAGGCCTCCACTGAAGCGCTGCAGGTGGGCTGCCTTTGGCTGCATGAGGTCCATAGGGCATGGGCCATGTGCCACAGGATTTCACTGGGTGTAACCCTGCCCTGTGCCTTTTTTGCTGTGGGAGGTGCTGACCTACTCAGGTGTGCTTCCCCGCCTCTCCAGCAGCAGGGAGGAGGTGAGGGTAGGGCTGGCTGCCTGTTGGCACTTGGCACTTTTTCCTTGCATGCTGACACAATTCTTTGCTGCTGTGAATCCATTGCTGGCCTTTCCTGTCTCGTCACTGGTCTGTCAGCATCTCTCTGCTTGCACACACTGGGACCCCCACAGCTTGTGGTAGTGCTCCCAGTACAAAGCTAGCTGGTATGTGTGTACAGCAGTCATATCTTTGCACTTTTCTTAACCCTGATGAAACTCAGAACTCTTACCCTGACTCCTGTTTTCATTGCACCTACTCAGACTTCATCTGGGCTGTTGTGGACTCAGAAGACCCGTCTCTGAACATAGAATCATAGGATCAATAAGGTTGGAAAAGACCTCAAGGATCAAGTCCAACCTGTCACCCAAGACCTCATGACTGCTAAACCATCTCTCATGAGATGCTCCAGCAGAGCAAGATTTCTGGTTTATGCTGGTTTTCTTGTTCCTTGTGTATTTCACTGCATTTCTTCTGCAGGGAGGCTCAGATAAGGTAATCATGCATTGTATTTTTAGGTGAGAGCATTGGCTAAGATAATTACACATTGTGCTTATGGTATCTCGCATTAAACTCTTTATCTCAGCCCTGAGTTTTTGTGCCGCTCTTCCCCTCACCTTTGTGTTGGGGGAGCAGACAGGTTAGCCCTTGCACTAAACCATTACAGTGGTGTTCATGGCAGAGCTCACTGATGAGCACTGTGTGCAGCAGCTCAAGCATCTTGGTGGCAAAGCCCTGGTACCGCTCAGTAAAGAGGGGCTGGAGCTGCCTGAGGATGAGGATGAAAAAAAGAAGATGGAGGAAAGCAAGGCCAATTTGAAACCCTCTGCAAGCTCATGAAGGCCATCCTGGACAAGATGAAGATGAGATGATTGCAGAAGAGCCCAGTGCAGCTGCCCCAGTTGGCTCAGCCAGTTTTTTGTTTGAGTTTCTGTTGTTTCGTTCCTCAGTAACTAAAGTATTGAAGAATGTGATTTCAATGGTGGGGGTCCATTGTTTTATGTCTATCATAGGAAGGAACTGTGTCCATCAGGCTGCTGCTTTCTCCCCTGTCCTGACTGGTTTTCAAAGCCCTGCATTAGGTGATCTCTATCCCTTCTCTCTCCTAGCCAGTCCATGGTGCCTGGGCAAACACACAACTTGCTGTGCAGGTAGGCTAATCTCCAGTGGGCAGTAGTTCCCCACCTAGAGTGCTGCACGCTCTACAGACTGACAAATCTTTGCCATCTGCACGTCATCTGGGCAAGCTGTGCCACGACCTGAGCCTGTGCTGCTGCTGGATGGGCTGATCAGAGCGTCTCTGAGGGCAGGAGCTGTGGAAGCAGCACCTGCCTGTTCCCTTACAGCACAGTACCAGGGGCAGAGTGACAGCTCAGGACTGGAGTTGGAGGACTGGACCCCTTTCCAGCTCTTGGGCCAAAAGGCTCTGCACTTTAGGCTCCTCCCTTTCTCCTACCTCCAGCCTGCCCTTTTTGTGCTTCTGCAGCCCTGAGGGGTTTGGCAGGATCTGGCCAACCCCTGCCTTTTGCCCGTGTCCCAGATGACAGAGAAGCCTGGGGCATCCCTTGATTCATCTGCCCTTCACACTCAGCTCTCACCCCATGAGAGGGGTTTGTCATCCATGGCCACAGTGGCCCCTGGGGTTTGTCAGGGAAAAGTGACACCAACATCAACCTGGCTATGTTCCCCATTTGTGTGTGGATGGATCTTGTCATGCTTTCGGATTCAACCCTGCCTACTACTTGCCTGGGCAAAAGCAGAGAAACCTGTGTTTGGAAAGATGACTTTCCTGATCCAGAGACACTAGGGACACAGGAAGGGCTGGAAAACCTCTCCCCTCCTTCCAGGTATGTGGAAAAAACCCCAAACAAGCAACGTTTCAAAGAACACTTCCCCCTAGGGTACTCTATGCAGCACATTTTTAATTTAATAAAATAAAATAAGAAAAAAAGTTGCCTTTCAAAAGTACCAAAACCTGCTGTCTTGCCAGTCAGGTTGTGTTGAAGAGAAAAAGGTTAACCAGTAAAACCCAGGCTCCTGGAGAGGAGCAGCTTCCACTGCTCTGTCCTCCGCTGCTCTGGGGAGCAGGTGCCCACTTGCTCCATCCCCTGCTGCCTGGGGAGCAGGAACAAGGCACTGCAAGGAGACTGCCCCATTTCTCAGCCCTCCAGGCACAGTGGGGCTCTGGCCAAGCCCCAGGAAAGCTAGGGCTGATGCCTCCAGTGGGCAGGAAGAAGAGGGGCTATTGTGCTTCTCTGAATGGCAGCTGCAGCGCTCAAACCATGGCACTGAGACACCCCAAGGTGATGCTGGGGCTTCTGGGCAGCACAGCCTTTGGCCTGTAACAGCAGCAGATGTAACCAAAAAGCAACTTAAAACTCATCAATCCTTGGGAGCTGCACCGGCCAGCCTCGGCTTCTGCATAAAAACCAGCCTGGGCTCAGGGGAGGGAAGTGTCTGGGAGCCAGGGCAAGAGCTGAACAAAACAAATGGGGAAGTACTGGCTTCACTGCAGCATGCCCTCCCACAGCACATCCAGACCTGAGGCAGGACAGGCTGGAAGACCTCCCATTAGCTGCGCCTGCCCTACCTTGAGCACCTCCTGGGAGGGGTGCCGAGAGCCTTGGGAAAGGCTCAGCTTGGGACTTGCCACACATGGAGGTCTATCAAAAAGTAAGCTAGTGTTTTGCTTGCCCTTTTCTCCGGCTGAGTTCTGTCGTAATGACAGAAATGGAGAAGCATTAGCCAGAGGCAAGGCGGAGCCAGGGAAAAAAACCCCTTGTTCCTCAGTGACTTTGGAGAGAAGCTAGGAGACAGAGGTGGGGTAGGAATACCAGCAGCCCCATGCCGGTTTTCCTCCAGGACGTGAGCCCTCAGGCCCATGCCTCAGCTGGAAGTCTTTGACCTATTAAGGCAAATGGAAAGGTCTGGAACTGTGGCAGCCCAGAGCATTCCCTGGGCTTGTTCCAGCCCCTTTCCCAGGAAAAGCAGGTGGAAAAGTGAGTCACTGGTACAGCCTATCCATACCCCACCCTGCTCCTCAGTGGGTTCTGAGAAATCAAGCAAGAACCCCAAGTGAAGGCAGGACAGCAGGCATGGCTTAGATGCCACGGCACCAGTTCCTTAGACCTTTTGTACGGGGGTCTCGCCTGGCGGAAGCTTCTTACTGCGCTTCTTCATGCGGCTGCGGGCATAGACACGGAGGAAGAGGGCCATGAAGACAACAGCTACGCCCAGCCCGCCCACAACAGTGACAGCATGCCCATAGATGAGGCAGGAGAGGAGGATGGCAAAGGCCTGGCGGAGTGTCATGATGATGGTGAAGACAGCTGCCCCAAACTGGTTGATGGTGTAGAAGATGAAGAGCTGGCCACAGGCAGAGCACACCGAGAGCAGCACGGCGTGGGCCGTGAACTCTGAGTGGCGGGCCATGAAGTGTATCGACTCCAGCAAGGCACCCTGCTCCAGGAGCGAGCCCACGGTGAAGAGGCAGGAGAACACGTTGACACCAAACATCATCTGCACAGGAGACATCTTGTAGGTGAAGAGGGCATCCTGCCAGTTGGATGTGAAGCTGTCAAAGATTATGTAGCCGGCCAGGAGAACTATGCCTGAGAAAGTGGTGACAGTGGACACGTGCCTGTTAGGAGCACTGGAGAGCAGGAACATGCTGACCCCCACAGAGATGAGGGCAGCAGTGAGGTACTCCCAGTACTCGTAACTCTTACGTGACACCAGTTTGCCCATCATCATCACTGGGATCACTTTGGAGGCTTTGGCCAGCACTTGGGTGGGAAAACTGATGTACTTGAGTGCCTCATACTGGCACCAGCTGCTGAGGATGTTGGAGAGGGAAGCAAAGGAGTATTTGTACATAGGAGCCCCATGACGTGGCTGCTTGGTCAGAGCACAGTACAGACCAGCCACGGTGAAGGCCAGGATGCGGTTCATGAACACTAGGAACTGAGAGTCCGTGAACTTCTCACCAGGGTCCGTTTCAGTGGCACCATATGTTCTTGTCATCACACGCTCCTGGAGCACGCCCCACGTGAGGTAGGAGGCCTGTGGAACAGGAGCAGCACAGGAAGACTCAGGACCTGCAATGGCAGCTGCAAACACCCACGGGAAGAATGGACCCCAAGAGATCCTTGCTTGCCCCAGCGCTGGTCATCTTCCGCACAGCAATGCTTCCCTGACACGCTGGGAGATGGGGCCACACCCCGCTCCACCAACCCCTCTGAGGGAACCCACTGTCCCCTGTACAGCCAGAAACATCCCATCCCAAACCTGCTCAGTTTACAGCCTCCTGAAGGAGAGAACACCACAAAGCAAACATCCTGGCATGCAGTGAGCAGTCACACTTTACACTGCCTGCTGAACCAGACCAACAGGATCAGGGAACCTTATGGACTCACAGCTGTGAGTCTGGTGCCAGACCCCTGCAGCAGGCCCTTGCAATTTTCCCAGTGGCCTCTGCATTGGTTTTCACTTCCAGCTCCCTAAGCTCATTTTTTTTCACCCAAATGAATTTTAGTTTCAAACCCAGCAGGTGACATTGTCCTTCAGGGATGATTGCTGTTCTGGCTATTACCTCCACTATTTCAGCAGCCTTGGTGACACAGTATCAAGCCCCTCACAGAAGCAACACAGACTTCCTCTCACTACACATCCCCTCCTGAGAAACTGAGGCACGGAGAGATGGAAGGACTTGCTGGTGAGTGCAGCAAGGCTGAACAGGCTAGGATAGCAGGCCAGAGAGTGGGTATCTTCTGCTGGCTGTGGGAGGCATGGGTTTTTCTATCACAATGATCATGACCCAAAAAGCTGCCCTTCCTAGTGACACTCAGGCTGTAGGTGAGAATTAGGGAAACTCAGATTTAAAAATCCTGTTTATCTGTAGCTGAATTCAGTATTTCTCTCCAGTATTTGAATCCAATCTATCAAGGCAGGATGCATCAGCCCCAGAAGGTGACACAGAGGAGACCCTGGGAGATCAGAGAACTCAGACTGTCTGCTGTTCTGACATGAGGGCCAGAACAGAAGCTAACAATCTGCTGAATCACAGAATTTTCCCTATCCATGGCTGCAGAGGACTGCAGTCAGAGGGACAGGAGTCCCCAACCCAGATGACACAAGTTAAACTGACCTCTGCAGCCCTTAGAGGTGATACAGCAGTGCTAGTGGGCTATCCCGGTGGAGAGGCTGTGCCCTAACCTGCAGCCCTGCACCAATCAAGAACAGCACTGCATCCTTGGACGGCCACGAATCTGCTGGCCACCTCCTCCCATGCAAAGGACTCCTACCTGTAGACCAGCAGCACAGAAGAGCAGCTTGAAGACCTGTCGGGTTGTAGAGGACTCTGTGGGCTCTGCCCGGGGTGGCAGGGAGCCATCCTCCTGGTGTACGGACTTCACCTCAGAGCCAAACACGCAGGATTTGATGACAGGGAAACAAATGCCGCGGCCTGAACGAGGTAGAACATGGAGACAGAATTACCCACAGCTTGGGCACCATAAGCTGCAACAGCTTGAGAGGTGAACCTCCCCTCCTTACTAGCTTCTACATCTACTGGTACAGGGGTCTTCAAGTAATTTATTTTGGGATAGCACCTAGATAGCACCTAGTTCTGAGATGCAGCCTTGCAAGCGGCTCAAGCCCAGTCTGACAAAGCAGGATGAGGAAACAAGCTGTCAGTGATGAATAGAATAGAATAGAATAGAATAGAATAGAATAGAATAGAATAGAATAGAATAGAATAGAATAGAATAGAATAGAATAGAACAGAAAAGAATAGAATAGGAATAGAATAGACCAGGTTGGAAGAGACCTTCAAGATCATCACGTGCAACCCATCATCCAACACCACCTAATCAACTAAACCATGGCACCAAGCACCCTATCAAGTCTCCTCCTAAACACCTCCAATGATGGTGACTCCAACACCTCCCCAGGCAGCCCACTCCAATGGCCAATCACTCTCTCTGTGTAGAATTTCTTCCTAAACTCCAGCCTAAACCTTCCCTGGCACAGCTTGAGACTGTGTCCTCTTGTTCTGCTGCTGGTTGCCTGGGAGAAGAGACCAGACCCCACCTGTCCACAACCTGCCTTCAGGTAGTTGTAGACAGCAATAAGGTCTGCCCTGAGCCTCCTCTTTTCCAGGCTAAGCAACCCCAGCTCCCTCAGCCTCTCCTCACAGGGCTTGTGCTCCAAACCCCTCACCAACTTTGTTGCCCTTCTCTGGACACGTTCCAGCAACTCAACATCCTTCCTAAACTGAGGGGCCCAGACCTGGACACAGGACTCAAGGTGTGGCCTAACCAGTGCAGTGTACAGGGGCAGAATGACCTTCCTGCTGCTGCTGGCCACACTGTTCCTGATGCAGGTCAGGATGCCATTGGCCCTCTTGGCCACCTGAGCACACTGCAGGCTCATGTTCAGCCTACCATCGACCAGTACCCCCAGGTCCCTCTCTGCCTGGCAGCTCTCCAGCCACAGGGTTGACCAGCAACAGGGTTGACCAAGGGGGTGGAGAGGAGGTGGCAGGATATGGAAGGGATGCTCCTGCCCTTACCTGTCTCCAGGTAATTCCTTCTCTTGAAGTACTGGATGAGGAGGAACCCTGGCACCACAATACTTGCGTAGCCAGCAGCATTAACAAAGAAACGGAAGAGCCAGAAGTCCCCCACGAGTCCTGCAGGGCAGGGGAGATCTCTTCACCAGTAGCCATCACAGGGAGGGAAGCCAGCACAAGGGGAAGGCAAAATCTGCTGAAAGAGGAAGAGGCAGTTGGTGGGCTACTGGTACAAAGCCAGCCCTGCTTCACATGCCTGTGCCACCCACTGCCCAGCTTGCTGTCTGCCAGCAGGCAGCACCCAGATCCCACCCCAGTGACAAGAGCAACATCAACAGCACACAGAACAGGGAGTTGAAAAGCACATGCCAGACATTAATGTTTGTTTCTATTAGATGTGTTTGCTCTGGCTTAAGACATGTGGACTTAGAAACTTGGATTTCCAGGACCAGAGAGAACCTTTGACCACTGCCGGTAACCATGTGGTTTTGACCATGCCCTTACTCCAAATTCAAGGAACACCTTGCACCTCACCTTTTTAGGTTAAACTTTAGCGCAGTTCTTGGGTAGAAAAGGTCACTGAATGGAAAAAGTGACTCCTACCAAGCAGCTCATGTTTCAAGTCTGTGGCCAGAGCAGCCTTCCTCTGAGAACAAACACTTCAGAACTTCCCCCTCTGGCTGTACCAGGTGAATGGAGGAGAGCTGGGGAGGGCTCCAACTGCCAGCCTCCCCCACTCCCCAGGCAGCCTTGGAAGGGAGTGTGCCAAGGCACTCCCCACAGCTCACAGGAAATTACCAGGACTCATCTGCTTGGCAAGCAATAGTCAGAGAGCAAGGCTGGGAAGGAACTTTCCTACCAGCTGACTGGTTGGGACTTTACCAGGCCTATCTGAGAAGGAATAGCTGATATTCTTCAGCCATAATCCTAAGGTGGTGACCTAGCCAGATTTAAACCAGCTTTAATACTCCCTGAAGGAGTTCTTCCCTCCATTGTCCACTCCCTCACAAAGGCAAATCTTTGATATTCAGGGGCCAGGCAAAGAACAAGAGTATCAGATACACAACAGAATGAACAAGCAGGCAAGAACTTCCTATGTGCAAGGCCACTTGCATCCCTGCCTCACACAGTAAGCTGCATCTTCCTGCATCAGGGTAGGAGGTTTCCTTCATCCATGCTCCATCCCTGCCTCAGTCTCTCCAGTACAAAAAGCCTCCGGATGGCCTTTAGGTGGACAGGTGAGGATGCTGTGGGGCTGGCTACATAAACATCCACCAGAAGCAGTTCTGGGCTCCTGTGACAGAAAGGGCAAGAGATGTTAATCACTTCTCCCCCTGAACTGATTCACAGGAATTCAGGCCCTGTGAGGTGTACCTGGCTCCAACATAATACAACTGTAACCTCTAGGAGTCCTCATATGAAACTCTGACCTACAAACTTGCAGTTTTAAAGCTAAGAAAGTCCCTTGCCATGTCAAGAACAACAAGCCCTCCCCAATAACCTTTTGTCCCCTTGGGAAACACCTGAGGGACTTCTCTTATCTTCACAGTCACTGGCCGCAGTTGCTGTGGCCAGGGCCTCACAGTCCAACAACCCGACCTAAACCAAGGCTACGTTTCACACTGTAATCTCCCTTCTGTGACTTGAAGGACCCTGAAATTTCCAGTGTAGGGAGAAATGCCAACAGCTGGGGGTGGATTTCTGTGCCTCCTTCCAATTTCCTACTCCATCCCCTGCTCTCCACTGGAGAAAAGAGTTGACACCTCCACCCATCTTCAGTCTTGCTGCAGGAGCATCACTGTAGACTGTGTCAAGCAAGAACAAGGCTCGGTGCACGGACCTGGGGTAAAAGATGACCACATGCTCCTGGATTTGCCCACATTAAATAATCCCAGTCGACTGCTGTAGCCCTCTTTCTGGGAAGAGGGTAGAGAAGCGCCATCTACTTTCACAGAAGTTAGATAGAAATGGCAGGGTTGGTTGCTACACTCATGGGCAATGAATCCCTTCAATTTGACACAGACCAACAGCCAGTCAGCTCTGTTCAGTGTGACTGTTCCTGCTGTTACCTCACCGCCCTCCTCAGCACTGCCATGGGAGCCAAACCAGCTCTGCTCTCCCACAGCGACTGTGAAGAGGAGGCTGTGGAGGCACAATGGCTCTCTATGCCCGCACTAGCAATTCCCAGGCCCTGAGAGCTGACTCAGTGCAGCAAGGCCCTGCCCTCCCGGTGGAGGCTGGGAAGGAACAGGGCTGCCAGTGTTACAGGTAGAAAAGGGGGAGGCCGTGCAGGGTGAGCGGGCAGCATGCCGATGCATGAAAGGAGCCTTGGTCTGGGGCCTGCAGCACAGCCTGAGAGCTGAGACAAGAGACTCGGGCACTGCTCCCCTCGTCACAGAAGGAACAGCTCAAAAGCACTGCTCCAGAGACGCGGTGGGCCACATTCTGCTGGCTGTGATGCAAAAATTTGGGTCATAGACTAGTCTGAAAAAAAAATAAATTAAAAATCCTTGCCTGCTGCTTTGCTACTCTTGAAGCTCATCCCGAGCATTTCAAAGGGTCGAGGTCAAATGCAAGCTTAGCAGTCTACCGCCCTTCACTTAAAAGCTCGGTATTTCGTGCGTGCCCCACCGCCCTGCAGGCGGCCCAAGGCCGGGTGGCAGGGACAGCCTGCGACCGTCCCGCCAGGGCCAACTGCCGCCTCCCGCCAGGGGCTGCCAGCAGGGGCTGCCAGCAGAGGCTGCCGGCCGCCTGCATCCTCGCCCGCCGGCCGGCCGCAGTGGCAGCCTCCGCCACGGACAGGGCCTTGCGGACCCCGCTTCCCGCTCGGAGGTTTTTCTTTCCCTAGGCTCCAACCGCCAGCGGCCTCTGCCCGGGTACCGGCCCCGCAGGCCCAGGGACGGAGAGCGGCATCGTTCGGCCGGATGCGGGACGAGCAGGGTACCGGAGACGCCCCCTCGCTCGGCGGCCACGTCCGCAGGGAGCGAACCGATAGCGCGGCGGCAGCCTTCACCCACCCTCGCCGAGCGATAGTCCAACCCGCACTTCACGCCCAGCCCGGCCTCACTACCCACCTGCTGCCCGGCCCCGCTCCCGGCCGGCTCTCCGCGGCTCCGCTCCGGCAGCAGCGGTAGAATCCCTGCCCGGCGGGCTTGCGGCGACCCTGCACAGCGCCCCCTGCCGCTTCGGAGGGGCCGCGGCTGCGGGGCGGCCAGCGCTGTGCCCGCGCCACGTTCCTGTAGCACCGAGGGAGAGAGCTCCTGCGCAAGGCTTGGCGGCTGATGAAGGGAAGGGGCCAGTATGGGCTCCCCCGTGCGTCGAAGCAGGAAATGCTGAGTCGGGGAGGGGAAGTCAAGGGGCCGAAGAGGCGCCGGTCCCAGGCCGGGCCCCAAAAGCAGTTTCCAGGCCTGGGAGCCGGCGCCCCACTGCATCGCCCCGGACATGCTAAACCCGCGCTTGCCCTTCAGCTCCAGCCAAGCCTGACAAGGGAAAAAAAACACCTCTCGCCATGCAGAAGCCCTTGACCTTCAGCCCTGGGCTCCCTCCGTTCCTTCCCCTGGGGCTCCCAGCTCTGCCCTAGGCACGTGGTGCAGCCGCTGCCAGTGAGGGGCACTGCCCGGGGGCAGCAGGCTTTCTCGCCCCCAGACCCCACACTGCCCCAGCCCAGCAGCCCTGCACTCCCAGCCCCAGGCAAGGCTGCAGCCAGCAGGTGGCCACGCAATAACATTACACAAGACACTTTTTTTCCAACTTTTGGGTTTTTTTTTTCCAAAAAACCCACAATTACTTTATTAAAAATAATGAAAAATGTTTTTGCAGATCACTTGTGTCTGCCTTTTCTTCCTGCCCAGCTGCAGACCTAAGTCCAGCATGCCACTCTGCCCTGCAGCACCCATTGCTCCTGTGCTGGACCACTTAGGAGTGTCACAGGCTCCCTGTAAAGGTGGCACTGGAGCAGCCTCGGTTGGTTCCAACTCCTTGACAGGTACTGATCGAGGCCCATAAGCAGAATAGAGCCTGTTTGCAACAGAGTGAGGCCCTGCTGGAAGGTGAGAGGCAAAAACTCAAAAGAAAAGGGATAATCCAGCCTAAGGCTGCTGAAAAGACCAATTAAGCACCAGAGAAGCCCGGGGAGGGAGAAGCCCGGGGAGGGAGCAGCCCATGCTGCTTTTCTGGCAGCAGGCCCTTGCTCATTGTCTTTCCAAGGGAAGAGGGAAGGTAACAGCTCACAGCACAACATCTCGGGCAATTGCGCCATCCAGGATTTGCACCAAGCAACAGCTGCTGCCAGCCAGCAAATGGGGAAAGTCCCTGGCCGAGGTGGGATCAGGCATGCTCAGTGTTTCCATCTCCACGGGCGAGTGGCTGCTCGTTCCCTAATGCACAGCACGTGCTCCTGGGGCTCGGAGGCAGCGCCGGGAAGGATGCAGAGCTGAACAACAGAAGGCAGCCGTAGGTACACCTGCCATCCCCTCAGCCTGCAGCCTGGAGGCATCTAAAACCCAGGGGAGACCTATGCCCTGAGGTTGATAACATCCCAAGCCAGGAGATGAGGCAGGATTGGTTTTTTTATCCTCTCTGAGAAAAAGGAAAGCAGAGCACAGTAGCAAGATGTCAGGCACGACAGCAGCAGCAGCAATCTACAGCCTGGTCTTCTGCACCTCCTATGCCCTTTCTTCAGCCTTGAAGTCACTCAACAGGCAGCAAGGAAATAGAGTGCCAGGCTGGGATACCCCCAACCTCAGCATTGAGCACTGTAATAATTCTTCAAGGGAGAAACCCCTGTGCTGCCACTCACCTTATGCTATGCAAAGGACCCAAGGGAGCAGGCAGGCTGGGGAAGCCCCTGTAGCCTTCACATGCTGGGTGCCCATGGTAATGCTGAGCCTCCCACTGCTATGAGGGAGTGGGTTAGATCATGTGAGACCTCAGGCATCCACAGCAAGAACAAACATTTATTAGTGAGCATTGCTCTCTTCACCCCACACTTACTCTGATGGCATTTGGGGTGCCAGAGGGTGCTCCATCCACCGTGAAAAGGAGTCCTCTCCTAGTCCTTCCCTGTGCAAGTTGAAGACTTCCACAAACCAAATGGATGGCAGGGAGGGGAAATTCAGTCCTGCTGCTAGGCACAAATACTAAAAATTAAGCCTTTCATGTAGTGCTCATAGTGCCACCTTCTTCCCCCTGGGAAGGCAGCCTGAGGCAAACAAAACTTTTCCAAAGAGGAGAAGAAAGGATAAGTCTCCCAAAGTGGCTCTGCTCCCACTCAATTATAGGCAGGCAAGGTCTCAGTGGGCAGCAGTTCAGAGCAAGGAGGCATCTTGATGGGCCAAAGGAATCCAGCCGCTCATTCAGTGCACACAACAGGCTTCCCCGAGATCTTCAGGTCATCAAAGGGCAGCAAGGCGAGGAGCTGCAAAGGCCAAGGGTCATGTCTCCATCAGGCTCAGGCAGAGGCTCAAATATTCCTTCCCAGCCTCAAAGCCTCCCACCTCCCCAGGGAAGTACCAAGGAACCCTGTCTGGGCTTTCCCTAAGCATCAAGGCAACAGGCAGTCACCTCAGAGGCCCCCAGAGCCTGCACCCTATCAGGGAGGAGGATGGCCACAGCTACAAACTCCTCTTAGGAGTTCCGCCTACATTGTCCAGCCCCTGCACCCCTCGACACACTCGCAGAACCACAGGCCTCCCCCTCAGACTCACATCATCGTTGCCATCAGCCAGGTCCTGAGCTGTCTCGTTCTCCATGTTCCTCAGCAGGGTGTCAGCCCCCGAGTGCGAGAGGATGGCAGCGATGACAGTGTCCTTGCGGCCCACGGCCAAGTGGAGTGGGGTGCACCCGTTGTACATCTGGGCATCGACATAGGCCCCATTGTGCAGCAGGAACTGGACAGCCTTGCGGTTGCGACACTCCACGGCCAGGTGCAATGGCGTCTTCCCGCTTGTGCCTTCCTGCAACCCGCCGACCACAAGGGCGTGGGTACAGAGTCCCCTCAGGTGGGCCCTGCAGCACCCACCCATACCCTGTTGACAGGGTGCAGTTCCCATCTTGACTGCAGTCACAGCACCCAACAGCCCCGCGTGAACCTTTCCTCTCTTGCCCTTCAAAGTTCCGTGTCTCGAAGCCCCACAGCAAACCTGCCACCGCCCAGCACTGCCTGCCCAAAGGCTAGAGGGAGTGCCCAAAGGAGCTACACACTGGGCCCACCATCACCCAAACAGCTCGCCATGTCCCCAGTCTTACTCGAACATCGATGTAGGCACCACTCTCCAGCAACAGAGACATCATCTGGATGTTTCCCTTCAAGGTGCTGATGTGCAGACAAGCCAAGCCTGGGGTGGGGAGGCAGAAAACAGCAACACAGTCAGCCCAGCCCAGCCCAGCCCAAGGCATGCCAACCCCAGCTCCATGCATGCTCGGCTGTGCTCCCAGATCCCTACATACACAATGCATGGTCTCTGCACCAGCCCAGACGCCAACTTTGCACTGAACCACCCTCCAAGGTCTCACCTTGCCAGTTCTGGAGCTGCAGGTCCTGGTGGTACCCAGGGGCTGGGCTGTACCCTCTGGTGGGGCTGTGCCCTGCAATAGCTGCTGGGCACAGTGCAGGTGCTGCTGCTCACAGGCCAGGTGCAGAGGGGTGTTGCCATTGTGGTCCTGCAGCCCAGGGTTCACTCCCTTGTGGATCAGTGCCTGGATCACACTGGGCTGCTCCAGGTACACAGCAAGGTGAAGTGGGGTCTGGAGAGGAGATGAGGACTGAAATTAGGAAAGTGGGGGATGCCCCACTGGACACAAGGCATGATGAGCCACACCAGTCTGCAAGAGCCACAGGAGCCAACTCGGGGGCACAGGCTGCTGCGCAGGAGCCTGCCCCTGTCCCAGGGTTATGAGTGGCTGGCGCTGGGGAGTGCAAACAGCTTGCTGCTCCCTGCACTTCAGCACAAGGATCACCTGAGGGGGCAGATCTCACTCTCCCAGGTTACCTACCCTGCCACCTTCAAGCCATGCCTGCTCCACCCTCCGGGACTGTGGCATCCTGGGCCCTCACAAACGACCCTTTTACCCTGAGAGAGGTGACAGCTCCCAGCACTAAAGGGTTATCTCCCACACCCTTCTTCCTCTCCCTGAAAAGTGGCCTTCACCACTCTTTGGAGGAAGCAGGTGGGGTCCTAGGGAATGACTGAATGGATTTGGCATTTATCCAGGGAGCAACCTGTGGCACCTGCCCCCTCCCATCTTCCATCATGTCCACATACCTGGAAAAGATCATTTTGGATCTCCAGCACCTCTCTGGGCAGTTGAGCGATGCAGCAGAGTGCTACAGCTGGGACACAGTGAATAATGGCCAGGTGAACCAACCTACAGAGGGGATAAAGGGAATGGGAGAGTTAAAAGGGAAACTGAGCCCCAAGTCCCACGCTCAGGAGCGGAGCTACCTCCACTGCTGGATGGAAGAATAACCTCCTTGACTCCCAGAGTCCTCTTCCCACCCGCTCAGAGCTTCTCCATTTTGCCCTCTTCCTGGGGAACCTTGGCAGCAGGGCAAGGCAGGAACGTGGCCTGAAGGCAGTCTTTCACTTCAATCCCCAAGGGGAACAGACCCTCCTGTCCCCACTAAGCACTGCAGGGTTCTCCCTTAGGCCTCACAACATCTGCAAGGCTTGGACTCAGTACTGCCCAAAGCCAGGCCTCCAACTGGTGCAGGTCAAAAGAGCCTGGGATGCATTTTACAGAGTCCAAGGACCAAGACCAGCAGCTGCGGAAGGAGGTCTATGCTCTGGCAGCTGCCTGGGGATTTCCAGTTCCCTGCTGCTAGCTGCACACTGGACTTCTGCTTTCCCCTCCATGAAGGCAGGCAGCCAAAGCCAGGCAAGACCCCATCACCTGCATGGCACAGTCTTCATGCCAGCCAATCTGTTGGCTCACACCAGTTTCCTCTTCTTCCTCCCCACATCCTTCCCTTTCAGCACTGCCATGACAGGGCTGGCACGCAGCCCACCAGAGCAGCAGGGCACCAGAGGTGCAGCTATTGGAGCTTGGTGGCCAGCAGGGAGCCCTGGTCCTTAGAGCTGTGGCCCCTACAGCCGTTCAGTGGCCTGACAGCCCGGAGGCCCCCAGGCCAGGGAGAGGTTTTATTCCTAGCCAGGTCAGATGATGGCCCCCAGCACAGTCAGAACAGAAGTGAGAGCAGGATGGAGGCTGAGCTCAGCGGGAATTTCCAGTCCCCTCTGATGACCTCCTACACTCCAAGGCTGTCCTGTGAAAACAGACTGGCCCACCCTTCCCTGGCAGACACCCTTGGCCAGCCCCAGTCAGCAAGGAGCAAGCAGCAGACTCCACTCTGCAGAGCATGAGCTGAACCTCCTGCCACCTCAGCACTGCACTTGGACCCCTAGGTAGGATTTTATCTTTGGCAGAGATCAGCTCCAAAATGAAGGCTGGGCTTTAAATGGGCTCTTGCCACCCACACTGTTTGGGGGAGGCAAGCAGGCCTGAGGAACAAAGGGTGAGAGCTGTGCCAGTCCTGGCAAGACATGCCACTCAGCCCAGTTTTCGGATGTCACCTGTAATGTGAGGGATGGACAGCATCCTTCTACAGATGGGAAGCCAAGACCTGGCCTTAAAATATTGTTGCAGAGCCTCAGGGCTGGGGCTGCCTTCTCACCAGCTGCAGGGGCAACATGAATGTGCTGAGAAGCCCAGGGGTCAGTCCCCCAAAATGTCCTTAATCCAAACCCTCCCAAAGACTGTCAGAGGGCTGAGCCAGCAACTGGGACCCCAGGCACTCTCAGCTGAGCCCTGTTTTTGGCAATTAAACAATGCCAGTTCCACCTTCAGAGGCTGGGCCAACAGAAGACACTGCATCTCCAAGGATGTCCCGGGTCACACCATGGCAGGGAATTCCCTGCTGGAAGGAGAAGGCCCTGACAGTTGCCTCTGCACTGCCATGGAGTGTCCCCTCACCACCAGCACTCCCTAGGGAGGGGGCTGCAAGCCAGGGCTGAGTGGCTCTATGGGCAGGGTCTGGCTGCTCTTGGAAGACTGTGGGACAAGGGCATAGCCAAGGAGCTCAAGCTTGGTTAGCAGGGGGAAAGAGTGAAGGGCAAAGCTGGGGGCCCCAGCTGCAAAACCAGCCCTCTGCTCAGCGGGCTCTTGCTGGCCCTAGCCAGGGTATGATGCAGGTACTAGGCTGCCTAGGTACCTGGTCTGTGGCAGTGCCTGCTCTGAGGTGTCCTTTGCCCTCTTGCAGAGACAGCTTCTGTTTCTCCAAACTTAGTCTCAGGCACCACGTGCTGGAGGAGGCTGTGGAATCTGCCTTCTTCAGGTATGACAGAGATAAGACTGTCAGACAGGGGACTTTCCAAGGCAATTCAGCGTGAACTTTAAACCTCTGCTGCTTTCACTTTCCAGAGCCACACTGGGCTCCTGGGGGAAGAGAGCAGTCCCTGGGGCTGCACCCTGCTGAAGCCAGCCCCCGCATCCCCAGGAATCCCCCTGGCCCCTCTGCCACAACCCACACCATGCTGCGCTGTCATGTGGGGATGAGTGAAGCAGTTACTCAGGGGAGATGGAAACCCCAGACAGCCCTCTGCTGCCACTGGCACCCCACTATTCCTAGTTTGGGTGGCTTTGCAGCTTGCCAAGGTGGCAAAACCACTCAGAGCTGGGCTGGCACCAGGCAACTTTGGATGCCTATGCCATAGAGGCGAGGGGGAAAACTATCTTCACCCAGCCAGGCTTTCACCTCAAAGCTGGGATTTACCTGTTTCAAAGGATTCCTTTCCCCACCTCCCTCTTCCTTCTCCACCTAGGTGCAGCCTCTTCCTGTACTTTTGTTTCTGCATTCATTTCCCTCTTTCCTCATTGCCTGGCCTCAACTTCCTGAAATGGCTGCAAGAGCTCATAGAGAGGCCACTGGGCTGGGATGAGCTCACCAGAGCATGTGTGCACCAAAGCACTCCGTGCCATAGGCAGGGATGCCAAGCAGGAGTCGTGAGCATCTCCTGCTAAGCTGTGAAACCTCCTACGCCCAGAAGACCCGAGGCACAAGCATCTTGCCAAACTCTACTTTCTCACAGCCATGGCTACAAGCAAACCTCTGTCTCTGCCATGGCAGCCACACCACCCAGCTGCTGACAGGCTGCTGCATGCTGGCACACAGCGCTCACAGCTGAGGCCAGGGCATGGTGATGCAGATACTTGCTTGCTCCCAGACACCCCTGCTCACCCAATCGTGGCCCCATGCCTTTGCCAGAAGCAGCCCTCCACCCTGCCATGCTCAGACCCTTGCCCTTCCCTCAGCTACCTGCATGAATCTCCTCTGCTTTCCTCTGCCTGCTCCCTCCCTTACCACACTGCTACAGGGGTGAGTGCCCAGCAGGGACTTTTGAAAAGGGTAGGGGATGGTGGAGCTGTGGGCAGGGGAGATGTGGCCAGCCTAGGAGCACAGACTGCTGGGCTTATTCTCATCTTTTCCAGCTCAATCCTGGCACAATCTGACCCAGTGCTCTGAATTGCAAAGGTCTCATGGGCACAGGGTGATCTACCCATCACCTGAGAGATAAGAATCCTGGAGCACAGAGGCACAGGAGCACAGAGGGGTCACAGCTGTCCCTAGGGATGTCTCAAGGTCTGAACATGCCACTTCCAAGATGATCCTAGTTTAGGCACATGAGAGCATCCGTTTCTGTACTGAGCGACCTCAAGCACCTGGTAGGAAAAGTGTCCACACCTGAAAATTGGAGGCAGGAGAACACAGTAAGGGTGACACCCAGCTCTGACATGCAAGCTGAACTGATAAAGTCCATCCAGCTGTCCAGGTATCCTCTTCCCTCCCTCTAGAAAAGGGATTGAACATGCAGATCATCCCATTTGTGGAGCAAGACACCTTGTCTGCAAAGCAGCCTCTCTCTTCACCATCAGAAGCATGAAGGACAAGGGGTCCAGCATTCAGTAGAATGTGCCTTGACAATTTTTCTCTCTAAATAAGGTCCCTGCCAGCTTCAGGAGCTATTCACTCCTGGCTCCTTATTTTGGCTGAGTGGAGCAGTAGGAAATCATGCAAACAATTCACGCAAGAGAAACTTGTTCAGGGGAGGAAATGGCCCCAGAAGCAATAGAAAGCAGATCAAGGGAAGAGGAAAACAGTAGGGGAATTCCACACTTACCCTGTTCTCCTGTTCCAGCCCCATAATCTGCACTGCTAACCGCTTCCTCAGCCACCAACATGAACCTCTGCCAGGAGGCTCAGCAAGCACAGCTCCATCCTGCCCTGCAGCCCTCCAAGAGCCCAGCCTTGGCAGCAGCTGCTTCCCAGCCTGCTGCTTCTGAGGCCAAAGGGAGGTGTGGAAGCAATGGGTGAGCGGCGTCAACAGCCTCCACTTTTCCTGTGGTGCTCTGCAGAGCATCTGGTCTGGGTACTAGTAGGTGAGGGATGCTGGGGGCTGACTGTTGGGGAAGCATTGCAAGAGGGCTGTGAGCACCTCATTTTTCAGTCAAGTGGCAGAGGAGGAGGTGGGGAGATGAAGGTGCCCCATTCACTTACATACAGGACCCCTGGCTTCAAACCCTCAAGTCTCTGCACCCACACATTTGAGTGGTTTTGCTCCATTCCTCAGCAGCTGGTGGGTCTGGCATTGCAGAAGCACTAAACATCAAATGCAAGCAGAATGCTCCATGCAAGATGAGGTATCTGTCCCACATTACCATCACTGCAGGGATGGGCCAAGCCAGAAAGCAGGTCAACCCATTCCAGGATGGCCCAGTCACAGGCTGAGAAGCAAGACAAACCACTGCAACAAAAGCAGCAACTTCAGTTCAAATGGAGCAAATTCAGATTCTCACTCATCAGGAGGCAAGCACATTCTCTCACTGTTTCTTCACACACTCTTGAAGTCTGAAGAGCCTCTTACAAGAGGACAGTGCCTGGACTTTGCCAGAACCTATACAATACACCCTATCAGACATTTAAAGCTTCACATAGGTCCTCACTGCCTCAGGATTTTCTTTTAATCACAGAATCACCAAGGTTGGAAGAGACCTCAAGGATCATCAAGTCCAACCTGTGACCACAGACCTCATGACTACTAAACCATGGCACCAAGTGCCATGTCCAATCCCCTCTTGAACACCTCCAGGGATGGTGACTCCACCACCTCCCTGGGCAGCACATTCCAATGGCTAACAGCTCTCTATGTGAAGAATTTTCTCCTCACCTCAAGCCTAAACTTCCCCTGGTGCAGCTTGAGACTGTGTCCTCTTGTTCTGGTGCTGGTTGCCAGGGAGAAGAGACCAACCCCCACCTGGCTACAACCTCCCTTCAGGGAGTTGTAGAGAGCAATGAGGTCTCCCCTGAGCCTCCTCTTCTCCAGGCTAAACAACCCCAGCTCCCTCAGCCTCTCCTCATAGGGCTTGTGCTCGAGGCCTCTCACCAACCTTGTTGCCTTTCTCTGGACATTAGCTGTGGGTCTAGGGTGTATCACCACCCCCCTTCAGCCCTGCATCTGCCCTAGTCAGAGGGGCTTCCCATCTCTGGGATGCAAAGAACATCCCAGGCAGCTCACTGAGAGGCACTCAGTAGCCACTCTCACAGCTCAGACCCCACAGCCTCTCTTTCTAAAGAGTCACATCTGACTCCTCTTTCACCTACATTGTATTTAAAAAAACAAGTAAGTTTTAAAAATTCAACAAGAGTCAAAGCTTTCTTTGTTAATTTAGCAGAGCTCAAGCCTCTCCCTTCCCACCTTGGCTAATCTGTTACTCTCAGGCATCAGTCTTCTACATCCCAGGACATGGAACTTTCCAGCCATTCTTTCCCTTCCTCTGTGCTGAAGTTCCCTATGCCTCTCCCCAGCTCCAAGGTGGAAAATCTGAAGAAACTTCCTCCAGGCCAGGCTGATGTCATCTGAAGAGGGGAAAAAATAAATCTCTTCATGCCTGCAGTCTCAGAGGGCTGCCAGGACTTACCCATCTCACATCAAGGCTGTACGTGTGTGACTCCTGTGGCAGCTAGCAACTTCTAGGGCATCCTCAAGGAGCCTATGCAAAGCTGCCTGTTGTCACTTGGAGGAGCACCAAGCCCTCCCCCCCCAGCTCACCAACCTCCTGAGCATGTACAAAGAAGAGCCAAGAGTCCAGGCACAAGAAGCTGGACTAAAGCCCCCTGGGAAAATCAGGAGCATCTCTCTCTGCTCCCCATTCAACTATGGCCATGCCCTGCTGGGGAGCCAGCAACAGCCTATGACAGCTGAGCAGGGGGACTCCAAGCCCAACTCCCAGCATCCAGGCGTGCTCTCTGCACCAGACTTCTTTAATCCTTCTAAAACTGTGGCTCTCTGGTCTTCTACTTAATTTTCCTTCTTTCTTAGTCATTTCCCTTTGCTGTCACATGCTAAGCGTTCCCCGAGGCATGCACACACACATTGGGATCCATGGGGAGGGAGGTTCAGTAACACCCCTGCACAGCAGGGCAAGCACCAAGCAAGCAGCTACACCAGAGCTGGCAGCCTGAATGGGGACAGCATCTATTCACACAGAATCACAGAACCACCAAGGCTGGAAGAGACCTCAAAGATCACCGAGTCCAACCTGTCACCACAGACCTCATGACTAGACCACGGCACCAAGTGCCACGTCCAATCCCCTCTTGAACACCTCCAGGGATGGCGACTCCACCACCTCCCCGGGCAGCCCATTCCAATGGCTAACGACTCTCTCAGTGAAGAGCTTTCTCCTCACCTCCAGCCTAAACTTCCCCTGGCACAGCTTGAGCCTGTGTCCTCTTGTTCTGGTGCTGGGTGCCTGGGAGAAGAGACCAACCCCCTCCTGGCTACAACCTCCCTAGCCCAGGCCTACAGGAGTTGGGTTACAATAATCACATACTGATGAACACCCATTAGAAGTGCCTCCTAGATGAGCCTTTGTGCCATGCCTGCTCACATGGGGGAGAGCTCAGCAGGGAAGGCCCCTTTGTTACTATCACGGGGAGGAGAGCTCAGAACATCAGCTTCCATGGGGCCCCAGCTTTACTCAATTAACTGCCCCTGAGCCCTTGTTAAGGCATCTCAGCTCATAAGTCACTGGCACGTGATTTCTTACCAGGAGATGGGGCAGCACTTGTCTCTGATGGAAGGAGGAAGTCGGGCTTCCTCTGCTCCCCTCCTCCTTTCCCTGCCAGAAACACACACCCCACCAAAAATCACTGGGTTCTATTTTCCACATGAGGAGGCTGAGATCGCTCTCTTGTGACCGAGCTGGGGCCTCCCAGCCCCTTACCCTTGCAGACAAGCTGTGCTGCTTTGCATGGAGGGTGCCATACAGAAGACAGGCTGGGGGCTGTGCAGGAGGGTGGCTCTTGCAGCACCACACAGCCAGAGGGCCCAGAGCAAGACTGCATGTGCTCTACCCAGCTGCCCAAGGGACCTATCACCATGGCATCAGGTACTGACGACATAAACTGGCGTGTGGTACAAAGAGCAGAATGGGCAGAAAGCGAAACGCTTTAAGATAGAATATATGGTTCTAAAGAAAGGAAGCTCTGCCTAATTTCCCACCCTGATGAATCAGCCTTGCCTCTCCAGGGCTGACAGAGGCTGCCATATGCCCAAGCGAACAGAGAGGTTTTCCCTTGTGCTAAAACACAAAAGACAATTTCAGCAGACCCATCCCACTCTGAAGAAGCTGATCCTACGGCTCACCCCTTTCCCAGGATACTGTACTTGTGCATCTGCCTGACAAGGCTGGGAAGGAAGGGGTTTCCTCAGTGAACCCTAACAAAGCCTGAGCTTGTCCGGAGGCCAGGGCACAGTGATAAAGCTGCCAGCAGCCTGCTCAGAGCTAGCCGTGCCTGCAGCTGGGAAGCCCTTCACTTCCACCCAGAGCACTCCCATAAGGATTCAATCCAGCAGAAAAGGAGCTGGTTTACAAGGAAAACACAAACACTTGGAGGAGACTGCTTGGTTCATAAGATAAAGACAGATGCTTCGAGGAGGCTGCTTAAGCACACAGGACTTGCGCTCTACCCAGCTGCAGAATAAGCAGGATACGTATCACTGCCCTGAGTATAACCATCATCTTCTGCCTGTCACCCCATTCCTCACCCTTGACCACCAGCTCTCACTTGAAGACTGAAGTTCATTGCAGCTCCGAGTTCAAGGCAGAGGGACTGGACATTGACACTGGAAAGGCATGGGGAGGGCTGACACTTGGACAATGATTCTTGGAAGATGGTACCCACACATTTCACTGACCATCCCACCCACATTTCCCCTGCTGGCCAATTTCCTTCCTGTAGAAGCAGGACTCCTAATTTTGAGGGAGGGAAGAGTCAGTTTCAGTCTCATTGCTTGACCCTACCTAGTTTAATGCTCCTCTACCACAGAGATGGGTAGGAAGGTATCCAAGGAAGATCCTGCTGATTGCCCAAGCACGTGCTCCTCTCCTCTGTCTCTATTTCCTTTACTTCCCCACAAGCATCAGGCTGAAAAACACAGCCCCCTCAAAGGCATACATCAAGGAGTCATGGGTGGGCAAGCTAGAGAAACTATGGACAGACAAGGTATTCGTCAGATGGAGAGCCCAAACTTTTTGCCAGCTCTTAGTGTGAGCCTGGTGCTCCTCTCCACTACCAGCCAGGGCATCTGGGGGAAACAGGAACTCCTGAACTTTTTGTATTTTCAGAATTAAAATGACAGGAAAGTGCTGTTGCCCAAATCTTCTGAGAGATAATGATCATAGTGTGATTTTAATTCTCAGCCTGGAGCTGTTTTGCAGCAGGCATTCATGTGCTGGAAGGTGTCCAGAGAAGGGCCATGAGGACGATCAGAGGGCTGGAGCACCTCTCCTATGAGGACAGACTGAAAGAGTTGGGGCTGTTCAGTCTGGAGAAGAGAAGGCTCCAAGGGGACCTAATTGTGGCTTTCCAGTATCTAAAGGGGGCCTACAGGAAGGCTGGGGAGGGACTTCTCAGGATCTCAGGTAGTGATAGGACTAGGGGGAATGGAACGAAGCTGGAGGTGGGGAGATTCAGGCTGGACGTGAGGAAGAAGTTCTCCACCATGAGAGTGGTGGAGGCCTGGAATGGGTTATCCAGGGAGGTGGTTGAGGCCCCATCCCTGGAGGTGTTTAAGAGCAGGCTGGATGAGGCTCTGGCCAGCCTGATCTGGTGTGAGGTGTCCCTGCCCATGGCAGGGGGTTGGAACTGGATGATCCTTGTGGTCCCTTCCAACCCTGACTGATACTATGATACTATGAAAATGCGCTACTGACAAGAGATGAAAAGGTGGCGGTGGGTTGGTCCGGCTGGACAAAAGGGACGCAGCCTGTGGCCATCCAGTCCCTCTTCTCCCAAGACCTTCTGTCACTAGATGAGAAATGGCTCCACAGAGTGCAGCGCTGCTGTCAGCCTGGACTAGGCTTTTGCAGGTGAAACTGGAGGCAGCTCAGTGAGTCGCTGGCCGCTCGCGGCGCTCATTTGCATCAACCAAGCAGTGGATGTTCAGCATTTCTAAATATAAATGCCGCCTACCTCTGCCACAGTGTCAGGAAGAGAGACAGGAATAGCAGAAACAGAAATCCACAGCCTCGCCGCTCAAACCACAAGAATAGCTTTTTCTCCAAGCGCCGAGAGCAGATAGATGACAGGACATGGCCAGCCTGGAGCTGGATGAGCCGCACCACCAGCCTTTCTGCTCCCTCTCTCATTCTTTACGCATTTCCTGTTCTGAACTGCACTATCAGTGAGAAAAAAAAAAGAAGAGCAACTGCAACCATTTGGTGAACTTTCCAGGAGCCTCTCCTGCCTACAGTAACCAAGGCACCACTAATTAATATTTCCCTAGTTAATTAGATGCTTGTGTTAGGTTTCTCCAAGCAAGTTTGACGAGCAAAGGGTTCAGCCACCTTACAAGACAGCCCCAAGCAGCAAAAGCATCTCCAATCAGCTGCATCTGCTTGGCTCACTGTAGAAGAGCAAGCAAAGAGCCCTTGGCACACCATAATGGACTAGTCTGGTGGGCTCTTCTGAGGCATTAACTTCCAGAGGTCTACCTTAAAAGATTCCTGGCACTCTCCATGAGCAGCTTGGCTCTAATACTACAGCTGGGAAAGGTTATGAACCTCGTCCATGCTGAGGAGCCCCAGAGAAAGTGTGTAGATAAGACAGGACTAGAAACAGCACCAACTAGGTGTGTGGCTGGCGAGTGCGGGAGGCTGGGTTTAGTCTAACCTTGCCACAAGACTTCCAGCCAATCCTCAGAGCAGATCGCACAATGGGCATTAATGAACTCATTCCCACATGCACAGGCTCCTTCCAAACTGGGAAATGAACACTTAGGCTGGCTCCCAGCTTGTCTTCAGCCTCAGAACAGGATCACAGAACATTAGGGGTTGGAAGGGACCTCCAGAGAGCGAGTCCAACCCCCTTGCCAGAGCAGGATCACCTAGGGCAGGCCACACAGGAATGCATCTGGGTGGGTTTTGAAAGTCTCCAAAGAAGAAAATGCACTATGCCAGGCAAGGACAGAGCCTTCTTGCTGCTCCTGCTACTGAAGACATTTACTTGCTCATGTCAGTGCCTCTTAGTTTCTCTTCTTCCTCCACCATTACTCATGGTTAAACTCCAGCCTGGATTTGGGGTAAAGCCTTGCCCTTAGCTGTGAGCACACTTCACTCGTGCTGTGTGTGCACTCGTGAAGAAAACCTTCCACCGAGAGAATGTGCAACAGGAAAACACTGAATAGCTGAAGGAAGTTACTAGAAGCCAAACCAGCATGATATCTCTGCCCTTAAGAGAGTTTTACAGATGTGGGAAGCCTCTTCTCATTAACAGAAATGCTGATCTCTGTCACAGAAGCTGAGGAGGGCAGCCCCATAGTGGGGCGTGTGTTGCAACTCTGCTGGGAGTTACGGCTGTACAGGCCGGCTGGCAAAACAAGGCCATCTCCACCTGAGAACAAACAGCTCTTGGGTGGTTTGGCTGAGCAGTATCGGTGGCCAACTTCCACTCGAGATGGGCTTCATACAGCAGGTCGGCTCTCTGGCCACGTTGCCTGGGCTGCCTCTCTGTGCTGGACATGGGTCGGATCCCTCGCTAGTCGCCCACCCAAACCATGCATCCGCCTGCAACACAAAGCCGGCGGCTCCTCGGACGGGCGCCTGTGGAGTCCTTCAAGGCCGGCGGGACGGGAGCTCCCCGGGAAAGGGCCGGAGACCAGCGCAGATAAAGCACGGCTTATCTCTAAGCACCGGCTCCTCGCCAGCGGCCGGGTGAGAGGGGCCTAGTCCGCGGCAAGTGGGGGCCCGATGCTCGCCAGCCGACCCCGGGGAAGAAGAAGGGCCGGGGCCAGGGTCACTCACGTGTCTCCGTCCTCTGAAATATAGGTGAGGGCCTCCAGCTGTTGCCGGCTGAGCCCCTCGGCCGGCGGCGGCTCCTCGGCGCCGCAGGCGGCCGGCGGCCCGGGCAGAGGCTCGGGAAGGGCGCCGGAGCCGTAGCTAGAGTCCAGCCGCTCCTCGGCAGTCTCGGTGAGGGCCTCGGTCTCGGCGGCGGGAGGCGTCTCGGCAGCGGCAGCAGGGGTGTCCCTCCCGCCCGGCAGCGAGCGCAGCGACTCGATTCCCGAGTCACACTGCCCGTCCTCGCCCTCCCAGCCCGCCGCTTCCTTGCGGCACTCGCCGCCCGCCATCCGCGACATCGCTCAGCGCCCACAGCCCGCCCGCCGCGGCCCCGAGCCCGGCCTCAGCGCCGGGGGTCTCATGGCCGGAAAGCCAGCCAGCGGTGCCCTGCGCAGAGGCTCCGCGACGGCTCCTCCCCTGCCCGCGTTGAGTCAGCCCCGCCCAGCCCCGCCTGCCCGGGATTCCCCCCACTGCCGCCCCGCCCCGGCACACCCCACCCCCGCACCCTCCAGAGGGACCACTGCCGCTCCCCCTGCTTTGTCCAGTAGTGAAGCGGGAGCACTAGGAGAGAGAAAACCTAGCCATGGGCGCGGCACGTGTGGGCAAGGTCCAGCAGCCTGAGGGGTGTAGGTCAGAGGGCCACCCTGCCAGGGAGTACGTGCTGGTGTGTCCCGGAGCTGCCTCCTCCTCTGCCTCGCTTGTTTGCGTTGTTTAAACAGTAGGCAGGTTTGCCAGGGGTGGGAGAGGGACCGTGTCAAACCCGGCGGTGTGTGGGTGAGGATGCTGTTGCGTGTGCAGGTGTTGACTGAAGCCGCAGGGTCTGTGGGAAACGATAGGGTGGATGTCACTTACTGGCGGCAGAGATAGGTGCGAATGAGATGTTTGCTTTTCTCGTGTGCATGGTTCAACTCGTTTCACCCACTGAGACACCTTCTTGTCTGTCTTGCCAGTACAGGCAAGGGGAAAGGCCAGGTAATCACTAGAGCTGGCTGTACAAGTCACTTGGTCTGGTTACTTCTCACCACTTTTCTGTGCTGCAAATAGCCCAAAGACCAGAGTGGCTGCCGGGATTCACACAAGAGCAGCCATGACACAGAGATGAAAGCTGAAAGTAGCACCCCAAATGAAAGTTTATCTTTGTGCAGTCAGTGAGCGACCAGCCAAGCTGCATTTCAGTCCTCTCCTTCCATCACTAAAATTATCCAGTCCTGTTTTTCATGATCTCATCTAGTTACTATACAGTGTCCCCAGCAGTGGCATTTCCTCCAAAGACAACCTAGATAGCTCTGAATACAGAAGACACTTTAAAAACAATTTCACTTGTTGCTTTTATTGCTTGCCATGCCTCTCCTCCTGTCTTTCCAGTTCATCCCAGCAGGAGGGGAAGGTTCTCTTGGTGCCACACACCTGCAAGGGAGCTCACCTGGGAAGAGTGGCCACTTGGCTTGGCAGCAGGTATGGGACAGAGTTCACACAAGCCACACATCAAGCACCAATGACTTCCTCCTCCTGGGCTGCAGCTGCTGCTTTGTGTTTGCATCACTCTCCCAGCGCTGGCCACTGGGCCTTTAACCACAGCCTGCCTGGGGGCAAGCTACACATGTAAGGTGCCTCTAACCAGGTTGGAAGAAAGGTTTTGGTGTGTGAGGGCAGCAGGATGCAGATGGGGGAAGTCTCTTTTGGCATCAGTAACTTCCAGTCATAAGTTTTTCTCCCATGCTCAGGATGTGTTTCCATCTCTCCAGTTGTGTCCCTGGCACTGCCAGCCTGTGAGACTACAGCTGCTAAGAGAAATAAGCTTCTTCCACATCTCACCAGCTCTGTTCAGGGCATATATATTCATTTCACTCCCTCTTGTACCCTGGCAGTGGCTGTATCCCAGCTCCCTGTGCATCCACAGCCGACATTCCTGACTCCCACACAGAATTTCTGCTCTTTCAGCTTTCTGTACCCAGCTGCTACTAGGTTACCCATCCAGTATCTTCCAAAATGCCTTTGCCCTTTTCTCTAGTAACATACTAGGTCTTACTACAGAGGTGGCTCCATCATGAAATAGCTCCTTATAGACTTTTGTATGGATCAAATCAGGTATTGAGAGAAATTCACCTTGCTCAAATCAGCACAAAAATGTAGTGATGTACTTTCCACCTTTCTGTGAACTAGTTGCTGCTTGGTTTTGCAGCAAGTGGCAGTCACTCCTTGATTATCTTGTGATGTCCTGTTCCAGTTGAGGTATAAGTGTGGAGCCTGCTTCCAGGGCTAGCACAGGTCCACAAGCAGTTCAGCCAAAGCACAGAGCCTGAGCTAATAAATCCTTGACCAGCTTTGCAGGAAGGTAACTCTGAGATCCACCACTTGTGACTCTACAGTCCAGTCCACTGCAAGCTGTCTACACTGCCTGGCTACCAAGCAGCCCCTGGAGGTGGCCCTTACTCTGCTGATGCAAGCTTAGGTGGAGCAAGTGATCTTGCAGCTTCCCTAAAGCAAGCCTCAAACTTTCTTAGAATCATAGAATCAGTCAGGGTTGGAAGGGACCACAAGGATCATCTAGTTCCAAACCCCCTGCCATGGGCAGGGACATCTCACACTAGATCAGGCTGGCCAGAGCCTCATCCAGCCTGGTCTTAAACACCTCCAGGGATGGGGCCTCAACCACCTCCCTGGACAACCCATTCCAGGGCTTCACCACTCTCATGGGGAAGAAACTTCCTCACGTCCAGCCTGAATCTCCCCACCTCCAGCTTCATTCCATTCCCCCTAGTCCTATCACTACCTGATAGCCTGAGAAGTCCCTCCCCAGCTTTCCTGTAGGCCCCCTTTAGATACTGGAAGGCCACAATGAGGTCACCTCGGAGCCTTTTCTTCTCCAGACTGAACAGCCCCAACTCTTTCAGTCTGTCCTCATAGGAGAGGTGCTCCAGCCCTCTGATCATCCTTAAACTAGCTAGTAGTCTCCCAGAACTGTGTTCAGTGGTTTGCTGTAGCTGACCTGTGGAGACAAAAACCTCCCTACTAAAATCAGCTATGCCAACCAAGCATCCACGTCCAGCCACTCCCTTCTCTGACTTATAACTATGCTCACTAATAGCTCAGGCACCACCTCCTTGCCATTTCTCTTTTGGCTGGGTGTGCTTCTATTAACCCTCTGGACAATTTGACTGGAAGGTCTGAAAGATGAACTTGACCACTCTGTCCTGTTACTTGCCTTCTGTCACTCATTCAGCAAGGCTTGGGCTCTGTTTCGTGCTGCCTGCCTAACAGAGAGCTTTTCTGCCTGGCCATGATGGTTTCAGACTTTCATTACTTTCAGAGGCTTTAAACAGAATTGTACATGCACATACACATCATATCTATATGTATATAGATATATATATATAAAAAATCTATTGGCTGGTACTGGTGGAGGCCAATCTTGATGTTCTGACTTGCTTTTGAGGCTTTCAAAACTGAAATTCTAATTCTGGGCCCTCTTCATGCCTTTTCAAGATGTGGCACTTAAAATGCTATAAATTGCAGGAGAAAAATCTGTTCCCACTAGAGGTCAGTGCCAGCACATGACACTCGACGACAGCCAGTGCCATTCAACTTCTCTGGCAAGAAACAGTTCAGAAAAGGCCCTCACAACACACTGTGCTGCCTGGAGCAGAAGGGCAGAGCCTGAGAATGGGGAGGACTCCTCCTGACTCTGATCCTGGGTACTGATACTGTCCTGTCTTCAGATACTGCCCCCCAATTTCCTAAGTGAAACCCAGCTCTCTGAACCCAACTTCTTGAATTCAGGCTCTGCCCATATCAGTTGCAGCCTGGGCCTGGCACCAAGCATCTTTGCAACTGTTCTTCAGGCTGTTAATTGGGTTAAATAAGTGAGGTGGAGCTGAGAGAGATTGAGAAAGGGAGTTTATGTCTGATCTGTGCCCAGTCTGAGGAAAAACAGTGGTACTTTAATTCCCATCCCTCTGCCATGTTTAAGCAACATAGCTTACCTGAAATTGCTAAAAGCAGTTATTGCCACAGTAATTCATACAGGCAATGTGGTTTATGCTCCATTTCCTCCATGCAGACTGCCCATTGCACAGCTTTGGTCCCACATGAGCACTGTGCTGCCCTGTTACCTGGGGTTGTAGCCCTTTCCTCCAATCCCCAGCATTAGAAATGCTGAGCCCATCAGAAATGTGACAAACCTCCATGGGAGGAATCTCCCACTACATTGTCCATACCAGAGGTGTCTCTGGGCACCCTGGGCAGCAACCTCTGCCTGGGGATCCAGTTCTAGCTTAGGGAGCTCAGCCCAGGAGTCACCCATGCTCTCAGCAGGGAGCAGGGGCTCTGGCAGAGTGAGGAATCATAGAATCAAGAAGGTTGGAAAAGACCTCAAAGATCATCAAGTCCAACCTGTCACCCAACACCTCATGACTACTAAACCATGGCACCAAGTGCCACGTCCAATCCCCACTTGAACACCTCCATGGACGGTGACTCCACCACCTCCCAGGGCAGCACATTCCAATGGCTAACAACTCTCTCTGTGAAGAATTTTCTCCTCACCTCGAGCCTAAACTTCCCCTGGTGCAGTCTGAAACTGTGTCCTCTTCTTCAGGTGTGAATGCTGCAGGAAAGCCAATGGGCTCTCTCCTCCAACTGCAGTCTTATGTATCCGACAGCAAATCAGCTCTGTAGTGCACCAAACTGAGTCACTTCACTTTCTGGGCTAACAGAGCGAAGCAGGAGCATGTCTTTTAAAGACTCATTGCCCAGAAGAAAGGCCGAGCTTTTCTAACGGCTCAGCGCGGTGAAGGTCTCTCTCCGGTGCCCAGTCTCTGGGGTAGTCTGCCCGGGAAACGCTGCTGCCCTCTTGTGGCGAGCCGTGCTGAAACCACGGGGGCACTGCCTCTCTCCAGGGGTGCCGCTCCCGGCACCTGCTCGCTTTTGCAGTAAAGGATTATTCCCAGTCAGAGTTTTCCTCCACGCAGTCCACGCTGGATACCTCTCATCCTTCTCCTGTCCACGGGACCCATCGCGCCAACACGGGAACACCACCTGGAGCAGATTAGGTCTGTCTACATATGGTAGGCTGCTGGCAAGTTGCCCTGCTAACACCCTCCTTGTGAAAGACATATGATTCCCACTGCTGCCCAGAGTCCCACGGTGAACAGGGCACTCTCTAGCTCTTTCTGTTGTTTGCTTTGTGTATGTGTGTGTATGATGTGTAAGAGGAATAATTCTTTGACTTTATTCACACCTAACTCGCCCCACTCTTGTCCACAGTATTCACTTCCAAGCAGAATGTGATGACTGGTATAATGACACATCAAAAATCCCTGAGCTTACAGAGCAAATAAACAAAGCCCTCAGAGATTTTAACAAATTTTAATTCCAAATTAGATCCTCCTTGTGTAACTCCTGTCAGCTGGCTGGCTGCAGCAACAATACTCTCTGTTTACATCTGAGCAAATAAATGGCTGACAAGGCCTTGGTATGTATTTATTATGTGTGTGTGTGCAGCTGTGTGTGCTCTGAGCTCTCCCAAAGGAGGTGACAGGTGTGGTTATGAATGCAGAGGATGGCAGATGGTCTTAGCTAACTGGTGATAAACCCATGCTTAAATAGATGGTGAAACTTTGCCCTAGGTGAGAAATCTCATCACCTGCGGCTCCCTTAATAGCTAGCAGAGTGACAGACTCAATTCAGCTTCTGATAACCTCTGTCTGGTCACATCACTTTAATGAAGAATGCTCCTCCCTCCCCACGGAACAGCTGTGGACAGCACCGTTCCACCTCTGGGCTATCATTTATTGATGATTCTAGTGCAGGGTGTCCCTGCCCATGGCAGGGGGGTTGGAACTAGATGATCCTTGTGGTCCCTTCCAACCCTGACTGATACTATGATTCTCTAAGTATAGTTTATCCAGCAGGACTACCCAAGGCAGAATAAAAACCTCAACTCACCCAACCATCCATGAGCTCTCTTGCCAGAGAGCACAGGATGGATGCTGCCAATGCTGTATCCTGGGCTTCAGCATCACCTCCTGGATCTGGTGGTCACTAGAAAGGAGGATGAAGTGACTTTCATTTTTTAATCGCTTCCTGCTTCACCTCAGCCTGTCACTACAGCCCTGAAGCCCATTGCCAGCCCAGTCCTTGCCCCCTAACAGTGCTTCCAAGTGGCTACTCTGCTGGTCTCTAGCAAACTGCACAGCGCTGCCGGAGGCATTACTCGTGCGAGCTTGGCTCTGCTCTCAGGAGAGTTAAAACTCCCAGCTGCCAGACCGAATTAGAGCCTGTGTCGCTCCGTGCTCGCATCAGAGTGATTTGGGAACAGGCATGGTGGAGCCACACTCCTGTAAGCAAGAAAGGAGCCCGGGATGGGTTAGGAGAAAGGAGTGGGCAGGGTCATCGGCCCAGGGTGATGGGGAGGTGGGGGTGAGCAAGCCGTTTGAAATAGTCAGGTGCCGAACAGGAGCACAGGGCACACAGAGAGCAGGTGGCCACCCCCTGGAATGGAGGAGCCCTGGTGCCACGAATAGGTGATGAACAAACCCATGTTGCCCACGTAATGGGTGCCCCTGGCACACTGAAAGTGGGAAGGCAGCCATTCCCCAGGATCATCAGCCCCAGTCAGTGTGATGGCCCCTAAGTAATGCAGTCATGTGGTAGGTTTTTAGCCCCTTCCCCAGAACCACCTCATCTTCCCCACCTGCCCAGGTCCTTTGGGAGAGTTGGGTGCTTCCCCAAACAAGGATGTATCAGCTCCAAATGCTCAGCATGGGGAAGGCAAATTGCAACCAACACCTATTTTCTGCTTTTAGAGAGTGACTCCCAGGAATGCAATTAGGGATAGGCTAAATTCTCTGAGCCAGTAGTTGCCATGGCTTATTCCTTTCTGGGGGATGATGGGCCAAAAATCTCAGACAGAACAAAATATTTGCCAGTGGAGGATTTGGCTCAGTTTACAGGCACTTGGCGGGGGTTGCTGGTTGCTACTGCTCCAGAGCTACTTTGGATGAGAAAGAAGAGAGAGAGTTCTCAGGACTGTCAAAGAGCAGCTGGGTGGCTCTGAATCTGCTTTTCATTTTCATTTGGGGGGGGGATGACGGGGGGGGGGAGGGACAGGGAATGTGAGGAAGGGCCCTGGGTATCCTGCTGGGCTGCTGCAGAGGAGAAAGCAATTTGATCTGAGCGAGAAACATCTGAGGAGCCTCTAAAATAGTAGTGGTGATGAAGAAACAGACTCTCATGGAGCAAGATGGAAAATAAGCAAACTGCACACAGGCAGCTGGACAGGGAAGGACAAAAACAGGTAGGAAAGACTTTCCAGTGATAGCAGTTATCATCTGTGAAACATGCCCCAGAGCAGGAGCTATAGACCCACCTACTCCAAGAGGTTTAAGACTTTTCACATTTGTGGACCACTGGCATCTTGTGGACAAAGATACATCTAGTGATGCTGAACAGAAACTTGTTCCCCAGTCACAGATTAGTGACCCCAGTGAGCTTCCTTCCCACAATAAAAAAGGGCACTCCTGGATCTCCCAGCAGACAAGAAGTCTGAGTGCAGCTGAGGGAAATGTAACTAATGGCACAGATCTCCATGAGGACAATGATTGCAGAGGTAAATGACACCTGTGCAGTCAACACAGCTGACCAGAAATGTCAAAGGGGTGCTGCTGAACTGGAGCAAGAAGCACGTTCCTTCACCCACGCTCGCCTTGCTGCATTATTAAGGAGTAATTTAATTGGAGCAACACATTCTGGAAGGCTCAGGCAGCCAGCATAAAATATCCTTGAACTGTCTAAATATAATAGGCATTAGTTTCTGAGCTCAGAGA
Source organism: Picus viridis (assembly GCA_033816785.1). Classification (NCBI taxonomy): domain Eukaryota; kingdom Metazoa; phylum Chordata; class Aves; order Piciformes; family Picidae; genus Picus; species Picus viridis. The sequence continues at coordinate 11,395,029 of CM066578.1, forward strand.
ATCCTGCATCCAGCACAAGGGGATTCTCTGCTACAGATCTTTTAAGAGAGGAAAAGTAGCAGGCTGATAGAAACCAATTACTGCATCGAGAGACTAAAATTTGATCACACTTGGCCTATTGGACAAAATAAAGCTAAACCAAATGTTATGTGCAGGAGGTTACAGAAATTGTCTTCAAAATCCAGTTTTATATTTAGGCTAGGATTACCAGCCCAAGGAGAGGCATCTATGGTCAACCAGTTTAAAATGACAAAATCCTTCCAGAAATGAAATATAAGTTTACTACATGAGGAAAACTAAAAACATACTTAACCAGGAGCTAAAAGGTTATTCATTGTGACTGTCAGAGGCAGAAGTATCAGATCTTTTCTGGCTTGACACATTATGAATGGAGAATACCACTAATGTGAACTAGTGCTTTACATCTACTCAGAACAGAAACAAATGTCTCTTCAAGGTGGCACAGAAAGGGTATCTGAGGAATAAATCTACTGATGTCCCCGTAGGAATGGAATGGAATGGAACAGAATCAATACGGTTGGAAAATACTTCAGAGATCATCAAGTCCAACCCATCATCCAACACCACCTAATCAACTAAACCATGGCACCAAGCACCCCATCCAGTCTCCTCCTAAACACCTCCAATGAGGATGACTCCACCACCTCCCTGGGCAGCCCATTCCAATGGCCAATCACTCTCTCTGTGAAGAACTTCTTCCTAACCTCCAGCCTCTTGTTCTGGTGCTGGTTGCCCGGGAGAAGAGACCAACCGCCACCTGGCTACAACCTCCCTTCAGGGAGTTGTAGACAGCAGTCAGGTCTCCCCTGAGTCTCCTCTTCTCCAGGCTAAGCAACCCCAGCTCCCTCAGCCTCTCCTCATAGGGCTTGTGCTCCAAACCCCTCCCCAGCTTTGTTGCCCTTCTCTGGACATGTTCCAGCAACTCAACATCCTTCCTAAACTGAGGGGCCCAGAACTGGACACAGGACTCAAGGTGTGGCCTAACCAGTGCTGAGCACAGGGGCACAATGACCTCCCTGCTCCTGCTGGCCACACTGTTCCTGATCCAGGCCAGGATGCCTTTGGCCTTCTTGGCCACCTGGGCACACTGCTGGCTCATGTTCAGCCTAATGTCAATCAGTACCCCCAGGTCCCTCTCTGCCTGGCTGCTCTCCAGCCACTCTGACCCCAGCCTGTAGCTCTGCATGGGGTTGTTGTGGCCAATGTGTAGAACCCCTCTGCTTTAGTTGCCTTGTCTTCTTTAAAGCCTCCCTAATTCTAACCATTTTGTCATTTCCATACAGGAAATTCCCCCACTCTCTAACATGATCTAACAGGAGAGCATCCCAAAACCTACAGGAAAAACTGGGGCAAATTCTCTCCTACTGAAGCAAGGATGCTTTGGACTTTTGTCCTCAAGAGAAAGAAGGGTTGAGTGTTTAGGGTACTGGGTTATGATTAGGACTCCTGGGTTCTCCCTGTGATGGTGACAGAGAACACAGTCTTGAACACTGGCTTTCTTGCTTCAGTTTCCAAATGGTGTATGCATTGTATAGCCTTATTTCTCCCATTCTTGGAGGAGTCCTGTGCTCCTTGTAACATGTTATCAACCATGCCCTTGTGTTTCTACCCAAGGGCTGAAACCTGCCACGTGCCTGTTTCCCACAAAAGAAAAGAAAAAGATTAAAAAAGAAGGAAAAAAAGGGGCTGATAACTTGTACAACTTCAGTTGGGATGGAGCAGGGCACAGGACTTCCTTGTGACACCTCAGCTCAGAAATGGCATAGATGGTGATATACTTGGCATTATTTTCTCCAAGACACAGAAAACATACTGCCAGGACCAGCATCAAAGATGCTTGATAGAAACCCCTATTTTTGGATCACCAGTAAGTACTGAATCCATTAGTAGAGAATAAACTACAGGGCTCTGTGTGGATGGCTCCATAGGGGTGGAGACAGCCTGCTTCCCAGAGGTTAGTCCTAGTAGATGGCAATTCCAATGTGGGCACACCAAAAGAAGCTGCTCCTTGAGTCTGTGGGTGAGCTCTGGAACTCCTTGCCACAGAACATACATAGCATCTACAAGTCCAAAGATAACACAGATTCAAAAGTGAAAGGATAAAACCCCTGGAGAAAAAGCTACCACGGGCTACTAAACACAAAGACATAAATTTGTATCAGCATTCCACCCCCCCCCCCTCCACCCTTCTGCTTTGCTCTTTTTGGGTGACATTCCCATCTTTGAGAGAAAATCAGAGTTGTTCCTGGAGGGTGATCAGCCCACAGGTACCCTTTGATCCAGCTGAGTACCCTTTGATCCAGCTGAGGTCACTTCCTCCGGGAGTCCCCAGCACTATAAAAAGCAGAAACGTGTATACATATGCAAATTATTTGCCTCTGTCTGTTAGTGTCCAAGCAATAGCATAGTGTGCTGCCTCACAAATCCTGGCAGCTCTGGGCTTGTGCTCTGCCATGGTACAAGCACACCAGTGAGCTCTCCCTACAGGCATGAGACTCATCACATGAGGATGGGTCTGAAACCCCAGAGAGCCAAAGTCTGCGTGGAGGACTGGGCAGGGGGTGCCTGAGCAGTAGGCAGTGAAATTCAGAGCAGGCTGCTCCTGCTTGCTGCTGTTCCCATGGAAACGGGAAAGGCAGAGGAAACGCATCCCCAGCCTCTTTTGAAGATGAGCTCTTTCAGCAGCACCCCCGGCTGCCACACCTATTCTCATTAGAAGCAGTGGCTGACAATTACCCTTGGATGGATCTCCTTGAGTGAGACCATCAGGCCTAAGGTCCATTCCTTCCCCATCCCTGGCAACAGGATGGGCAAGACCAGCTACTCATTTCCACACCAAGGCTGAGCCCCAGAGCTCAGAAAAAGTGAAGCAATTTCCAGCAAATTCTGCAGCCTATGCTTTTCCCCATTTTGGATCTGAGGAAGTACCTGCAGACATACCTGATTTCACAAGACGGTCGGGGAAGCTGGGCTCTACCTGCAATGTCTGGGTCTAGACAAGTCTGGATGTTTCCTGATCTGTGTGTGTGTGTCCTCTGAGAATGGTACTGTGAGGTTAGACTGAGGCTCTGAAGTGACTTTACTACTTGTCCCTGCAACCAAGCACATTAGGTTTATGGGTGCAAGACGCTGGAGTCGGTCCTGTGTTATCTTGCTGAGCATCCTGGGCCCCGTGGAGATCATAGCACAGCAGAAACCGCCCAACCTAAGGTTTTCCCCTGAGTGCTGGCATTACTGCTGATGGTCAACCTTACCCCCGAGAACATCTGGGGCTGCCCACCGACTACAAAAAACACGCAAAACGGTCCTGGTCTTCCGAGCTCTCCCACTTCATCCTGAGGGGAGGCAAACCCACGGGACCCCTCTCCTCCCCGTCAGCAGCCTGACCCTCCCCAAGGCGGGGCTGGGAAGAGGGAGCAGTGCCCGGACGGCAGCTCTGCTTTCAGTGGGGCTTCCACAGAGCGGCCGCACCGGGCTCCGTGCCTGCTTGCCTGTCGCCGGCGTCTCAAGGTCACCGCCGTCCCACTCGGACGGGCGCCGCATCCCGCCGCGCCCCCATCCCCATCCCATCTCCATCCCGTCCCCCACGCCTCCGCCGCGGCCCTCCCACCGCGGCTTTGCCCGCCCTCCGCCGTGCCGGGCGCGGGAGCGGCGCTGCGCTGCGGCGGGGCCGGAGGCCGAGGGCCGGCGGGCGGCGATTGCTGCCGCCGGTGCCGCGGCTCGGGGGCCATGCCGCCGCGCCGCCCGCCCGCCGCGCCGCCCCGCCGCCCGCCCGGCGACCGGCGAGGCAGCGCCCGGCGGCGGGCGGGATAATGCGGCTGCCCAGCCCGCAGGCACCGCCAGCGGGGCGCCCCCGCCGCCGCCGCCATGTCCCCCCCCGGCCTCGGCGGCCGCCGCCAGCGAAGGAGGCAGCAGCACGCCCGTGCCTCCGGAGGAGGAGGCGGAGGGGGCCCGAGAGGAGGTGAGGAGAGCGGCCGCCCACCCCTCCCGCTCGGGGCTGCCCGCAACCACTTTCCCTCCCTCCCTGCCCGCTTTGCATGGCGCGCTCGCTGGTTGCCCCGCCGCGGCCCGGGCCGGGCTCTGCCCGCACAGGTACGGACCGGGAGCCCCTCTCCCCTCCTCCGGCAGCGGTGCGGGCCGGCGGAAGGGTGGGGGGCGAGGAAACCCGCCGTCAGGCCCCGCCACCGGCAGGCTGCCCATCACCCCGGCTCCGCTCGCCATCCCTCGCCTGTCACCTCGGGCTCGCCGCGGTGCTGCCGGGGCTGGACGGGGCGCAGAGGGCAGCGCAGTACGGAGCGGGGCCGGGGCCCGGGGGTGGCTGGACTGCAGGAGGATGGGAGAGAACCGCAAAGAGAACCCCGCCACGCTGCTCGGGCTGACTGCAGTGGGAAGAGGTCGTTACACCTGGAAGAAGTTGAATGTGGAGTCCCCGCTTCCTGCACTCTGGTTTGTGAGGGTGCCAGGAGGTGGCACAGCCGCCTGGGTCACTGTGAGGGAAGATGCAGTGGGCAGTAGGATAGAGGACTTGGGGATGTGGTGAAGCCTGGGGTTGTCTCTGGTGGCAGCTCCCAGTGGAGTGTTGGCTAGGAAGATGGAAAGGTGCAGACTGGGGCAGGCGAGGTATCAGCACAGCCTTGCTCCAGGTATGCTGCAGTCCCTGTTGCAGCTGACGACTTTTCTGGAGTCCATGCAGAAGATGCCAAAAAGAGTCAGGAGCAGGATGCTTTGTGCATAGAGAGCAGCATGAGGAAGCAGGTGCACAAACCCCTTTGTCTGCCCCCACCAATTCTGCTTGCAGCACGGGCATCCCAAGAGGAGACTACTGTACTGACTAGCAAGACCCACCGTACGCTGTGGGATCGACAGCCCATGCAGGATAGCTAGGCAGCGTAAGAAGAGCAGCATTCTCCTGGTGTGGTGGGTTTGCCTTACTGGTGAGACTAGAGCTCAAAAGGCAGCTTAGTGGGGGATGCTCAGAAGCTGGTGCATCACTTGTCCTCTGCTGCTGAGAAGCTGCAGTTAGCAAGTGCTGCATAATCCTGGTATTCTCTGCTTCCTTGGTTTAGGAAGAACATGAATGGCCATGCATGGTTATTCTATATATACAGATATAAATAATTGTGGGAGAGGAGCACTGAAGTTCAAGGACTGGGAAGCTGTACGAATGCTGTATACTCTGCAGATGCTCTTCTCTTCCTGCTTCTATTCAGCAACCCCTGGTGCTCTGAACCCAGGCTCTCCGAACAGATGCTGACCAGGGTGGCTAAACTGTGAGCGACCTTTTTAGCATGAGGACATGCTTGTGCCACCGTGGGATGTGATCTCTTGCCCCTGGTGCCCTGGCAGTGCTGGCACTACGTTTAAGAGAGCACAGTGGCTTTTGAGCGGTGCCAGAGTGAGAGCCAGTTTGGATGAAAGAAATGTAGCAGGGGCAGTGCCTGGGTATTTCCCTTGCCTGCAGTGTCCCCTGACTCGTAGGGATTATGAGAAGACAGTCTGGGCTTTGATTGCTCCACAGTGGCTGCCAACTAGGGTGTCAGTATAATCTTACCCTGTGGGAGCAGGCAGAAGGGCTGCAGTCCATGACCTGCACTATTTAGGCTAAGGGCACGCTTCTTGTGGCCAGAAACTATCAAAGACTTGCATGAAGCAGCTGGATGAAGAGAGGGAAGCTGAAGCCTTCTCCTGACAGTGCTGTGCTTGCTGGTGTCTCATCCAATGCAAGGAGAGACCTTAGCGGGGAGCTTGGGTTCATGGACTGACCTAGGACAATCCTCTAGTCTTCAGAAATACTAGGAGAGGAGGATGTTCCTGCTCCCCAGTGGTGCCTGTATAAGCCTGTACTGGCAGTGTGATGGCCTCATTTCCATCAGGACCAACTGCTGGTGCCAGCATTTGCTGAGCTCACTGGAGTTGTGGCTGAATCCTACCTGTAAGAGCTTGTTGGCCAGGGCTGGCTGGGAGCCAGAGGAGATACCTGGGGACTGGAAAATGATTGGAAACATGCTCTGTCCTGTTGGAAGTCACCTCATCTTGACATATCTCAGGTCACTGTATTTAGGAGCCAGGCAAAGGATGGCTTCAGGTGCTGCTCAGCTTGTCCTAGCAAGGCAAGTAGCAAAAGCTACTGGCCAGAGCTGGCTGAACCATTTTTTGCTGTTGGCATGACATGCATACACCTGCACTTAATGTTGGTGAACTGAATCTCATTCAGCAATGCATTTCCACCTTGGAGGGTAGAAAATGCCAAGGCATAGGCTCTTCAGCCTGAGAACAAGCAAAACAATGTCCTTGACTTGCTGATCAGGTGGGATCCATTGGAAGGAGATGGTCTTCCTCCAAGTTGCTATGTAAAATGGAGACATTGGTACCATTGCAGGAGCTGGCTGCTGGCAGGTTTCCCTGGCTCCTAAACGTTCAGCATTCCCCTTTCCTCTGCAGATGGCAATGATGCCAGTCTGGGGCTGAGCCAGCTCTTTCTTCTAGGCAGGCAGTTCCTAAGTATGGGCTGTAGGCATGTGGTGTATGATGTGAGTCTTTACTGGGACCATCCTGACCAGAAGCTGCCAGTGTCCGTCCAGGGCCTTGGAACACAGTGGCAGTTCCTAGAAATGACTGGATCCTCCCCACCTGTGTTGCTCTGGGGATTTGAGGTCAAAGGGAACAGGGCTTATTCATTTGTTGCATGATGCAAGCAAATAGGCAGGGCAGAGCCATGGATACTGAAGCTGAGGTGTCCCACTGGAGACCCTTGCAAGCTGTTGTCACAGCCTGGCTCTCAGGAGCTACCTGGGCCTTCAGGCAGCAGCTCTGGCTCTTTTTGCATCATTTTTTCAGCCCCATGGAAGGTTGTCTCTAGGACACCTAACCTTGTGAACCTCAAGGCATCTTGTAAAGTGAGGCATTCTAGGCATGAATCAGAGATTTCAGGTGAGTCTCTGCAGGGAGAGGTGGGTGAGAGACACGGGAGGTGAGGACATGGGAACAGTTGTTAAATGGGGGATGGTACATGGTGCCAGAATGTTTCAGAGAGGAGCTTGAAGAGCTTGAAGGTTTTCTGGATTTGTTTAGTGTTCAAAGTTGAAGGGTCAAGGTTGTAGCAGTGATTAAGGTGTTTTGGTCCATGTGCTTGGCCAGCAGGGCGGTTTGTCCCCTCAAGGCATTTTTGAGAAGAGGATCCTGCAGATCTCAAAGGGTTTTAGTGCAAGCAGTGATGGGGTCCCCTCCTCTACTGCCTCTGCCCTGTGTGTTGCAGTTGTCCCTACTTGCTCCATGGCTGCTCATAAGTCCTCCTCTTCTTCCCTTCCTGTGCTTCCCAGAGCAGCAGATGCAGGTGTGGGACTCCATCTCCTTTCATCTCAGGGGCCGAATCAGAGGCAAACGCTATGTATGAGTGAGGGGAAGCTGAAGCAGCAGCTCACCCCTTGCCTTTTCCAACGTGTTTTATACAGTTGGTGCCCAGACACCTGGTAAGGTTTGTCCCATGTGCTCTAGATGGTGAACTGAAGCACAGAGGAGGGATTTGACCGGCATTCCACAAAGGGGTTGGCCAAGCCATGACTGGATCAGTTCTGCCCCCTAGCACTGCAGGGGTGTTGAGGTGCACCTGCAGTGGTGGATTTGCTTGCCATTCATTCACCAGTGCTCAAGCCTGAGCAATGGAGGAGGCTCCTGGTGATGGAGGGAAACCCAGTTTGCAGTGAAGTAGGGCAAGCCTTTCACTTCGTTTCATCAGACTGCAGTGGGCAGATGACGACATTTAAATCAGAGCCTGCCCTCCTCCCAGTGACACTGTGCTGGGACAGAAAGGATTTCCCTTTCCCCAGTCTTTTCATCTGTGTGTTTGCTGTGCTGGACTTCTCCAAGGCTGTTTAAGAGCTCGAAGAGGCAACCTTATTCAGCTGCTTCTGCAGGCAGAAGCTGGGGAGCTGGTTGTTTGCTCCTGTGAGCCCTTCGCAGCCCAGGAGAGGAGCAGGGATGCTGCAGTTCCTACTGGGATTAGACTGCAGCTGGCTCCTCCTCCATCTCTGCTGTGGTTGTATCCCCTGCCGTTGGCACTTGATCAGCTTTCAGAAACCCCACCAGCGTGGCTGATGTGTGTGTGTTTTACCTCAAACGCCTAGGACAAAACTGGATTGTAAACAGTTTACGGCAGGGGTTAGCATGACCCTGGGAAAGTGCTGCAGTATCTAAATGCTGCGTAGTCCTAGGAGGAGACTAATGCATGGACTAGAGCCCTGCTAACACAGTTCCTGGAACCAAGCCTGGACTGCATCGTGCTTGCTGCTGCCCTGCCCCAGGTGGGCAACCGCAGTGGGGTTTGCCTGCATCCTCCACAGGGCAACAGCCAGCATCGCCTTTCCCCTCAGCAGGATGATGCAGGTGGTGTGGAATGTGAGAGGCCAGGGAGGTGCAGTTTGCTTTTCCAAGATGGATCTGGCTGAAAATGTGTCTCCCTGGTGCCCCTTTCCCGACTCACTGAAGAACAAGCTGAATTATTTGCTTTATTCTTCGTGCTCCATTTTGCAGGTTCCCCCCCCTTAAACAAGGGGCCATTTCTGTGCAAGCCCTCTCACCCCAGAGACACCCCAGGGTCAGCAGGTGCCTTGCATCTCCCTGATCTCCCCGAGGCCTTCGTTCAGACCATCCCCTTAAAGCCTCACAGCCAGGGCTGCCGCTGACAGGGAAGGTTTGCACTGCAGAAGGCACCTGTGGGAGAGGATGCCTGCATCTGCCTTGGTAGTGGCCCAGCCGTAAGGTGTGGGAGAGCTGTACCGAAGCTGAGCAAAGTCAGCTGAGCAGGCCCTTCTTACTGCAGCATGGATCTGAGCAGGCTGTGCCTACTGTGTGGGCCACTTTCCTCTCCTCACTTCCTTTTCTCTTACCCAGGCTTCCCTTCTTGCCCCAGGACCATGAGACTGTTGCAGTGGTGGGTTCCCCTGTGAAGACTGGGGTGCGTGTGTCCGTGCAGGAGGTGCTGAGCAGAACTTCCCCCCATCTCTCCCTGCTGTCTGCAGACCAGTGCTACCCCACCTGCCTTCCCTAGGCTCTGTGACTGGCTGTCACTCTCAGCTGGTGTCCTCAAAGAGAGGGCCTCAGCTCTACTGGTGCTCAGGACCCCTGATGGGATGTGGCATGGTTCCCTTGCAACCAGCAGTCCTTCTGGATGTGCTGCCTGTTCCACGCATCACAGGCTGGCTGCTGGGGCAGGTGGGAAGTTCCCTGCCCCTGGGAGTGAAACCTCTATTGGAGATTTGGGCTTGATCCAACCCTGATGATCAAAGTGGCAGAAGTCCCACGGCATGGGGTGGACCAGGCTCTGGCAAAGTCTAAGGAGGAAAGATTAGCACATTGGACACTAGGAGACCAAATCAGGGCTGAGTGGGTCTTCAGGGAGCACAGGGCTGAGAGGCCCAAACACATTCCTAGACCTACCAGTGGCCTTGTGACCTCTGGTTCTTGCTTTAGTTTTCCTTTTAATGCCATAGTGGAGTGACCCCTGTGCTTTCCAGCAGTGTGAACCCATTGAGCTCTTTGGCATCCTTGGATGAAAGGCCTCTCCAACTCAGCACACTCAGGAATGGAGGAGGTATGGGGCCAGGTTTCAACTTCATTGCCCTGAGTGATGTCATTAAAGCTGTCGTTAGACTGTACCATGGCCGAGGTGAGCTCAGGAGCCATGCTGTATGTGGCTAGGGAGGGAGAGCAAAGCTGAAAGCCTCCTCCTGAATTTTGTGGCATTACACAGGGCTGGGGTTCTTGCCCTCCTCTTTCAGGTTGTACCTTTGGAGATTGCTGGGTTGGGTGCCGTTGGGGCCGGAAGAAGTCTTTAGTATAAGAAAGCAAATAGCTTCTTGGCATGTTCTCCCTTTGGGTGTGATGATACCAGCTCTCACTGACCAAGCTGAATTCAGAGTGTTCAGAGCAGATAGTGACAGAGCTTTCCTTAGTGTTCTGGGATTTTTTTTCTCAGTCTTTGTGAAACCCTGCACAGTACCTATGATGAAGGCACCAGCACAATCCCTTTAAAAGCCCTGTTGCTGAAGTCCTGCTTGTTCCTCACTCTGAAAGACCAGTGAGGAGTTTTTCCAGGGGCATGGGTAGTCACACCCCAAAACCCCCTGGTGCAGGCAGGAATGTTTGCTCGCAGCTGTGCCTGGTTTCTCACCCACTCTGCTGTGGCAGATCAGTAGGGTCCTCTTCACTGCCTGCCTGAACACCTTCTGGGAAATTACTCCATAGTTGCTTTTTCTTCCACTGGAGGTGACTGTGTTTCAGTTGTGGAAGAGTACTTTTGTGTTAGTGTGGTTTGTAAAGCACTTGAGAAGCACTTCAGAAACCCTTGGGCTGCCATATACTATGGTGGTATTCCGGTTTGACCATCGTTACCAAACAGAGGCCCTTCCAGCTGCAGGAGGTTAATTTCTCCGCCTCACAGGCACCTCAGGCCTCTTGTCCTACCCTGGAGGAACATGACTATTGCATTGTGACTGGGAAAGGGGGAAAGACTTCTGTGCAAGCAGTGAGAAGTACAGTGGGATGATGCATGGTAAGGTGTTCAGGTGGGACAACCCATCAGAGCTGGCTGCACTGGTAGGATGGGTGCAGGAACTGAGATATGTGGGGAAGATGCCCCAGCCTCCATCTTGCTTCAATACCCCTGCCTGGGACATGGCAGTGGTGAGGGTTACTCTCCGTTGATAAAGTGGGGTGCTTGGGGTGCAGGCTGGAACAGTTACCCTCTGCTGCTTTGCACATCCAGCTGGGCTCTGTCCATCTCTCACAGAGGGGCGGAGCACTGTGAATTAAATGGTGTGACATATGCCCATGCTGCAGGACTGTCACTGTGGGGGAGATATGTCTCTAGCTTGCCCACTGAGGCTAGGAGCCCTATGGCATCTGCTGTTCATGGAGCTACAGGTGCCACTGTGGCACCCTGCTGCCTGCTCACCTTCCTCTTGTTGCTGCAGCCTACTGACTCCTCTCTTGTTTTTCTCTTCCTTTCTCCCTGGTACCCCGGAGCAGCAGCGGCCAGTGAAACAATCTCTCAGCAAGTCCCTGTGCCGAGAGTCACACTGGAAATGCCTATTGTTGTCCCTCCTCATGTATGGCTGCATGGGAGCCATGACCTGGTGCCATGTCACCAAGGTGACTCGGCTGACCTTTGATAGTGCTTACAAGGGCAAGTCCATGATGTACCACGACAGCCCTTGTTCCAACGGCTACGTCTACATCCCCTTAGCCTTCCTGGTGATGCTGTATGTGGTGTACTTGGTGGAGTGCTGGCACTGCTACACCCGCAATGAGCTGCAGTACAAAGTGGATGTGGAGAGTGTGCATGAGCGTGTGCAGCGGATGCAACAGGCAACTCCCTGCATCTGGTGGAAGGCCATCAGCTACCACTATGTCCGCAGGACCCGGCAGGTTACCCGCTACCGCAACGGCGATGCCTACACCACCACGCAAGTGTATCACGAGCGGGTCAACACCCACGTGGCAGAGGCTGAGTTTGATTATTCCAACTGTGGAGTTAAAGACATCTCCAAGGACCTCATCGACTTGGAGAGCTACCCAGCGACACGGCTCCGCTTCACTAAGTGTTTTAGCTTTGCCAACGTGGAGTCAGAGAACTCCTACCTGACGCAGCGGGCCCGCTTCTTCACAGAGAACGAGGGCCTGGATGACTACATGGAGGCTAGGGAGGGGATGCACCTCAAAAACGTGGACTTCAAGGAATACATGGTGGCCTTTTCTGACCCAGACAACCTGCCTTGGTATGTATCCCACTATGTCTTCTGGGTGGCAGCTCTGCTGACGCTGTCCTGGCCGCTGCGGGTGCTAAATGAATACCGCACCTCCTACGTCCATTACCACGTGGAGAAACTCTTTGGGTTTGACTATGTGGCGGTGACGCCCGCTGAGGAGCGCACCTTCTGCCGCAGGATGCCCCGCGTCAACACAGTGGACAGCACGGAGCTGGAGTGGCACATCCGATCTAACCAACAGCTGGTGCCCAGCTACTCGGAAGCAGTCCTGATGGACCTGGTGGGCCTGTCTGGCTGTACCAGCTACTCCGCCTGCCGGTACGGGGGCTATCGGCAGAACTGTGAGCGGTGCCACAGGACTATAAGCAGCTCTTCCATCTTCTCCCGCAGTGCCCTGAGCATCTGCAATGGCAGCCCCAGGATCCCATTCAGCAGCAGCCGCTTCTCCCTGGGCCGCTTGTATGGCTCTCGACGCAGCTGCCTCTGGCAGAGCCGAAGCGGGAGCCTGAATGATCAGAGCTGCCCTACCGAGCAGACCCGCCTGTCCAGCCAGGTGACTGTGGAGGAGGAAGACCCTCCTCCTTACCAGGATGCCCTCTACTTCCCCATCCTCATTGTCCACCGCAATGAAGGCTGCCTCAACCATGACCACCGTCACCTCCACCGCAACGGGTCCTGTGTGGAGACCTCGCTGTGAAAGCAGAGGGCAGTGAGATCTCATTATCTGTTGCTGGGCCCGAGCCAGTGCAAGATCTGGGGAGAGGAGCACAGGGGAGGGAGATGGCCCGAGAGGACATCAGGATGAAGCGGACATGACATTTTGCTCCATCAGCCAGTGAGAGCTCCCCACACTGTGGCTCTGACCTCCCAGAGGGGTGAGTTCTGGTGCTCGCCCTGACACGGCACAGAACTCTAGACCAACCACCACGTGCAAAAAAACCCCAAACCAACCCCAAAACCGTAATTCACGGCATCAAGATTCAGAAGGGGGAATAAAAAGACAGGCCTGATGCAGGGATGGGGGTACTTTGGCTCCCATCCCTGGCTCCAGGCTGACTTGTGCTCTAGGGAACCAGCAGCCACCAGAAAGCAGCCTGCTGCACCTCTGCCCACCCTACTGTGCACGCTGGTGGAGGGGAACGGGCCCCTTTGGAGTGGCTTGTAACTGCCTGTGCCTAAAGGTCCGGGGCATCTAGGCACATGGGCTGAGCAGCAGGTTAGAGCAAAGGCTGAAAGCCACAAATCCAGATGTTTCCCTTCCCTCCAACCGTTCCCTACCCTCCCCACTTTTAGAACATGCTCCGACTGTTACTCTGCCCTCACTGCTGGGAATGGCACCACCTCCAGAGGATCCCAGGCTCAGCTCCTTAGGAAGCTTCGGCACACCAGCTCTGAGAAGTCAGCATCCCCTAGGTAAAGGGCTTTCTGTTTGGGGTTACTGCAGGCAGGCGGCACTGGGGAAAGAATGCTTGTGCAAACCCAGGTGGAGCAGAGATCTGCACTGCTACTGATCCACTTGCTGGAGGAGGGCTCAGGTGGAAAGAGAAAATGGGAGACCCCTGAGGAGCTGGGGAAGGGAGAGAGGATGGCACTGGGACAGGCATACTGGTTAGAGGTGGCATGTTAAGTGACTGGGGTCCCTTTCTGCTTTGAAGTGAGTCTTAATTCAGGCGAGCATCAAGGAAGGCTCCAAAAGGTTCAGTTGCATTTCACCTATTGATAATAGAAGAGCAGATTGGTGCATGTTTACAAGAGTGATTTTTTTGCATGAGATCAGGCTAGGCTCTGGCTGCAGACTCTGAGCTCCAGACTTTTGGCAGCCTGGTTTTGGCAGAGAGCTCTGAGGGTCTTGGAGGGAGAAATGCAAAAATATGCTGGAACACTGGGAACCTGGACTGAGGAAGTGAGGAGCAAAAGGATTCCTTTTCTTGTGGAGCCCCGTTGTGGGCAGGACCCACAGGTGGGAGACAGGAAGGTATCTGCTGTGAGGGATGCACTGCAGAGCAGAGGATGGGGATATGTTAGAAGGGAACCTGCTTAAATTGAGTGTTTTGTTCTGCAGTGGTTTTTGTGGAGAGGTTCAGTCTGTGAGAAGCAAGGTATTTTCTGTGCAGCACATTAGTCCCTGGGTCTTGCTCTTGTCAGGGCAGGCGGGTCTGCTCTGAGCTTCGTGCTGCCCCTTCTGTTGTACTGGAGAGGTTCTCAGTGATGTTGGCCAAGGAGCCTTCATGTCACTGAAGCTTTGTCAGTGTCTGCAGCATGCAGGCACCCAGCTTTGTCAATGCATCCCTGGATCTCTCCTGTTCCTGTTCTTGGAAGAGCTGTCCTTTTTCCAGTCATCTCTTCGAAGGAGTGCATGGCAAATCAGGCAGCGATTTCTCTGAACAGTGCTGCTCCTCAGCCTTACCATGCTTTCCTCATCAGCTGGGGCAAACCACTTTTGAGAGCAGCAGGTCTTGGGTGACAACAGCAAGTCCATTAGCACCTGGGCATTGAGCTTGATGTCTGCCTCCAAATTCATTGCAGAAGGGCAAGACAGAGGAGCTAACAGTGAGGCATTCTATTTACTCCAGACCTTCTTTCTCCTGCCAACTAGTAATGAAGGGTCTGTTTCTTCAGTCATTCTACTGTTCTGCTTCACCTTCCAGGTCTTGGGGAGGCTGCAAATGCACCTTTACACCACATCAGTCCTCTTGAAAATCATCTCTTGCTGGCAAGCCTGGAGTGGTCAGCACCTACAGGCATTGTAAGGCTCTTCTTGGTTTTGCCCCAGAGCTGTTTGTTCTGCTTGTTGTGTCTTGTGTGTCCTGGTCAGGGTGTCTTGCCCTTTGAGTCAGACTATCTTCCTGGATCTCAAATGCTAGACTCCAAACAGCAGCAATTTGAGCAGGAAATCCCTTAAAATCTCACTCCATTATGATTCTATCTTGTCATCTGCCCTTACTCTCACTACAAGACTTAGACACTGCTTTAAATAAGAGGGTCCCTTTGAGAACAGAGAAGTGTAAAGTCTCCAGTGTGGACACATCTTACTCTGTGTGTCGTTCTTGGTGCCACCAGCACAGATTCAGACTGGGCTACACCCCCTTGGCTACCCTGGGATTTCCTTGCTTGGTGATGACATTTGGCTCGCTGTGTGCTTATGCATCTCTCTCCAAGTGCCTAATGGAAGCCAAGGCCAGTGCTGAAGGTCCTTGTGACGCTGGGGAAATCAGAATCACAGAATCACAGAAAACATCTGGTTGGAAGAGTCCTCAAAGATCATCCAGTCCAACCTTTCACCCAGTACTGAAGGGTCCATACTAAACCATTTCCCTAAGCACCAGGTCCACTTGCTGCTTAAACACCTCCAGGGATGGTGACTCCACCACTGCCCTGGGCAGGCAATTCTAGTGTTTGATAACCCCCTGTGAAGAAATGTTTCCCAGCATCCAACCTGAACTTCCCTGGCGCAATTTGTAGCCATTTCCTCTAGTCCTGTCACTTGTCACCAAGGAGAAGAGGCTGGCCCCCTCCTCGCTCCAGTCTCCCTTCAGGTAGTTGTAGAGAACAATGAGGTCTTCCCTCAGCCTCCTCTTCTCCAGACTGAACAACCCCAGACACTCCTCGTAGGCCATGTGCTCCAGGCCCTACCTGAGCATCGTTGCCCTTCTCTGGACACACTCCAGCACCTCAATGTCCTTCCTATAGCGAGGGCCCAGAACTGAACACAATACTCAAGGTGTGGCCTCACCAGAGCTGAGTACAGGGAGGATGATCACTGACCTGTTCCTGCTGGCCACAGTGTTTCTAATGCAAGCCAGGATGCCATTGGCTTTCTTGGCCACCTGGGCACACTGCTGGCTCATATTTATTCGACTGTCAACCAGAACGCCCAGGTCCCTCTCAGAGTTGCAGCTTTCCAACCACACATCCCCAGGTCTGTAACTTTCCATGGGGTTGTTGTGACCCAGATGGAGGACCTGGCACTTGGCCTTGTTGAACATTATATGATTAACCTTGGCCCATTGGTCTAACCTGTCCAGATCCCACTCAAAAGCCTCCCTACCCTCTAGCAGATTGGCACAGCCAGCCAATGTGGTGTCATCTGCAAATTTACTGAGGGTGCACTCAATCTCCTCATCCAAATCACTGATAAAGATATTAAAGAGGACAGGCCCCAGTACTGAGCCCTGGGGGACAGTAACTGGGCTCCAGCAGACTTAACTCCATCCACCACCACTCTTTGAGCCTGGCCACCCAGACAGTTTTTTTTATCCAGTGCTGAGTGCACTTATCAAGCCTTGTGCCGTGAGTTTCTGAAGGGGAATGCTGTGGGAGACAGTGTGCTTGTATGACCCAGTGAATCAGGAGGTGCTAAATCAGTGGAACTGCAATGGGTCATTAGTGAGGAGCGTGGTCTGCTTGTCCTTCCCAACGTGTTCTCTTTGAAATCTCCTGCATATTGTTTAAATTAGTCTGGGATGGCTTGTCTTTCTCCAAGGTGCCTTGGACAGATGGATTGAGCTAAGATTTGGCAGGCCTTTTATCTCCCTGGGGCAAAGATGTCCTCAGAATAGGGACAGATTAGTGGGGTTCCTGTTCCCCTGTTCTTTTGGACCTGCAGCGGAATTCTGTTTTCAGGCACCTTGTCCTTGGCTCTTTCTGGATGTTTTCATGAATTTGCCTTGTCCTGTTCCTCTGGCCTCATTTTCACCCACAAAATCTTATTCTGGAGGTGGTCTATCTAGGTGAACACATGTATCTCTGAGGAATGGCTTCTGCTTTGGCCAGCAGGATCCCTGCAGAGCTTTTCTGTTCCTGAACATATTCCCCATGCACGTAGAGCCAGCTGCAGTCGAGTCCCACGTGTAGCCCCTGTGCCATGGTCTGTGGCAGTTCCAGATCCACAGCACCCTGAGAAATGTGATGTCTGTAGTCAGTGCTCCTTGCTGCATGAGGACTTCTGGGGCATCTCTTCATATTCTGGGCCCTGCTACCCACTCTACACCTGTGGTGCTGACCCCTTCCAGATTCAGCCTACCTCATTCTTGCCAGACTAGACTAGACTAGACTAGACTAGAATTAACGAGGTTGGAAGAGACATTTGAGATCATTGAGTCCAACCCATCATCCAACACCATCTAATCAACTAAACCATGCAACCAAGCACCCTATCAAGTTTCCTTCTAAACATCTCCAATGATGGTGACTCCACCACCTCCAAGGGCAGCACATTCCAATGGGCAGTCACTCTCTCTGTGTAGAATTTCTTCCTAACATCCAGTCTGAACCTCCCCTGGTGCAGCTTGAGACTGTGTCTTCTTGTTCTGGTGCTGGTTGCCTGGGAGAAGAGACCAGCCCCTGCCTGTCTACAACCTCCCTTCAGGTAGTTGTACAGAACAATAAGGTCTCCCCTGAGCCTTCTCTTCTCCAGGCTAATCAACCCCAGCTCCCTCAGCCTCTCTTCATAGGGCTTGTGTTCCAAACTTCCTGCCCTCCGTTAGGCTCAGGAAAGGGGGATGGCTCCCTTGGTCATGGGATGGGAGCAGGATTGGGTGGGAGAGACAGGAGATGCCTAGTGGCTTGGTACAGAAGTGATGGAACTGAAGAGGACAGACTGCAGTGGCAGGGCAGGGTGTCTACCCGGGCAGGGAAGTTCATGGCAGGCAGCTGAGTTCTTCCTTCCCACTCTGCGTGGGACACAGCGGCAGAAAGGGTGTGTGTGTTTAGGTTTAGTGCCCTCTCCATGTGGCTCAGGTAGTCAGCACAGGTATCCAGAGACTGTGTGTCCCTGTTCTGGCACACAGCCTCTCCGTGGTGGAGTGGTCCCATCTCTGTGCACAGACATCCACCCGTCACAGCTTCAGGCTGAGCAGCAGTCAGGCGTCTGCTCTTCTTGCAGGCTTGTGTCTGCTCTCTGCCGTGTCTGTGCTGGTGATGACGATTCCTTTGGCAGCTCACTCAATGCCCCAGTCTGCTCTTCTTGTGATAGCCTGCTCCCTGATATCTAACCTGAATTCTTCCTGCTGTATCTTAATCCCATTACTTCTCCTCCATTGACTGGTGAGTCTAATTGGCTCTGCTCCTTTTCCCCATGGCCTTCCTGGCACAAGCAGGCATTATCTGGTCTCTGCAGCCTTCCTTTCACCAATCACAGGGTCTTCTGTCCCCCAGGGTCTCACTGGGCAAACCCTGGGTTGTGTGGTGGGGAAGAAGTTTTCCTTGTGTAGCAAGCCTTTCCTTCCTCTCTGAGCCCAGCCTAAGCAAGAGAAGAGGGCCAAAGGATCAAGGAATGCCTTGGCTGGCTGTGTCCTCGTTTCTGGTGCCGAAGATCTCTTCAAAGTGAGCGAAGTACACAGAGCTGCTGGCCCCTCACACGAGGAAATCAGGACAGCCTGTATCACCCTCTGGGAAGGTGAAAGCTGGGTGCTTGTCAGTATGAGGGGGCAATAACTAAAGGATCTCTGCAGTCAGACAGCTTTGGGTTTTTCCATACGTCATTCACCCGTTGCAGCTTCTCATGGGCTGAGAGTCAGGCTCCACACTGCACTTGTCAGCAGGCTTTCCTCACATGCTGAGGCGAGTGAGGTGGGAACGCTGCCAGCTCCTCTTCCTGGCCCTTCAGAGCACTAACACATCCCTAGAAAAGAGCTAGTTCGTACTTCTGCAAGGTTGGACAATAAGTTTGGGCTATTTGGTATTTCCTGTTGCTGCTACTATACTTGCTCAGCACCTAAAAGCTCTCCAGCTCTCCTGAACTGGAGAGAAGGAGCATGTGAGACGCTCTGGATTTGCTGATCTTCAAGCCACATCACACATTTATTCATCATTGAGCTCACACTCATTGAGCTCCCAGATAGTGCCTAGCACTTTGCTTGTGCAGAACCAGTTGATGACACCAACCAGCCAGGTGGTACCTCTTGAGCCCACTGGAGGTCATACAGACTATACCAAGGAGGGATATTTCAGAGAGGGCTTTCAGGCTGAACAACTGTAGGGGCATTCCTTAGGAGAAGGAATCTCTGCTGATGGCCAAGGCCAAACCTTCCAGAGCCACACCCCAAGTAAATACTCAGGATTAGTGTTGGGGAAGCTGTTGTTTGCAAGCACACCCCTCTCCCTTTCTGCTTCTCATAAAATGCATGTTAGAGACCTGTCCTATCCCTGCCATCTTTGTTGCCTCTGCACTCAAGACAGAGCTGTGTAGTAACTCTGATGGATGCCCACAGGGAGGGGACTGCAGGAAGAGGTGAAATGAAATGAAAGCTTAAGTTAGGTAGCATCCATTGTTGGTAGAATGTTGGTAGCCTGCTGATTAGCTTGTGGAAAAAATAATATCTTTTAAGCTATCCTTCCAGCCTTTCCAGCCAGGGCTTCAGTACTACTGTCTAGTATCACTGGGGTGCTGCCTTACTTTTAGCAGGGTACAACCTTGCTGCAATGTGCTCCTACTCTGCTGCAGTAGCTGTAGGACACGGGTCTGAACTACTGCACCACCACCAAGAAGTATGACCAAAGAGCTGTAAGTCTCAGTTTGTGGTGTGTGCTTCTAGTCATGTTTCATTCATATTCAGTGGTTGGAGTAAGGTCTGTGTGAATATAATCTGGATCCAGATCATCTCAGCAATGGGGCATTGTTTAAGTGTCAGCTCTATTTGGTAATGCTGCCTGCTGTGATGCACGTGGGCCTAGAGTCTCCACTGAGCTAGGTATGCATGGGCACCAAAGGCTGGTTCTTAAGAACTGGGAGTCCAGTGGGCACTTGGGGCTGAGCCTGCCTAGGTCTCTTTTCCCTGTGGACATTCTGGGAAAAGGGGCTTAGTCATATTTCAGGTAGAAATTAATGGGCTAGGCTTATTCCTAGCGTAATCTTATTGAAGCCAGCGGTGCTATACCGCGTGAGTTTGGCCTAGCAGCTCCTCAGAGTGGTTTGTCCTTGAGTCCAGACAAATTGATCTGTCACAGCGTTGCTTCGATGCATAGAGTTCATGCTGGGACGTAGCCAACATGAACGAATGTTGAATATCTACTGTCTGTGTAAGCAGTGGGTTGAATTGTTCTACTCTACTGCCTTCAGCACAGCTGCTCCACTAAGAAGTGTTGTGGCCATGGATGCGAAATCAACTCCCTCAAAAGCAAGCTGACAAGAAAACTGACCTCTGCCACACTGGGGGAGGAGCCTTCTCTCACAGGACTGTAGCCTTTCTACACACGAGGGAAAAGAGGTCCCAAGGACAGAACTGGACCTGCAAGATCTGTGGCCTCATGGCCTCTCCTTCCTCCTTCCCTCCTCACCTCGTCTCCCTGTCTTGGGGCAGTGACAGTTTCTTTGTGGCATTCAGCAAGCTCCTTTTCCTGCAGCTCATCAATGGGCTCTGCTAACAGGTACATCATCCACCTATGCAACACTTCCAGAAGCTGCCAAGTTTTCAGGAGCCCATTACAGTCTACAGCATGGCCATCCAGCACTGAGAATAAGCACAGAGTGGCTGCTGGAAAGCGAAGTGGGTTTTATTCCCCCTCCTGTGGAAGACTGTTTTTGTTGGGGCTTCTTGTTCATTTGTTTGGTTTATGTAAACTTCATTTGGGGAAATGAAGCTTGTGACAAATTGGTGCCCATCTTGAACCCTCCCCAGTCCTTTGAACTTTGGGAATGGATAGATCACCTACTGTGATTATAATTTAGCAGACCTTGTAGAGCAAAGTAACTTCGCACACAGCCACATGAGGTTCTTTCAGTTTCCATCAGCACAAGCTGCTTATGCAATCTTAGCTACTCACATTAGTGAAAGAAAAAGCCTAGCTAGAATGTGGTGAGATGACTTAGTATTTTGTATCAGTCCCATGGTCCTGATATCCATTAGCAGCACCATCGGCTGCCGTGCCATGAGTTCGGACTTTGGATGGCAGCCCACGAACTGGTCAGCATGGAAATGTCTGGGGAAAGCCAAGCTTGAGTCTATACGAATCTCCAGGAGCAGGTGCAGGAGAGGATCAGCTGAAAGTAGACATCACCTCCCACTCAGCCCAGCCAGGACCTGGTGGGCTGTTTGCACAGCGCCTGTTCTCCTAGGGGAGCCTGTCCACAGGGGCTGAGCAGTGGGAAAGGCAAGTAACAGCGTGTCTGACGAAGCAGCGTGCTCAGCACCGCTCCAGCTGGCTGGGGGAAAAGCAGTGCCAGCCCCAAAATGACAGGATTTCACTTTGGAAATGCCAGTGGCTTTTTTTAAACTGAAAGGAAACTGAAAGGCCTTAACAGTTGGGAGAAGTGTTTCAGGTTGCTGTTCCTTGCTTTAAAAGTTTAATTATTTATGATGAGCTGGATTTCAGCACCCCAGCCAGCTGTGTCAGAATGTGCAGCCGCTGGGGAGAAGAAATGCTCAAAGAAGACTGGGATAGAAGCCCTGTGGCTTTACAGTGAGGTTGGCTGATCAGGAGTGGAGGCTGGAGTTTAAAGTCTTCCTCTGCCCCTGGAGATGTGATCTGGCTGTCCACCCAGGCATGTGTGCAGGGCAAGGGTGGGATTCTGTGTGCTTGTGTGCGTGGTGGGGACTCATGGTCCTGCAGGGGGTTGGTGTATCTGTGGCTTTGGTTCGTTGTCACCCACCTGTGCTCGTGGAAAGGGTTTTGCAGGGTGACAGAATGTTGTTTGTTCCTTGTGCAAGGAAACTCCTGACCTGGTTTTTATGAGGAGATGGTGTGAAGTGTCACACTTACTGCAGCAAGTAGCAGGGAGCAAGGATAAAAGCGTGGAATAAGCTGTGTTTGAGAGCAAGCCTGATACAGGAGAGCTGCTGGATCTGCTCCCTGGCCAACACAGTCCAGCTCTTTTTACCCTCTCCAAACCCGACGTGCAAGCTGTCATTCCTCTGAGCTAGCCAAAGCCTCACCTCCTCCGAGGTCACACATTTGCATCATCTCAGTCCTCTCTCCACTAGGTGTCCACGGACCAGCCACAGGATGCCAGTGGGCATGTGTTGGCAGACAAACCTCACCATAACCTGCTGGTTTGCCTGAGCACAGCCTTCCATCGAGTTTCGCTTCCCTGACATGCCTCATGCTTTCCTGGTGGAGACAGCACAGCCTGCAGAGCATTGCAGCACATCCTGGCCTCAATTTGGCATCACTTCATGCTTTCCCAGAGAATTTCACAGCACTTCTTGGAACCTTTGTAGACAGGGTAAGTTCAACAGAACAAAGTCAGAGAACAGAAGGCCTTGACATAGCGTCCCTGATCTCCAGAGCCCTAGTGCTGTAACTGGGGAGGAGAATCAGGTGGGCTGCTGGGACAGTGCAGGGCCAGGGGCTGGCATCACAGTCCTCTCAGGAAGTCTCCAAACACAGGCTTTGTGCTTCACTGCTGGGACTAAGGGCAACTTTTCTATGGGCTGAACAAGGTGCAACTAATGGAGGAGCTATCTGAGGAGGGCAGAATAGCTTGTGAACGCTTAGCAAGATGCGTGGAGAGGAGGGACACTGAAAGGCTTTGCAGATGAGGTGGTTTTTACAGGAGACACAAGGCAAGACAGCAGGAGGCTGCTGTGCTGGAGCAGCGGTGCTGTGAGGAAGGGAGGGTGGAGGGGAAGGAGAGGAAACTGGGCATTTGATGAAGAAGCCTGGGAACAAAGTGGGTTTTCAAAGCAGACTGTGCATGTTCTGACTGAGGAGACAGGCAGGAAGTATTTCCAAGCTGAGGTGCCCAGGCCAAGCCTCACTGCACCATCAGAGCAGCAATGTTGCCTCCAAGCCCAGCAGTGACAGCTTGAGCACGTGTCACCAAACCACAATGGCTAATGCAGCCACAAGGTGTAAATGTCACTAATGAATAAATTGCCTTGTGCCTTGGAGAGGCTAATCCATCACAGCTGGGGACAGGGATGTGACAGGCTTGGCTATTTCAGGCATAGCCTATAGGGAGGAGGAACACTTCATTTCTGAGCCTCCCCTCTCCCCCCCCCCCCCCCCGGGAAGCTGATGCAGAGCTTGGCTCTGTGCTCCTCTCCAGCTTCCCGGTCTCATGAGCTCAGACTTCATCCCTCTTCACTGTGACCAAAGCAGGAAGCAGGAGAAGTTCTAGGTTAGCCAAAACTGCCCTGTCAGCAAAGCAGTGTGTGGGCCCTGGCTAGGGCTAGCTGATGAGGGAGTTTGGAGGGAGACTGCTGCACACAAGTTATGTGTGGTGTAGGTGCTGATGGGATAAAGCAGTGAGTCCCCATCAGTCAGGAGAGCTTGCATCAGTTATCTCAGGCACACAGTCATGGCCTGCAAGTGCTAGGCACTGCATTTTAAAAATATGCCATTTACTCCTTAATTCACTTCAGAGTATGCCCTGTAAAAGGCAACCTGGAAATGCTCCGAGCCTGCCCCAGCACAAGACCTCACCCAGTCTGGAGACAGCACTCTTGTGCTGTTCCAGGGGCAGCACACACACCCCACCACCGCTGTCCCTCCTACTGTTGAACCCCAACCACCAGCACCTCAACTGGCTGTGCAGAGGGTCGGCAGGTACCCAGCAGGCAGGGACAGGAGCTCAGCGTGGACAAACTCGCCTCCATGGGAGCAAAGGACGGTTGAAGGCAGCAATCATTTCCACACACAGCCTCTGCCCAGCCTGCTCCTCTACCCCCGCTGGTGCTCGAAATCAACCTGCCTCCTGTTTATGACATACGCCAGCATGACGCCTTGTGAGTCGATGCCTGGGTCGCTGTCAGCTAAAGTCAGCAGGCTTGTGAAGCTGGCCACCGGCTCCTGCCACCACACATGCTGTGCTCAGAGCAGCAGCAGCAGGGCTTACCATCTGCTGCCGGAGGGAGCCAGCCGGGCGACCCTGCTCTGCCCCGATGGGGCACCCGCTGGCATAGTCCAAGTGCAATCCCCTCTGTCATTCCCTTTCCTCCATTTCCTGGCCACCTCCATCTCCTCTTGTTGCTCTGGCACAGACCCACAGGTGAGGGGATGCTCTCAGCTTGGATGGGGTCTCTCGGCTGCTGAGTGCCACCTGTGCTCTGTTGGTGGATGGCCGTGAGAGGGAAGACCAGCTTCTAGGCAGGGTGCCGGAGATCATTCCCCCCTCCAGATAGAGGCCCACAGCTGAGCCCCTTCCCCAAAGCCCTGCAGTGCTCCTTGGGGATGGATCTCATGGGAAAGCTAAGGGCCTTGTGCTGGCATGTGCCCTTCCCAGCACAGAGTGGACTCAACTTACTGCTGCGCAAGGCAGTTCCACACCATTGTGGCCAGACCTGAACCTGAGAAGTCACCCATAAACAAGGGGACTCTTCATACTCAGACAATCAGCTACTGCAGTCAGAGCTTTCATTTTTACCTGTGTGTATGGTGTTTGCAATGGTTTCAGCCTTTGCAGATAGCAGACTGTTGGTCTCGGGTGTGTGAGTGGTACGGATTGCGTGCCTCGGGCCTTGCTCTTTGTCCAAAAGACTGATGTGAGGGAAGGCAAAGGATTCTTCAGGCAGCAGTGACCTGCCCAGGCACTCCTGTGTATGGTAACCCAGGAGTGGGTTTGGAAGGTGCTCAGGTGGGGTCAACAGTCTTGGCCATTTGCAGGAAGAGGAGACATGAGCATCACACAAAGCGAGTCAACAGTTGTTCTGGTGACGATAGTTTTCTCAAGCTCTTTCCTGTTCCTCGCTGGCTCTGGTGGCCAATTCCTCCTCTTGTGTCTGCTAGCATGTATGAGGGATCTCATCACTGCCCTTCCAGCATGAGCTTTCATTGCAGAACTGGCTGACCAGATGCAGCCCTGTACCTGGAGCTGCAGGCAGGCTTGCCCAGGGCTAGGCCACACCCATTAAGCCCTCCCCGCAACCTTGCTGCTGGAGCTGTTCTTTCATCAGCCTGATGCTGATCTGGGTCTTTTCTGCTGTTTCTAAACACGAGTTCTCATCTCATTCAGGTGTGACATTCAGTGGAAATCTTTTTGTAAATGCAAATAAAAAGAAGTCAATCTATTCAATACCTCGCTCTCGAGGAAACAAAGTAGTGGGAGATGCCCAGATGAGGAGGTTTCACAGCTGCTGCTGCTGCTGGTTAGGATTTCTTGCCCCTGGAGCAAGGGAGGGGCTACAAAGACCTGCGAGGGCTTGGGAGTGAGCCCCGTTGGCACCCCGTGTGCGGCTCCTGCTGCCGGGGACGGCCTGCCACTCCATCCTTTGTGGTATGTGAGGGCGGGACGCGGTGCGGGTGAAAGTCCTGTTGGCCGGGGGCCAGGGGACCGTGGACATCTGTATCCATCAGGCAGAGCAAGGCAGAAGCGGGTACGCGGCAAACAGTTTCTTTTGTGAACACTGGGAAACAGTTTTTACTTTTCAATTGTCAATATGATCTAGCTCTGTCTGTCTCTCTATATCCGTACAAACAGTATATCACAATGTTGCCTTTTTTGTTGGAAATATCAAAGTACAAAGATTGTAAACCAAATCGGTGTAATAAAAGTTTCAGATGATTCACTGAGGTGGCTGCCAGCAGTGGGTCTGTCGGCACTGGTGCCAGGCAGGGTTGGAAGACACGTGAAGCCCCTGCATTGCTCAGAGGGCAGGAAGGGATGGAGGTCTGCCCACTTACTTCATTCCACGCTGACCTCTCCTTAGCTGGTCAAAGGACTGAGGCGATTGAGCACATGCTGTGTCCTGTGCTCATCTGGCCACAGCCTGTGGGGCAGAAGGAAGCTGCTCCGTTTTCCTCCAAGCCCCAGGATGCTGTTCTGTTTTCAGGCCTGTGGGCTGTGTGGGCCAGCAGTTCTGCAGGGATCCCCCCAGCCTGAAGTCAACGTGAAACAAATATTTTTGACATGTTTGTGCAGAAGAGCACTAACAGAATAGAATAGAATAGACCAGGTTGGAAGACACCTTCGAGGTCATCGCGTCCAACCTCTTATCCAAACCACCTAAACAACTAAACCATGGCACCAAGCACCCCATCCAGTCTCCTCCTGAACACCTGCAGTGATGGTGACTCCACCACCTCCCCGGGCAGCCCATTCCAATGGGCAATCACTCTCTCTGTGTAGAACTTCTTCCTAACCTCCAGCCTAAACGTCTCCTGGCACAGCTTGAGACTGTGTCCTCTTGTTCTGGTGCAGCTTGCCTGGGAGAAGGGACCAACCCCCACCTGGCTACAACCTCCCTTCAGGGAGTTGTAGACAGCAAGAAGGTCTCCCCTGAGCCTTCTCTTCTCCAGGCTAAGCAACCCCAGCTCCCTCAGCCTCTCCTTACAGGGTTGTGCTCCAAACCCCTCCCCGGCTTTGTTGCCCTTCTCTGGACACCTTCCAGCAACTCAACATCTTTCCTAAACTGAGGGGCCCAGACCTGGACACAGGACTCAAGGTGTGGCCTAACCAGTGCAGTGTACAGGGGCAGAATGACCTCCCTGCTCCTGCTGTCCACACTGTTCCTGATGCAGGCCAGGATGCCATTGGCCCTCTTGGCTGCCTGGGCACACTGCAGGCTCATATTCAGCCTACTAATCAAGGTAAGCAAGCACTACTAATTAAAGTAAGCATCTGGCTTTAAAGAATTTGCCTGTTTGCAAAGCAGGCTGGCATTGATCAAAGGCACAGTGACCCAAAGCAGGGAACCATGGCAGAGAGACCATTCATTGAATTTTGTTTATTTTTGTTTAAACTTTTCACCACCCATATCTGAGACTCCAGACAGATTTTTTTTTTTTTTGCTATAAAACCAAATAAATCCTTGAGCAGGGCAACAGCCAGAAAAAGCTGCTGAGGAACTAGAACCAACATTCCCTCTATACGTGTCCTTCTCAGCAATAAGTCTGAAGGAGCTGCCTCGTCCTGAGGGTTAGGTCTGAAATAGACCATTTAGATGGTTCAAAGCTCATTGCTCTTGGAATTGTTTTCTTCAGAGGGACTTGGTGGTAGGGGGCTGCAGAGACCTCAGCCTTGCTGCTTCCCTGTTGGCCCACACAATTTGGTGAAT
This sequence comes from Picus viridis, assembly GCA_033816785.1. Taxonomy (NCBI): domain Eukaryota; kingdom Metazoa; phylum Chordata; class Aves; order Piciformes; family Picidae; genus Picus; species Picus viridis. The sequence continues at coordinate 11,421,748 of CM066578.1, forward strand.
GAGGTACTCGGTCTCCTGGCCCACCTCTGTCATGCGGAGGTCAAACTCAGTCAAGACCTTGTTATCCGCCAGCCCTTCGAGCAGCTGCTTCCCACCATCCTGCAAATGGGTGAGGAGAAGCAGTTAAAAGAAGGAATGGAATGGAATGGAATGGAATGGAATGGAATGGAATGGAATGGAATAGAATAGAATAGAATAGAATAGAATAGAATAGAATAGAATAGAATAGAATAGAATAGAATTAGAATAGAATGGTATGGGATTAGAATAGGATAGGATAGGATAGGATAGAATAGAATAGAATAGAATAGAATAGAATAGAATAGAATAGAATAGAATAGAATAGAATAGAATAGAATAGAATGGAATGGAATGGAATAGAATGGAATGGAATGGAATGGAATGGAATGGAATAGAATAGAATAGAATAGAATAGAATAGAATAGAATAGAATAGAATAGAATAGAATTAACCAGGTTGGAAGAGACATTTGAGATCATTGAGTCCAACCCATCACCCAGCACCATCTAATCAACTAAACCATGGCACCAAGCACCCCATCCAGTCTCTTCCTAAACACCTCCAGTGACGGTGACTCCACCACCTCCCCAGGCAGCATATTCCAATGGCCAAAGTGAAGTGTATTGCTCACTTTCCCTCCTTCCCAGGGCAACTTCTGCTGCTGGTGATTGGAAGCCCATGAGATGGTGCCAAAAGGAACAAGGTCTTTCACCTAAGACCAAAATGTTGCTCACAGAAGTACACAGGGAGGGAGTATAAGCTTATGCAGCACTCAGTGATATGACACATGCTAATGACTCCCTCTGGGTACCATGTCAGGAGTCCTCAAGATCAGCCTGGTTAATAGCATGTCAAGAGGTGATAACCTGAGAGGAGTCTCTGCTCTCTCCTGCCCCCTGGTCCCCAGATTGCTGCTGGATGGGGACAAATGGCAGTGTGATTAGTGCTCTGTGCCTTGTTTCAGCAGTGGAAAGAGCCCCAGTGCTGGCAGTCTCCTGCCTCGATGCCATCTCCCAGGCTGTGTTGGCTTTCCTGGGGGAAGAAGATCTCACACAACTGATGTCCAGCCTGAATTTGATGCACCTCTAGAAACTCAAAAAAAAAAAAAAAAAAAAAAAAAAAGGTTTTCTGCCATCAAAGCCTTTTAAAACAGTTGTCAAAAGCACTGATGCCAATATTGCTGCCAGCAGAGACAGCTGGTCTTGCTGTCTCTTTATTGTGGCAGGGAGAAAAATGGAGGCAGTGCAAAAGGTTTAAAAGCCAGCATGATTGTATCTGGCTGCCTAGTTTCAGATTTCTAAAGCTCTTTTTAATCAGCAGAAGAGAAGCAGTCTGGGTTGTGGGCATGTTGCACTCTGCAGCTCTTAGGGATGTATTAAGATCTACGGGTGCTTCTGCCTAGAAAATGTAAGCCTGTGGTTTGGGAGCCACTTACGTGCACCCAGATGTGACCTTTTTGACCTACCACAGCCCTCCAGAGCTGCAGGGTGGGTTAAAGGAGCTCAACAACCAAGCCAATTTTCTAGCAGCCTCCCCTGAGTGTGTGATGGACGGCAGGGAGTCTGGGAAGGGTGGCACTGTCTGTGTGCTGCTAGGTGAGAGAGAGCACAGCGGAGCCAAGGCACATATGATATGCCTAAGGCCCTTGTCTCATTCTGCCTGCCGTTACTACCTACTCCCACAAGTGTGAAGTGGCTCTGATTTTTCCCCAGACATACTCCCTGGTTTTTCATTTCCTGGGGGAAAACCCCTCTCTGCCCAAATCCTGGAAGCCAGATTCAGCCCTGTGAACAGAGCTAGATGAGATAAATGCATGTGAGTGCAAAGAAGACATCCTCCTCCCTGCTGAGGAGGAGAGACTGCTAGAGATTATTCCTTGCTTGCAACTGGCTGTTACTGCAGCAAGATTGCAAAGTGAGAGATGTGTTTGCCTTTGCAGCTTTGAGGCAGAGCAGGTTCAACATCTGCTTTGCAATGCCATCACACAGGCTCACAAACTGCAGGGAGAAGGAGATTCTCTTACCAGCCCCAGGTGGTTGCATGAGAAGTTGATACTTATCAGGGTGGTGTTCTGAACCAGGACCTGGGAGAAAAGCATAGCAGTTGGCTCTGACAGGTTATTACTTCCCAGATGGATGGACTTCAGAGTGGTGTTGGTCAGCAGGGCACAGCCTATCGCCTGCCCACCTTTGTCCTCCACGCAGTTGAGGCGCAGATTCAGGGAGGTGAGGGTGGAGTTCTCAGCCAAGGCTCGAGCGAGAGCCTCAGCCCCCAGGTGATGGATTTGGTTGTTACACAGATCGAGGGTCTCTAATCTGCTGCAGTTGATCAGTTTGCCAATAGCTTGTGCCCCCTTGTCCCTGATGAGGTTATGGGACAAGTTCAGCTCAACCAAGCAGGGGTGATCCAGCAAGTTACGGACCAGCAGCTTGGTCTTGTCATCATCAACTTTGCTTTGTGTCAGCTTGAAAACCTGTGGGGATAAAGGGCAGGAGCACTGAAATAGCCAGCACTTTGGACTGAGCTTTGTACAAGACCTCAAGCAAGTCAAGCCTGTGATCTACCAGACAGGAATTATCTCCCTTCACTTCAGACACCTTTAGCTGGGCTAAACTAGTTTTATAGTGGGCAGACACTTCCAGCAAGCAGGGCATGCCACCAGTATCCCATGCCTGTTCACCTCCTGCAAATGCCTGCTCCTCTCCTCTGACTCCACAGGATCTCTGACACAGGGGGCTAAATTAAAATGAGAAAAAGCTGCCCAAATGTCTGCAGAGAGTAACAGCAGAACTCACCCCAGATCACAGTCAAACGCTGAATGAGCACATGTACTGATAGTAACCAGAGTGCTCCCTGTGGAGGGCAATGTCCTGTGTGGCCAGGGCACCTTTAACAGCCCCATGAGAGCCCCATGTCCTCTGGGACAGGTCGGTGTGTATTTATTTAGCATAACTAACAAAAACTTATTAAATACACTTGCTGGGCTTCTCCTCTCCTCCCTCCCAGAACTATGTGAGGGGATCAAACAGGGGGTTGCTTTCACTTGTGCCACAGGGAACATGTTCAGTGGGAGCACTCTAACAACCTGTTCTAACAAGGACACATAAAGAACAAGATACAATACAATACAATACAATACAATACAATACAATACAATACAATAAACCAGGTTGGAAGAGACCTTCAAGATCATCGCGTCCAACCCATCAACCAATCCAACCCACCTAAACCAATCCAACAACTAAACCATGGCACCAAGCACCCCATCAAGTCTCCTCCTGAACACCTCCCATGATGGTGACTCCACCACCTCCAAGGGCAGCCCATTCCAATGGGCAATCACTCTCTCTGTATAGAACTTCTTCCTAACATCCAGCCTAAACCTCCCCTGGCACAGCTTGAGACTGTGTCCTCTTGTTCTGGTGCTGGATGCCTGGGAGAAGAGACCAACCTCTGCCTGTCTACAACCTCCCTTCAGGGAGTTGTAGACAGCAATCAGGTCTCCCCTGAGTCTCCTCTTCTCCAGGCTAAGCAACCCCAGCTCCCTCAGCCTCTCCTCATAGGGCTTGTGTTCCAAACCCCTCGCCAACTTCGTCGCCCTTCTCTGGACATGTTCCAGCAACTCAACATCTTTCCTAAACTGAGGGGCCCAGAACTGGACACAGGACTCAAGGTGTGGCCTAACCAGTGCAGTGTACAGGGGCAGAATGACCTCTCTGCTGCTGCTGGCCACACTGTTCCTGATGCAGGCCAGGATGCCATTGGCCCTCTTGGCTGCCTGGGCACACTGCAGGCTCATGTTCAGCCTACCATCAACCAGCACCCCCAGGTCCCTCTCTGCCTGGCCACTCTCCAGCCACTCTGACCCCAGCCTGTAGCACTGCATGGGGCCAGCAAGTTAACATCTGCACTCTGCCAGACTGCAGCTTGCAAATGGAAGGGTGCTGCTGGTAAGTATCACAGTATCACAGTATCGCCAAGGTTGGAAGAGACCTCAAAGATCATCAAGTCCAACCTGTCACCACAGACCTCATGACTAGACCATGGCACCAAGTGCCATGTCCAATCCCCTCTTGAACACCTCCAGGGATGGTGACTCCACCACCTCCCTGGGCAGCACATTCCAATGGCAAATGACTCTCTCTGTGAAGAACTTTCTCCTCACCTCGAGCCTAAACTTCCCCTGTTGCAGCTTGAGACTGTGTCCCCTTTCTCTGGTGCTGGTTGCTAGGGAGAAGAGGCCAACCCCTTCCTGGCTACAACCACCTTTCAGGTAGTTGCAGAGAGCAATGACATCTCCCCTGAGCCTCCTCCAGGCTAAACAACCCCAGCTCCCTCAGCCTCTCCTCATAGGGCTTGTGCTCAAGGCCAAAACTGGTAAAGTAAAACTGGTCCCTGTCATTCTACCCCTGGACAATTCAAAGATCTAACTGAGGAAGGAAGGTTCAGTTTGGGATATGTTACTTTCATGCTGTGGCACATCTTCACAGCAGCAGCTAGGTTGCAGCAGTCCTGGTGGGTAAAGTTAAAGAGCTTCCACTCAAAGTTCATGCCGCAGTCCTTCACGCCGTAAGTAAGATGAAGCTCTTCAAGATGAGGGAGAGCAGTAATGAGGCCTCCCAGGTCATAGTGATGCACGGAGACCTCGTTGAATCCCCGATCACTCTCAGGATCAGAGAGGTCATCCCTCTCCTCCTTTTGGTCCACCTGCACTGGCGGCAGGAACTGGTCAACCTCCAGTTTTCGCACGTAGTCTTTGCAGAGAGGGATGAGCTCTAGGACTTGGTTGGGATCTGTGGTGTGAGGGATGAAACGTTTCAGGACATTCTCCAGGTGACGTTCGAAGAACATCCGCTTCCAGCTACCTCCATAGCTGGCGACGTCGCACGCTTGCCAGCGCTCGGTGCAGCACCTCTTCCAGTAGTCCTCATCACTTACTATGTTGGCAGTGACAGCAAGTGGAAGGCCAGTGGAGAGCCTGTCCAGCACCTTCTTTTGGTGCTCAGGCAGAAGACAGTCCAAAATAGGCTTCTCTGTAGGGAATAAAGAGAAGAAGAGGTTGATCTGGGCTGTAGGAGCTGTGGCTTGCACTATGATTCTACTTGGACCTCCAGCTGTGTGTCCATGCCCTTCCCTCTGCTGATACTGATTTTCTTCTCAGTTGCCAGCAGCTGGTGCAGGGAGCTAAGCTAACAACAACAACAACAACAACAACAACAACAACAACAAAGTGTAGGGTTCATCTCCTAAATGTCTGTGTAGGATTTCTAACTTCTACAGTAAAATTGATAATGGGGCTTATTCCCATAATATTTGTGAACAGCATCAGAATCTCAGCTCCCAGCTTAAATTTAGTTTGAATGCAATTTATATTCAGAGCAGGAGTTCTTCTCCCAAGAGAGCTAATTCAGCCTGACAGTGACGGGAGAGTTTGGTTTGCCATTTGCTGAACTTTCTCCCTTTGGATTCTAAGCATATTGAGGGATCATATTTGAGGACAACTGTCTGTGTGCTCTTTGTGCAAGTCTTTGTGCCTTTTTATTTTTACTCAGGTGCTGTCTTACCCTGAAATGATTCCTGTTCCTTTCCACTGAGACACATTCTTGGACACTGAGGCACACTTTTAGCCTTTAGATCCACCTTTTAAAAATAAAAGTTCTCTTTTCCCAGAAGCTTTCTCCTCTTAGGCTCTTTCCTGATGCTCACCCCAAGTCTCAGCTGGCTTCTCTCTGGTGGAAGTTCTTTGTGGTAAGAAATGCCAGAGAAAAGGTGTGCACACTCACACCATGAATGGTTGTTGACAAGCAATTAATAGTGTTGAGTAACAGAAATCATCAGTGGAGAGGCCTGGCTGCACATGGGAAATCAGATTTCGAGACACAAAGCAGGGTTACCTTTATATTCCCTCTGTCTCTGTGGCATTGCCTTCCTCAGGACACCCAGAGTTTTACCACAGCCTCTTCCTGGAGTCTTTTCTCCAGTATTCTGCAGCTGGCAGTGCAATGACCTTCTCTGCAAAGTCCCACTACACAAGCAGAGGTGGGGCATGTATGGGCAGAACTGGGATAGCCATAGCAGTGGGCAAGATGCATCTGCACAGCTCATGTAATGGCATTAGGCTGCCCAAGACAACAGGCACACTGCTTTTATGTGCACACAATGTAAGTCCAATCCAGCTAGTCTGATCCATTGGCATCAGGCTAGCTGATAAGGCTGATAGGACTGCAAGAGTGTTCCAGCTCAGACCCCCAAATACCATCAGCTCCTGGTATAAGGCAGCACTGAGCTCCTCCATACTGTCTTAGAGTCCCAATGTGAATAGAGCCTTACATCTACCTTTGGTCTTTGCTGCTGCTTCACTGAGCCAGCCAAAAGGACAGGTGGGCCCTTCCTTTCACCCAGTTCCCAGATGAAACATGCTTTTTCTGTTTTGCTGTTTTGTCAGTCCACCTGCTTCAAAAGCACATTCTCTGCCTGAGGGTGTAACTTGTCACATCGCCACCAAAAGCCATAGAGAAGGCTTGAGATTGTGAGTACAACGCTTAGTCTGAGGTGGTAGCTCCTCCAAGTAGGGAACAATTCTCCCTCTCTTTGTACAGTACACTGCACAATGGAGCTCCATCCTCATGTGCTACCACAACATGCATGAATCAAGAGAAAGCAACCGTAACTGCAGAGGCCATTGTGGAGGTAAGTGAGTCCAGTAGAACATGGAAAGAAGAAATAAGGACAAGGTTAGGGCAGAGTCATGTCCAGCACAGCAGCCCAGAGGACTACAGCCATCCCTAAAGTCTACAAGTACATACTTAGTGACTAAACAGTTCATTTAACTAGCTGCCTGAGGGGCTATTTCTCCCCAGCTGTTCCTTTGGCAGGACTGGGTACCACACTGCCTTTCAGATGCGTCTGTCTGCCTTGTTGACTCTCTGCTCCCTGAGACTGGTGCTCTCTCCACGTGTCCCAGGGGAAGCATGCTTCTGCTTACTTTCAAAATGGTCAGCGATGTGCTGGAGGCAGAGCTCAGTGAGGCGGGGCACGGTGGCAAGGGACCACTCGGGATCCTCAATGATGCGGGGGTGTGGTGCGAGCCAGGAGTGAGGCTGGCCTGGGATGGGTACACGGAGGGAATGGCTGTGCTCCTGTCACCAGCCACTGGCTGCTGCATCCTGCTCGGGATTCACTTCTCCTTCAGATGAAGCAAGAGGAAAGCTGCTTTCCAGCTGGGCAGCCTGCAAAAGAAAAAGGCAACACTAGGAAGAGGCCAGTGGTAAGAATGGTCTGCCCACACTGCTCTCCTGTAATGCACTTGGCCCCTGCTCTTTGCCTGCCTCTTCTGCTTGGACTGGATGCACTGCAGCAAAGCAGCACTAATCAGCGTTATCTTTATACACTGCCCTGTACAAAGAGGTCTCTAGGTACCACAGGTAATAAGCAGATAATAATAGGGTGTTAATTCTGAGGGCTGTTGAAGAGGATGGACAGGAATTGATTGTTTACCATCTTTTCCAGTACAAGAAAGAGGTGAAGCTGAACAAAGCTGGCTTTACAGCAAAGGAAAACAATGGCTCTTCACACAGTCTGCAGTGCAACTGGGGAATTCCATCCCATGGGATGTTGTGGATGATGAGAATCTGTGCAGGTTCCAGGAAGAAAACTCTCATGAGGATAATTCAATGCATAGAAACCACATCTGGCTCAGGGTGAGCTGAACACAGCTGGAGATGGGGTGAGTGCTGGAGGAAAGAAACAGCACATACTTGCATTGGTTTTCTACTCTTCTCCAGGCATCTGCTTCTAGCCACTGTCAGAGATGGGATACTGGGCCAGACTGTTCCCTGTTTGATCCAATATGGCTGTTCTTATGACTCTTTAAAGATGGATGCTTTAAAGATGGATACACTGTAAGTGTATTCCAGGATTTTCTCTGCTTTTTTCCAATTACTCTCCAGCTGAACTCCTTCCAAACATCCATTAACTGATGGGATGGCTCAGACTGCTCAGACCACACTGAGTCTAAGCAGATATGAGCTACAAGAACCACCCTGGAGCAGAAGGCAGTCCTGTTAGCTTTGTGGAGCTTTCCCAGACCAAAGTTTCTCATGCTCGGTTTCCTACCCTGCTGTTTTTCTTTCCCCCCTGATTCTGGGGCCACTGGGTGACGAGTGAAGGCACAAACCCCACTGCTGTATAACAATGAGATTCCAGAAATGCAGAGAGCAGAGACTCTCAGAAGTTCTCCCCAGAAGTCTTTTATTGCTATATTGTAGAATCCCTAGCATTACAGTCTCAGACTCCCACTTACAGTAGAAGTCTTGGAAGCCCTTAACAGATGAAGCAGCTAACAGAAGTCCCAAGCATATCCCCCTCAGTATCCCTACACTGAAGCCCTTGCCAGATGAAGTAGTGAACTAACAGAAGCAGAAGTCCCTAGCAGCCCTAAACAAAGCCATTCCTAGCTAAGTCCCTAAGCTGAGAGAGTGATTGCTGTTGCTCAGACAGAGTGGCTGCCTTTTATACTCTTTGTTATCAATCCCTTTACTAGTAAAAACCAACCACATATATAAGCTAAAATCTTTTCCCAACAAGAGGTGCCACCATGTCAAGGAAGTGGCTTCTGCAGCATGTTCCAATCAGTCTGGAGAAGGGAAGGCTCCGAGGTGACCTCATTGTGGCCTTCCAGTATCTGAAGGGGCCCTACAAGAAAGCTGGGGAGGGACTTCTCAGGATCTCAGGTAGTGATAGGACTAGGGGGAATGGAATGAAGCTGGAGGTGGGGAGATTCAGGCTAGATGTGAGGAGGAAGTTCTTCCCCATGAGAGTGGTGAAGCCCTGGAATGGGTTGTCCAGGGAGGTGGTTGAGGCCCCGTTCCTGGAGGTGTTTAAGAGCAGGCTGGATGAGGCTCTGGCCAGCCTGATCTAGTGTAGGGTGTCCCTGCCCATGGCAGGGGGGTTGGAACTGGATGATCCTTGTGGTCCCTTCCAACCCTGACTGATACTATGATACTGTGATACTATGATCACAGGATACCAACGTGAGGATGTTGTTCCTGGCACACACGGAATGTTATTGTTTTGCTCTAGGCAGCATGCTAAGGAATTGATCAGCTAAGGAATCACGCACTCTGCATGTGTCCAGAAGCTGCCCTCAGAGCAGTGGCTGCAACACTAGCCCAACCTCAGGACCAGTGCACTCAGCTGTCAAGATTCCACATGTACGGTTATTGTCTGGAAGCCCTAATGGTTCTCTTAACAGTCCTGCCATTCTGAAAGAGGCAGAGAAGACACTAAGAAGGAGTCTGCCCCTTGAGTAACAGGTTCAACCAGTGCTCAGGCTTGGTGAGATTCTTCCAGGGAATACAGACCCATGCTGAACCTTACTGAGGCTAACTGGACATAACAGGGCTGCAGTGCAGGGCTGGGCAGTTAAGACACTGCAGGCCACCTAAAGGAAACATGAGGCAGATGGATGGATGGCAATGTTGGAAGTGAGGACAACTTCCTGCAAGACCAAGAGGATGCATCAAGGTAAATATGGCCTTGCACCATAGTAGAGTGAAAAGGATCCTGTGGTAACATCCTGCACAGAAGATAACTGCTGTGTAGTATCTTGTGCCAAAACATCTCTCAGCTCAACAGTACTTGGATCCCAAATGGCTCCTCCTCTGCGAAGGGCCTGAGCCAGACAGTGGTTCCCAGATGAAATGTCTTTGGTCCTTTCCCTGCACAAGGCGGCTCCCTTCTCCTCTGCCCTCCCAGTTTGTGCCGCCTCAGTCAACCTGGGCCTGTCTCTCCCTGAAAGCTTTGCAGATGTCTTTGCTAGTGTTCCTCCCTCTGCTCCTTCCCCCTCCAGAAGACATGAAGAAGGCCCTACAAAGGAGCTGTCAAAGGGGGGAGAGAGGAGATGTGTGATATGCAAAGAACTAGAGGAGAGCAGTTAATGAACAGTGATTTGTGCTGTACTGCAGCACAGCAAAGGGGTCTTCAAATGCACCTGAAGTAGGTCCGAGAAGAGAGTAACCATTTCAGAATGAGAGTCAGGAATGGACAGAGATAGCAGGGGCACAAAGCAGGACAACCAAGAGTGCTAAGGGCAAGGAAGCTGTACTTTCTGGCAGGCACTGGTGTGTGGATGGAAAATGCAAAGGCTGTAGAAAAAAGGAGCCTTATCTGAAAAAAGGTGATTGTGGAAGGAGAAGGAATGGGTGATAGGCAGGTGGGAGGGTGAGAAGTCCTTTCTCTGTGAAACTCCCTGCCCCCAAAGGAAGGTATTGTTATGACCAATATTAAGGGGGATGAAAGGAGGTCTGATTTTCTACAGCACACTGACCTAGCCAAAACTCAGTTCTTGGTGCATGATGCACTTCTGCAGAAGGGCAAAGCATAGCTAGATGGCAGATAGGTGGCATTAACAGAGGAGAAGTGACTAGGGGAAATGTTTTCTCCTTGCTCAGTCCTTCCTCCTATTCAAAAAGCATCTGTGTCACTCTATCCTCCAGGCCACTCACAGCTAATTGGAGCTTCTGGTGGCTTTCCTGACCTTTTGGAAGCAATTGTTAAAAGCCAGCTGTTGGGGAAAACCAGTGCAGCATCATCGGCCTAGGATTGTTTAATGGCTGCATTCCAGCAAATTATCTGATTTGTGCTTTACTGATGCCAGATTCATTTTCAGAGGGTACAGAACCCATGGTGCATGCAGACCCTCCAAAGGGGCTCCCAGAGACCAAATGAGAGAAACAGCTGCCCCCAGGCAGAGCTCAAATCCAACTCTAGAAGCAGTGTAGCCCCTCCATATGCTGGGTGAAGCTTGGTGAGCAAAGCACACCTGCAGTAGGAGGTCAGATGGTGTGCGCTACATAGCGATGGGCCAGCCCCAACACAGGGTGACCCCACCGGAGAAGCAGACAGCTTGAGCTGTCTGTGTCCAGGATGCTGAGGAGCTTTCTCTCGACCTGAGCTCTACAACAAGTAGTTGTGAGAGACTAAAGCTTGTCTCTCCTGGTGTGACTCAACAAAGATAAAATCACTTGCTGCTTGCCCAGACAATAGCTGATCTGCGTTGGGCAGAGCCACTGGAAGGACTCTTGGAAGGTGCAAAGCTAACATTGCTCACGGGACTGCAGCTGGCCTACAACAATGGCCCAAGGGCCCAGCATTCCACACCTTCAGGACAAGATCATTTCCAGCCATCAGATACCCCAGGAAAGGACAATGGTTCCTGATGTGTAAAGAGTGTGTGGGTAGGTAGATGGAGCAGGAGGAGGCAGAGGCCTTCCCCCCTCCATCCAGTGGCTGCCCAAACTCACCTGAGTACACAGAAAGATTTCCTGGGGAACGATATTTGGACCTAAAGATGAGTTCCCAGAACGATATCCTGGGGAACAACACCTGGACACTTGCCTAAGGGCTAAAAAACTGTATAAAAGACTGGAGCAACTGCTGGCTTTAGGAGGAGAAAATTGGAGAAGCAAAATGCAGAAGAAAGAAGACGGCAGCACACGCTGGAAACATCACGGGGCCAACACAATGGATCCTGGACTCTGAAAACCCTCTCTCCATGCTCTAAGTTCCGCCTGCTGCAACTCATGGAGCTGAAGAAGCTGCCCAGAGGACCTCATCCCTTCTACAGCCAAAGCCTCAGCACCCTTCCTCTACAGACCCAACATCTCCTGCAGCACCGTTTCTCTACAGACCCAACATCTCCTGCAGCACCTTTCCTCCACAGACTCAAACTGTCTTGGGGGTGAGGGGTGTGGTAATATAATTCTTTCCCTCTTCTCCCTCTCTTCTCTCTCTTCCTATTCTCTCTCTCTCCCCTTCTGATCCCTCCACCTTATTTATGTAATAAATAGTCTAGCTGTTGATATTTTGGCCTCGTTTGTGCCTCTAATTTCACAACACGGGAATATTCATTAAAAACCTGAATCTCTTTCCCTCTCTGGATGGAGACAGTAGTCTCAGCTGACTCTACTATCTCCACTCAGCACTGGTGTGTAGCCAGCAAGAGCAAGGCTGACGGCATGTGAGAGCCAGCCCACAAGGCATCTGAATCAACCCCATGCCTACCGTGCTAGGGGGAGGCTGAGTCTGACGCTGAATCACTCCTCACAGTGCATCCATTCCCACCACCCTCATCACAGCCCACCACCAGGGCAAGGGCTGCTTTCACTGCTGCATCCCTCCCACCTCGGCTGCAGGAGGCTCGGCCAGCCAGAGCTAACGTGCCAAGCCAGTTCCATAGCTGAGCTTGCTAAGTGCGTAGTGAGACACCATAGTGAGACGTGCCATAATTCATTACCAAAAAGCCAAATCCACAGCATTAATGCACACTCCTCCCACCCACACTGCACACACAGCAGCCACCCACCCCTGTTATTAAATAATGCACAAGGGGAATGTAGTAAACTCCCAGTTTGTGCCATTTAACACCCAGATGAAAGGTCAATCATACTAGAACTTCCTTTCCCTTATAGAAGCTGATAGCAGTCCACTCATTCAGTCAACTTAAGAAGAAGTTCTTCACAGAAAGAGTGATTGGCCATTGGAATGGGCTGCCCAGGGAGGTGGTGGAGTCACCATCACTGGAGGTGTTTAGGGAGAGACTGGATGGGGCACTTGGTGCCATGGTTCAGTTGATTAGATAGTGTTGGATGATAGGTTGGACTTGATGATCTCAAAGGTCTCTTCCAACCTGGTTAATTCTAATTCTAATTCTAGTTCTAGTTCTAATTCTAATTCCAATTCCAATTCCAATTCCAATTCCAATTCCAATTCCAACTCTAATTCCAATTCCAATTCCAATTCTAATTCCAATTCTAATTCCAATTCCAATTCTAATTCTAATTCCAATTCCAATTCCAACTCTAATTCTAATTCCAATTCCAACTCTAATTCCAATTCTAATTCCAATTCCAACTCTAATTCTAATTCTAATTCCAATTCCAATTCCAACTCTAATTCTAATTCCAATTCCAACTCTGATTCCAATTCTAATTCTAATTCCAATTCCAACTAATTCTAATTCTAATTCAAATTCTAATTCTAATTCTAATTCTAATTCTAATTCTAATTCTAATTCTAATTCTCATTATAGAAGCTGATAGAAGTCCACTCATTCAGTCAACTTAGGCTGCTACCTAGCATGTCTAACAAACTTTCCTCAGCTGACCCTGTTTTGATCTGGAAAGGAAAGATTCCAGATTCACACTAAATCCCAGAGAGACCAAAAAAAAAAAAAAAAGAGTTGCATGGAAACCAGTGACCTTTGTCTGATGCCTCCTGCCAGCAGCACAGTGATCCCAGAAATGCAGCAACTGTAAACACTGTGTTTACTGGACAGCTTGTAAATGTAAGAGAAATTCTTGTTGAAGATGCTTAAGCCTCAGCCAAGATTGCATTTGGACTGAAGCTCTGTTTACCCGAGGAGGCTCTCATGACACTGCAGCATCACCCTGAAAATGCCAGCTGTTCTGCAGGTGTCTGGGCCTTTGGGCTGCTACCTCTGCTCCAGGCAGGCTAGTGGGGACATTGGCAAGTGATGCCGAGTGCTGGCTAACACAGAATCACCAAGGTTGGAAGAGACCTCAAAGATCATCAAGTCCAACCTGTCACCACAGACCTCCTGACTAAATCATGGCACCAAGTGTCATGTCCAATCCCCCTCTTGAGCACCTCCAGGGACAGTGACTTCACCACCTCCCTGGGCAGCACATTCCAATGGCCAACAACTCTCTCTGTGAAGAACTTTCTCCTCACCTCCAGCCTAAACCTCCCCTGGCACAGTTTGAGACTGTGTCCTCTTGTTCTGGTGCTGGTTGCCTGGGAGAAGAGACCAACCCCCACCTGCCTACAACCTCCCTTCAGGTAGTTGTAGACAGCAGTAAGGTCTCCCTGAGCCTCCTCTTCTCCAGGCTAAACAACCCCAGCTCCCTCAGCCTCTCCTCATAGGGCTTGTGCTCGAGACCTCTCACCATCCTCGTTGCCCTTCTCTGGACACTGCTGGTCCCACTGTCCCCTGCAGGGATGTGCACTTGGAATGGCAGATGCCAAGTGTGCATTAGGGCAGTGTAGTGCAGGCACATCAAGGGGCTGAATCTCTGCCATGGGGCTTTAAATGTGGTTAAACAAAAAGTGTGCCAAGCGAGCAATCTGTTTCACTTTAGATATAATGGGATTTGTCTGTAACAGGACATTAGGCAGAATGAGGCCAGCCAGCCATTTGGGAATAAGGTTAATGTTATCACTGGGACCAGTACTGTGGTCCTGGGTGCCTGTCAGCATGCCAGGGTAAGGACTGCTGCCCAAGGGGATGGCAGAAACGCAAACGCACTTTAGGACTTGGGCATTTACCACTGCAGCCCTGGCCACTGCACGCTGGCTCTGTCCTGTCAGCTCCTAGTGAAGACTTGGAAGAGAAGCCTCTCGTCTCCCAGATGTGAGGCAAACATCTGGCTACTGCTAAATGCCCCCTGTCCCCTGCCAGACCCCTCAGCCCAGCTCCCTGAAATGCTGATGGTGTGACCCTATCATAGAATCAGTAAGGTCGGAAAAGACCTCAGAGATCATCAAGTCCAACCTGTCACCCAACACCTCATGACTACTAAATCATGGCACCAAGTGCCACGTCCAGTCCCCTCTTGAACACCTCCAGGGACGGTGACTCCACCACCTCCCTGGGCAGCACATTCCAAGGGGCAATCACTCTCTCTGTGAAGAACTTTCTCCTCACCTCCAGCCTAAATTTCCCCTGGTGCAGCTTGAGACTGTGTCCTCTTGTTCTGGTGCTGATTGCCTGGGAGAAGAGACCAACACCCACCTGCCTACAACCTCCCTTCAGGTAGTTGTAGACAGCAAGAAGGTCTCCCCTCAGCCTCCTCTTCTCCAGGTTGAACAACCCCAGTTCCCTCAGCCTCTCCTCATAGGGCTTGTGCTCAAGGACTCTCCCCAGCCTTGTTGCCCTTCTCTGGACATGTTCAAGAGTCTCAATGTCCTTCTTAAACTGAGGGGCCCAGAACTGGACACAGGACTCAAGGTGTGGCCTAACCAGTGCTGAGTCCAGGGGCACAATGACTTCCCTGTTCCTGCTGGCCACACTATTTCTGATGCAGGCCAGGATGCCATTGGCCTTCTTGGCCACCTGGGCACACTGCTGGCTCATGTTAATCTGTCTGCAAATCAGTACCCCCAGGTCCCTCTCTGCCTGGCTGCTCTACAGCCACTCTGACCCCAGCCTGTAGCACTGCATGGGGTTGTTGTGGCCAAAGTGCAGCACCTGGCACTTGGTCTTGTTGAATGCCATCATGCTGGTCTCTGCCCATCTGTCCAGCCTGTCAAGGTCCCTCTGCAGAGCCCTTCCATCCTCTAACAGTTCAACACCTGCTCCCAACTTGGTGTCATCTGCAAATTTACTGATGACTGACTCAATCCCCTCCTTCCAGCAAACCTCCTCTCCAGAGTTCCCGAGTAGGAAGAAAACTCATTAGCCCGGCCACTCGATTAAGAATCAGACCTGCCAGCTGCCGAGGAGCTGGGGTTAGAGGTGTCCACCGCGGCCACTCGAGGTCACCGGGAGGGGATATCGACAGCCCCGGCCGTGAAACACAGCAGCTCGCTGCTCTCTTCCTGGCCCTGTGCGTTTTGCCTGCTGGCTCTGCCGGCCGTCCCGACCCGTGGTACGGGGCAGGAGGGTGCAAACAGCCCGGCCACCTGCCTCTGGCCGGTCCGGCAGTCTCAGACTCTCCACCGCCGGTTGCTGGGGACGCGGCGGTTGCCGGGGAGGGGCGGCGGCCGTGGGCGGGGATGGGGCGGTGGCCCTGGGCGGGGAAGGGGCTGCTGCTGTGGGCGGGGAAGGGGCTGCTGCTGTGGGCGGGGAAGGGGCTGCTGCTGTGGGCGGGGAAGGGGCTGCTGCTGCTACAGCGGCAGCGGGGGCAAAAGCTGGGGGAAGGCAGAGGGATGGCATTTGTGTTCGTGCTCTCCTGTCACCCCACCCCGCTGCAGCTGCTGAAACCCAGTGCTGGAGGCCTGCAACGCTGGGTATAGGTGGGAACTCGCTTTTCCGGCACGGAGGAGCAAGCTCACCACAATGAGCCACAGTATCCCGTGCTGGCCCAGGGAGCTGCTCCAGGGGTGCTAGTGGGGATATTTGCAGAGGTCCTGCACACTCCTGCAGTGGCAGCTGCTGTGGCATGGCAAGAGCCGGGCAAGCAGCGCTCCATGAATGGTTAGGTACCAGTATTTGAATGGTGATTGTGCTGCTATGCTCAGGGTTTTGTTGCCCATTTTTGGTTTTGAGCTCATCAGTATTCACAACTTCCCTGCTAAAGATACTGTGTAGGTGCCTGAAACTGGTCCACGAGTCTTCAAGGCCCCATATCTTGAGTCTGTAACCCCTGAGTGATTAGAATAGAATAGAATAGAATAGAATAGAATAGAATAGAATAGAATAGAATAGAATAGAATAGACCAGGGTGGAAGAGACCTTCAAGATCATCGTGTCCAACCTACCATCCAACACCACCTAATCAATGGGTCACAGGGAGGTCCGAAGGGAAGGAGGACAAATCTGACAACCTCACGAACAGCAAGATCTTGGGCCATCTGCTGCATGCCTTTCTCTCTCCTCCTCAGTCTGCTCTTCTTCCCTTCTACAGGGATGAAAGCACACATCTCCTCTTTCCCATTGCTCAGATCTAAGTATTTTGGTATTTGCCAATCATACTTTCAGACTGAAGTGTGGCTTGCTTTCATGCCTTCAAAATGCTGATGTGCTCAGCAGTGGGTACATAAGTATAGTCAGCCTGTGCCCTGTGGGAGCATACATAGCACTAGTGCCAGCTCTCATGATAGGTCCTGCAAGTCCCATGATAGCTGACATTTTAAGGAAACTACGCTGACTTTCAAATAAAATACACCTCCTGGTCACAAAGAAGATGTTGCAAACGTCATCCAAGATTACCCGAAAGGCTCAGCAAGAAGCCAATACATTTAAAAAGGATTTAAAAAAAGGATGAGAATTTTGAGACCTCCTTTGTGAGTTTGAAAGATGGGGAGTTAGACTTTGGCAGCAATGTGCTTCTTTTCTAGGCGTGGCCTGATTCTGTCACTCAGCCGCGGAGAAGACAGCGACACCTCCTCGGAGTCAAGCTGGTGTTTAACGCAGTGGGGGGTGTCATAAGCCTTGCAAAGCCTTTCACAAACACTGTCCCCCACGATGACCACGTTATTCGTGGGAACACATCTCCAGGGCTTTTGAGATCTTGAAAAGCAGAAACGAGAGCAGTGTTTTTTCCCTTTGCACCGATCTCCACACGCGCAGTCAGTTTCACAGCTGAACAACAAAGGAGATAGCCACATCAGATCCACAGAGATAACACCCCTGAGCTGCGTCCACAGTTGTGCTGAGTTTCTGAGCTGAGCCTTTCACAAGCCATCAACATTGATGTCTTGAGCCTACCTCATGGCTAATGTAATGCAAATGTCATGTTTTGAAGGCTTCATGGTCCAATGGGCTCCAGCTGCGTCTGCCCAGAGTCATTGATTCCCAGAGACAATATTGTCCAAGTATTCCAGTCAGTTGTTGACCTGGATGCAATCATATGCTGAAAACAAGTACTGGTAGCTGAAAAATATCTGTGTTAACTCTTTATCTACCTTAGCATTTATTTCTAGGCACCTAGACATTAGCATGCATTTCCAGTGGGGTGTGCAGTGGAAATTGCTCCTCAAATGCCATGGAGTAGCTGCCTGTGAAGGGTCAAACACCCATACCCATTCCCATTCCCCTCATTCACATCTAAAGAAGGAGATGAGGGAAGGCACTGCTTCCTGGTATTCATCCTACTAGCAAATCAGAGCTGCCCTCTGTATCCCTCCATCTGCCAGGTCTCAAATTACTCCCAGACAGTCCCTGTGATGGTGGTTTGCATTATCAGCTCCACTGTCTTTGCCTTGAGTTTGAGGACAGTGTAACAGTAGTTGAACTTCATATCACAACAAATAAATGGTGAGAGGAGTCAGGTCTGACAGTGCCTTGCATGGCAGAACCATATTCCCCGAGCATCTGCTGCTTGTAATGCAAAGATCTGGGGACATTCTGGAGACAGAGCTACAGCTGTAGGGTGAGAACCTTTTTTAGCATTCCAGGCATGATGAACTAGAAACATGTGACCCTTACCTGGCTTCTCCCACTCTGATTTCTTTGACTGATTGAGGGTATTTGTAAGGACTTGCTGGAATAGAATAGAATTAACCAGGTTGGAAAAGACCTTTGAGATCATCGAGTCCAACCTATGATCCAACACCATGGAAGGGCTCTGCAGAGGGACCTTGACAGGCTGGGCAGATGGGCAGAGGCCAGCATGATGGCATTCAACAAGTCCAAGTGCCGGGTGCTGCACTTTGGCCACAACAACCCCATGCAGTGCTACAGGCTGGGGTCAGAGTGGCTGGAGAGCAGCCAGGCAGAGAGGGACCTGGGGGTACTGATTTGCAGACAGATTAACATGAGCCAGCAGTGTGCCCAGGTGGCCAAGAAGGCCAATGGCATCCTGGCCTGCATCAGAAATAGTGTGGCCAGCAGGAGCAGGGAAGTCATTGTGCCCCTGGACTCAGCACTGGTTAGGCACACCTTGAGTCCTGTGTCCAGTTCTGGGCCCCTCAGTTTAAGAAGGACATTGAGACTCTTGAACGTGTCCAGGGAAGGGCAACGAGGCTGGGGAGAGGCCTTGAGCACAAGCCCTATGAGGAGAGGCTGAGGGAGCTGGGGTTGTTCAACCTGGAGAAGAGGAGGCTGAGGGGAGACCTTCTTGCTGTCTACAACTACCTCTGAAGGGAGGTTGTAGGCAGGTGGGTGTTGGTCTCTTCTCCCAGGCAACCAGCACCAGAACAAGAGGAGGTCACCATACCAGTTCAGGATATCATTTTATTTGAATCTTTTATGCTGTGTGGGGCAGCTGATGCCATCAGCTCTGCAGCACCCATCTGTCAGATGTGGTTCACCTTTCTGGGGAGGAAGCAGGGAAGCACCACACACAGAGATGAAGATCAGGTTTGAGAGGAGGCAATTGGTATTTGATGGCTGCCTGACACTAAATGTGTTCACTAGGACAGGAGCCAGCAAGGCTTGTCCTTAGCACTGGGAGAGTCCTCTTGCATGGATGGCTTCTACTTTTTCAATGAAGAGCACAGAAAATTGCCAAAGCTGGGGGACTCTGCAAATTGAGGATGTTGCAGCAGAGAGACTGGCTCCAAAGCCCTGTCTCCAGGGCCTCCTCTGGCTGGCTCCCAGCAGCTCTTTGCTGAAAAACAGTGCTTAAAAGCAGTTGGCATCTCCTGGAGCCTTGGGGGAAACAGCAAAAGAAACAGCATCCTGGAAGGAGGAAAAAGCCCCCTGCACAGCCGGTGCTGAAGGACAGGGGAGCAGGATGCTCTCTGTGCTGCTGCTCCTCCCAAAGCTTTCTGTTCTCCCTGGGTCCTGGCAGGAACCGTGCAGCTGCTGACAGCTATTAATAGACTGGGAGAACGTGGGTTTTGTCTCCTACTGCTTCCTGGGATGAATTATAATTACCCTTAATTAGGCTGGATTTGGTTCCACCTCCTACCTCCAGCCCCCTTGCCTGTGCTGGCAGGGAGAGACAGGCCCATCTGCTGCCTGCATGGCTCTGCAGGGAGCAGGGCTCCCAGTGGGACATCCTGGGGGCATGGCCTGTGCTGGGCACAGGGGCAGAGGCAGAGCCTGCCAGCTGACGGGCTGCAAGAGGTCCTCTGGCCTTGGCCTTTCCAATGGCCCACACAGAGCACCTGTGAGGTGGGTGAGAAAAAGCATCCCACCAAAGCCTGGGAGTGTGAGCAGGTTAGGTACTCTCTCTTTCAGATTAATTAAAGATACAAGATAGAGGAAGAAACAACCAGGGGATATGACCTGTTGCTGTGATTAGCATCCCTTCCATTATGTATTGCACTGAGGTCTGTGAAAAGGGGCATCCTTCCTCTGCTGCTGCTGCCTTGACTTGTCCTTCATCTCACATGGGACACAGCCCAGCTGCTCTAGGCTTAGGATCACAGTATCACAGTATCACTAAGGTTGAAAGAGACCTCAAAGATCATCGAGTCCAACCTGTCACCACAGACCTCATGAGTAGACCATGGCACCAAGTGCCATGTCCAATCCCCTCTTGAACACCTCCAGGGACGGTGACTCCACCACCTCCCCGGGCAGCACATTCCAATGGCAAATGACTCTCTCGGTGAAGAACTTTCTCCTCACCTCGAGCCTAAACTTCCCCTGTTGCAGCTTGAGACTGTGTCCTCTTGTTCTGGTGCTGGTTGCTAGAGAGAAGAGGCCAACCCCTTCCTGGCTACAACCACCTTTCAGGTAGTTGTAGAGAGCAATGAGGTCACCCCTGAGCCTCCTCTTCTCCAGGCTAAACATGGATATGACATGCCCAAGGCAGATGGTTTTTGTTTTTCCTTCTTATGCCACTCCACCTCTGGCCTGAAATCTGAAGTGTGAAGCTTTCTTCCATCCAAGTTACTTTAGTGGAGATGCAAAATGGTGTGGGAGGCTTTCTTCATCCTGAGAAGATGGAGGCAAAAGTGGATGGCTGTTAAATCTTTCTTGTACATCTTACCCTCTGGATTTAGGGTAGTCCATCCTCCACCCTGGTGTTTGCCCAAGACACTTGGTAAGGCCACACTTTGCTAACACATCCTTACTGCTCCCCTAAAACGTGGACTGATATGTGCTTGGTTCAGCAAAGCAGCTGGTAGCACTTTTCATAGCTAGAAGCCCTTTCCTTCAGTGACCTTTGCTGCCTGTAGGAGGGTGGAAGGAAAAGGGCACACACACTGCCTCATCCTGCCAAGCTGAAGCTCCTCAGGAAGGTCATTTGTTTTTTGGTGGTTTGTTGTTTTGTTTTGTGCCCACCCCCATCGTGTTTTCTTACCTGAATCATGAAAACCTTCCTGTGGGCAGAATCTGTGCTCAGGGACCTACTGGCTCTCCGTTCCTGCCTCCAAGATCCCCCAACATTAGGACAGAAGACTCAGGTCCCTCTGCTGCCTCCCACTCATCCCTTCATGTTCCATCCAAATGCCATATGGCACGCTAGGCTCAGGCAGGAGCTGTGCCAGGCTCCCCTCCCTTTCCCTCCACTCTTTGATCTGCAGAAACGAGATGGAGAACCAGCACTGTGAGCTTTCAGCCTGCTGTGTTTGCTCCACTTTCCTTGGTCTTTAGCCTCCGTGGTGGTGGTGGGATTGATGTGGGAGGCACTGGAAGAACTAAGGGGGTCCTAGGGAAGAGAGGACCTGCTCTGAAGCTCTCTTCCATGTAGAGGAGAGTGTCTCCCAGAGGTGATGCTATAATTAACAAGCAATGCCTAGGATGTGATCACAGCCAATGCTTCCTCCACATTCCCTTCCCCCACTCTTCTTGTTTGGCCGAGGTTGCTCATAACCACTAGGTAGTTTCCTGACTGCAAAGCACAGGTCTAAAGGTTAAGCAAGCTTCTCTTGGGCTGGTCATGCTCCCAGTCCCCCTTTACAGAAATAAGGAGGAGTGGAAAAGGAGAGCAACTGTCCTTCCAAAAAGCATCTCCGAGGCAGTGAGCAGCAGAAGCTCCTGGGAACACAGGGCTGTGTTTGGGCAGCAAAAGAGACTGGGGGAGATATTCCTAGCTTTTCTGCTGCAGATGGCTGTCAGTGCAATACTTGCTGCTTTTGGCTCAAAACCAGGTGGCCCCTTGAGCACTCCCTCCTTTCCAGAAGGGACTCTAACACTTTCTGATGGCTTTTCTTGGTACTCTATTAGCACTGCCTGAGCTCTAGAGTCTCCACTGATCACTACTATGTCACAACAATCCCCACAGCTCTGTCTGTGGAGCATGCACCCCTCACTGCCAGATCACTGCCATTCATCTCTTTGGAGGGGATGGGGAAGACATCAGCCTTAGTAGAATCCAGGAGGAAACATGCACAGAAACAAGGCAAGCTGCAGGTCAGGTCATGCAGGAATGCTGGTCACTGGATGCTTTTGCTAGCCCTCCTTTGCACCTCTGTTCCTGTGCATTGGGGTGCTGTCATGTCCTCAGTGAGGGTGCTGGAGAGGAGAGGGAGAGGGGAGGAAGAGGGGGAGGAAAGGAGGAGAGGAGGAGGGGGGAGAGGGGAGGGGAGGCTGCATTTTCCCTTGGAGGAGGTAAAACATCTAGTTGGTGTCTTCTCTTCCTGTCTGGGCTTATTGCAGCCTTTGTAACACTCAGAGCAGGTGTGAAGCTTTTCCTTTCCCAGGCTGGGGATGAGACTTAGTTGGAGGCTGTTTTCCTGCACTCCCATGGAGATACTGCATTGGGGGTTTTGTGTGGTTTTTTTCCCCCTCTTCATTCCCCTCCCTGTTTCCCAGAGTGGTCATGCCTTGCATTTTAGCTTGTGATTTTGTGTCACTCCCTTCCCTGCCCCAGTTTCCACTTCTCTCTGTTGTGCTGGGGTTTGACAAACCCGAGGTGCATGTGACAAGGGTAAATGCTCCAGAGAGATGCAGAGAGGGTTATGGCCCTACAGCACAGGGAGATTTTGAAAAGCCCAGGGCAGGCAGCACAGCATCTTTCCCTCATCATGTGGCCACCAGAAAGTAGCTCAGAGGTCCAGGGCCTTTGTTATATTTGAAATGAGAGCATTGTCCCTGCTTGCCTTATGTACCTTCAAGGCCAGCTTGGCCTTGTTACCCTTTTTGCAGAGGGACATTTGATACTGCGGCAGGGGGCCACCCCTTCCATTGAAGGCTTGGGGATGTTCCTTCCTGATCCAGCAGCCCTGGGACAGTTGGGCAGTGTGGGCTGGGAAGGTCCCTAGGGAAAAGGCACCTTTTCCATCTTTCAGATCCTTGGTGTCCCCCAGCAGCAAATCCATACAGCTTGCATCAGCACTTGCAGGGTCCGGTGTAGGACAAGCTGAGGGGCAGAAGGGGAGTCCTGTCCTCCCGTTGCATCAAGAACGGTTGGGGCAGTCACTGTGGCAGGAGTCAGATACCGACAGGACAGCCTGGGGGCTTGCACTCCAAGGGCTATGGAGTTGACACTGTCCTTTGGTGCCCTCTTCCCACCCCAGCGAAGCCCGCCGCCAGCAGGGCTAGGGAGCTGCCAGCTGCCATCACCGTTCCTCCAAAGAAGTGCTCAGTGACAGATCCGCTCCGTGCCACCGCTGTGCCCTGCTCCTGGGCACTCCTCAGCCCTGCAGCAGGGTGCAGGGACCCCAGCAAAGCCTGGCCCCCTTCACGTGCCAGCGGAGCTTGAGGCATTGTGCTGTGTGCTGGGGAGCTGCGTGAGTGCTCCCGAACGCCTGTGGCTGCGACTCTGCCGCTGCTTCTCTGCCTGGCCCTACAGTGTCCAGCAGCATCACAGCACAGCTCAGGCAGAGCCAGCTCAGGCAGAGCCAGCTCAGGGAGAGCAGACGGGCTTCCCTCTTATGCCCCATCGCTGCATCAGAACCACGGTGACAAAGGGAACTGGGCTCAGGCCTGGTACACTGCAGGTTCTGCTTGCAGCTGCTGAGCTGGGCTGCCTCAAACTCATATGCCTGAGTGTTTGTTCAAAGGACAGGGTTTGCCTGATGCCTGCAGAGTGTCTTTGATCCCATGAGGAGTGACCTGGAGTGTTCCTGAGGATTTCTGACGTGCCAAGCCCGGCTGTTGCCTCTGTGGCTGGCCTGTCCCGGGTTATGACCTGCAGTGCTTCCTCCAGGCCAGTGTAAAGCCTTCCACCCCTGATTTCTAATCCCAGCTGTACCCCTCTATTGTAAGGCTTCCAGCTCTGCCTGTTAGGGCCAACTCAACCTTCTTGGCTTTTCTTTTTTGACTGTACTGCTTGGTGGGTCCCTCCCTTCATCTCCCTGGCTGCGTGCCTGGGGCTAGGGACCTCAGCTGCAGAACCCTCACTTGCTGTTTTCTAAGCAAGGAACTATCAGCGTGGGAGCTTGCCAGCCCTGAGATGTGGATAAGGAGGTCTGCTGGAGCCTGACTCCAGCAAGCAGCAGTGGTGCCCTTAGCAGGACACCCCAGACATCCTAGCCTGTGGTGCTGCTGCAGGGCCGTGAAAGCCGGCAGCCCTTGGGTCACTCTTGGAGTAATCAGCTCACAGCAGGGAGCTCTCCCGGCTCTCTGGGCCTCTGGTCTGTTCCAGGTGGCTGATTCCTGTGTTTCTAACAAGGCAGGGGAAGAAAATTAAAAGCCCAAGTGGGCAAAGCAGGCGGGCTGAGCCAGGAAACGTCAGCACATCCTTGTCAACACAGCAGCCGAGGCGAGCAAGCAGGCAGGCAACTTCTTAATTATTGATGGTGCTTCTAAATAAATGCTGGGACAGGGAGGAGAAGGTTATAACAGAGCAGAGGAGCCAGTCCTGGGTGGGGGAGGGAACCTGGCAGCTTATTTGTTTTAAAGGTCATTTAGTTTTGCATTTCTTTACCCTTCCTCTGTAAAACTTGGTGATATTTCAGTTGGTGGATTCTTTCTTGCTCTGCTTCTTCCAGCACCTGCCTAACCGGGCCAGACAGGAGGAGATGGAGGGAGGAAAAGAACCTGCATGTGGGGGCAGCAAGGGAAGGAGGGGGAGGGTGAGAATACTGCCTGAAATGTGGGACAAACAGGCAAACGAGGAGACAACAAAATTAGTAGAGCAGCAAATCCCAACCCGAGTGTAAATAATTCCTCACCATGTGAAAAGAAGGTCTACATAGGCTCAGATTTAGCTTCCCATTCCTGGTGTTTGAGCCCAGGCAACCTCTAATGCAAAGCACAAGGGAAATGAGGCTGAGTGAAGACTAGAAGGAGATGAAGGGCTCTTGGTCGAGGACTGGAATAGTAACCCAGTGTCTGCATAGCCTCAGGGAGCTTTTCAGCAGGCTCGGATGGAGTGTCCTGGAAAGATCAGACTATCTGATGGCAATAGCTCTGGGATAGGGATCCCACAGCCAGCTGAAAATGCAGGAAGTTGTTTGGAACTGATTCACAGCAGGACTGGAGTTGTGCCTGGCAAGGCTCCACAGCTTACCCTCAGGACCTCCGGCTTGCAAGAGTGACACAGCAGCACTGGGTGCAGTACAGATCCAGGCAAGAAAGAGCTCCTTCCAGACTCTCCCACAACAGACCCTGCAGGACAAGGTCTCCTTTCACCCTGTCTCCAGTCTTGCAGGAGACTTTGGTTGGCAGCAGCAACCCAGTGCCCGTGGCTGGCAGTGGCTCTGTCTTCGCTCCTTTTTCCCGCTGGGAGCCTGCTCCAGTTGTGTGGTGGGAGGGTGAGTGGCTCTGCAGTGCGTGGCGGATACAGCAGCACATGACTCTCTGAATAACGGCTCTGGATGCAGACCAGGTAACACCACGGCATCCTCACAGGCACACCGTCTGTGCTGACATCCGGGCCCCCCACCAGCCACATGACTAGACTAAGACCCAGAGTGGCATAAATCGACCAAAATTAACCTCTCAATTTCCCCCTGCGGGCCGAGCCCCGGTTAGGAGGGTGGACTCCGTAACAGGGAGCTCCTGACGACAGCTGAGATAGCGATGGCACTGGTACAGGGGAGGGTGGAGGGGCAGTGGGGCTCCTCTCCCAGCCTTGTGGGTTTTCCTGACGCTTTCTGTAGGAGAGAAGAGTTTGAGCTGCATCCGAGCAAGCGACAAGCGGCACAGAAATGCCAGCTGCGATCCGGGCTGATGAGCTGAGCGCCAGGCACCGGCGCTCCTGCGCAGGGACCCGCCTGGCCGTGAAGGGCACACGGCAAAGGCACGCTGCTGGGATTGCCTGTGAAATGCTTCTCCTGCCTCCACCGCCTCTCCACACACCGCTGTGGGCAGAACTCTGCCGCAGTGTAAGCTCAGCTCTTCCCCCTGCAGCGCTGCCTGGAGAGTCAGGGGCTCAGAGACCCCTTGCCCCTCATTGCTGGGCCCAGGGTCTATTCCTGTCCTGCTCCTGTCCCTCCACCGAACACCTCTAGTGCAGAGCCATGCCCTCCTTTCTCAGGCAGCTGGCATACAGAAAATGAGCAGCAGCACCAGATCAACATAGCCCTGAGCAGCTCCAGAGGGATGGGATGTCCTTCCTTGCCATGAGTGCTCTGGGTTTGTGGATTCACTACTGCAGCCTTGTGTACATTGTGCAGCAGCTGCCAGGACATGGGTGCTGCTCAGCACGAATGCCTAGCTCCTGCAGAGGCAAAGAGCCCACACAAAGGGGACAGTGTAATGGGGAGAGCTTACAGTGTAACCCACAACACCACACATGGATGTGTGGGTTTCAGGGTTACACATACCTATGTGTGACATGACCAGCTCCAGTGCATGCAATCACTATGTGCACAGATTCATAGAATAGTTGGGGTTGAAAGGGACTTTTACAGGTTGGCCAGCCCCCTGCAGTGAGCAGAGACATCTCTAAGCAGATCAGGCTGCCCATTCATCCTAACCTTGAATGTTTCCAGAGACAGGGCATCAACCACCTCTCAGGGAAACTTATGGCAGTGCTTCCACATGGCATGAGGGAAATCACACCTGAAGTCATGCAAAGGGAGATCTGTGGAAGTGCAGGTGTGAATCCTTATAGTGGGTGTTTGGGGGAGACATGCTGGTGTGTGAGGGTGTCCCTCCACATGCAAGGTCTGCTAATTCTACCTGCTGGTGGGCTGGGACCCACATGTGAGCCAGCCCTGTGTGCCAGCCTCTCACTCTGTAGCCCAGGCTATTGGGAGCAAACCTCCTGGAGTCAAGTGAACAAGAAGAGACAAGCATGCACTTTCTGCTCCCCTTTTGCCAAAGTCAGGCAGTTACTTGGGACTGGGGCTGGTAAGCCCTCGCCATTGCATGTGCCCTGAAGGGACACCTTGAGGTCCATCTGGAGCTATGGAGGTGTTGCCAGCCTGGCAGCACCTGCTCACAGCAAAAGCCACCATCACGTCTGTAATTAGTTTCTTGCTCCCTGCCGTCCCTTCGGCATGCGGGTTTGGAGTTGCAAATGTGTGCCTAGCATACTGCTCACACCCTGGATCCCTGAGAACTACAGAGGACTGTAGGCTGCTCTTGTGGCTGGAGAACTACATTTAAAACTCCTGGTTTGTTCCCCCAAGCCCTCCCACCTAAGCATGGCTTGACCATGCAGGGCATTTCAGGCAGAAATCATGGGGCAGCTACTATGGTCACAGCGCAGGACATGAACATATTGTCCTCCTGCAGCAGGGAAAGGTAAGGTTGGGATGTAAGTTTGCCAGGAGAACAGCAGGAAATGCTCTCTCCTAGGATCAGGGATGGCCTGGCAAGATGATAGCTCAACCCCCAGCATTTTTACTGCAGCAACTCCAATAGAATAGAATAGAATGGAATAGAAGTAGACCAGACCAGGTTGGAAGAGACCTTCAAGGTCATCAAGTCCAACCTATCGCCCAACACCATCTAATCAACTAAACCATGGCACCAAGCACCCCATCCAGTCTCTTCCTAAACACCTCCAGTGATGGTGACTCCACCTTCCTGGGCAGCACATTCCAATGGCCAATCACTCTTTCTATGAAGAACTTCCTTCTCACCTCCAGCCTAAACCTACCCTGGTGCAGCTTAAGACTGTGTCCTCTTGTTCTGGTGCTGATTGCCTGGGAGAAGAGACCAACCCCCACCTGGGGGTCTCCCCTGAGCCTCCTCTTCTCCAGGCTAAGCAACCCCCAGCTGCCTCAGCCTCTCCTCATAGGGCTTGTGCTCCAAACCCCTCCCCAGCTTTGTTGCCCTTCTCTGGACACCTTCCAGCAAGTCAAGATCTTTCCTAAACTGAGGGCCCCAGAACTGGACACAGGACTCAAGGTGTAGCCTAACCAGTGCAGTGTACAGGGGCACAATGACTTCCCTTTTACTGGCCTGGGGAGATATGGGCAGCAGAGTTGTCTAACAAAACTTCACATTGGTAGGCTAAGATCTCTTTTTACCTTCAATTACAGGACAAATTTAGTGCTACTGAGCTTATGAGATCTGGTAATATCATGACTTGTTTATGCTGTGACCTCATGACTCAATCCTTGCAGGTTCAAAAGGAAGAAAGGAAATACTGAATTTCATCACTAGAAAGGCCAAGAGCAGCAAAGGAGGAGAAAGAAAATGGACTCCAAGCTGGAAGGTCACCCCCAAGACTGGCTGAAGCAGGAGGAGAGCCAGCACCATTGCAGCAAGTTGCAGCCCTACTTATAGACCAGGTGGTTTTTAACTTTTATAGGCAGGGCAGAGGATGCTGGGTCTGCTGCAGATGTGGAGAAGGAGTTGCAGCTCCAAGTTGAGGAATATGGACACCAAACTTGCGTGGAGGTGGTACAGCTTGGCCTGATCCCACAGGTGCATGGCTTTTGCAGAGCAAGTCCCCCCCACCCTGAGCACAGGTCTTTCAGCTGAGCCTGCAGGTAGCCTTGGGCCTGGAGAAGCTGGGAAGGGCTGTGCAGGTGGGTCAAGTGCACTCCACAAAAAGCTGTGCCACCTCTAGAGCTGTTTGATGAGCTCAGCAGCCTCCTGCCACTCTGGGCCACCTTTTAGAAAGCCCAGCTGCAGAGGTCAGCAGTAACCCCTTGCAGGATGGCCAGATTGACATCTCTACCTCTACTCTGCAGCCATCATCCACCTTCCACCATTCTTTGGCCAAGTTGCAACTACTGCCATGTAACCAACACCTTTCAGTTTCCCAAACGGCCCACAAGTGGCTGCAGGATCACTAAGCCTTTCCCTAGTGCTCTGGCTTGAGGGGTGGAGGCTTATTTCTCACTGTAGGGCTCAGTCATCACCTTGTGGGCAGGGAGTGACTTTTCTCATGGGACGAAAGAGAAGAACAGAGCTGAGGTGCCAAGCCTTCAGGCCTTGGCTGCTCACTCACTTGGCAGTGCTGAAAGCTCAGCAGCTCCAACAACAGAAATGGATCTCCTTCCAGTAGCCTCAAGGACCACTGGTTGCCTCTGCAGCAGCACCCCTTGACCCCCCAGAGAAATGATGAGGGGGGGCTCAACTTCCCCATCAGTAAATGCATTATCTTCAAGGTCAGCACACAGACCCCTGCCCCTTAAGGGACTGAGCAGAAGTTTATAAGAGATCAGTGGGTTTTAACCTAAAAAAACCCCATCAGGCCAAAGTTGGTTAATTTCATACGGCAGCTGCTGGCAGTCTCAGGCTGTGCTTTTGGAGCACCACAGTATCACCAAGGTTGGAAGAGACCTCAAAGATCATCAAGTCCAACCTGTCACCACAGACCTCATGACTAAACCATGGCACCAAGTGCCACGTCCAGTCCCCTCTTGAACACCTCCAGGGATGGTGACTCCACCACCTCCCTGGGCATGCAGGAGCAGCCCAATCCAGGATCTCCTCTTTTCAATACTGAAAGAAGACTTCAGTAGCAGCTACTACACAAAGGACTCCGGGAAAGTGCTTTCCCAGTAAGACAGAGCAACCCTCTGCCTTCCTGCATCTGGTAGCACTGTGGCCCAAGTGAAACCCAGGAGCTGTGCAACACCAGGCACTAAGGCTGCTTTCAATCAATGGCACAAACTCCCCTGGGAGTACACACACCCCTCCAGCACCCTACCATTTGTGTTTTGTCACAAGGCTCCTGACACCTTAGTATGGATATTCCATTTCTCCCCTGTGCTGATTGCTTGTGGAGATGTTATGAGCATCAGCAGCACCTCTGCATCCAGAAATGGATGCTCCTAGTCCCTTTTGCAATAAGCCCTACTTTAAGCTCTGTGGCTTGAAGTAGCATTTACTGCATGAGCAAGGTCTGCAGTTCTGCTGCAACTGTAGCTATCAGTATTTTGGGGGGAGCAGAGGAAGGTAGTGGGGAGTACCATCAGAACCTAAAGGCTCCCCATTCCTTCTGCCTCCAAGTCCTCGTATTTCTACCAGGCACTTAGCCAAACACAAAACCAGTTGTCCTGTGGCTTCACAAAGATATGGAGCCTTATGGACCACACAGGAGGTATCAGGCTGGACAGCCAGAGATAGGTTAAAAAGCCCCTTGTCCTCCAGTGATGCCTTTAAGTCCACCTCCATTTTTCCCCAGGTGAGCTGTTTCCTGAAAAGAGAAGGGAAAGGAGACTGCTCACAGCAGCTATTCACCCCTCCCCCTCATCACACAGCTAAGAAAGTGGAAGAAGTCTCCAATTAGGAGACTGGGCCATTCCCCACTACATCCTCTTCACCAATCCTTATCCTGCTCCCCTATCCATCAGCATCACTGTGCTTCCAGCCCTCCTGACCCTCTCCCCAAAAGCATGCAGCTACTGCCTCCTCCACATCCTACCACAGTGCCAGGCAACCCTACCTGCTGGTGAAATTCATTCCAGACAAGCTGCTGCTGCTCACAGGGTGAAACCTGCATGTTTCACTATCCTATTACACCTTTATATCAGCCACCATATGTGAGCTCTTTCTTTAGGCATCTAAAATAATGGTGCTGTGGCCAGGAGCTCTAGATACCACTCTAACACTGAAGTATCTTTGAGTTGGGTTTGCTGGATCTGCTAATGCTTGTGAAAAAGACTGATTTAAGAAAGAGACCTCCTCATCCCATGGCTAAGTGTCCTGCTGCAGGGAGTTCACAGTGCTGCAACACAGCAAGAGTCCCCATTCACACAAACCACTAGATCCATGGGGGCTTTTAAGTAGGTGCTGGGTATGTGAGAAGCCAGTAGGCAGTGTAAGAAAGGAGTGATGGTTCCAAGAGGAAACCAGGAGAACATTCACCCAAAGCAAAGAGGTGTGGAGGCTGGGATGGTTTTGCTCTCTCTGTGCTCTAATACTGAGGTCCGGGTTCAGCACTACTCCTTGCATAGCCTAACAAGGCTGAGCCTGAAAGCAAGGAGGGAATTCTCTTCCCATTTCTAAAGTAGAGTAGAATTTTTAATCAGAATGATGTCCTGTTCAATGTCTTTATTGATGATCTGGATGAGGGGATTGAGTCAGTCATCAGTAAATTTGCAGATAACACCAAGCTGGGGGCAGGTATTGATCTGTTAGAGGATGGAAGGGCTCTGCAGAGGGACCTTGACAGGCTGGACAGATGGGCAGAGTCCAACATGATGGCATTCAACAAGTCCAAGTGCCAGGTGCTGCACTTTGTTCACAACAACCCCATGCAGTGCTACAGGCTGGAGTGACCAGACAGAAAGGGACCTGGGGGTACTGATTGACAGATGGATGAACATGAGCCAGCAGTGTGCCCAGATGGCCAAGAAGGCCAATGGCATCCTGGCCTGCATCAGAAATAGTGTGGCCAGCAGGAGCAGGGAAGTCATTGTGCCCCTGGACTCAGCACTGGTTAGGCCACACCTTGAGTCCTGTGTCCAGTTCTGGGCCCCTCAATTTAAGAAGGACATTGAGACTCTTGAACGTGTCCGGAGAAGGGCAACGAGGCTGGGGAGAGGCCTTGAGCACAAGCCCTGTGAGGAGAGGCTGAGGGAGCTGGGGTTGCTTAGCCTGGAGAAGAGGAGGCTCAGGGGAGACCTTCTTGCTGTCTACAGCTACCTGAAGGTAGGCTGTAGGCAGGTGGGGGTTGGTCTCTTCTCCCAGACAACCAACACTGGAACAAGAGGACACCATCCCTGGATGTGTTCAAAAAGGGTTTGGATGTGGCACTTGAAGCCATGGCTTAGTAGTCATGAGGTGTTGGGTGAGAGGTTGGACTTGATGATGTTTGAGGTCTTTTCCAACCTTATTGATTCTGTGTCCTGAGTTCTGCAGTAAGATAGGACTGCTTAGAAAAGAGTGCCTGCTGGCAAAGCCCTTTACCAGACCAGAGTACAAAACAGAAGAAAAAGATGCCGCTAACAAGCTTGAGCACTCACAGCCATTTAATGGCTTCAGAACAACATTGAGCCATCTCCCCCTGCTCTCATGGCTGCCTCTTGGTGCTGGTCTTGTAGTAAGAACTGCTCTCTTCCAGAAGAAACAGGATCTGTTGTTGCAGCTGATGCTTTCTGAGGCTCAATCTCCATGTGTCCACGCTGGGAACACGCAGCATTGTGCTGTCAGTGGGATCAGGAGTGGGGCTTGTCCTGATCTCTGAATGCTCCACTGCACTGGTTGCAGCAGTGTTCAGCGTGGGAGCTGCTGAACTTTTCAGATCAGCAGAGTATCTCTGCATCAAGTGTCCACATGGCCTGCAGCTGGCCTGAACACAGCTGTCCTGCCACCAAAGTATCACAGTTCTATGTCAGAGTTTACTCTGAGCAAACGTCCGCGCAGCAGTCAGGGCTCTCTGCATGCCCTTGGCATTTCCACTGCCCTTGGCAACGACGGGAGAGCCTCCTGCCTTCCCTTCCATCTGTGTACAGACAGCCACGGCCCAGTCAGCAGCTGAGAACACAGGGAGACAATTCTGGGGAAGAAGACACAGAGCAAAGTAATTTGGACTGTGGAGCACTCTACGCTCAAGATAACAACATCCTCTCACTAGCGGTGTTCCCAGGGATCAGTGCTGGGCCCCATGCTCTTTAGTATCTTTATTGATGATCTGGATGAGGGCATTGAGTAAGTTTGCAGGTGACACCAAGCTAGGGGCAGGTGTTGATCTGTTACAAGGTAGGAAAGCTCTGCAGAGGGACCTTGACAGGCTGGACAGATGGGCAGAGTCCAAGGGCATGAGATTGAACACATCTAAGTGCTGGGTTCTACACGTTGGCCACCACAACCCCATGCAGTGCTACAGGCTGGGGTCAGAGTGGCTGGAGAGCAGCCAGGCAGAAAGGGACCTGGGGGTACTGGTTGATAGCTGGCTGAACATGAGCCAGCAGTGTGCCCAGGGGGCCAAGAAGGCCAATGGCATCCTGGCCTGTATCAGGAATAGCGTGGCCAGCAGGAGCAGGGAGGTCATTCTGCCCCTGTGCTCAGCACTGGTTAGGCCACACCTTGAGTCCTGTGTCCAGTTCTGGGCCCCTCAATTTAAGAAAGGTGTTGAGTTGCTGGAACGTGTCCAGAGAAGGGCAAGAAAGCTGGGAAGTGGGTTGGAGCACAAGCCCTGTGAGGAGAGGCTGAGGGAGCTGGGGTTGCTTAGCCTGGAGAAGAGGAGGCTCAGGGGAGACCTTCTTGCTGTCTACAACTCCCTGAAGGGAGGTTGTAGCCAGGTGGGGGTTGGTCTCTTCTCCTGGGTGGCCAGCACCAGAACAAGAGGACACAGTTTCAAGCTGCACCAGGGGAGGTTTAGGCTGGAGGTTAGGAAGAAGTTCTTCATAGAAAGAGTGATTGGCCATTGGAATGGGCTGCCCAGGGGAGGTGGTGAAGTCACTATCACTGGAGGTGTTTAGGAAGAGACTGAATGAGGCACTTGGTGCCATGGTTTAGTTGATTAGATAGTGTTGGGTGATAGGGTGGACTTTACAAAGTTCATCTTCATGCCCTCCTCAGGAGGAGGGAATGAATAGAATACAATAAACCAGGTTGGAAGAGACCTTTGAGATCGAGTCCAACCTATCATCCAACACCACCTAATCAACTAAACCATGGCACCAAGCACCCTATCAAGTCTCCTCCTAAACACCTCCAGTGATGGTGGCTCCACCACCTCCCCGAGCAGCCCATTCCAATGGCCAATCACTCTCTCTGCATAGAATTTCTTCCTAACCTCCAGCCTAAACCTCCTCTGGTGCAGCTTGAGACTCTGTCTTGTTCTGGTGCTGGTCAGCCCATCCTCCCAGCAGAGAGCCTCCAGCCCTCCCATCATTGCTGTGGCCTCCTCTGGCCCTGCTCCAACAGGTCCCTGGTTATGCTGAGGACTCCAGAGCTGGTCCCAGCACCGCAGGTGAGGTTTCAGCCGAGCACAGCAGAGGAGCAGATTCTCCTCCCTCCACCTGCACCTCAAAATCATCCTGCAGACCCCCTGGGACACAAACACCCCACGTTTTGGAGACCACTGCTACAGAGTGGGCAGCTCTAATGCCTAGCAAGGTTAGGCAGCCTTGCCCTAGAGCAGGACTCACTTGATGATCTCAAAGGTCTCTTCCAACCTGGTTAATTCTATTCTATTCTCTCTTCACTCAGCCTGGGCCATCACTACCTGAAGCAATCATGACTGGAAAAGCTGAGCTTGCATGTCAATGCTAGGTCCTGCCTCTGGGCAAACAAGACCTGGAAAATCCAGGGGTATTTGTGCCCAGCAGAGACTGAAAGCATCTCTGGTCTCAGTACGGTCATCTTGGGTCATCTATGTGAATAACCACCAACACTAGGCAGAATCCTAGGAAAAGCCTCAAATGGGACCTGCTGAGCAGTGGGTCCAGTCCCTCTTTGCAGGCAGGTTCATCATGATTCTGCCTGGGTTTTGCTTACCTTGGACACCTGACATGCACAGAGCACCTCACCAGAAGCCTGAGGGCTGAGTAGCAAGACTGATGTGCCAGGAGACTTGTCACACAGCTGGTTCACTACCTTCATTAGAATCTGGAGTGGCAAGGAGAAGAGGGTCAGGCTGTAGCAAAGGAAACTGGCATGCAGCAGAGAACATGCCTGGCAGCTCCCTCTTTTTGAATGAAGCACCTGAGGTACTGCTGGGCCAACAAACAATGTCCATTACTCACAGAGAGGGAATCAGCTGAGATGGTATCAATGATGACAAGCTGGTTGCAGTGTTTTGTTAGCAGCTGTTTGGCCTTCTCTTCAGCCTGGAAGAGGAAAAACACAGCACTTGAGGGGCTATAGGTGGCATAGGGTGGGCTGGATTGGGATATATGTATGCAACACATGTACATAGGGAATGGAAGTGAGGGACAGAGGGAGGCTAAATGTTAGCAGAAGGAAGACTAGCAAATGGAAATTTCCACACAAAGAGCTGTGCAACCCTCCTTCAAAAGCAAGCACAGAGAAACTTCTTTCAAAAAGTAGAATAGACAGTGACCTGCTCACTTTTCAGTCTCTCTTCTAGACCTATACATTGCCGTGTCTCAGGCAGGTCCCTGTGGCAAGATGCTCCTACTTTAAGAATAGTTCTTGTGGAGAACACCAAGTCATGTAAAAGCATTTTCAAAGGGCTATTAATGTAATAATGTAAATCAGCAAGACACAAATGCAGTGGGAAGCCAGAGCAATGATGTATATGGTTGGCAGAAAGGCTGCCAGAAAGTCCTGCCACTGTCTTACTGTGTGGCCTTGCAAAGCCCATTTTCAGGCCCAGCTTGTCCTCCTCACGTCAAAACAGCAAGGTGAAGCCTATCTGCCTGTTGGTGTTTGCCAAAAGTGCTTATATGGGGCTACCCATCCTCACAGGCAGAAAGACACAAAGATTCTGCAGGTGACAAAAGCTACTACTCATTCACTGCACTTTAAATGATGGCCCTGGTTAATGCCAGTGAAATCAACCCAACACAGGGCTCGTGTTGCACCGTGTGTGATTTTGTCTGCTTTATTCTGCTTTCTAATGAGACTCTAGTGACTGAGTGGCTGTGAAGTGTGAAAGACACCAGGTCCACCAGTGTATGCCACACAAGGCTATTACCAAGCTCCAAGTGAGTGTGCTGCTGTCACAGTACCTGCTGCAGCTCCAGTTTCTTGATGGCCGTGTTGGCTGTTCGCTGCAGCGCTTTGAGGACAGTCTGTAGTCCTTTTCTTTGCCACTGAGGCATTGCAGTGTTAGCCACCACCTGCAAGACAATTTGCTGTTTAGGGACACTAAACTGTACCTAGAACAAAGGAAAAAAGAAAACCCAAAAAACCCAATAAATGGCTAATTCTCCAGAGATTAAGCTGGAGCCTGGACTCTTCCCAAGGCCCTCCTATAACCCTGCATCATCAGACAAGCCAGTCACTGTGTAGGCAGCTTTCTCTTTTTCAGCTGGGCATCTAAAGCCTGGGAACTCTTTTTCAGTTTTATTCTCCCCATCATCCTCTCTCCATTCCCTCTGGCAGGTCATCTGCAACAGAGGCACCTACACACTCATGGAAATCCTTGCAACCAAAGAGGCACCAACAGGTAGCTGCATGCCCTTCCTATTAATCATGGTCATATGTGAACCTAGTAGGGAAAAAGTCATGCACCTCAAGCATCTACAGCCCACACCGGGATCTTTCCTGTAAGGAAGTATAATCCTTACTTTGGTCAGCTGGCCAACTTCTTTGGAGAGGTTCTGCATCTCAGGAATAGAGGTGCTCCTCTGCTGCATTCGCAGGGAGAGAGAGTCCACTTCTACAGCCAAGCACTTGCCTACTTCCCGGGCCTGGAGTGGGAGAGGGAGAGAATGCTTCAGATGGAGCAACGGGAAGAACTGAATGGAGATGGAGGAAGCAGGGAGGCAACAGGGTCATAACGATGAAGTAGGGCTCAGGATGCAGTGGAAAGGCTTCTACAGACAGAGGTTTTAAGAACAACAGACTCTGTAATAGAATGTTCCTCTCTAGATTTAAAAGCAACACTAGATGGTCACACGCAGGGGACCAAGCTGTTGTGCACTTCTGTTTCCTGACTATCTCACACCAGGAAGTCGGGATTTCAAGGAGAAAAGCTGGGAGACCCATTTACTTCTCAGTGCTCTTTTTCCATTAGAAAATGTGATCTTGAAACTAGTGACTGAAGAAACAAAAGTAACACTAGATTGAAAACTCATCATCTGTCCTAGCACATTTCCTGAGGACCAGTTCAGCTGGCCTTGGTGCAGCTCTTATTGCTTTCCCCAACACCAGTGCTGCTGTTAACAAAAAGCCTAGTACAGTTTTCTCCAGTCAAAGTCCTTATGGCTTTGAGCATTTCTCTGCCAGAGCTCTGTGTCCAGGATTGTCCTGCTAGAGTTTAGAATAGAATAGAATTAACCAGGTTGGAAAAGACCTTTGAGAACATTGAGTCCAACCCTATCACCTAACACCATCTAATGAACTAAACCATAGCACCAGGCACCCCATCCAGTCTCTTCCTAAACATCTCCAGTGATGGTGACTCCACCACCTCCCTGGGCAGCCCATTCCAATGGCCAATCACTCTTTCTGTGAAGAACTTCTTCCTAACAACCAGCCTAAACCTCCCCTGGCACAGCTTGGGACTGTGTCCTCTTGTTCTGGTGCTGGTTGCCTGGGAGAAGAGCCCAGCCCCCACCTGGCTACAACCTCCCTTCAGGTAGTTGTAGACAGCAATAAGGTCTGAATAGACCAGGATCACAGAGAGTACCTAAGAAATGTGCAGACAGTGAAGACTGCTCTGGCTATCTTAGATACACACCCCTTGTGTCAAGTCACTCCCTCATGGCTGCAGTCTCCCTTGTCTGATTGACACAGGCACACAGCTCCTCTCCAGGGGCTCTCCAGGTCAGCACTTCCAGCAAAGCATGCGGATGTGCCCTGCAGCTTTTCAGTCCTCTCCACCAAGAAAAGCCTTGCTAGGGGCACAGATGCATGGGGGGGGGGGGGACAGCCAGCCAAAAAGCAACAGATTTGCAGGGGTGGAATTCGCCTTTCGTCTTTCCAGTTTCACGGACAGTGAGTCACTCTGACTGCAGCCTTAGAGGAACTGGGCCAGGTTGCAGGGCCTCTGACACTTCCAGAAATTCAGTCTCACAGACATAATAACAGGTCACTCACTTTTTATACAGACTCATCCAGACCAGAACCACAGTTTCACAGGGGGAAAAAAAGGCTAAAGAAAAGAAGCAAAAGGGTTTTAAAAACGAGGCCATAGCCCTGTAACCACAAAGTACAAATCCAGCTGTGACAGGCAGGAGGCAGTCCGGTGGTGAAACCAAAGAACAAACAATTGCACCTTTAAACACCTACCTGGGGATGGAAATTTAGTCTAGAGACTTCCTGATATCTTGTGCCAAGTTCTAATCTCGGAAAAGGGGGCCTGAGAGGAAGAATGAAGGTCAAGGAGACAGGAGACTAGGATGGGGAAAGTGGAGGTGAACAGAGAGGTACGGCAGCAGAGCTGGGTCCGGTGATGAAGGAGTAAGCCAGGTCAGGCATAGGAGGGAGGCCTTAACCAAAAGCAAGGGGAAGCTAACTGTCCAAGCAGGAATCTACAAAGTTGGGTCCTTCTGGCATTGCCTTGACACATTAGAAACCTCAGCTCTTCCTTTCTTACCTGTTTGGCTTGTTGGCCTGTCACTGCAATGA
Organism: Picus viridis; assembly: GCA_033816785.1. Taxonomy (NCBI): domain Eukaryota; kingdom Metazoa; phylum Chordata; class Aves; order Piciformes; family Picidae; genus Picus; species Picus viridis. The sequence goes on from CM066578.1 coordinate 11,459,852, forward strand.
CACGGCTAATCCCTTTAACGAGCTGGCGCTCACCGATGATAGTCAGATCTTCCACAGCTCCTGTTTGTAGAAGGTGCCTACAACATCAGCAGAGAACAGGAAGGAAAACAAGGCTGCTCTCTGGCAACAGAAAATCTCAAGTTCAGCAGCCCCTCCCTGTTCCAAATACCTTGAGTCCTTTCCCGTCCCTAAAATCCTGATGGCACCCTGTCAGGCAAGAGACAGCAGAGTCAAGGCTGCTCCAGAAGAACTTCTGTGCTACTGTGAAAGGGTGCGCAACAGTCAAGTTCTGCACTGCTTTCCTCTCCTTTCCTCCAGCAGTGGTACGAACTGTGATTTTTCTCTTCTGCTCAGCTGCTCCTGAACCTTGTAGACCATTTTTTCCTCCAACTCCACCACTCTTGTCAGGCCAGCTCACAGACTGGCCAGCAGACTCCAGTCAGAGGGTAGCTGTGTAGTTGCTGGGCACTGACAACTGCCCCTTCCCTTTTTCAGCTATTCAGCTCTGGATATGAAACAACTACAGTGTCTCAGGTTTTGTTACTAAGAGTAATCATTTCAGAGAGCTTCACAAGAACTGATCATCTCCACTCCCATGCAGTTTCTTGTCCCACTACTCCCACAAGAATGATCTCATGATTAGAAACTTGCTCATTTTCAGCTGTGCCTGCTCAAAGGCCAATTTGTTTCTAGGTTATTTTTTGTGCCAGCATTGTCTTAAGATTAACTCTTCTTTTACTCTCACTACTGCTAAAAGCAGAAGACAACAAAGAAATAAAATCACCAGAGCAGTCTCAAGACTTCACAACTGTCTCAGAATATTCTGCTGGGTCCTCAGCCCTCCTGCAAATACAAAGCCAAAGCAATGCAACTCTGGTGTGACAGGACACACATTCCTTTCCCATGCTCTGCTGGTGCCCTTCGGCTTCCAGGCTGGTTTCAGACAGTGAAGCAGGGACAAATGCTTTGCATTTCACTGGAGTTTTCTCACCCTGAGACTTCCAGAGCTTCATAACCAGCCCATCCTATTCTTACAAAATCATTCTGGTGAGGAAACTTCATTGCACAGGGACTGTGAGTGGAGCTTGCAAGAATATCCCTACCTCAGCCACCAGCGCTCACAAGTACACCACCTGACCACCAGTAAGTCACTTACGTCCCACAGCAGAGCTCCACAGAGGTCTGCATGGCAGCCTCAGAGTCGCAGGTCAGCACACTCTCCACAGGGACCCCCAGGGACACTATCCTCACTGGATCTGGATACCCCTGACAGAGGAGACAGGGATCAGTGGCTAACAACATGGTCCTTCAGGGGCACTTAGAGACTAACTACATGGCTTCAGGCAGCTGCCTCATTTTTGTCCTGTTCTAGAGTAGCCCCAGTCAGGGGCAGCACTGTTTCTCCTCCACAACCAGCCATCGTGGGGAGAAAGGAACAACTGACTAACACTACAAGCTCTAGGTGCAAAGGAATGAGGAGAGAGCCTGCACACCACCAGCCTCCACTTTTTATAAGTGTCCAGAGATCTCATCTCTGTCCTATTTTCCTCCCTGAGTTTTGTGGGTCAATTCCCTTGCAGAAACCTGTTGTGACAACACCTCTTGTGACCCAGATGATTCCTGCTGCAGGAGAAGGCTTGTGAAGATATGCAACTGCCATCTTGTCATACCTCATCCATTGCACGGAGTCCCCGAACACTTCTCGCCAGACTGAGGGGGACCTCAGCTATATGCACCACCTCATTTCGTTTGATCACATCCTGGACCACTTGCTCCACGTGCTGCAGCTGCTCCACAGTCATAGGGCTCTGAGGAAGTAAAGCAGCCACCTTCAGGAGAAGCCTCCAAAGAGGCACAGAAGAAAGCAGAACTGAAACAGGGCCCTTAGGCAAGTCAGCTTGGGCACACCGCTCCATCCTGGCACACCTCATCTTCTGTACTTGTAAAAGGGAATTGTGAGCATCATGACCCTCCCACTCCCTTCCTCCCATGAGGGGTAAGGATTTTTAAAGCAAGAGCATCAACCAAATTCTTCAAGAGAGATGCTGCAATGAGTGACCAGGGCCAGTGCTTAGCCTGACCCAAGAGCTTTCAGTTCCCAGCTACCATCACCTGGATGACCAGCACAAACATCAGATACGTGCCACAGTCAAGCTGGTCGATCTTTCAAAGACCCCTTTAAACTACTCAGGTCAGTCCCATGCCCACTACCCTTGCTAAGTTCTGTCCCTGCTGAGCCCCGTTCAGCCCCTCAGTGAGTGCTGCACGGTGCCCGGGCAATGCAAGCAGAGCGAGTCATGTCCAGACAGACAAATTTCAGTGCTCAGATAAAACATGAGCGATTACGGTAAGGAAAGAAAACATTACTGGAGAGACCGTCAGTACTGGGATACTGGTATTGCTGAGAACAAGAAACCAGAAGAGCAGGGGCACCTTGGTATCAAAATCGAAGCGCAGGCGTTCTGCTGTCACATGGGATCCTCGCTGCTCGGTGCTGTCGCCCAGGACGTGGCGAAGCGCGAAGTTCAGCAGGTGGGTAGCAGTGTGGTTCCTCATACAGGCCAGCCGCCGAGCCTGCAAGCACAGACAAGTGGGCAGGGAGTGCTGGTTCTGCACAGGTCAGAGGAGCAAGGGATGGCATGAAGAGATATGGGAACGGCTGCACATGAGAGGATGGGAGAAGATGCAGGGAAAACCAATGGGTAGCACAGCTGCCAGATTAATTTATGCCACAGGGCAGATCATGGAATCAGTAAGGTTGGAAAAAGACCTCAGAGATCATCAAGTCCAACCTGTCACCCAACACCTCATGACTACTAAACCATGGCACCAAGTGCCACGTCCAAACCCCTCTTGAACACCTCCAGGGATGGTGACTCCACCAGCTCCCTGGGCAGCACATTCCAATGGCGAATGACTCTCTCTGTGAAGAACTTTCTCCTCACCTCCAGCCTAAACTTCCCCTGGCACAGCTTGAGACTGTGTCCTTTTGTTCTGGTGCTGGTTGCCTGGGAGAAGAGACCAACCCCCACCTGGCTACAACCTCCCTTCAGGTAGTTGTAGACAGCAAGAAGGTCTCCCTGAGCCTCCTCTTCTCCAGGCTAAGCAACCCCAGCCCCCTCAGCCTCTCCTCATAGGGCTTGTGCTCAAGGCCTCTCCCCAGCCTTGTTGCCCTTCTCTGGACACGTTCAAGAGTCTCAATGTCCTTCCTAAACTGAGGGGCCCAGAACTGGACACAGGACTCAAGGTGTGGCCTAACCAGTGCTGAGTCCAGGGGCACAATGACTTCCCTGCTCCTGCTGGCCACACCGTTCCTGATGCAGGCCAGGATGCCATTGGCCTTCTTGGCCATCTGGGCACACTGCAGGCTCATGTTCAGCCTACTATCAACCCATACCCCTCGGTCCCTTTCTGCCTGGCTGCTCTCCAGCCAATCTGACCCCAGCCTCATGGGATCACCTCTAAACCAGCAAACTAGGCTGGATACTTCAGGACAGACCGATGACTCACAGATTACAGAGTCGCTCGTGAGGTACTCCTTTCCATTGTACACCAAATGAAAAGCAGTCTCAGGAATACAAGGCTTTGCTCTGCCCAGGTTAATTAGGATATCACAAGACTCTCAAAGCAAGGTTGGGAGAAGGTTAAAAAGCAGTGAGTTATCACCTCATCCACAAAAAGCTGCACTTGATGACCAGCACGCAGGGTTTCCACAGCGGTAACCTCGTGGATCACATAACCACCACAGAGATGAACTGACTCTACAGGGAAGAGTATGTCCTAAGCAGAGACACAGAAAGATGAATTAGGACACAGGGAAATTCCAAATACCTTTGCTAGGTGCCTGCTTGATCTGACTGGGAAACACAAGACCTACTGATCCTTAAAAAGACAGGGATAGGGTGGGAAGAGCAGGGAGCTTACTGTGAATGCAACCAAAGTACCTCAGACCCTCCCTGTACCCAGCCACTCACTGCACAACATGTTGAGCCTGTCAGCTTGCAGTGGAGAGGCAGTACCACCACCACCACCTATGCTGATAAATTTTCCTAACAAGGATGCTTGTCCATGAGAAAACTGACAGCAGCTGCCAAGGCTCTGGGTCTGAGGCATCCAAAGTGTCATTTCTGACTCATTGGGCTGGCAACAGAAACTTGACCCTCACTTCAGCCTGGGGAGAAGTGCTAAGCAAGGCACTATCACATTCTGCAAGGCTAAAGAGGCAGTGTCAGTGCCCATGAATGATTCTCAGGCGCTGGAATCCAGGAAGGAGAAAAAACTGCACCTCAAGTGACTTCCCAGGGGTAGGTCAAAGCTTTCCATCTGGCAGCGTTGAAGGAACATGCTGCAGAAGTGGAGGAACTCCTTGATGCTGTTGGGAGGGATAAGGTCTGGCACTGTGTGCAGTCATCCAGGACTGGCCAGAGACACCTTTCTCAGTTCATGGGCTCTCTGATCATTGTCTTCTCTTTGCATTGCAACACCAGCTGGCAAGAGTGTGACACATTCAAGGGAGATCTGAGAAGCCTTTACAGTCTTCCCCAGCAAAATAAAATTGCAAAGGGCTAAGAGACAACCTGAGAAGCAAGTATACCTCTGTGAAGTTACTGATGCTTCTCCCTCACAGATCCTGATGCAAAGCCAAGGGAATTGTCAAGAGTCAGTGGCTTTACACAGTAAATCAGCCCATCCCTTGGGGAATTCTTCCTGGCATCAGGACCCATGGCAGCCTTGGGTCTTACCTGCTGTTCTAAACATATCATGTAGCCTTGGTCAGAGGCTTGCCCGCCCTGCTCCGCATAGAAGTTAGTCCTGTCCAAGATGACACCACATCGCTGCCCTGCCCCAACCTCCTTCCGGAGAGACTGATCTCTGTACAACATCAGGACAGTGGCCTGGCATGGGCTGAACTCTGTCAGGAGGAAGAAGACAGCAGCTATTAGTACATACACTCTGTCAGATTGCAACAGGAAAGGAGGGGCTGCTTTTCCATGCCAACCCTGCCAACGCCCAATCTATACTGAAAGCCGGCACCTTCCTGTGCAGAGGAACAACCACTGGCTAGAAGGACAAAGTTACCCCTTGTTTACCTAGGGACAGATCTGCTGAGTAGCAGGTACATAGCTGGGGACACCTAACCTGGTTCCACATGAGCCTGATAGAACAAGGCATGGCACAGACACTTCTGCATCTTGCTACACTGCAAGCTTGGCAAAGCTGTTTGCCTTCTGTAAAAAGATGACAGACTTGGTGGGTGTGGGACCACAGGGCTTCAACTTCCTTGATGCAGCAAGATTCTAACAAGCTCTCCTGTAGGCTCCTCAAAGCCAGATTGGGGTGATAGGGACTGGACAGGTAATTGACAAGGTGAGTGCATAACTGGCTGTGCAGCTGGTCACATACAGAACTGTTCATTAGTTCAACTAATATTCAGTTACTAACAGAGCTACTTGGTGGCTCATATTAGAGCCAGCACCATTTAACATCTTTGTTAATGACTACCTATGAGAAGATGGCATATACCATATCCTGCTTGTGTATGGCAACAAACTGGTGTAGACTGCTTGATACATGGAAGAGCAGGGCTGCATTTAAGAGGCATTTCAGCAGAGCAAATGGACAACAGAAATGGACTGACAGAAACCTTGGGGTCATCAGGGTCAAGCAGAACACAAGTCAGCTGGGTGACCTTGCAGCAAGGAAGACTTGCCTGCCTGCTGGGCTGTAAGAACAAACACAGCCAGCAGGCCAAAGGAAGTGCTTATTCACCCTTATTTAGCATCTGTGAGACTACAACTACAGTACAGGAAATTCTGGTTGTACACAAAGGAAAACCCCAAACTTTTCAGACTAAGACTGATGAAGGGAGCACACAGGTGGTAGGATCTCTGTCCTTAAAGGTACTGAGTGAAAAGTTAAGTGGACAAGGCTCTGTGCAACCTGATCCAACTGTGAAGCTGATTCTCCTTTAAGAGACTGGACATCCAGAGGTCCCCTCCAGCCTGAATTATTCCATGATTCAGACTGAGAAAGTGGGATAATCCTACCTTTGAGATCTCAGACAATACCACTGCTAGGCTTTTTTCCTCCAACATGCCTTTGTCATGATGTGTGCATTATGACATTATGCACACACTTGAACAGCCCCACTTTCTGCTTAGTGTGGGTTGCCACCAGCACACTAGGTAAGAGGGATATAGATAGGGCTGTACACAGCTATCTTGGATTGCCTGGGACAGCCACACCAACTCTTACTCTATGGTTTAGTTTCTAGAACATCAGCAACCTCAGTTATCCTGAAGGATAAAAAGTCTAAGCTGGCATCTAGTGGTCTGTGAAGGAAACAGCAAGGACAAGCTGCCTAAACCCTTTGCATAATTTTCTCCATTCACCCTAGCACTCACACCCAGAAGCCTAATTGTCTGGGGACAGACTCATCTCCAGCAGGAATCGACAGTCCCTGCATCCCCACTGCACAGAAATGACAACTCAGAGCTCACAGCCTTGTCACCAGCCCAGAGCCTTCCTGGAGACACACCAACAGTGGTAAGAAAAGCACCTGCTCTGGGATGAAGTACAGGGGCAGAGAAAAGATGCAGCAGCAAGGCAGACAGGAACAGAACAGAACAGGTTGGAAGACACCTTTGAGATCATCGAGTCCAACCTATCATCCAACACCACCTAATCAACTAAACCATGGCACCAAGTGCCCCATCCAGTCTCTTCCTAAAAAAACCTCCAGTGACAGTGACTTCACCACCCTGCTGGGCAGCCCATTCCAATGGCCAATCACTCTTTCTATGAAGAACTTCTTCCTAACATTCAGCCTAAACCTCCCCTGGCACAGCTTGAGACTGTGTCCTCTTGTTCTGGTGCTGCTTGCCAGGGAGAAGAGACCAACCCCCACCTGGCTACAACCTCCCTTCAGGGAGTTACAGACAGCAATAAGGTCTCCCTGAGCCTCCTCTTCTCCAGGCTAAGCAACCCCAGCTCCCTCAGCCTCTCCTCACAGGGCTTGTGCTCCAGACCCCTCCCCAGCTTTGTTGCCCTTCTCTGGACACATTACAGCAACTCAACATCTTTCCTAAACTGAGGGGCCCAGAACTGGACACAGGACTCAAGGTGTGGCCTAACCAGTGCAGTGTACAAGGGCACAATGACTTCCCTGCTCCTGCTGGCCACACTGTTCCTGATGCAGGCCAGGATGCCATTGGCCTTCTTGGCCACCTGGGCACACTGCTGGATCATGTTCAGCCTACTGTCAACCATTACCCCCAGGTCCCTTTCTGCCTGGCTGCTCTCCAGCCACTCTGACCCCAGTCTGTAGCACTGCATGGGGTTGCTGTGGCCAATGTGCAGAAACCAGCACTTGGATGTGTTAAATCTCATGCCCATCTGTCCAGCCTGTCAAGTTCCCTCTGCAGAGCTCTCCTACCCTCTAACAGATCAACATCTGCCCCTAGCTTGGTGTCATCTGCAAACTTACTGATGATGGACTCAATGCCCTCATCTAGATCATTGATAAGATATTAAAGAGCATGGGGCCCAGCACTGATCCCTGGGGCACACCACTAGTGACTGGCTGCCAGCTGGATGTGGCACCATTCACCACCACTCTCGGGGCTGAGTTCCTAACTCAGCACAGAGTGCTGCTGTCCAAGCCACGGACTGACAGCTTGGCCAGGAGTTTGCTGTGGGGGATGGAGTCAAAGGCCTTGCTGAAGTCCAGGTCTGAACCACGAAGTCTGTGTTGTTCATGCAGGTTAGGCAGTAAAAGCAGTCTCGTGAGAGATTCCAACAGCCTCAGGCACAGCTTCCCTTACGGACAGGACCTGGCCACTTACCGTACTGCCCGTGCTGTCCAAGCGTGTAGGCGTACTTTGGAGAGTCATCAGTAGCAGGCATGTTGCTGCTCTGCAGCTGAGCCAGTGAGTGCACATCAAGGCTCACATGTGTGTCCTCCAGCTGTCCTGCCTGTGGGCCACCAGCCTTCCGCTGCAGTGGAGCAAAGGCATGGTTAGACAGGAGATACCCGGGGTGGGGGGGCGCCACGAATCAATAACTGGATCCTAGGAAGAACTTCTTACACCTTCCTGCTGATAAACCAATCCAGTTCCTTCAAACCCAACAAGCACTCAGTATCAGATAGCAACAGCTAACACAACCCTTCCAGGAGCTGTAACAGCTAACACACCCTTGATGTGTAGCTGTAAACTTCCAGGCCATTGAAGTTCAGGAGACCAAAGCCTCAAACCAGTTACTGCACAGGGTGAGCCAGCACAAACTTTCCAGCACTGCTGGGGCTGAGGGGAGTTTGTAAACTCTTTGTATGTCACTTGCTGTTTGGGCTGTCTAACCTCTGTCTCTGCTTTTGTGTGAGGACATTCCTGACCTATGTAATTTACAATACAATAAACCAGGTTGGAAGAGACCTTCAAGATCGTCAGGTCCAACCCATCAACCAATCCAACCCACCTAAACAACTAGACCATGGCACCAAGCACCCCATCAAGTCTCCTCCTGAACACCTCCAATAATGGTGACTCCACCACCTCCCCAGGCAGTCCATCCCAATGGGCAATCACTCTCTCTGTATAGAACTTCTTCCTAACATCCAGTCTAAACCTGCCCAGGTGCAGCCTGAGACTGTGTCCTCTTGTTCTGGTGCTGGCTGCCTGGGAGAAGAGACCAACCTCCGCCTGTCCACAACCTCCCTTCAGGTAGTTGTAGAGAGCAATAAGGTGTCCTCAGTGTCCTCTTCTCCAGGCTAAGCAACCCCAGCTCCCTCAGCCTCTCTTCATAGGGCTTGTGTTCCAAACCCCTCACCAACTTCATCGCCCTTCTCTGGACACCTTCCAGCAAGTCAACATCCTTCTTAAACTGAGGGGCTCAGAACTGGACACAGTACTCAAGGTGTGGCCTTGAGTTTGATGATAACCTCCACTCCAGCAACATTCAGCATCATAGAACACTTCTGATCTGAAGAGTATCACCAGCCAATACTTTTCAGCCCCATACCCACAAGCAAAGGCACTGCGACCCTGCTGCTATTTCCGACCCCGCTGCTCCTTCATGTAAAAGACCCTGTGGTGCACCCAAAGAGCCTCAGCAGTGAAAGGAATTCTGCCTCCATGCTCCCAGGAGAGAGGTCAGGCTCCAAATTACTCTGACAAGGTGAGTCTCCTTACCTTTGCATCTTCCAGAGCAAGTTTGTTAAAAGCAGCTGAATCCAACCTGATTCCTTTTTCTTCAAGCATCAAATCAATCAGATCCAGAGGGAATCCCAAATTCCCATAGAGAGACCAGGCCACTTCAGCTGTAGGATGAAATGAAGAACATGAACTATGTGAACTCAGAAAGCAAAGGCACATCAAGATTTGCTTGGATGGGACCAATGAGTGTTCTTTGCTAACTGGATTCGCCTATGCTGTGTGCAGCTGCACCAGTAATGGGGAAAGGAAGCAAAGCAAAGCAGTTGTTCTTGCATGGAACTGGGTATTAATGATGACCCCCAGCCTCATCCCTGCTAAAATTCAGTGGAGCACACCTAAGACAAGCAGTGGCACTGGGTCCTAAGCCTCTTCTTTTCAGCTGTGCCTTAGCTAGTCAGACAGCAAAGCAGCCTAGTTTGGTGCCTAGTTTGTTATGAGAACCAAGGATTAGAAAACAATTGCAATCTGGTGAAAGAAACAACATATGCTTCTCTGCCTGGGGCCAGAAGGTCGCTGAAAACATATGAGGGAAGCAGACATCCAAGCACAGTCTTGACTGCAATGCTTACTAAGATCTGGATCAAACTATCTGTAAGTGTAGCTTGTCAGAGGCGGAAGACTCACCTGGGAAATCTGTGGAGGGCTCCATCTGCTGCACTGTCCGCTCAATGATGCGTCTCCCACGCTCAAGGGAGGACAGAAAAGCTACCTCGTTCTCGTTTATGATATCCATGATCTGCCCAAAGGTCAGAAGAAGGGTTAGCCATAACACTTAAGGGAGTTCCTCAGCTCTGCTAAGCCCTGTTACAGTTAGCTCCAACTAAGCAGGTATCTAACAGTGGCACCGACTCCTTCGACCAGCCTTTTGTTTTGTATGCATCCCTCACAACGTGACTCTGGCACGTTACTAAACAGAGCCAAAGTCATTGTGCCTCCTTATCACTGTGCCTGCCAAAGAAATATTGACCATCCACCTGGGGAAGGCTGGTGGCTGACAAAGGCTCCATATCAGGTGTTTATGGCTGCGACCCAATTAAAATTGCATGGCTGGAACTGCCAGAGAAATTGCTCTTCACAGTTGCTGTCAGCAGAAGCAAGTGGAACCAGCCTCAAATCCCAAATTCACTCTGAACACAGGGTTCCCATGCTAGGACAGCCTGTACTTGCACTCTGCAAAAGAGCTATCCTGGCTTTTTTTAGAGCAGCAGCTGCCTTAAACCAGGACAAGCAGTCCCTGGTAAGGATCCAGTATAGCTCCCACAAGGAAATCTGCCTCAGATGCTCCTCATGCTCAGGATACAAACATGTTCCCAGCGCATCTCAGCCCACCCATGAGAACATGGCTATGGAGAAGGCTATGCAAACATCTCCATTGAAGACCCAAGAAGGGGCAGACTTCTGCCCCTGAGAACAGTGCCTCAGAAACATAATGAGACAGAGTTTGTCTCCAGGGTATTCCACATCACTCACCTGGTCTGCATTCTTTGTCAGATCTGGATAGGCATCTCCCTGTGGAGTGAGTCTCAATTAGTGATAGCACTTCCCTCAGGGAATCTCACAGCATTCCACAAGAATTACAGAGGTTTCTCAGACAGGTGAGCATAAAGGGTGACCCAGTGCACAGCTCCAGGGACAGTAACATAGGGTAAGAATAACATACGGACTTACAGATGCCATTTCCTGGCTATCTCCTTCTGACCCACCTCTGCTAGACCCTGCACTACATCTCTTGGCAAACACAGCCATCCAAAACAGGAGGAAAGCATGATCATTTAGGATGTTGTTAGTACTCACAGGGACCAATTCCAGATGGTTTTAACCAGATACAACAGCTTGAAGCTCTCAGGAAACAACCATGAGCACCTGCATGCACTTTATACACACACTTGTACTGGCTGTACCACTGGTCACACTAGGCCCCCTCCTTCTCATCACAAACGATAGGGGGCAAGAGTGAGGGGTCTGGAGCACAAGCCCTGTGAGAAGAGGCTGAGGGAGTTAGGGTTGCTTAGCTTGGAGGAGGCTCAGAGGAGACCTTCTTGCTGTCTACAACTACCTGAAGGGAGGCTATAGCCAGGTGGGGGTTGGTCTCTTCTTCCAATGAACCAGCACCAGAACAAGAGGACACAGCCTCAAGCTGCACCAGGAGAGGTTTAGGCTGGAGGTTAGGAAGAAGTTCTTCCCAGAAAGAGTGATTGCCCATTGGAATGTGCTGCCCAGGGAGGTGGTGGAGTCACCATCACTGGAGGTGTTTAGGAAGAGACTGGATGGGGTGCTTGGTGACATGGTTTACTCGATTAGATAGTGTTGGATGATAGGTTGGACTCAATGATCTTGAAGGTCTTTTCCAAACTGGTTAATTCTATTCTATATTTACTGACCCAAATCATAGAATCAGATACACACTCCTACAGCGCCTTCACATCCAAGGTTGTCTCCTGAGACAGTACAGGAAAGGAACACGGGGCTGAACAGGATAAGTGTGACACTGATTTCCCCCTACACAAGGCAGTAGTTTCTACTTACCAGCACTTCCACTACAGCAGGCACCAAGGAGGCCAAGAACCCAGGTGGAGCACGGAGGACTTCAGAGCAAAAGCGGACAGCCCTGCGCAAAATGCGACGCAGCACCAGCCTGGAAACAGCGCAGGATATGCCAAGTGGCCATGTAAGTATCCCTCTCCAAGTCCCACATCCAACACAGCCTCTGCACAGCTCCTCTGGCCTGATCTATTGACACAGGCCAACTATTTCCCACACTCTACAACCATCTAAGGATGCAGACTGGAAACTCTTCCAGGCTCTTACCCTTCTGCCTCTCCAAAGCTCAACCACCCCCTAGCTTGGGCTCAGAGCACCACCTCTCCCCTAGCTGTCCGTATTCCTTTCTAGACCTAACTCCTTGCACCCTGTGCCATTTCCTTATGTCCTTACTCTGCTCCCGAGAAGCCTGGGTAGATGCCATCAGTGATGCACACACACAAGGTGCGCACGTGATCTGCAACCACACGGTAGGCCATATTCACACGCCCAACATCAGCATCCCCGACCAGACCTTGGTATCTGGGCCCCCTGCAGCCCTACAAGAGAAAAATCAAGATGACAGATCAGCAGAAATAAATGGCTGCAGAACGAGTTTCAAGGCAAGAGGCAGCCAGCTACACTTGGCATCATGCTTTTCAACCACCTCTGAACCTTGTGCATCTAAGATACATTCATTGTGCCAGGTTCTGCACATTGGCCACAGCAACCCCATGCAGTGCCACAGGCTAGGGTCAGAGTGGCTGGAGAGTGGCAAGGCAGTGAGGGACCTGGGGCTACTGGTTGATGGTAGGCTGAACATGAGCCTGTAGTGTGCCCAGGCAGCTGGGAGGGTCAATGGCATCCTGGCCTGTATCAGGAACAGTGTGGCCAGCAGGAGCAGGGAAGTCATTGTGCCCCTGTACACTGCACTGGTTAGGCCACACCTTGAGTCCTGTGTCCAGTTCTGGGCCCCTCAGTTTAGGAAAGATGCTGCATTGCTGGAAGTTGTCCAGAGAAGGGCAACAAAGCTGGGGAGGGGGTTGGAACACAAGCCCTATGAAGAGAGGCTGAGGGAGCTGGGGTTGCTTAGCCTGGAGAAGAGGAAGCTGAGGGGAGACCTTCTTGCTGTCTACAACTACCTGAAGGGAGGCTGTAACCAGGTGGGGGTGGTCTCTTCTCCCAGGCAACCAGCAGCAGAACAAGAGGACACAGCCTCAAGCTGCACCTGGGGAGGGTAAGGAAGAAGTTCTACAGAGAGAGAGTGATTTCCCATTGGAATGGGCTGCCCAGGGAGGTGGTGGAGTCACCATCATTGGAGGTGTTCAGGAGGAGACTTGATAGGGTGCTTGGTTGCATGGTTTAGTTGATTAGGTGGTGTTGGATGATAGGTTGGACGCAATGATCTCAAAGGTCTCTTCCAACCTGGTTTATTCTATTCTATTAAATCCTTCCAGAGCTTTAGAAACCAAGACTTCTGCACTCAAGGTATGTCAGCCAGTGCCATGGCACTGAATTGTAAAAAAAGAGAGTTAAAATGGATCAGCAGTGCTGATATCCCAGAGGATTTACAACCTGGAGTTCTCCCCAGTTTCCCTTGAATGCTGTTTTGGACCTGGCTGGACATACCTTGTCTCAAAACACCGCACAGTAACATGTAGAGAAGGCTGTAATATGACACCAACCATGCAGTCTGCATTCGAGGAGCTTTTGCATAGCTGTGATAGAGCAGAAGCACCATCACCTTGTGAATGGCATCCAAGATGGGAGCGAAGAGATCTGTGTCATAGTTGGAACGTTTGCTCTGAAGAACTGTCACCAGCCTTTCCAGGCCCATTCCTGTGTCCACATGGTGCTGCGGCAAAGGAAGCAGATTCCCCTCCACCTCTCTGTCAGCCAGACAGAGAAAATAAAAGGCAAAAGAGAAACAACAGTCAGTTCAGAAGCAAAGAAAAGGAGCAGATGAGTCAAAAGACAATGGGAGAGCGACAGGGATGGAAACAACAAATCACCCCACCAAAAGGAAGCTCACAGACCAGAGTAATAGCAGCCTGCCTTGGCACTGTCAGGTAGCCAATATCTGACCATGAGATAGTCAGGATAGACTGCAATGGAGGGGAAAAAGACCTTCCCTGTATAGGGTCCTAAGGCCTTCTCCTCCTTGTGCAGGTTTCTTCAGGCTGCTGCAGACCTCGGGAGACCTCTGGGATGCAGCAGTGAGGGAGAATAGGCAACAGAAGTTTAAAGAGGACAGGACAAATAAAACAGAGGAGCAAGCCACACTGGCCACATCCTGATAGCTTCCCTCTTGCTCCTGTACTGCCACCTCCTGGGGAGCAGCGAGATGTCTGGGACTATACATGGCATGATCCTGGAGTCAGGCAAGGTGGGGAAATATTCTGGAGTTCAGACCAGATGCCTGGTACCTGTTGTACTGCATGAAGACCAAATTCCAGATCTCCACTACATCAGGGCTGCCCTGGTTCACCAATGCAGCAGCATTTCTGCCACCACCCACGTGGTCATAGTGGATCTCTGAGCAGGGACCACAGGGACCTGTGTCTCCCATCTCCCAGAAGTTGTCCTTCAATGGAAAAGGAAGCACACGACTGGCAGGAACCCTGGAAAGGAAAACAGGAAAGGGAAAAAGGGAAGGAAAACACACATACAAAGCACACAGTAGCCTAGACCAAAAAGAAAGTTGGAAGGGAACAATCCTTTCTGACTACTACAAAATCAAAACCCAAACACATTGCTTCTGTTCACGTGGAATTACTCTCCTTAGCAAGAACGAGTTGGATCAAACTGGATAGAATCAAACTCACTGCCCAGAGTGGCTGGTAAACAGTCTGGCTCCTGCTGGCAGAGACAGACTCTCCACTGGATTTGTGGAGTGAACTTTGGCAGAGCTCAGACTTGATCATAATGAACAAGGCTGAACACCAACAACGGCACAGAGCTGGGTGCCTTGCGCTCGAAGTCCACACGCGGCCTGGGACAAGGTCCCAAAGCACAGCAGTGTCCTCTGCAGTGGCTTCAGCCTCATGCTGAAGCAGCCATTGCTGGCTTTCACAGAATGTAATCTCTGCAGCTCATGATGGAGAGGAAACAAAGGATCAGAGAGCCTTCACACATCCAGCCCAGCCAGTCTTAGGTACATTGCCCCTCAGCCTGATAACACGTGAGAAACAGTTTAAAGGCCAAGCACTGCAAAGTGCTCACAGCCCAGATGACTTTTAATGGTTTAAACAAACCAGAAACGCTGAAACGAGTTTTAACCACAACTTTTGATCCCTACATCTGATTCCCATCAACTAAAGAGCAAACAGGAGACTATAGAGACTGAAGAGTCAGCAGCTGCTGCTCAGAATTTCTCCTCTAACACACTCACCCCAGGTGGAGCCATACATCCCTGCACTCTTCATCTGCACACAGTCCCAGTGAGGGGTCCCCACCAAAATACGTGACATAGAGACGGTCCCTCGGGATCTCGTAGACTTCTGTCAGGAGCTCCCAGGCCATGCTACATGCTTCTTCCTGGACAGGCATGGAATGTGTAAGAAGCACAGCAAGCCAGGATGCGAGACAAACAACAGCTTATTTCAGCTGCTCTCTCCCTTTCCAATTTCTAGGTGCATTGCAACGAGCAGGACGAGGGTCAGCTGAACCAGATGGCTTGCTGCTGCCTGTGGAAAAGTGACATTCCTAAATTGTTCAGAGACCTTCAGGATAGCAGCATTGTCTACACCCATGTGCTTGCCAGCAGTTACAAGGATTATTTTTCTTCCAAGGCAAAAAAGCATGCCCCAGCCAAAATTAGAAAAAAAAACAATAAAAGGCATCCTTTCTCCTTTTCAAGCTTTCTAATAACAAACACCAAATGAACTGATAACCTCTTTTCACCATTTTGTATGGCCAACACTAGCGTTCACCTGGAGAACTTTGATTTGTACGTTCACAGCTTTAACAGGCTGAGCACTGTGAGAATCTACAGGGCACATGTCGTGATTCAGTACCCCAGATAAATACTTCTGTCCCAGGCCACAGAGCTCCCAAAATGCTTTCTGCAGACAACCCTACGGCACTGTTGCACAGCTCTGAAAGAACAGCCACGCTTCCTGCTGGAGGGAGTTCACTCCTATTACCTCACCTTAAAGTAATCTCCAAAGGACCAGTTCCCCAGCATCTCAAAGAACGTGTGATGGTAAGTATCTCGGCCCACATCCTCCAAGTCGTTGTGCTTCCCTCCTGCACGCACACACTTCTGGCTGTTCACCACCCGCCGATACTGTGCCAGCTCGCTTCGGGGGTGCGCCGTGCCCAGAAAATGGGCTTGAACTAGAAATCAAGGCAGACAGACATGAGCTACTGCCAGATGCCACTCGGCACGGTGGGCTGTCTAGGGGCTCCTGAGACAAGGAAACGGCGCGACGAGAGGCGGACGGGAGGGCAGCGCCGCGGTAAGCCCACCCGGGGGCCCGAACCGTCGCAGAAGACTTCCGCGAAAGGCGTGACCTGAGAAGGGCTGCGGTCCTCCGAAGACGCGGAGGCCCCAGGATGCCGATGGAGGGGTCCTGCAGGGGTGGACTGCAGGTAGGGAAGAGCTAGAACACTGGGCCAGAAACAGACAATGAAGTGAGAAAGAGCACCTGGTTCATGCCCGCGTTGACGAAGAGGAGACGCGGGTCGCCGCGGGGCCGCACGGGGGCAGAGGGCAGGCGGCGGTGACGGTAGCGCTGCTCAAAGAAGCGGAGAAAGGTCTCGCGGATTTGACCCGCCGGCGGGTAGCCGGCACCCCCGCGGCGGGGGCTGCAACGCCAGCGCCAGGGTACCGCCAGCAGCACCCGGCGCCGCAGCCAGCCAGCCACCGCCATTGCGGCCGAGGGCGGAACACGACGCAGCGGCTTCCGGAAGGGGCGGAGGCAGAAGGGGCCGACGGGATAGCAGGGGGCGAGCGGGGCGCTAGCGTTGAGGGGGTTGTAGTTGCCGTTTCCGCTGGCTCTAGGAGTGTACAGCTTGTCTTCGCACTCCACGTTCGATTAGTCGGGCTGCTAAGCAGGGTGTGGCCGCTACGACGTCTCGCGAGCGCGGCGGGGCCGCCGCAGTGATTGCTCCTGCCTGCGGAGGTGCGCGGCTGCCATGGCGATGCGCGGCGCCTCGCAGGGCCTGGCCTGGTGTCTCCGTCGGGTCGGGGCCAGCGCTGACTGGCTGCTGCTGGAGGCCGGTACGCAGGTGAGCCAGACTGAGTCGAGCTCCCTGCGGGCTCCGGACCCTCAGAGAGAGGGTGTGTGGACGAGTGAGGTATGGCTATCACTATTACTTGGGGAGATGAAGGCGCCGTTACCGGCACCTCTTGGCCTGGGCCCTCTCGCGGCCTGCTCCTCCCTGGGCCGGGGGTCGAGCGCCCCTCGGTGCACTTTGTTTTGGAGTGTCGTTGTTCCTTAACGCGCTTCCAGGGAGGGAAAAGCCCCGCCGCGTCCCCTTGCGGGTTGCTGCCCGGCGCTCCCGGAAGTAGATGCAACGGGCAGCGGTGACCTGAACCGGCGCCATTCAGCGCCAATAACACGGAGGGGCTCGGCGCAGGCCTTGTGTCTAATTTTCCAAGTATTCCCTTGTTAGCTTCTTTTAACAAGGTCTCATATTTAGATAGAAGTTGTTTGTGTAACACGGTAACGCAGACTGGGGGGAGGAAGTCCTAATTATCAGGGTGATGTTTTGGCAAGGTTCATGGTATGTAATGCGTTGAGGTTTTGTAGCTTAAGTTTTCAGGTGTGAACGAGGTCATGTTTTGAGTCTCTATCAATGTGGTACAGGCATAAGTCATTTTCTACGATGATAATGTTAAATTGAAAAGCCTAAATGAGCCCCTGTGCTTGGGATCAGGCAGGTGGTGCAGGGTGGTGCAGGGTCATGCTGTGCCCAGTTTCTTTGTGCTTATGCATTGCAAAAGGCACCCATCTTACCTCATCATTCAATGCCAGGCAGCTCTTTCAGTGAACATACGTTTTTGTTACTCATGGATTTGAGGACAGGAGGTATCTAAATCTGCTCTGTTTTCTGCTTGAGTTAACACACCTCCAAAACATGCATCTGGGGCTATGTAAATTGTGTAGAGGATCTCATTCAAGATACTGTTTCTCTGATTGTCTGCACAGCGCTGGAGGTTTAGGCTGGGTGTTAGGAGGAAATTCTTCATAGAGAGAGTGATTTCTCATTGGAATGGGCTGCCCAGGGAGGTGATGGAGTCGCCGTCACTGGAGGTGTTTAGGAGGAGGCTTGATGGGGTGCTTGGTGCCATGGTTTAGTTGATTAGATGGTGTTGGATGATGGGTTGGACATGATGATCTCAAAGGTCTCTTCCAACCTGGTCCATTCCATTCCATTCCATTCCATTCCATTCCATTCCATTCCATTCCATTCCATTCCATTCCATTCCATTCTCCTTGTCACAGGCAGCCTGGTGCTGCAGGCCCCAGGCTGGTGCTTTCACTGGGGATTTATCTGTGGATAAATCTGCTGATAAATCTGTGATAAATCCGCTGCTGAGGCATGGTGGTGAGCTCTGGTCTGCCACTACTGCTCTGGGTGGTGGCAAACTCCAGCGGTGGTAATATCTCAGCCCACAGCCAGGGTTTGCTCAATGAATTTGATCAAGGGGAATTTTTGTGACTGGCCCTGCCAGGTCTCACCTGTATTACTGCACAAGGCCACACAGACATGTGTGACTGGGCACTAAGAATAGGTCACAAGGTTAGGTGTTCCTGTTGCAAGTGCAGACCTGAGTTTATAACTGATTCCAGCTGAAGTGTGGAGTCTTTATCCACGTGAGCCTCTGCACCTCCTACACTGGCATCTGTGTTTACAGAATACTAATATATGTGAAGGATTTAAGAGGCAAAAAGTAACATGGTAAAGTTTACTTTAATGATATTAATTTAGTTCCTTGCATGTAATTATGACATGGGAATCCAAGTCCATGCTTTAAAGCTTTGATAAAGTCCACTTAAGTAATGTGTAGTGAAGGAACTTTGCCTGACTGCAGCATTTTGCTGTCTTTTAGGAATGAGAAGGTGTGATGCAAGTGAGTTGGGATTGCAGGGAAAACGAAGGGCAGCCTTCCTTTAATGCATAAAAACTAGAGTGCACTTTTGTAATACTCTTCACTAGATTTAACTCTGGCCTTCTGCTGAAAGGTGCTTGTCTTCCTTTTTCTGCTTTTCAGGGGATCCATGAAGCAGTCCTATTGCATCACAAGTTGACTGAAAACTTGTGCAATGCATGGGTGAATAAGAAATGCTTAGATGCCTAAGAAAAGTGTGTGTGATCATCAAGTCTTGCAAAGGAGGGAGTGGAGGGAGAGCAAAGCTGTGCTTTGAATGGCAGCCTGCAATTAGATCGTATTTAATAAGGTTCTTTGAAATGCTGTAATTAAATGATGTGTCTTCTTTTAGAAGATGCAATTCAAGTCTGATTAGCTTATTGACTGTTTAGACCATTTTTGCTACTGGTTGTGAGCTGCACGTAGCTTAGTTTCTGAGCTGTAAGATTGATGGTGTGATTTACAAAAACATTGGATACTTAGGGAAGGGTTACATGTGCATTTTTTGGATGACAGTTTTCTGGGCTATTTTTCTCCTGCTCACAGTCAGGTGAAGAGATACAGCTAGTGAAAGAAGAGGGTTAGAAGTAGTCCTAAGAGTTGCAAACAGTTGTACTGGTTTGCAGAAACGGTGTTTAGTTGAGTAATAACTTAAGGCTGGACATGGGTGGATTGAGAGCGGCTTTGAGCAGGTTTGCTGCTGAGGAAGGTTTCCATGAAAGCAAGGCTTTAACCTGCCTTAAAGCAAGCAAATTTTCCTCAGTGGGAGAGAAAGTCCTGCAAACTTCAAAGGCTTCCATTTTCTACCTACTCTTGAATTTAAATGGAAAAAAAATAATTATTAAAATAAAACCCACACTTACTATGCCAAACTCTTGGGAGCAAGATGCTCATCTGGATAGATGTCTGCTATACTTAAATTGCAATGACACAGACTGAATTCACTATGTTGTTGTTGTTGATTGCAGCTGTTAACCTAATGTATTTTCAGGTAACTGTAGGCCGAGGGCTAGATGTCACCTATCAGCTCGTGTCAAAAACCTGCCCCTTGATGATCTCTCGGAAGCACTGTGTTTTCCAGCAAGATGCAGAAGGACAGTGGGCTGTCAAGGATAACAAGGTACAGAAACTGATTAAAGACCTTGTGTTCTGAGATTCACTGAAGAGGATGCCCTGTTCATGCTCAAACAATGTATGGGCTGTGACATAACACCATGTAAGTGTGACAGAAGGCCCATGGGAATGTGTGTTGCCTGCTGTGCACTTCCAGCAGGAAGCTTCTCTGGACTTTGCAATATGTGAACCCATTTTGTGTTACTCTCTTAAAATAGCAAATCCTATGAATTTTGGCAGCCTTCAAAAGGATAATGTTCTTGTGCTGGTAATAAAAGGATAAACTGATACTCCTTATTGTAGTGACACAATTGCTTTAATTGTAATCAACCACAAAAAGAATGTTGCTAGAAAGATGCGTGCTTAATATTCAAATGAGTTTCTTCTGAAAGTCCTCCTCAGCTGATAAAGTGTTAACATCAGAGTCCTCATCTTTGACTTCAGTAGTCTGATTTTTATATCATGGTCTCTCCACTTTCTCATTGGGATTGAACACTGTAAAATTGGTAGCTTGCTTTGAAACAGCAGTTGTAGGAAAACATGTTCCACACATCATGCAGATTTGAAGAATGCTTGGTACAATAGTAGGTTAGTCAGAAAGGAATGAAGTGGCTACTATTAAAATTACACTGCTCTTAAAGCTGTGTTGCAACAGTTGTATAAACTCAAAAACTTATAATTATTGCATGCCTGGAAGCCTCTGTGGTAGATTAATGCTTCCTCTGTGCTGTCACTCTGTGCTGTCACTGCTACCAGTTTGTCAGGGTGATTTATTGAATCTTTGAGATCTGTCAGTTCATATCTGCAGTTCATCTTGAGCACGAATAATTTTTGCTGTTTTTCAGAACTATTTATTGATCTAGTATCTAACCCCCCTTTTTTTTTCTGCTCTGAACTAACCTCTAGAAGAACATACTCCTTCTTGGTTTATGTTCTGCTTTTATCTATGGAGATCTGTGTGGTCCTTTTTTATTTTCTAGAGCCTTCTTGAAATTCAGGTGACACTGATTGTCCAAAACAATTACTGCAATAGTCTGTGCTCTTGACAATTATCTGTACAGAGTCTTTTTGTTGGTTAGCTTTTATTTCTGAAGCTTTTGGGATAGGCAGAGAGGGACCAGGGGATGCTGGTTGAGGGTAGGCTGAACATGAGCCTGCAGTGTGCCCAGGCGGCCAAGAGGGCCAATGGCATCCTGGCCTGTATCAGGAACAGTGTGGCCAGCAGGAGCAGGGAGGTCATTGTGCCCCTCTACTCAGCACTGGTTAGGTCACACTTTGAGTCCTGTGTCCAGTTCTGGGCTCCTCAGTTTAGGAAAGATGTTGAGTTGCTGGAAGGTGTCCGGAGAAGGGCAACAAAGCTGGGGAGGGGTTTGGAGCACAAGCCCTATGAAGAGAGGCTGAGGGAGCTGGGGTTGCTTAGCCTGCAGAAGAGGAGGCTCAGGGAGACCTTCTTGCTGTCTACAACTCCCTGAAGGGAGGTTGTGGATGGGTGGTGGTTGGTCTCTTCTCCCAGGCAACCAGTACCAGAACAAGAGGACACAGTCTCAAGCTGCACCAGGGGAGGTTTAGACTGGATGTAGGAAGAAATTCTTCATAGAGAGAGTGATTGGCCATTGGAATGTGCTGCCCGGGGAGGTGGTGGAGTCACCATCACTGGAGGTGTTTAGGAGGAGACTTGATTGGGTCCTTGGTGCCATGGTTTAGTTGATTAGGTGGTGTTGGATGATAGGTTGGACTCGATGATCTTGAAGCTCTCTTCCAACCTGGGTAACTTCTATTCTGTTCTATTCTGTTCTATTCTGTTCTATTCTGTTCTATTCTGTTCTATTCTGTTCTATTCTGTTCTATTCTGTTCTATTCTGTTCTATTCTGTTCTATTCTGTTCTATTCTGTTCTATTCTGTTCTATTCTGTTCTATTCTTCTTCTTAGAGTTTATTCTTTCTGCACAAGCCCATAGGTAAATGTTGCTCGTGGTGATTGTGTACAATCTGTAACACATAAATAATTCATGGTATGTAATATAAGGCAGTAACTGTAGTAAATGGGACACTATGCCAATAAATTTGATATTGCAAGGTTTATTTAAAGTGGTGGCTTGTTCTGATTGCAGCACTGAAGGGGCTGGATATGTTTACACTTGCTAGAGAGAGAGCTTGCAGAGGGTTCTGTAAGTGCATACTAGATTTTGCTGATTACATCTTCATTCACAGAGTCTAAATGGAGTCTGGCTTAACAAACAGCGCCTGGATCCCTCAAAAGCCTATCCGATCACTGAAGGAGACCGTATCCAGTTGGGAGTGCCTTTGGAAAACAGAGAGACTGCTGAATATGAGTATGAAGTGATTAAAGAGGAATGGGAGAAGATTAGACCGTTTTTAGCTCAAAGGAGCGATCTGGGGAAAGCGAAGAGTTCAAGAATGAAACGTAAATTCAGTGTGGAAGAATTGGAAACGTCGGAATCCGAAGGCCCTTCAAATTCCAGATCCAAAAGAAACAGAGTGTACTGTGATAGAAAAACTTTGGGTAAATCATGGGGAAGGGTAGAAGAGGCCAAACCATTAGAGACTATGGATGTCAAGCTGCCTTCTCCTGGACCAAGTGAGGTGGATAGTGACCCAGCGTGTAGCAGCCCTGTACACACTGAAAAACCTGTGTCTGTCCCACGTAATGTCCAGAAAGACTCTGGTCTTGCACAGTCGTGGACTGGCTTGGAAACGCTGAGGAAAAGTCTAGTAGATACAATGAAGTTAAAGGTCAAAATGCAGGAGAAGCAGACAGCAGTTCTGAACATAAAACAGAAGCACAAAAAGGGTGCTCAGAAGGAGATCCTGGCAATGGAGCAGGAGCTACAGGAGTTGCAGGACCAGCTGTGCATAGAACAAGAGCATCAGCAGCAGCAGGTGGAAGAGCTGGAAAGGACATTCTCTAAAGAGCAAGAGAAGCTGAAGGTATAATGGTATTAATCTCTTTGGCCTGTGTCTTGCAATTTTTATGCTTAATATGAGACATTGATCTAAAGTAAGATCTTGCACACGTAATGCTTGTGTGAATTACTCCCATGGAAATTCTCAAGGAAGCATTTTATTTCCAGCCGTGTGCCACAAGAAAATGCAGAGACAGAAGGGATTTTGCTGCATGGGGAATTAGGAAAAAAGGTGCAAAATGATGAAATATGGGTTGGTTTGCTCATTTGTGTTTGCTTTTGTTTTTTCTTACAAATGGGTTCATAACAGCAAGTTAGTAAAGCCCTATGGTTAGTTAAAAAAAAAATGTTTTTAAATAAGAACAGTCAAAAGTCTCTGCCTGATCTCCTGTGGTTACAGAGAGGACAAATTAAAAGCATTTACTGTAAGTGTGAATTTGTCTTGGTATATGTCTGGATCAATGCCCAGTTTGCATGGCAAGTTCATTCCCATTCCAGGCAGCTAAATTACTTATGCTTTAATCCTGGGAGGGAGGGACACAGAGTTGTTGGGGTTTTTTTTTCCCCATGCTTCCAAAAAAGTGTATGTTCCCATGTAGCTCTTTTAGATAAACTGAAGTCTTTCTGTTTGAGTTTCTGGTTTAAAGGAAGTAAGAACTCATCTTGGAATGAGTTTCATAATGTATTAGTTAGTTCCTTTAAACTCTGCTGGTACAGACAAGGTACAGAAAGTCTGGTAGTGTGCTTGGGTACAATGGGAGTTTGACAGGAGCTGCAGGTATCTCTGGCTTCTTTGTGCTTAAAGACACAGTTGCAGCTTTCTCATGTTTAAGCTTTTGCTGACCTCTTTGCATCTCTGAACGTGATGGTGTCATTAGAGCTAGAGTAATGTGGAGGTGTTCTAAGTGTGTGTCTGTAAATTATGTTTCCATTTTAAAGTAAATGATAGTTCTAATTTCTGTCACACATGTGTAACACTTGTGGGACATGTCAAGGTTTGCTGAAAACCAGCATTGCTTCTTTAAGCAAATCCTCTAAAGAGAGTGTGCAAAGTAGTAATTTTCTGTTCCTTGCTTTCTTCAATTATCTGTTGTTTTGGTTTTGTTTTTTTTTTACCCTTTCTTTTTGCCCAGGGAGTAAAGAGACAACATGGGCAAGAGAACCTAAAGGAGCAGCTGGCCCAGGTCCTGCAAGAGGCAAGTACTTAGTCTAGATTTGGTTTATGTAACTCATATGTTTAAATCTTTCATATTGCTGTGGCCTCTTGGTAGGAAGATGAGGACTATACCTTAGGTGCAGATTGGATGATCTTCTTCTACAGACTAGGTTTCTGTCAGAAGGTAGCAAACTTTGCTTTGTGGGAGTTGCTATTTGCCAGCAAACGTTGTAAGAATATGCACTCAAATTGGAAGCATTAATTACTGCAGTAGGGTTGTTTTGATTTGAATTTGATCCTCGGGCTGGTGGGCTTCTTTGTGAAGTCTGTGTGCTGGGCACCTCTATTGTGGAAGTTGTTTTGGAAGTTTTAACCAGATGAAGGAAAAAAAAAAAACCCCAATCCACTCTTATTTAGCAATACTTTTGAAAGGTTGCCACACAGTTAGGTTTTCCAGGCTTCCTCCAAATGGTGTTTCCTTTTGGAAAGCAAATCTGAAAGCAGCTTCACGTAGTCCTGCACACAGTGACAGGTTTTTGTTGTCCTTGTGTCAAATACCCCTTGATGCTTGAGCATCTGAGGTACACTTAAAATTGTGACTCTAAAACCTGACTGAAATGGAAGGGTAGCCTGGGAGAGGGAATGATTAGTGCCCTGACCCTAGGAAGGTCATAAACAGCTGGCAGTACATCCCAATTTTAAATTAAGGCTAAACTGCCTTGACACAGCAACTTGTATGTATTGCTATTTTAGAATAGAATAGACCAGGTTGGAAGAGATCTTCAAGATCATCAAGTCCAACCTATCATCCAACACCACCTAATCAACTAAACCATGCAACCAAGCACCCTAACAAGTCTCCTCCTAAACACCTCCAGTGATGGTGACTCCACCACCTCCCCGGGCAGCACATTCCAAGGGCCAATCACTCTCTGTGTAGGACTTCCTCCTAACATCCAGTCTGAACCTCCCCTGGTGCAGCTTGAGACTGTGTCCTCTTGTTCTGGTGTTGGGTGCCTGGGAGAAGAGACCAGCCCCCACCTGGCTACAACCTCCCTTCAGGGGGTTGTAGGCAGCAAGAAGGTCTCCCCTGAGCCTCCTCTTCTCCAGGCTAAGCAACCCCAGCTCCCTCAGTCTCTCCTCACAGAGCTTGTGCTCCAAACCTCTCCCCAGCTTTGTTGCCCTTCTCTAGACACGTTCCAGCAAGTCAACATCTTTCCTAAACTGAGGGGCCCAGAGCTTGACTCAGGACTCAAGGTGTGGCCTAACTAGTGCTGAGTACAGGGGCAGAATGACCTCCCTGCTCCTGCTGGCCACACTGTTCCTGATACAGGCCAGGATGCCATTGGCCCTCTTGGCTGCCAAGGGAGCAGATGAGACCATGTGTATTTAATAGGATAGTTTATAATGACACTCAATTTCTGAGATGCTATTGTTACAGCATCATGCTTTGATGGAAGAACTGAGCCGTAGTAAAAAAGACTTTGAGGAGATAATTCGAGCCAAGAATAAAGAACTGGAAGAAACCAAGGTAAAGAATGACCAAATTCTCACTTTTATTTGTAAGTGAAATGTGGTATGCTGCAGTAGAGGAAATGATTTATTTAACATTTGGCTTTATTTAACACTTGGCTTTATTGTACTTAGCCTCCCATAGAGAAGAACTTCTGTATTTTGGGGTGGCAGCTGGCTCTGGTTTCCAAAACTGGGGGAGGATGCGTGTTGCTGTGTTCATAAATTGTTGTTGAACGGTCATTCTTGGATCTTTCTCAATCATAAAGAAAGCCAGAGCACCTGGATTCTGTGTTGTGCAGGAAAACTGAGCCCATTGCACCCTTTCTTTAAAGCAAACAAACAAAACTGTGATGAAAGGTCAGGAGTTTCATGTTTATTTAGAGTACATGTAAGCAAAAACTGTAGCGTTGAAACAATGTGCAATTGGACTCGTGAATGAGATGAGCCACCTTTATTCATGGCTTTGACACAAGGTGGTAAGAAGAAGATAAATGAGGAGATCCTTTCCTGTGTCTTACTCCTGGAAATCATCACATTATCCACCTCTGGCTGCTTGCTTCATGGTTGTTTTTTTTTTCAATACTGTCTTTACAACTCTTGTTAAGTATAGCTTCAATTGTAAGACATTGCCTGATAAGTTTTAGAAGAGAGAGCAGGGACCTAGGGGCATAACTTAACTCAAAAATGATGAATTATTGAGTAAAGTCAGTGTTTTAAATACCTGTGCATCCTTTTTTTTTTTTTTTTTTTTTTTTTTTTAAATATATATTTGAGGTATTTTGCCTGTTGAATGTTTTTCTCTTTACACCAGAAAACCTGTTATATTGAGTTAGAATAGAATAGAATTAACCAGGTTGGAAAAGACCTTTGAGATCATCGAGTCTAACCTATCATCCAACACCATCTCATCAACTAAACCATGGCACCAAGTACCTCATCTAGTCTCTTCCTAAACACCTCCAGTGATGGTGACTCCACCACCTCCCTGGGCAGCCCATACCAATGGCCAATCATTCTTTCTGTGAAGAACTTTTTCCTAACATCCAGCCTAAACCTCCCCTGGTGCAGCTTGAGATTGTGTCCTCTTGTTCTGGTGCTGGTTGCCTGGGAGAAGAGCCCAACCCCCACCTGGCTACAACCTCCCTTCAGGTAGTTGTAGACAGCAATAAGGTCTCCTCTGAACCTCCTCTTCTCCAGGCTAAGCAACCCCAGCTCCCTCAGCCTCTCCTCATAGGGCTTGGGCTCCAAACCCCTCCCCAGCTTTGTTGCCCTTCTCTGGACACATTCCAGCAACTCATCCCCAGAAGAGGCTGAGAGATTCTGAAAAGGCTGATCCAGCTGATATCTTCTTCAGGCTGAAGGGAATGTTGGAAGTGGCTTCTTTTCTTGCTTCTAAGTTCTCTACAGTAGATGGGAATATTGTCAAACTGCTGAGGCTACAAAGAGAAGAGAGGTTACAGATCTACGTATGTCATAGACACAGACTTGACATGTGGAGACTTACTGTTGTATGATTTTTTTCCTCCCAGTTGTAATACCTTCTCTTATACTCCCTGCCAATGCTGTTTCAAGTAAAATCTTCTTCTTTGTTATGTGACCATGTCTGCTTTTCCACTAGGAGGAGAAAGAAAAGGTGAGAGCCCAAAAAGAAGAGGTGTTGAATCAGATGACTGATGTGTTGGAGAATGAGTTGCGGTGCACAATCTGTTCTGAGCACTTTATCGAGGTATGTTTAAACCTCTATTGGTTTGCCACTAAAGAAGAGGCTTGAGAAGCTTTCCCTAGTTCTATTAAAGCAATACTCAAGCTTATTTCTTCAGTTGGCTGGTTTAACAGTCTCAACAGACCCACAGTGAGTTGCAGGTAAGGATTGGTCCAGAAATCCATTGTCTGCCCTGCCCTAACTCTTCTCCAGGGCAGCATGTTCAGCTTTTATGTCTCTGTCTGCAGAGAGGTGAGTGCTTAATCCTAACATGGTGCTCGAAGCTGCTGCAGGTAACCTGCCTTGGGAAGAATCATTTTGTAGTAGACCTTTTTTCAAGCTGCTTCATGTGTAGATACAGGAAGAAGTTAGTGAAGGAAGGGACGTGCAGTGCTCAGTCAAGTCCTGAAGCTTTCTGTTTGGAGAAATTCATTCTTTTTGAAATCAGCCTGTTTTCATTTGAGTCTAGAGAGGGTAGGGTAGATGAATAGAATAGAATAGAATAGAATAGAATAGAATAGACCAGGTTGGAAAAGATCTTCGATATTGAGTCCAACCTACCATCCAACACCATCTAATGAACTAAACCATGGCACCAAGCACCCCATCCAGTCTCTTCCTAAACACCTCCAATGATGGTGACTCCACCACCTCCCTGGGCAGCCCACTCCAATGGGCAATCACTCTTTCTATGAAGAACTTCTTCCTAACATCCAGCCTAAACCTCCCCTGGCACAGCTTGAGACTGTGTCCTCTTGTTCTGGTGCTGGTTGCCTGGGAGAAGAGACCAACCCCCTCCTGGCTACAACCACCTTTCAGGTAGTTGTAGAGAGCAAGAAGGTCTCCTCTCAGCCTCCTGTTCTCCAGGCTAAACAACCCCAGCTGCCTCAGCCTCTCCTCATAGGGCTTGTGCTTGAGGAGGCCTCTGGACATGTTCAAGACTCTCAATGTCCTTCTTAAATTGAGGGGCCCAGAACTCGACCCAGAGAAGCTGTTACAGGGAAGCTACTGCGCACTATGAGGTTAGCTACAGAAGACTAGAACATAATTCAAACAAATTAACGGAGGCTGACAGGAGTATGGAGACTCGCATTTCACAAGGATTCACTTGGAAAAGGCAAGGGATAATGAGGACAAGAAAAGGGGCTTTGGGCTTCTCCCCACCTTCCTGGCAGCAAGTGTTCATCTCATGTATTTCTCTCCGGCATCTTTTTTTGACCACGTTTTGTGTGCCTGCTCTGATACGCTCCTGTCGAATTCCACAGGCAGTCACCTTGAATTGTGCACACAGCTTCTGCTCCTACTGTATTAGTGAGTGGACCAAACGCAAAGTGGAGTGCCCGATCTGCAGGCAGGAGATCAAATCCAAGACGCGCTCTCTGGTGCTGGATAACTGCATCGACAGGATGGTCGAGAAACTGGACGTGGAAACGAAAGAGCTTCGCCTGAGCCTTACCAGGGAGCGGAAAGGTGAGAGGTGGGTGGATGTGGCATGATGAGTACAATCTCTCATTCCATCTATTTTTGTACCACTTTCTTGGCACCTGTATACCAAGGAAATGCTCAGGGAACGCAGGAAAGAAATTTTGAGGTAGCTTTACGGCACAGTAAAATGAAACTAATAAGAAGGTTGGGAAAAGACTTTGGTGTGGATTCCACAGGGGAGCAGGACAGCTTAACCATGCTGTATGTGCCACTCTTCCAAAGACATCACTAAGGAAAAGGAAAACTATATAGAATGGCCCTTCCAAAGACATCACTAAGGAAAAGGAAAACTATATAGAATGGCCCTTCCAAAGACATCACTAAGGAAAAGGAAAACTATATAGAATGGCCCTTCCAAAGACATCACTAAGAAAAAGGAAAACTATACAGAATGGCCCTTCACAAATTTCTCAGGCGCCTTTAGATTAAGCTGTTGAATACATCATTGCATAAACTCGGAGAGAGTTGTTGGCCGTTGGAATGTGCTGCCCGGGGAGGTGGTGGACTCACCGTCCCTGGAGGTGGTCAAGAGGGGTTGGGACGTGGCACTTGGGGCCATGGTTTAGCAGTCACGAGGTGTTGGGGGACAGGTTGGACTTGATGATCCTTGAGGTCTTTTCCAACCTTATTGATTCTATGATTCTATCACAGCAGAGCAGTGCCTGATGAGAAACTGAATTCTCTTCAGTATGCTAAATTTATGTAGGAAATCTCCAAAGGGAACATTAGTGTGTCCTGTAAGTGTATGGCTGAACTGGCAGCTGCTCTACCATGCTAACTTTTGTGAAATGAAAGCCACCATGGCTTGAATGCATAACTTTTTGCCTAACTGTAGCTGCATGATAGTGATGGCTTTAACTAAAACTCAGATATGGTGTATTGCTATCCTGCTTCCCGCTTCTGAATTTGTTTCTTGAGCAATTGACACTGGTGTCTAGGTGCTGAAATGTAGAAGTATCTTCCTGCTGTCCCTTAACAAATTTCTGTCACTGTGTTCCCTTGAGTAATTGCTTTATTTTCCTCTTGTTGAGGTGAGTGCATGATCCTTCCACTTTGCAACATGTGACTGAACACTGGAACAGGCTGTCCAGAGAGGTTGTAGAGTCTCCTTCTCTGCAGACATTCAGAACCTGCCTGGATATGTTTCTGTGTGACCTGCTCTGGCAGGGGGTTGGACTAAATTGATTCTTCAAGGTCCCTTCCAGTCCCTATCATTCTGTGATTCTGTAAGCCTTTCACCTAATGAAAAGAGTCTCAGTGGTGACACAGAATGACATCACTAAGCAGTCTTAAACCTGAAATTTCAAACTGTTGAACCATCTCAGTCTGATGCCCTCAGGAAGTGCTGCACTGCTCAGAGACTGCCCAGCTCAGCTTTCACCTTTGCAGAACTGACGTTGCTCTTGTGTAACACATACATCTGTGGAGTATGCCATAGCCCTTCTGAGACTGAGTGTCTCAGTCTCATGAGGTTGATAATGGGATTGATGAGTGGTGCACCATTTGAGCCCATTTCTGTGTGATAAACCACTGATCTTCATGCTTCTTTGAACAAAAGGGAAGTAAGATCATAGCCTGCTTTTGTATGTGATAGGTGCTCTAATTATATAAATGACTGGAAGTAAGAAATCATTTAGTTTCACCCTGACACTTTGGCAGGAAGGATGAATTGTTTCTGTGCAGTCCTTCTATTCAGTGATAGAAACAATTTGTGATGAAGGTAACTGTGCCTGTATTTAAACATGAATTCCTAAGGAGAAACCATCTGAAAGAGAAATAATGGTGCAAGTGGCACTTGATGACCTTAGCCAGAGCTTCCCAAGAAGCCTTTCTTAAGAGCCTTAGTAGAACAAGCACCATAGGACAGCTTCCACTCTTAAATGTGTGGAGGTTTAGATGGGGCCTGAACAACCATTACTTGCTTGAGAGCTCCTTAACACATTTTGTACCTTCCCTTTTTCTTACCTGCCAAAGGAGAGTATTAGTCAGCCACTTCCATTGCCAGCTGTGTGACAGCATAAGGATGGAGGATGTCTCCTCCTCATCTGTGCTACCTTAATGGGAAAAGGCATATGGAAAACTTATGAAAAGAAGCAAACAAAACCCCCAATGCTTTGTTCTCTTAATA
Source organism: Picus viridis (assembly GCA_033816785.1). Lineage (NCBI taxonomy): Eukaryota > Metazoa > Chordata > Aves > Piciformes > Picidae > Picus > Picus viridis. Next base: position 11,490,706 of record CM066578.1, read on the forward strand.
CTCAAAATGAGAAATACCCTGTGCCCTGCAGCTTGAAAAATGTGTTGCAAGCTGACAAAGGCTATAAATTTCAAAGAGAAGTAGTGATTTAGCATTTGTGGGTACAGTGGTCACTGCTGACTTTTGCATCTGTGTGTTTTGAATGCAGAGAAACAGGAGGATGTGTTGATGAAACTAGCCACAGACAATGAGAGACGTATCATTTCGTCCATCTACTCCCTCATGTGGGCGACTCGTTTTGACAGTGAGGACTCCGAGGGGGATTCTAACTGAAATGGAAGTCACTCCCTTATCTGAACTCTGTTACTGCAAACTCATTTGCCTGTGTCCTACACAGACTGGCAGGATTTGTCTAAACCTAAAGGTTGACTGCTGCTGGATGAATGGATGGGACATCTGGAATGACAGACTCTATGAAGAGGCTGGAGCTGAGAACTGGCAGCATTTGTAAGAAGGACCTTTTTAAATGGATGTACAAAATCTTGATCTCCAAACCAGAATTGGGCTTGTGAGGGGACAAACTACAGTTCTGCTGGACAACTGACATACAAAGCTTAGACTTCCATGATGGCTCGTGAGCTGCTTGGTGTAACATAATAGTTTATCTGCATCACTGCCCCTTCCTTAGTGAACATTTAAATGTGTACATCAGCTTCCCTTAATTCAGGCAAGAGGGAATGGCCCAAGCTATTTGAGAACTTGGCCATCCCTCCTCCAGCAGGCATGAGAGGTGTATCAGGAAAGTGCCAGTGTAGATTTTCCTCTTGAGTTTCATATGGCAGCTAGAGTAATCCCAGGCTTCTGGCAGTGAAAGTAACAAAAGGTGGGTTATGGAGCCTGCCAGCCCAAAGTGCTTACATGCAATGTAAGACGAGCTGCTGGTCATCATCTGTTTGATCTGTGGATGCTGTTTGCTTTCTCTCTTTCATCTGGATGGAGAAGATTAAATCTTCCAGAATTCCTTAGCTAGCGCACTTTTCATACACTTGTCTTTGCTGTGTTCCCTCTTTAGGCTTTTACAGAGAGGGTTTTAGAATTGGGAAGCAGTGCATCCAGAAGCTATTAGCAAGTAGCAACAGCACTTCTGAAGGGGCAGGGTAGGAAAGCAGTGTCTGTAGGCAAATCACCATGCACAGAAGGAAACATTTTATTGTTTACAAAACATTGCTGAGCTGTGGGTTGTATAGCAACCTCACAGCAAATCTCTCATCCCTGAGAGACTGAGCAAGTCTTGCCTCATCTGTCAATTTGTCTATGAAGTCCCATTTCCAGTGGCATGTGCTTCTGACTTAGCTGTTAGATGGAAAGGACTATTTTACACTGTGAGCAGAGGATGGGCAAAGCCAAGCTCGTCCAAGATTTCTTTGGCTATTCTTATGTACTTCCTATCGTTAATTTGTTTCAGATGGAAAATGTAAATCCATTTCTGCATTAGTCTTCCTTGGAGCAACCAGAGTTGAATGTCTCTTTCCTATTTGTCTTAGATTTTTTTTTTTTTTCTTCTTAATTGGAGGAAACAGACTCTCTCATTTAAAGGATTTTGCTTCATGTTTTTGTGGCTGTAAGCAGTGGGACTCTCTTGAAGTTGTGACTTGCGTATTCAGGACCTGATAAAAGACAACCCCGCTCTTCCAGCCTGTGGCTACCCTAATGGTAATTTAGTGGATACAATCATAGTTCTGATTCTTCCCCTAAAGAAGGATTGCCTTACAAAGGTGCATGAACAGTGATGCTTAGTACATAGTGCATCCTGATAGACTGGGTTGGTTGGGCTCCCACGGGCGAAGTAGGTCTGAGCTGTGGGCCAGGCAACTTTCTTGAAATCCTAGTGCAAGATTTCTTTTGTAAAGGAATCATTGTATCTCGAGTTTTCCTCTTCCCCTGTTGTTGCTCATTTTTTTTCATGTGTACTCTTGAAAGTTTCTTTTGTGAATATGTGCTCTCTGGGACATCTGAGAGAAGAGTGTTCTTCAAAATGCTTGTGAAATAGGCTTGACCTGGTGAAGAGTAGGAGGACAATGCTCTGGTTACCTGGGCCTGCAAATCCTTCTTCTGTCTCTCTCTTTCATGTTGCTGTGCTTTTTTTGTTTCATTTTGCCAATACATTTATTTTGTTACATTGGTGCTTATGCATATTGCAGAGAAGGATAATACCTTGCTTAGTAGCAGATTAGTTCTTTTGGTGTGGTTTCTGCGTGTGCCTTCTTTGCTAGAAACAAAAAAACAGCCAAGCATTTGCACCATTACTGGTAGATGCAGAACATCAGAGCTTAAATAGTACTGTTCACTTGCAAAAACATTTTACTGACAAAAGCAAAGCTCTCCTCCCAGTTCATGAAGTTCCTCATGAAAACCACTGTTGTTATAGAGCTGACGACTAGACATACAGAAGCATCAGATCTGAGCTTCTGGAAGAGATGTCCACATTTCTAATACTGGGATCTCCTTTGGTCTAACTTCTGGGTCCTCTCTTCTACTTGATTTAGATATGAATGTCCCCTTGGAAATGTCATGCCCTGAACTTAACTGCCTTGGGGTGGCATCGAGCACTTCCAATCTTGTATCCAGGATTTATGTTACAACTCCGAGCTAGTCACGGTTGATGCACAGCAAGCCTGATGCAGGTTCACGACTTGCTGCTTTCTGTTGGAAGAGAGCTGTTATGTAGTGTGATGAGCACTTTCAGAGTGATACATTGTTTTTAACATCATCAGGAATAGCAGGGAAGGAATACTAATGGATTGTGGAAGGGACCATCACAGGGAAATAGTGCAGACTGATGGATTCAAGAACATCTGACAGCCGCTTACACACAAACAGTGTAGTCCTGTCCCTCTGTCGACATTTTGTTTGGTTTTTACGATTCAGCATCCATGTGTGTCTACTGACCTCTATGCCCCTGTGTTCCAAGCTTAAAGCAGAGTACAAGACTGCTCAACAGGTGTTTGAAATCCTCATGACAAATCATGCATTAGGGTTTTTTCTCTGTGGAAAAATTTTATCCAACGGCTTCACAAAACCTCAGGTAAAGGAGCTGCACTTGGTTTGCAGTGAAGTGTGTGAGCAAGATGCAGCTTCTCTGTAGGAGTGATGACATTTCCAGCCAGCACAGCAGGACAGGCAGCGCTGCACTCCTGAGCAGGTTGGGATTCTGTTAGGTAGGTCTCCTTCAGGAACATGAGAGGGGAAAAAAAAAACCCAAAAGGCTGTTTTTCTTAGTTTCATTTTCAAGGCACTGTCTGAGACATTTGTGTTAACATACTTTGTATACATTTTATATACATTTACAAAACAAAACCACCCTCCCCCCAAAAAAACCCCAAAAACCAAACCAACAAACCCTAAACAAAGTCAACCCCAACCTGAAATATTTTACACAGAATTTCAATGTATTTTCACCCTTTTATTTTTGCTCCTCTGGAGCAGGTCCAGGCTCAAACACCTCCTGTGAAGAAAGGCTGAGACTTGCAGTTGGTCAGCCTGTGGAAGACTCTAGGGAGGGACTGCATTATGGAATCATAGAATTAATAAGGTTGGAAAAGACGTCAGAGATCATCACCTATCACCCAACACCTCATGATTAACCAAACCATGGCTTCAAGTGCCATATGGCTGTTCAGTATTTGGGGGGTGGGGGGGCTACAGGAAAGATGGGGACACTCTTCAGCACAGCGTGTTGCAAGGGGACAATGGTTTAAAGAGGGCAGATTTAGACTAGATACAAGTAGCAAACTTTTACGATGAGGGTGGTGAAACGCTAGAACAGGTTCCTCAGAGAGGCATTGGATGCCTCGTTATTGGAAACATTAAAAGGTCATGTTGACCGGGGTTCTGAACAACCTCCTCCACTTAGAGGTACCACTGCTCGTTGCAGGGGCTTTGGACTCGATGGTATTTAAGGATCTCTTCCAACCCAAACCATTCTACGATTCTATGCATCCCTACCCCACCTCCATCGGAAGGGGCCGAGGCCGCCAGCTACCGGCTTCCCTACAGAGCCCAACCCTTCACCCCCTAGCCCCGCTTCCGGATTGGCCCGGCCCCAAGAGGGGGCTTTTGCCCCCGGGCTGGGGCTGCCCGCGGCGCGCCTGTGGAGCGGACCCTCGCTGCCGTCGCGGGCGTGCGTCACTGTCGCGCGTCAGCGAGCTGGGAGGACCCGCGGCGCGGGTACGGCGTCAGCGGTGCCTCCGAGCGGAGAAACGAAACCGTATTCCGGTCTCCGCCATCGGGCCTTCGGGAGGCGGAGCCGCCTGGAGCTCCTTCGAGCAACGAGTCCCCGCTCGCCGCCTCCTCTTCCGAGGGTGCCGCCCGATCGGCCGGCCTCGCTCTCGCTGCACGCCTGTGGTCAGTCCGGAGCGCGGCCGCCGGAAGCTCCGCGGCTCCTCTCTGACTGCCCTTCGCCTGGGAGTGCCTGCAGCCCGCCACCGGTTAGTGTGCCCTCGGGTATCGGGAGCGGGGAGCTGCGGGGTCCTCGGGCGAGCGGACCCTCAGGTCGGCCGGTGCGACGTCAGCAAGGGGCTGGCTGAGGAGCGAGCCCGCGGGCTGCGGTGTCGCAGCAGCGGTGGCTGTGCCCGCAGGGCGCCGTCGGGGTCAGCGGAAGGCTGCTCTGCACGCCTCCGAAGCGCGGGCCCCGTGCGGGTGGTGTGCTTTGGAGCAGCTTTCGCTCACAGCTTTGTGTCTCCCGCGTACGCGGTGCCAACCCGCAGTTAGCTCTGCGCGCAGAGCTGTCGAGCAGGAAATAAGATGCTCTGTAGAAGCGGGTTTTAGGAGGGTGGGGATCTTGAAAGGAAGCTAGCGGTGGGCAACGAAGAGTGTGTGTTAGAAAATGGAAAATAGCTTTCAGATTATTACAGGCAAGCAAGCAAGGGAAAAAACCTGAACTGACTTGAGCAAACAAATACGAGTTTGCTGTAAATGAATTTAGGGTGGAAGGGAACAGATTTCTTAGCCATAGTTGGGTGAAGCTGTGGGATGATTTTGCAGGCAGTCGTGAGGATGAATAAAAGAATAGGTCCTTAAACTGCCTTGGGTGTGGTTGTGGGAATAAGGTTTGATAATAGAGAGTTTGAATTGGTGGCCCGGGGCATCTTTTCTAGCCCAGCATTCTAATAGGTTTTCATTGCTTTTAATCAGTAGTGGGGAGGTTTGGCTAAGTGCTCTAAGGATCTGTGCCTTTAAGATTTCATTCCTCTGCAAGCCTTCCTGTCTTAAACCACTTTTAAGTGTTGGTTCCTTCTCTGGGTTTATGCAAAGTCTTAGGACTACATCCAGAAGCTTGGTATCTTGCCAGTGACTCCTGGTGAAAAACACAAGCACTTGAGCACATATTGGTATCTTGCCAGTGACTCCTGGTGAAAAACACAAGCACTTGAGCACATATTGGTATCTTGCCAGTGACTCCTGGTGAAAAACACAAGCACTTGAGCACATATTGGTATCTTGCCAGTGACTCCTGGTGAAAAACACAAGCACTTGAGCACATATTAAGTGCAATTCTGCTATAGAAGTCATGTAGGAAAGCTCTTCTATTAAATAATATTTGCAGAGGTGTTGTGGTTCTCTTGTGAGGAATTTGTTCCACCTTGGATGTTATCCATTAGACTGAGCTCATTTCCTCATTGGGTTGGTGGGTTTTTTTGAGTGTTTAGATTCTTTGATTCAGTGACAGTAACAAACTACCATGTGTTTAAGTTATTTTAAGTGCTGATGTGTTCGTTACCACCTTCTGCTGTCATGGCAGATAAGTTGTAGACATGGTTTGAGATTCAAGTAAGTGGTAACAGGGAAACTTCTGCAGAGCTTTCATGTTTGTTTAGTTAGACTAGCTTTTAACAAAAGATCAAAAGAAGCCAATTTTTTTACCTTGTGCAAACTTGGGTGGAGAGGCATAATGCTGAGTGGCCCATAAAATGCTCTGTGGTTCCGTGTTGTTGCACCTTGCTTTTCAGCATGCAGAAGAAAGTTGATTTGTTTAATGTTTACCAAGCGATCATCTTCTTTCAGCAAAGATGAAGAGAAGGACAGAACCTGAATTTAGCAGCCCCCAAAAGAAGCAGAAGAAGAGGGTAGAAGACTTGGGATTAACCCTCAGTTCTACTTCAGATGATGAAACTCAGTTTAGTAATCATACTACTCAAGGTGAGGTTGGAGATAATGTATATGCTGCTGCAGGGAATCTAAATAATAACTTGGAATTGAATCTGTATCTTCTAAGAGACTAGATGGGCACTTGGTGCCATGGTTTAGTTGATTAGATGGTGTCAGGTGATAGGTTGGACTCGATGATCTCAAAGGTCTTTTCCAACCTGGTCGGTTCTATTCTGTATCCTAGTTGATAGCCTGGACTTCAAGGGCATACTGTCTTTAGGTAAAAAAATACATTATTTCTGTTTGCAACCTTGGATTAGTGTGATTTATTTATTTTTAAAAGCTTTTAAAAAAGCTTTTGTGTAAATTCAGACACAGAAAATGGAACAGAATACAATAAACCAGGTTGGAAGAGACCTTTGAGACCATTGAGTCCAACCTATCATCCAACACTATCTAATCAACTAAACCATGGCACCAAGCGCCCCATCCAGTCTCCTCCTAAACACTTCCAGTGATGGTGACTCCACCACTTCCCTGGGCAGCCCATTCCAATGGCAAATCACTCTCTCTATGAAGAATTTCTTCCTAATATCCAGCCTAAACCTCCCCTGGTGCAGCTTGAGACTGTGTCCTCTTGTTCTGGTGCTGGTTGCCCAGGGGAGGAGACGAAACCCCATCTGGAAGCAACCTTCCTTCAGGTAGTTGTAGACAGCAATAAGGTCTGCCCTGAGCCTCCTTTTCTCCAGGCTAATCAACCCCAGCTCCCTCAGCCTCTCCTGATAGGGCTTGTGCTCCAGACCCCTCACCTCTGCCTTTTCCTCATCTTTTGTTACCATGTTCTCCACTTGTTTCCTGTTACTTCATTGACACTCAGTTTTCTGTAATAGGAAAACACAGAGGTCTGTGAGTTGAGAGAGGAATAACCTGTGGTTTTTCTTAAATTAGAAAAACCTAAGAGAAGTTGAGTTCTGCTTTCTAGGTAACTCTAGTGACTTTTTAAAAATTAATTTCTTTTTTAAGTGGAAAATAGAAGAAAGGTTAACTCAGTTTTCTGCATCATCTCAGGGCAAGCTGTGTGCCTCAACCTCTGGGTTTGTGAAACAGCACAGAACGATTTCTAGCGTTCAGTGAACGAGGGAGGCTCAAGAGGTAGAAGTTTGCTGAAGTGTGTGGCTGTACTTGCTGTGGGTTGCTGCTCCGGCAGTCTCTATGTTCTGCCCCACAGCATTAACTTTACTAAGACTAATGTGGTGGTGTTAGATACATTTCAGGAAGAAAAGTTGTCATTGCTTCATCATCAGTAAGTTTGCAGATGATACCAAGCTGGGGGCAGGAGTTGGTCTGTTAGAGGGTAGGAGAGCTCTGCAGGGGAACCTTGACAGGCTGGACAGAGTCAAAGGGCATGAGATTGAACACATCTAAGTGCTGGGTTCTACACATTGGCCACAGCAACCCCATGCAGTGCTACAGGCTGGGGTCAGAGTGGCTGGAGAGCGGCCAGGCAGAGAGGGACCTGGGGCTGCTGGTTGATTGTAGGCTGAATATGAGCCAGAAGTGTGCCCAGATGGTCAAGAAGGCCAATGGCATCCTGGCCTGTATCAGGAACAGTGTGGCCAGCAGGAGGAGGGAGGTCATTCTGCCCCTGTGCTCAGCACTGGTTAGGCCACACCTTGAGTCCTGTGTCCAGTTCTGGGCCCCTCAGTTTAGGAAAGATGTTGACTTGCTGTAATGTGTCCAGAGAAGGGCAACAAAGCTGAGGAGGGGTTTGGAGCACAGCCCTATGAGGAGAGGCTGAGGCAGCTGGGGTTGCTTAGCCTGGAGAAGAGGAGGCTCAGGGCAGACCTTCTTGCTCTCTACCACTCCCTGAAGGGAGGTTGTGGACAGGTGGGGGTTGGTGTCTTCTCCCAGGCAACCAGCGCCAGAACAAGAGGACACAGTCTAGGCTGCACCAGGGGAGGTTTAGGCTGGATGTTAGGAAGAACTTCATAGAAATTGATTTGCCATAGAGCTTCATGTGACTACTGAGAAGTCTTTCTTCTCTTTTTATTTCCATACTAATTTTTCTCACTTTTTTACCTTTATGTATTTTTTTCAGAGTCTTCCAGTAGCAGCAGTGGATCTGACAGTGAGACTGATGAAAAAAGACCAGTCTTCAGCAATGAATTCAAACAAGATTCCCTTGTGGAGGGTACTTCATCTCGCTACTCAATGTATAACAGCGTCTCCCAAAAGCTCATGGTAGGTCAAAGGAGTTTTGGACCAAAGTATGAAGACATGATGAGAGCAAAGTGAAAAGAGCAGTCTTGTTCGAAGAGATTTTGATTCTGATAGTGATCCTCCTTGTAGCAAGGATCTCTGCTTCCTTGAGTCACCTGCTAAGAAGCTGGGTGAGTCTGCTAGAGCTTGGTTGAAGAGAATCTGTTAAAAGAGGAAGTTGATTCCTACCAAGGCCTAGGAGCAGGCAGTTGAATCTGAAGGGAAAATCTCTAGGTCAGGCAGCTTGTTGAGCTTCAAAAAGGCTCCTCCTATTGTTATTTTGCAATGCTTGAGTTAGCAAATGCCTTGTAGGAAAGGCCTTCACAGATTCTGTGATTTCCATTAATTTCTTTGGGTTTGGAGCCTGGCTGGCATAGCCTTGTAGAATTATTACCTTAATAATTAAGGTATTTACTTTTCCTTCAATTACTGCCACTCTGCTTTATGTAGAGCTGCCTATGTCTTGACAAGGCAGGGAACTGTGAATGGTGAGAACTAAACTTGGAAGGTGATTGCCCAACCTCTTGGTTGCATGGTGTTATTGTGGGAAAGAGAGTACTTTTGGAAAGGTCTGAGAAAAATGGTTGGCCCTGTTTAATGGTAGTCCCAATTTTGGCAACTTGCTCTGACTTCAGAGGCAATAGTAGGCTGGAGAGGAGAGGAGTCTCTTCTGGTGCATGCTGTTGTGCTTACTTCCTGATGCAAGCTTTGTCATTGTGTTCTCATGAGTATCTTGGAATCCTGAAAGACTTCCCATTACTGATAACAGGGAAATAAAGATGTTATTCCCAAGGGCAGCAGAGAGCATGGTATGTACAGTTTTGTGTTATTTGAAACATAACAGGAAGTTTGGGACTCACTGGGAGACTGGGCTTGGGTTTCATTTTGTTCTGTGCTGGTGCTGTAGTCAGAGGAGCAGGGCTCAGCAATCTGTGGTGAGCCACCTTGTACCTGCCTTACCCAGTTAGAAGTTCAGTCTTCTGCTAGGAGCTGGGAAGTGCTAGCTGTTACTAGGAATGGAAACAGAAAGATACTGCCTTGCAGGGAGGTAAAACTCTGCTGACTAGCAGGATCGTGCCTCTGAACGGGGAAAAGAAATTCAGCTCTTGCTGAATTCAAAACTCAATGGGATCAAGAGACTGAGAGCTGCTGGTTGTGCCTCTCTGTAGATAAATCCTGTTGCTGGTCATTCAGAATCTGTCCATGTGCATTTTTGGCACTGGGCTGCAGTTTGCTGATTTTTAGCACAAGACTGTCTTTCACTTGGAGAGTTCTCTTCCTGAACCGATTTGGATGTGTGCTTTCAGTCACCACCATGCAGGAGCTGAATTTGGGAGGCTTTTGTTTGTAAGGCCTCGTCAATTTGGATGTAAAGATTGAAGTGATGTCAAGTCTGGTTGAATTATTTGGTAGCATTAGGTAAGCAGAAGGAGAATAGTCCTTGATTACTAGGTGTTTATAATTCTGTCCTTGGAAAACCAGTGTCTAACAGGCTCGGTGGCTATCGCATTTGCTGCACTGATTTCAAGGTCTGATTCTGAGCCAGGGAGAAAAGGCAATAGGAAAACACCAAATGCCTTTGTATGAAACCTGTCAGATGTTGTTGTGTTGTTTTTCATACAAATTGGTAATAAACAATGTTTTTATTGCTTCCTGCAGGAAGGAATGTATGGATAGCCTTCATTCAGTCAGACTTAAGACTTTAATTTACTTACTGTCTTGTAGATGCATACTAGAGGGAATAAAACTGATTGTATTTTGTTGTTTTCCTCTTGTTGGTAAAATTTATGAAGAGAAGGGCCTGAAAAACTAGCAGTTAATGGACATAATTCTTTTAAGCTGAGAGATGAGAATGCATTCTAGGACCAGTGTCTTGCATTCAGCCTCTGAGTTAGGTGAAGTTTTATGGGATCTGTTGAGTGTGTGTTCACAGCAGAGGCGTTGAATTTTTTCCTGTGCCAGTCAGGAGAGGTTCTCCTCCTCTCTACTCTGCCCTGGTGAGGCCACACCTGCAATATTGTGTCCAGTTCTGGGCCCCTCAGTTCAAGAAGGACAGGGAACTGCTTGAGAGAGTCCAGCACAGAGCCACAAAAATGATTAAGGGAGTGGAACAACTTTACTTATGAGGAGAGACTGAGGGAGCTGGGGCTAAATAGTTTGGATAAGAGGAGACTATGTGGTGACCTCATTGATGTTTATAAATACATAAAGGGTGGGTGCCAAGAGGATGGAGCCAGGCTCTTCTTGGTGATGCCAAATGAAAGGGCAAAGGGCAATGGGTGGAAGTTGTGGCATGGGAAGTTCCATGGAAACAGGAGGAAGAATTATCTCACTGTGAGGGTGACAGAACACTGGAACAGGTTGCCCAGGGGGGTTGTGGAGTCTCCCTCTCTGGGGATATTCAAGACCTGCCTGGATGAGTTCCTGTGTGACCTGGTATAGGTGATCCTGCTTTGGCAGGGGGTTGGATTAGATGAGCCCTCGAGGTCCCTTCCAGCACCTAACATTCTGTGTGATTCTGTGACCTTTTGGGTTATGAACCTTCCATGCTTACTGAAGACTGATGAATGGCTCCAGGTTCCTCACTACTTCTCCCCCTGAGCAGGATGTTCCTGCTTTACTGAAATTTTTGTAGTTTGCTGTTGTCTTAAACATCCTTTGGATCTGGCTTTATTGTGTCCTGCCTCAGTGAAGGAACTCAGCATTAAGTCCTGGAAGCCACATCTGAGATAAATAATGATCACTGCCTTCAAGTCATTTCAGGGAGATGTGTTGTTTTCCCTGCTGGTCCACAGTAATACATAAGCTGAACTCCACTTGCTTTAGTGTGCTTCCTTTGCTTGCTTTATAGGCCAAGATGGGCTTCCGAGAAGGAGAAGGTCTGGGAAAATATGGCCAAGGCAGGAAGGATATTGTTGAGGCCTCCAATCAGAAGGGAAGGAGAGGCTTTGGGCTGACGCTGAAAGGATTCGATGGGGAGCTCAATATTGACTGGCAAGATGAGCCTGAGGTAAGTATTTCCTGTCTGGAATCCCATTTCTGTTGCTGCATTTAGGATTTGCTCTCTAGGAATGATGTTTAATGTTGTCTGATACAACTGGCTTCCTACCACTAAGTGGTTCTGGTTAGAGCCGGGCCTTTGTCCCAGAACAGCATGGCAAAAACTTTTCTGACACATGTTCTGGCACAAAAGGGTTTTCAGGTGGATTGTTGCTGTGGTCTGTAAGAGTTGTTTCTGAGTTACTTAGTGTGAAACAGCTGCTGCATCTTGTTATTTAAAAAGAAACACCGAAGACAGACACTGAATCCTAGGGATCTGGCAGCTGGAGAGTAAGCCAGAAGGTCCCAGCCATTGTTGGGCAAGGGCAGCAATGCTTGTCAAATCATGTGCTGTGCATGTTATAGTACTTTGCTCTCCATGCTTTGAATTGTTTTCAGGAGCTGAAATTAATATCAGAAGTTACTCCTTGGGAGCCAGGAATTTGAGACCTGTTCAGAAGACTCATTGGTTTGGGTCTCATAGTCTCAGCTTGCAGCAGTTAACTGTTAACCCTTGTGGATGATACTTCTGTGATAAATGCAAGACGAGGAGTAGATCTTAGTAGCCTCTCTTTCTGGAGGAGTAGCATCACTTTGATCTTAACTGGTAAAACAATTGCTTCCCAAGATGGTAAACATTCTTTGAAGCCTGAATTCAGTTGTGGAATGAGGGAGCCTTTCAGAAGGAATGTGTAAAGCATCACAAGGAAGTGGATTTAGGCAGCTGTCTCTTGCAGCGTACCTAAAATGTGCTCTGAGAGTATTAGGCTTTTGTTTTATCATGATTATTTTTCAGAGTGTAATGAGAGGAAACTGCTGTGAGGTTTATTGTGGTGGAGGGTTTTTTTGTTTGTTTAGGTGGTGGTGTTTTTTTTTTTTTTTTAGGTGTGGTTGTGGGTTTATTCTGGGGAGTGCTTAGGGGTTTGATTTGCTTTGGTCTGTTTTTTTTGTCCCTTAATTCTAAGTCCAAGCAAATAAGGTATGCTTTAAACTAGGAGAGAAAAGATTCTGTGGTTGACACTGAAGTAATGCCATAACTCCTTATGCTAGGATTGGGAGGCAAACTTTTGGGGAGCAATTAGCTGTTACATTTGGCTAGCAGAAACATCTTTGGCTCTAATCGTGTCTTGTGTTTGCAGCCCAGTGCCTATGAGGAGGTGGACTGGTGCCTCAAGTGTACCACAGAAATCCCTGATGCCCAGGAGCTCAAGGAGTGGATGACTGTGGGGAAGGTAATTTTTTTAGGCCTCAGAACAATGCTTGCCTTGTCAAAGGGTTAAAATAACCTAGGCTGGAGAGAACCTCTGGAGACTGCTTGTGCAGCTTTCTACTTAAAGCAGATCCAAGTAGATCAGGTTGCTCAAGGCCTTGTTTGGCTGAGGTTTGAGTATTTCCAAGGATGGAAATTACACAGTTTATTCAAGCATCTGTTTCAGTGTTTGGTAATCCAGCTGACAAAAGAAAAATTGTCTGTGGCTAACTGTCTTTTTTTTGTTGTTGTTGCAGCTTGTGTCCATTGTTTTTTGTGCTATCAATGTCCGTCTCTAAGAGTCTAGATCAGTATTCTCTGTTTCCTGCTCCTAGGTCTCATAGACAGCAACAGAATCTCCCTTTTTCCATTCTGAACTGTCTCTCCTCCTACACCAAGTGTTTCTGCACGCTCATCATCTTGGTGGCCCTTTTGTTGGGCTTGTTCCAGTACATCTGTGGGGTACTGGAGAGTGCTTAACTGGATGACCGCGTTCCACATGCGGTCTCAGGCTGCCTAACACAGAAGAATAATTCCTCAGCATGCTTTTGCTAATGCAGCCTATTAAGTAGTTGGCAGCCTTCATTCATTACTGGTACATACTGCATTCTGGAATGGCTGATACCAGGTTTGCTAATTGTTAGCTGTGTTCTTGTCCTGTTCCAGAGGAAGATGGTGATTGAAGATGAAACTGAGTTCTGTAGTGAAGAGCTTTTACGTAGTGTCCTGCAGTGCAAGGTGAGTCCCCTTCCATAGAGAGAAATGGAAAGCTTTGAAGAAAGTGAAATACATATTTGAAGAGGGTTGAGTAGTTTCAGGTGATTGGCAAGAGCTCAGAATGTTCTTTCACCTCCATGCTGTTGATATGACCTAGCATTCTGGTTCTTGCTGTCTGTTCAGCAGCCTGTTTTGCACCTCAGCCTTCAAAGAGATGAATGAAAACAATCTCCCTTTCTTTGTCAAGCTAAGAGGCTGGGCTTGAATGCTACAGAAATATGCTCCCTTTCTTTTGTCCTGTGTGTCATTTTCCCTCCTAGATTTTTATCATGCATTGGAGCATGAGTATGTGTGTGAGGGAAATACCTCAGGCCGGCTCTGCTTTTGAGGAGGCTAACCACATAATCGGACTCTGGAGCTATGGTTGTGGAATTCTTTGGTGTCACTGAATTTGCATAAGAACTGGGGTGGCTTACAAGAGCAAATACCATTGTGTGACAGAAGAACATTGTTATTGGTGAACCACACCCTGTACAGAGTTTGCTGTCTAAGAAAACAGATGCATGAGGATAGGAAATGCTCATGCCTGTCTAACCCTCAAGCCTGTGCCACATCGAGCTCAGTCTTGTTTCTCTTTGTGCAGAGTGTCTTTGATGAGCTGGATGGAGAAGAAATGCGTCGAGCCCGAACAAGGTCAAACCCTTATGAGATGATCCGTGGAGCTTTCTTCCTGAACAGGTTTGCAGAACTTCTGGTAGCATAAGCCCTTTCCCATTTCACGGTATCACCAAGGTGGGAAGAGACCTCAAAGATCATCGAGTCCAACCTGTTACCACAGACCTCATGACTAAACCATGGCACCAAGTGCCACGTTCAATCCCCTCTTGAACACCTCCAGGGAAGGTGACTCCACCACCTCCCCGGGCAGCACATTCCAATGGCTAACGACTCAGTGAAGAACTTTCTCCTCACCTCGAGCCTAAACTTCCCCTGGCACAGTTTGAGACTGTGTCCTCTTGTTCTGGTGCTGGTTGGCTGGGAGAAGAGACCAACCCCTCCTGGCTACAACCACCTTTCAGGTAGTTGTAGAGAGCAATGAGGTCTCCCCAAGCCTCCTCTTCTCCAGGCTAAACAATCCCAGCTCCCTCAGCCTCTCCTCATAGGGTTTGTGTTCCAGGCCTCTTCTCAGCCTCATTGCCCTTCTCTGGACATTTTTAGGACTCTCAATGTCCTTCTTAAACTGAGGGGCCCAGAACTGGACACAGGACTCAAGGTGTGGCCTGGCCTAACCAGTGCTGAGTCCAGGGGCACAATGACTTCCCTGCTCCTGCTGGCCACACTATTCTTGATGCAGGCCAGGATGCCATTGGCTTTCTTGGCCACCTGGGCACACTGCTGGCTCATGTTTAGGTGGCTGTCAATCAGCACCCCCAGGTCCCTCTCTGTCTGGCAGCTCTCCAGCCACTCCAACCCCAGCCTGTAGCTCTGCATGGGGTTGTTGTGGCCGAAGTGCAGCACCCGGCACTTGGATCTGTTGAATGTCATCATGTTGGACTCTGCCCATCTGTCCAGTTGGTCGAAGTCCCTCTGCAGAACCCTTCTGCCCTCTAACAGATCAACATCTGCTCCCAACTTGGTGTTATCTGCAAATTTGCTGATGACTGACTCAATCCCCTCATCCAGGTCATCAGTGAAGATATTAAAGAGGATGGGGCCCAGCACTGATCCTTGGGGCACCCCACTAGTGACTGGCCTCCAGCTGGAGGTGGCACCATTCACCACCACTCTCTGGGCTTGGCCCTCCAGCCAGTTCCTAACCCAGCACAGAGTGCTGCTGTCCAAGCCACGAGCTGACAGGTTAGCCAGCAGTTTGATGTGGGGGACGGTGTCAAAGGCCTTGCTGAAGTCCAGGTAGACCACATCCACAGGCCTCCCCACATCCACCAGGCGGGTCACCTGATCATAGAAGGAGATCAGCTTGGTGAGGCAGGACCTGCCCTTCCTGAATCCATGTTGGCTGGACCTGAGCCCTTGGCCATCCTTCAGGTGCGCAGTGATTGCCCCCAAGATAGTCTGCTCCGTAATTTTCCCTGGCACTGAGGTCAGCTGACAGGCCTGGAGTTTCTAGGTTCCTCCCTTCTTGAGGATGGGGATCACATTGGCCAGTCTCCAGTCATGTGGGATCTCTCCAGTGAGCCAGGACTGGTGAAAAATGATGGAGAGCTGCCATTTATGTTCATTTTCAGCCCTGGGAGCCAAGGTTGAAACTTAATAGGGTCTCTTTGTGTGTTCACAGGGCTGCAATGAAGATGGCAAATATGGACCATGTCTTTGACTATATGTTTACAAACCCTAAGGACTTCCATGGGGTGAGGACCTCTCTTTAACTTTGAAACAGCAGTACTTTCTCAGAGAAAGGAGAAGGTGGGGAGAGAGGAGAATCCTTAAAATGCCATCTGGGAGAAAGGGTGCTTGCAAGGTGTAGTGGTTTGAGCCTTAACTGGGAGTTAAGAGCTCCGATGGGGGCAAGGCTGAGAATCTCTCCCCTGCTCCCCCCTCCTCCCTCCCAACAGAGAGGGGGAAAAAAGGAAGGAGCAAATCCACCAAACAATAATTTGGAGTCGGCTTGGAAGTAGAGAGGTGAAGAGTTTTCTTTAAACAATATATCTATCTATATAACAATAACAGGTAAGGTTCACAATGGCAAGGAACAAGGATGGATGGGAGGGGGGAAAAGAAACAAGAATACAAAACCAGTCTCTCTCTGAAGAGGCGCGGAGGCAGCAGGGAGAAGGATTAGGCCCAACCACATGGCAGAGGAGCAGGAAGGCAGCTGCAGTAGCTCTCATCCAGGAGAGGCAGGAGCCAAAAGGAGCGCTAATGACCCCAATGCCTTCCCTTTTATACCCTAGCTGGGCAGGGAGGAGGGAGTGGAACAGACTCTGTTTTCCAGGGGGAAAATGCCCTGCAGGGAGGGCAAAGCATCCACAAGCCCTCCCCGCTTTGTTTTCAGGATGGGCGTCAGCCCACGACCCAAGGCTTCTCTGACTGAGCAGTGCAGTTCATGGTGTATCTGACAGGAGCTGTTTCTGGGTCAGTAGAATCTCCTCCGTTTCCTTTTGCAGAACCCGCTGATAAAGGAGCGGGAGGCAGAGCTGCTCTACTTCGCCGATGTGTGTGCTGGTCCTGGAGGCTTCTCTGAGTATGTCTTGTGGAGGCGGAAGTGGCACGCGAAAGGATTTGGCATGACCTTGAAAGGACCAAATGATTTTAAACTGGAAGACTTCTACTCTGCTTCCAGTGAGCTTTTTGAGCCTTACTACGGTAGGTAGCGCATGGATGAGCATTGCCTGACATGTTTGCTTACGCTGCAGCCTCTCTGCCAGAAGTGGGGCCGGTACTGATACCAGCATGGGGATCTAGGAGAAACTTGTTTGTGGGGAGCCATTTTGCACGGTGGAAGGGGCCTGTCATATGAGAATGGTCTTGAGATCGGTGAGCTTGCGTATCAAGTCACATTCCTGCGTTCGTTTCCTGCCTGCCCTGTTGTGCCTCGAGTGCTTTGCTCATCTGAACATTGTAGCGTGCTTTCAGATTGCTTGACAGTATCTTTCCCACTTCATTGATGTTAGCCTGAAACACAGTGAGTGAGGTGGCTCATCACAGAATTTTAGAACAGTTCAGGCTGGAAACCAGGTGGGGAAAAAAAAAATCACCTCGTTCCAACCTCCCTGCCATGGATCGTGATGCCTTCTGCTAGATCAGATTACTCAAAGCCTCATCCAGGCTGGCCTTGAACAAGAGGACACAGTCTCAGGCTGCGCCAGGGGTGTTTTAGGCTGGATGTTAGGAAGAAGTTCTATACAGAGAGAGTGATTGCCCATTGGAATCGGCTGCCCATAGAGGTGGTGGAGTCACCTTCATTGGAGGTGTTCAGGAAGAGACTTGATGGGGTGCTTGGTTGCATGGTTTAGTTGTTTAGGTGGGTTGGATTGGTTGGTGGGTTGGATGCGGTGATCTTGAAGGTCTCTTTCAACCTGGTGTTTCAACCTGGTATTGTATTGTACTTGCAGGGAGGGAGCATCCACAGCTGCTCAGGGCAACCTCTATCAGCGTCTCACCACCCTCACAATAAAGAGTTTCTTCCTAATATCTAATCTACATCTGGACACTTTCAGTTTAAAACTATAACCCCACATCTTGTCCCTACACTCTCTGACAGAAGAGTCTCCACATCTTTCCTGTGGCCCCCTTTTTAAGAACTGGAAGGTCACTATAATGGCTTCTCTGAGTCTTCTCTAGGGTGAACAACTGCAACTCTCAGCCTGTTTTCATAGGTGAGGTGCTCCAGCCCACTGACTTGTCCAAAGATGTGTTAGCAGTGCCAGAGAGAGAAACCTTACTGGCCTGACTGGCAGAATCCTTCTGTGTCAGACCTCCCTAGCTCTGCTCTAATAATTGATTGTGGGTTCTTAGTGAAGGTAAATAAACCAGATTTCCGCTAAGGGCTGTATCTGAATCACTGTGACAAAATGAATTTCTTAATCCAAAGAGGTTTAAAATGACATGTTTTACCTTGCTTTGAGACAGACTGAGCAGGTATGCAGACAATTGCTGCACGTCACCTCATGGATAGTAACTTGTTTGAGCTCTTTATCTGCATAGTCTCTAGGAACTGGGAATGAAATACTGGTAGTATTCCAGTGGGTGTGACTGCCTAGTAGAGAAAAGGGTTTGCTTTTCTGTTGCTGTGCTTTTTTTCCCCTCTTCCTCCACCACTCTGACTCTTGTTGGCTGCCACTTTTGACACCTGACCATGAGCTCTTCACACTTCAGGATTAGATCTGTTAAAGAGAGGGTTCATGGCAAGGGCAGCGAGGCTGATAAACACATTGTTCCAATGTTTGCCATATTTGGATCTTCATAACTCACCGCAAACTAGTGCTGTTGTGGAGAGGAAGAGATACCTGTAAAAATGAATAGCCCAAAGGCTGTGATGCATTTCCTTGATCCCTTTCTGTCTGTTATGCTGTAGTCTGGTGAAATGTGTACAAACTCTCCTTCCAGTGATGGGAGGGAAGTAGACTGCTGTGATATTTGTGTGTTGAAGAACGGCAACAAATTCTAGTGTCACTTCACTCACTGACAGGAGGATTGATGAGGAACTTAGTTATCAAAGCACTATCATGCATCTTGATCTCTGCTGCTTTCTAGTCCTCCAGTTCAGTTAATAGAAGCTGTAGTTCTAGAAGATTTATAGGGACTAATACCAAATAGTAGTTCAGGCTTCTTCAAGGATGGAACTGCTGAGCTCTAGAATACACCTTAGATTAGCTTCCTGAAACGCCAATCTAAAGGACAGTCTGCCTCTCTTTAAGAAAAACCCACAACAAACAAACAAAAAAAACCCCTCAAACCAACAAACTCTATGGGAAAATAGGATGAACATTCATGCACAAATCCTATTTCCCTTTCCCTTGTTCACAGGGTGGGGTTTTTTGGGTTGCATTTTTAAATTCCAGGTCGTATCCTGTGTGGAAATCAGTGTTTTGTTTCTTTGGAATGATGTTGAATTCTTTGGTAGAAGGTGGCCAGTGCAGAATGTAAATAATTTTGCCCTGTCTGTAAACACATGTTAGTAACAGGTGAGCTGTGCAGTGAGGTTGAACCGTGCATTTTTAGTAGGTTCAGCTCTGTTGTCATTCCTACTTGGGTGAGAACATTATGTTGTCGGGTAGTCAGCTCTCATCTCAGGGGAGGGCAGTGAATGTTTCATGTTTTACTGAGAATCATAGAAGCTATGTCAGAATCATAGAATTGTTGGGGTTGGAAGGGACCTTAAAGATCATCTAGTTCCAACCCCCTGCCATGGGCAGGGAACCCTCACAGTAGATCAGGCTGCTCAGAGCCACATCCAGCCTGGCCTTAAAAACCTCCAGGGATGGGGCTTCTATGACCTCCCTGGGCAACCTGTTCCAGTGTCTCACCACCCTCATGGGGCAGAATTTCTTCCTAACATCCAGTCTGAAGCTACCCATTTCTATTTTTGTTCCATTCCCCCTAGTCCTGTCATTCCTGACAAAAAAAACCAACCTCTGTTTCAGGCATTGGTTTTAATTGTCATATCTCTGCCTTACGGGATCACACTGATAACATGATAAATCCTTCCTGAAAAAATATCTAGAGTATACACAAGCACTCTGAGGTGCAGCTTCAAACACCTAGACAAAACTGACTTGCTCGTCATTATGAATGATTAGAGTCTAAGCTGGGGTGTGGCTCAGTAACCACTAAAAGATCTGAAACAAAAAAAAAATAATTCCATGAACAGTTCCTAAACCAGCCTCCTTATAGCCACATGCACTGCAAGATGGGAAGAGCTATGGGCAACTTGGCGAAAACACACAGTTCCAACACATGCAGGCAAAAAGGCTGGATGTTAGGAGGAAGGTCTACACAGAGAGAGTGATTCCCCATTGGAATGGGCTGCCAGGGGAGGTGGTGGAGTCACCATCATTGGAGGTGTTCAGGAGGAGACTTGATGGGGTGCTTGGTTGCATGGTTTAGTTGTTTAGGTGGGTTGGATTGGTTGATAGGTTGGACGCGGTGATCTTGAAGGTCTCTTCCAACCTGGTCTGGTCTGGTCTATTCCTATTCTATTCCTATTCTATTCCGCAGCAGGCATGACCTGTCAGAATAGACTAGACTAGACTAGACCAGACCAGGTTGGAAGAGACCTTCAAGATCGTCGCGTCCAGCCCATCATCCAACACCACCTAATCAACTAAACCATGGCACCAAGCACCCTATCAAGTCTCCTCTGAACACCTCCAATGATGGTGACTCCATCGCCTTCCCAGGCAGCCCCTTCCAATGGGCAGTCACTCTCCCTGTGTAGAACTTCTTCCTGACATCCAGCCTAAACCTCCCCTGGTGCAACTTGAGACTGCGTCCTCTTGTTCTGGTGCTGGTTGCCTGGGAGAAGAGACCAACCTCTGCCTAATGTAGGCTAATGTACAGCTTACCATTTAACCATGGTTATTATTATATGTCTTTGTTTAGCCCTGACCACTCAGTGTGAATAATTTTGCTAGATGAACAAGCATCTTTGGTGGTGAAGGAGGGAATGCATTAACGCTCATCTGCCTATTGAGGTCTGAGTAATTCCTCACTAAATGTCGGTTGAATACAATACTGATCTTTTGTCTGTACTTGCAAACAGGTTACTAATTGTCTTCTCTTTTTCCTCTTAGGAGAGGGAGGGATTGATGGAGATGGAGACATCACTCGTCCAGAGAACATTACTGCTTTCCGGAATTTTGTTTTGGACAATACTGATCAGAAGGGAGTGCATTTCTTAATGGCTGATGGGGTTGGTCCATTTCTTTTTCTTCCTCTGCTAGTGACCAAAACTGATACCTTGGCCTGCATGCAGTAGGGTATTCGACATGTGTCTGTAGGCAGAACATGAAATTCTTCCAGGCTTGCCATCAGAATTCCCGGTGGCGCTGGCTTTTATCTTAAAGGAACGGAAATCACCACCATTTAGTTACATGGAATTCTTTGCTTCGTACAACTGATTTGTGGAGATCCTAATCATATGCTGTGTGCTTTGCAGGGTTTCTCAGTGGAGGGCCAGGAAAATCTGCAAGAAATCCTAAGCAAGCAGCTGATGCTTTGCCAGTTTCTTACAGCACTGTCCATTGTCCGGACAGGTACGTTTCATCCGTTAATCGTCTTCCTCTTTCTCTAACATGGGAGTGGCCGTGTGGAAGGATGCTCTACAGTTATGCCATGAAGTCTGCTCTTCAGTGAGGCTGAGTGTCGCAGAACTGAGAGTATGTGTGTGCATCCTGAGGTGGTTGTCACAGGGCTAGGGCAGAAAAGTAAAATTATCTGTGTCTGGTTTGCTTTTAATTAAAACGTGCAAGGTAAACCACATTCATTTAAAGCTCTCGCAGTGTGTTATGTCTTGGAGTAAGGTCACCAGTGTGAGTACTGGGCAGTACAGCTGAGTTTTATGGCACTAGCTGGACCAACTCCTTCCTTAATATTCTAGCGGGCTGCTTGGAACAGATAGTGATATTTATCCACTTAATCCTTCTCTCTAACTTATGGCTTTTCTCCTTTAAATCTGCCATCTCTGTGATTGGAACAAGGTGATGTCTCGCATAGTCTTAACTGTACCTCATTGCTGCCAAATGATGGATGGTACGGTTCTGCCTGGTTTTGATGGCTCCTCTCTTCTGCTGAGCTTAGTTAGCATGTGGTCCTGATGCATAAGATACAAATACTCATTATGTTATCATTTATCTTGTGCCCTATGTTTCAGATTACCTGAGGCAATGTTCTGTTTAGCAGTAGTCTCGAACATGATATGGTAGAAGGACCAGCCTTCTTTAAGTCTTTCCTTTCTGGGTAGATCACAGCTCTGTAAGACTTGGCTGCTTTTTGCTTGGGGACATTTGGAATCTTGCTTGAAGGCAAGAGGCAACAAAGCCTCTTCCTAAATGATGAGTTACTCTGTTTGGGTAACATCTGCTTTCTCCTTTAGCCTGAGGTTTCTTCTTGTGCATATTGGAGCTCCCCTTTGTTGTGGTGTGATGGTTTAGCCCAACTGCACCCACAAAAAGCACAGCGGAACTCAGCCAGAGAAGCAAATGAAGCTGTATTTTACAAGCAATAATGAAATGCAATGAATATACACAAAATACACAGTTTTGACAATATTACAGTATCACAGTATTACCAAGGTTGGAAGAGACCTCGAAGATCATCGAGTCCAACCTGTAACCACAAACCTCACGACTAGACCATGGCACCAAGTGCCACATCCAGTCCCCTCTTGAACGCCTCCAGGGACGGCGACTCAACCGCCTCCCGGGCAGCCCATTCCAATGGCGAATCACTCTCTCGGTGAAGAACTTTCTCCTCACCTCGAGCCTAAGCTTCCCCTGGCGCAGCTTGAGACTGTGTCCCCTTGTTCTGGTGCTGGCTGCCAGGGAGAAGAGGCCAACCCCTTCCTGGCTACAACCACCTTTCAGGTAGTTGTAGAGAGCAATGAGGTCACCCCTGAGCCTCCTCTTCTCCAGGCTAAACAACCCCAGCTCCCTCAGCCTCTCCTCATAGGGCTTGTGCTCAAGGCCTCTCCCCAGCCCTGTTGCCCTTCTCTGGACACGTTCAAGTGTCTCAATGTCCTTCTTAAACTGAGGGGGCCAGAACTGGACACTTTATTATATTATACACTTTTTATTATACAAGAATTTACAAGAAAGGAAGCAACACAGGAATCCTCCTGAGGAGGATCCCACCTCGGGTTCCCCCAAAGCCTCTCTCCCTCCAGTTAATTAGAAGAAAAGAGAAAAGGAGGAAAATGTTCGAAGTTCAGTTAGTTCAAAGCAGTTGTTAAGAAGTTAGCTGCTTATCTTAACAGTTTCTGTCCAGGGTCAGCATGCATGCCAAGAGAAAGACAGAAGACAGACTGAGACAGAATGTAAGATCATAAAACTACATCCCACTCACCTACCAATGAAATTTGTGTAGAATTAATCTTTGTTTTGCTTTTTACACCCAAACATTCAGCTAGTGAATTCTGCAGCTATCCTTGCTTAAAGGCACAGCCTAAACTGTCACACCCTTCTTTCGAGGTTTTTGCACAGCATGCTGCCGTGCTGTAGAGCGCAGTTTGGACCTGGAAGGTGAGGATAGGGCATGGATAGAAGGTTTGCTTGTGAGACAGTGTGCATGTTGATTTGATGCTGGTCAGGGAAATGTCTTTCTCTCTGCCTCAGAGAGAAGGGGAAGATGGTTCACAGAGCCTAAATGACCTCCTTGGTGAATGTGTTTTAGATGCTGTTTAAATTGTGAAAACCCCGGCTCTTAACAGTTCTGCAGAAAAGAGTTCTTGAGGTGCCTGATATCTCTTGGTTTCCTTGTAATCTGCCGGTATCAGTGTGTTTCATACTTTTTTTCCAGGAGGACATTTTGTCTGCAAAACCTTTGACCTGTTTACTCCATTCAGTGTGGGACTTGTTTATCTGCTGTATTGCTGCTTTGAGCGAGTGTGCATCTTTAAACCTGTGACGAGCCGCCCTGCTAACTCTGAGAGGTGAGGTTCTCGAGCATGGGTGGCTCCTAAAGAAACCTTGTCCCCTAAATACAGTGACAGATGGATTTGGGTAAGTCTAGTGGAAGCTCTGTGACCTGCCACAATTGGCAGCTCTCTTGGAGGAGGAAACGTTTCAGATGCTTAGCAAATTATGATGTTTGACAAGGTAAAGAATATATTTCCCAGATTACCCTTCTGGGGACAAAGCAGTGGAAGTGAATGTATGACAAACCTGGGTTTGCATGAAATGGCTACAATCTACAATTCCAATGAAGCTGGAGCATGTTATCTGTGTTAGCATTGCACCTGTATGGTTTAGCAGAAATTGTCTACTACTTGAGGGAGATCTGTGGGTTTTTTGATAGGATTGAGTTTCCCATTCTTTTCAGAGCATAGAAAGTGTGTGACGAGTTTGTGATAGGTGAGACTGCACCTTCCTGGTGTCTCGTTCCAGAGAGGGAAAGAGACTCGGTTCTTTTGAATATTCCTGTGTTATGAAACAGAGGCACAAATGAGGCCAAAATATCAACAGCCAGGCTATTTATTAACAGAATAAAGTGGATGGATCAGAAGGAGGGGGAGAGAGAAGAGGGACAGAGAAGAGGAAAGGAATTGTATTGCCACACCCCTCACCTCCCAAGAGAGTTTGGGTCTGTGGAGGAAGGGTGCCTCAGCTTTGGCATGGAGGCGATGTTGTCCTTGTTGGCTGTGCTGTCCTCTGAGCAGCCTCTTCAGCTCCATGAGTTGTAGCAGGCGGAACTTAGGACACGGGGAGAGGGTTCCTCTTGGTCTGCTTCTTCCAGGCTACCTGGTGATGTCTCTGTCATTTTTCTCTCCTGGTATTCTCTCTGTTTTTCTTCAGAGCAGCACTGCCCCAGGCTTTTCCTTTTCTCGTGTTTTCCTTCTCAGTGGCATTGTCCAGGTCTTTTCCTCTTCTGAGCCAGTAGTTGCTCAGATCTTTTACACAGTTTTTAGGTATGGATCCAGGTGGTGAATATGCATATTTCAGAGAGTATGGATAGCAGTGGCCTCTGCCCATTACTTCCAGGGCAGCTGCAGTCTGGTGAACAATCTTTATCTATGCACCTTCCAGAGAGTTGTTATCCAGTGGCTCTGCCCAATACACATCAGCTATTGTCTGGGCAAGCATCAAAGCTGATTTTATCTTTGCTGAGTCACATCAAGAGAGACAAGATTTAGACTCTCACACCTGGGGATACCAAGGAGAAAAGAATTGCTGGGATTCAGGACACTGTCCTGATAATGGGAGTGTGACAGGAAACTTGGCACTAAAGCCACGTGATCTCTGCGCCTTGCTCTGCAGGTATGTGATATGCAAAGGACTGAAGCTGGGGATCGATGACGTACGGGACTACCTCTTCACGGTGAACATCAGACTCAACCAGCTGCGCAACTCCGACGTGGATGTGAACCTGGTGGTCCCCTTGAACGTGATCAAAGGCGACCAGGATTTCTGTGACTATATCGTCCGCTCCAACGAAAAGTGAGTGCCTGCGGGCAGCGAACGCTGCTGCCGGTGGGCAGGTGAACCGGTGGTTAGAATCGCAGAATCAGTAAGGCTGGAAAAGACCTCAGAGATCATCAAGTCCAACCTGTCACCCAACACCTCATGATTACCAAACCATGGCACCAAGTGCCACATCCAGTCCCCTCTTGAACACCTCCAGGGATGGGGACTCCACCACCTCCCTGGGCAGCACATTCCAATGACAAATGACTCTCTCTGTGAAGAGCTTTCTCCTCATCTCGGGTCTAAATTTCCCCCAGTGCAGCTTGAGACTGTGTCCTCTTGTTTTGTGCTGGTTGCCTGGTAGAAGAGACCAACATCCACCTGTCTACAACCTCCCTTCAGGTAGTTGTAGACAGCAAGAAGGTCTCCCCTCAGCCTCCTCTTCTCCAGGCTAAACAATTCCAGCTCCCTCAGCCTCCCTTCATAGGGCTTGTGCTTGAGGCCACTCCCCAGCCTTGTTGCCCTTCCTCTGGACATGTTCAAGACTCTCAATGTCCTTCTTAAACTGAGGGAACCAGAACTGGACACGGTACTCAAGGTGTGGCCTAACCAGTGCTGAGTACAGGGGCACCGTGATTTCCCTGCTCCTGCTGGCCACACTATTCTTGATACAGGCCAGGATGCCACTGGCCTTCTTGGCTACCTGGGCACACTGCTGACTCATGTTCAGCCAGCTGTCAATTAGTACCCCCAGGTCTCTTTCTGTTTGGCAGCTCTCCAACCACTCTGACCCCAGCCTGTAGCCTCTTGTTGGGATAGTTGTTGATGCTTCCACACTGCTCTGCTTTGGCTTCCTGAGAGGCTTTTATAGGAGGGGAGAAGGGACCCTGTGCAGAGATAAATGCTGCATGCTGCTAGTGAATGCCTGGCCTCCAAGTACTGCGTTGATGTGGTGGGTTGAAATTACCTCCCCCCACATAAAATGGCCAGACCAGCTCAGCTGGAAAGCAAATGAAGCTGTATTTACAAGCAAAACTACAATCTAAACATAAAATGCAGTGAATGTGTGCAAAATACACAATATTTACAGGTATTTATAAACAGCAACAGACCCCGCCTGGGCAAACGAGGGCTACCAATAGCTTCCCCCTCCCTGCTCCCTTTCCTACCCCCTGTACATGGGACAAGAGAAAGAGCAGAGAATTGCTCTTAGTTACTTTATCACAACAAGAATGCATTCAAGGTCAGCAAAGCCAGCAGAAGGTAGAACTTAGTATCTGCCAGAGGGAGGAAGCTGAAAAGAGAGAAAGTTAGTTTACAGATCTGACTTCTGTGTTTGTTATCTGTCCAATGGGTTTATTTAGACCTTACAATTGTTTTCCTTTTTACATCCAATGGTAATTTATTTACATTCTACCACCTTCTGTTCAAGATCTGTGGAAAATTTTCCAGGCACAGCCTGAAACTACCACAGTAGATAAGAAAGGAGGCCACTGCTTAGTTCCTTCCCTTGGTCTTCCTGTGACTTTAAACCGTGTTGGCAATGATCTGTCGCTGCTCTAAGGATCCTACTGGCATCCTCCTGTTGTCTCAGCACTCTTCTTTGTTTTGAACAGCATAGAAAAATCTTGGTGACTAATTTGCTCTCTGACTAAAACTTGTCCTCTCTTTCAGCCACTGCAAGGTTCAAATAAAGGCACTTGCCAAAATTCGTGCCTTTGTTCAGGACACGTGAGTATATTCCTTTGGCTTTCAGCAAGGGCTGACTTAGCCTACTACACATTAATTGCCTCACCCTTCTTTAATAGGCCCTTGATTTGAACTGGTTCTTTGGCCAGGACAGTGAATAAGTGCTTTTGAGTAGCTGTTTGTCTCTCTGCCTGAGTTAATTGGAAGACAGGTGTGGGTGGGTGAAGGAGTCCTGAAAGGTGATGGTTTATTATCACCCTTCTTGAGAAGGCTTCCATGTGGCTGCTAATCAGTACTGCAGACCATGAAACAGGGCTAAACATGGAGGTGGGTGGAGGATGGGTAGGGAAGGCAGCCCCCTCTTCTGTGTGAGCACGGTGTGTGTTTGCCATTCCCAGACCAGACACTGGAAGATGCAAGTTTTGTAGGGCCAAGATGTGTAATGCTGCAAGAGCAAAGGTGTTTCACTGTCTTAACAGTCTGTTCTCTTCCTCTAGGACGCTGATTGAGCCCCGGCAGGCTGAAATCCGAAAGGAGTGCCTCCAGCTGTGGGGGGTAAGCTGCCAGTTAGAGAGGTCGTTAAGGTGGCTTTGCTGTGGTGAAGCAAGAGTGGAGCTGCAATACAGATAGCATTTCTAGCCAAAGGTTTAATATATTGTCTTGTGGGAAAGTCAGAGACTGTTTCAAGCTATTTATGTAAGCAAATAGAATGGTTTTGATTCACTATGTGTATGGCTTAATTGAGCAGGCTTCTTTGCTGCAGCTGAGAATGTTTCATCAGAGTGAGCTTGGCTCCCAAGCACTGAAGCTCTGCAAAAGGTCTTGCTTATGTATCTGCAGTTTCTCTTTCCTGAGATTTTGCCTGCAGTAGGGCAATAGATACATCCATCTTTGATGAAGTAGTATTTCATGAAAATATACATGAGATCAAAGAATTAGGCTGAAACTGTCTGAAGTTGCCTATTGTTTCCTGTGAGACATGGTATACATACATTAGATTTGCAGAACACACAGGACCTTTTATTTGCTAGGTGAACTCTCCAGCAACTGGAATCCCCAAAGCAGGAGTTCTAGGGGCCATGATGTTTTGTCTTGAAAGCAGAGATGTTGCATGAGCATGCCAAAGACTGTCATCAGTTGTTTGGATTTATTTTCAGATTCCTGATCAGGCTCGTGTTGCTCCTTCATCTTCAGATCCCAAGTCCAAATTCTTTGAGCTGATCCAGGTGAGACCTTACCCAGAAGCTGCTTCTGAGCCCTTTTTTGTATAAACAGAGCTGTCCCCCCTAGGAATTAAGAGCTAAAGAAGCTATTCCTGGATTATTGATTTGTGTAGAAGCTACATTTGCCTACATTTGCCTCCAGTCTTGTTCAACATCTTTGTGGGTGCCATGGACAGTGGCATCGAGTGCACCCTCAGCAAGTTTGCTGATGACACCAAGCTGTGTGGTGCAGCAGACATGCTGGAGAGAAGGGATGCCATCCAGAGGGACTTTGACAGGCTGGAGAGGTGGGCACAAGCCAACCTCAGGAGGCTCAACAAGACCAAGTGCAGGGTCCTGCATCTGGGTTGAGGCAACCCCAGGCACAAATCCAGGCTGGGCAGGGACTGGCTGGAGAGCAGCCCTGAGGAGAGAGACTTGGGGGTGCTGGTGGACGAGAAGCTCAACATGAGCTCTCAATGTGCACTTGCAGCCCGGAAAGCCAATCAGATCCTGGGCTGCATCAGGAGAAGTGTGACCAGCAGGTCAAGGGAGGTGATTCTCCCCCTCTGCTCAGCTCTGGTGAGACCCCACCTGGAGTACTGCCTCCAGTTCTGGAGCCCCTATTACAGGAGGGATGTGGAGGTGCTGGAGCGTGTCCAGAGAAGGGCCACGAGGATGATCAGAGGGCTGGAGCACCTCTCCTATGAGGACAGACTGAAAGAGTTGGGGCTGTTCAGTCTGGAGAAGAGAAGGCTCCGAGGTGACCTAATTGTGGCCTTCCAGTATCTGAAGGGGGCCTACAAGAAGGCTGGGGAGGGACTTCTGAGGATCTCAGGTAGTGATAGGACTAGGGGGAATGGAATGAAGCTGGAGGTGGGGAGATTCAGGCTAGATGTGAGGAGGAAGTTCTTCCCCATGAGAGTGGTGAAGGCCTGGAGTGGGTTATCCAGGGAGGTGGTTGAGGCCCCATCCCTGGAGGTGTTTAAGCCCAGGCTGGATGAGGCTCTGGCCAGCGTGATCTAGTGTAGGGTGTCCCTGCCCATGGCAGGGGGGTTGGAACTAGCTGTTCCTTGTGGTCCCTTCCAACCCTGACTGATACTATGATACATGTTGATGTATTGTGCCTCCTCTGCCTTTCCCCTCTTGGTGCTTTAGGGCATGGACATCGATACCTTCAGTTACAAACCCACTCCTCTGAATTCCACTACGCTGGAGAAAATCCGCCAAGTGTTAGACTACCGGTGCATGGTGTCTGGAAGTGAGCAGAAGTTCCTCTTGGGAATGGGGGTAGGTGCTGAGGACAGTCCAAGAGTTTTGCTGGCTCATTTCAATGCTACTGTTCTGCCTTGCAGTTTCATGCCATCCTTACCCGTCTTCAGAGGCCAGAAAGGATCAGCAGTCCCTGAGACTGCTAGTTATTTTGTCTTTTTCTTGAGTTCACTGCTTTCCACACTAATTAACCCTGGGTTTGTAATTGCAACTGACATAGAGACCTTTACACTTGCTATTGTCTCCAGTTATCTTCACTGTCCTTTTAAAGGTGTTCCATTTCTGTTCCTGTATCTGGGTATGAAGACTCACTGACAGAGTCTTTATTGTAGCGACTAAGTTTCTTACCTTAAGACTTCTGACAAAGAAACTGCCTGTCACAGCCTAGGACTAAAAGATTCTCTGAGGGCTGCTCTACAGTTAGTCAGAGGTCTCTCCTCCACCCCTCCTGTCATGAAGCTTTGGCTGAATCTGTCTTCTTCACACAGAAATCCCAGATCTACACCTGGGATGGTCGCCAGTCAGATCGCTGGACAAAGCTGGATTTGAAAACTGAGCTGCCACGGGATACCCTTCTCTCTGTGGAGATTGTTCATGAGTTGAAAGGAGAGGTAGGAGGCTATTCTCTTCCTTACCAAGTGCCTGCAGATATAACAAGCAGTTTCACCCATTCTTTGTAAGACAGTACAGAGTAAATTTTCCATGTGTGCCAGGTGCAAGGGTTTCCTTTGCATGTGATCTTTAGAGAAACTGTTTTGGCTGAATTCCCTTCTTTCTGTGTACTGCTGTGGATAGGAGCTTTTAACAGGATTTGGGAAACACTTTGGACCTGGACATACTGGTGTTACCCTGCATGCATTGGCACTGACAATGTGACTTAATGGGTTCTGTGTACCTAACTGCTCAGTAGTGACTGCAGGCCTTGGGGAAAAGGCCCCATGGTGTATTCACAGTGGTATATTCTTATGGTAGAATAGAATGGAATTAACCAGGTTGGAAGAGACCTTTGAGATGACATCAAGTCCAACCTGTCATCCAACACTATCTAATCAACTAAACCATGGCACCAAGCACCCCATCCAGTCTCTTCCTAAACATCTCCAGTGATGGTGACTCCACCACCTCCCTGGGCAGCACATTCCAATGACCAATCACTCTTTCTATGAAGAG
Organism: Picus viridis; assembly: GCA_033816785.1. NCBI lineage: Eukaryota > Metazoa > Chordata > Aves > Piciformes > Picidae > Picus > Picus viridis. Next base: position 11,520,969 of record CM066578.1, read on the forward strand.
CTTCTTCCTAACACCCAGCCTAAACTTCCCCTGGTGCAGCTTGAGACTGTATCCTCTTGTTCTGGTGCTGGTTGCCTGGGAGAAGAGACCAACCCCCACCTGGCTACAACCTCCCTTCAGGGAGTTGTAGAGAGCAAGAAGGTCTGCCCTGAGCTTCCTCTTCTCCAGGCTAAGCAACCCCAGCTCCCTCAACCTCTCCTCATGGGGCTTGTGTTCGAACCCCTCCCCAGCTTTGTTGCCCTTCTCTGGACATGTTCCAGCAAGTCAGCATCTTTCCTAAACTGAGGGGTCCAGAACTGGACACGGGACTCAAGGTGTGGCCTAACCAGTGCAGTGTACAGGGGCAGAATGACCTCCCTGCTCCTGCTGGCCACACTGTTCCTGATGCAGGCCAGGATGCCATTGGCCTTCTTGGCCATCTGGGCACACTGCTGGTATTTTCACAGTGTAGGGTATTGCTGTCTGGGAGTTTGCCAGTCCCCTGGCACCTCAGATGAGGATGCTGTAGTAGTGCACTGGGCTTTGTGCTGTGGTACCTGATAAGGCACAGAGAACTGGTGATGGCAGCTATGGGCTTGCCCTCTCTTCCCTGAGACAGAAGCGTGTAGCTGAGATACCCCAGATTTCAGAGAACAACATGCCACTGTGCAGTGGGCAGCAGGGAACTTGTGTGCTTTCTTGCTAGAAGAGAATGATGTCCTGTCAAAAAATGGACTATAAATTAAAGCTGAAGCAGTAACAGTCTGTGTGGTAAGTCTCTGTATTTCCCTCTCCAGGGGAAAGCTCAGCGAAAAATCAGTGCCATCCACATCCTCGATGTCTTGGTGCTGAATGGCAACGATGTTCAAAAGCAGCATTTCAACCAGAGGTACGTAGGATCTGGAGAAGTTTCTGTCTTGTGCTCGAGCAGGAGTGACTGGGAGCAGCATTCACTCTAAAAGCAGAATGCTGAACTCAGGGAGGCATGTGCATTCAGCTGAGACACTGCTATGAAGGTGAGCTGTGAAGGAATCCACTCTGAAGTGCAGATAGCCTTTTCTAACCATACCGTGGCTGTGCAGGGTAGCAGGTCTCGCTCCTTTCTTGCTCTGGGGTGAGTCAGGTGTAGTCTGAGCATAAGCTGAGCATCCTGGGAATATCATAGAATCATAGAATCAGTCAGGGTTGGAAGGGACCACAAGGATCATCTAGGATCATCATCTGGGCAGGGACACCTCACACTAGATCAGGCTGGCCAGAGCCTCGTCCAGCCTGGGCTTAAACACCTCCAGGGACGGGGCCTCAACCACCTCCCTGGATAACCCATTCCAGGGCTTCACCACTCTCATGGGGAAGAACTTCTTCCTCACATCTAGCCTGAATCTCCCCACCTCCAGCTTCATTCCATTCCCCCTAGTCCTATCACTACCTGAGATCCTCAGAAGTCCCTCCTCAGCCTTCCTGTAGGCCCCCTTCAGATCCTGGAAGGCCACAATGAGGTCACCTCGGAGCCTTCTCTTCTCCAGACTGAACAGCCCCAACTCCTTCAGTCTGTCCTCATAGGGGAGGTGCTCCAGCCCTCTGATCATCCTCGTGGCCCTTCTCTGGACACGCTCCAGCACGTCCACATCCCTCCTGTAATAGGGGCTCCAGAACTGGAGGCAGTACTCCAGGTGGGGTCTCAGCAGAGCTGAGTAGAGGGGGAGAATCACCTCCCTTGACCTGCTGGTCACACTTCTCCTGATGCAGCCCAGGATCTGATTGGCTTTCCGGGCTGCAAGTGCACATTGAGAGCTCCTGTTGAGCTTCTCGTCCACCAGCACCCCCAAGTCTCTCTCCTCAGGGCTGCTCTCCAGCCAGTCCCTGCCCAGCCTGGATTTGTGCCTGGGATTGCCTCGACCCAGATGCAGGACCCTGCACTTGGTCTTGTTGAAGCTCATGAGGTTGGCTAGTGCCCACCTCTTGAGCCTGTCCAGGTCCCTCTGGATGGCATCCCTTCCCTCCAGCGTGTCCACTGCACCACACAGCTTGGTGTCATCAGCAAACTTGCTGAGGGTGCACTCGATGCCACTGTCCATGGCACCCACAAAGATGTTGAGTAAGACAGGTCCCAGGACTGATCCCTGAGGGACTCTGCTTGTCACTGGCCTCCACTGGGACATGGACTCGTTGACAGCCACTCTTTGGGTGTGGCCATCAGGCCAGTTCTTTATCCATCTAGTGGTCCATCCATCAAACCCATGTGTCACCAGCTTGGAGACCATGAAGGAGCATAGTTGATAACTGGCTGAAGGAGAAGGAATGAGCCCCCGTGTTTCCTTTTTCAGGGACATGATCTCCCTAGTAGTCCAGGAGCATGTGGGCTTGTAGAGGAAGTGCTGGAGACCCATTCCTGATGGCTAACAGCCGGTGTTACTCAGCATAGAGCTGGGAGGACAGGGTGGAAAAGTCTTGCTCAGCGCCTGTTTGGCTAGCAGCGGAGGCACCTCTGCATGCTCTGAAGCATCTAATCTGTTACTCTGCTGAAATTTACCTACTGCTGTACCAAAGATGCTGCTGAATTGCAGGACTCTTCTTCTGTTTTCACTCAGGATTCGGCTGGCGGAGAAGTTTGTCAAAGCTGTTTCTAAACCTAGCCGGCCAGACATGAACCCCATCCGGTGAGTGATTACTCTTTTCAGCCTGGTGTGCTTTGGTTTCAGTGTGGTGGAGGATGAAGATCAGGAGCTGAAGGGAAGTTAAATCTCAAGCTGGAATTCATGATTCTGTTGTGCTCAACAGAAAGAGGCTAAAAGCACCAGAACAAGAGGATACGGTCTCAAGCTGCACCAGGGGATGTTTAGGCTGGATGTTGGGAAGAAGTTGACTTGCTGGAACGTGTTCAGAGAAGGCCAACAAAGCTGGGGAGGGGTTTGGAACACAAGCCCTATGAGGAGAGGCTGAGGCAGCTGGGGTTGCTTAGCCTGGAGAAGAGGAGGCTCAGAGGAGACCTTATTGCTCTCTACAACGCCCTGAAGGGAGGTTGTAGCCAGGTGGGGGTTGGTCTCTTCTCCCAGGCAACCAGCACCAGAACAAGAGGACACAGTCTCAAGCTGCACCAGGGGAGGTTTAGGCTGGATGTTAGGAAGAAGTTCTCCATAGAAAGAGTGATTGGCCATTGGAATGGGCTGCCCAGGGAGGTGGTGGAGCCACCATCACGGGAGGTGTTTAGGAAGAGACTGGATGGGGTGCTTGGTGCCATGGTTTAGTTGATTAGATAGTGTTGGGTGATAGGTTGGACTTGATGTCATCTCAAAGGTCTCTTCCAACCTGGTGAATTCTACTCTATTCTTGTGACTTATAAATATTTAACATAAAGGTTGATCTTGTGTAAGTCATGTCCTCCTTCATGTATCTGACAGTCATGTTTTCATCACAGGGGGATTGGCTTCTGCTGATGTCAAGTACATGCTGTTGTAGGTCTAGCACTCAGCTTGATCATTGCAAAGACTTCTATGTCCTTGTCTGCCCCGAAGGGTCAGCAGTTGTTCAGAGATGCAGTCTGCTAGTAGATAAATGAAGTGCTGACCAGCATTTACAATCTCCAAATGGTTATCCTGAGTAGAAGGCTTTAGTCCCAAGAAAAATTCCTGAGAAAGGGCTTCAGCTTTGGCTGCCTCCTGACCTTCCATATCTTTAATTCACCTGTGGTGACCCATAAGAGCGTCATTGTGCTGGGTATCAGATAGGTACTGTGGACAGAACAGTTTCTGTTTCAGAAGCCTGAAGTGCTGTGATATGGTGGGAGAAGCTGGAGCACTGGAAAGAGGATGTTATCCAAGTTGATGAAAGATAACGAGTGAGATCTTAGGTTAACTTCAGAGACAGTTGCAGTAACTGGAGAAGCTCAGAACGTTGGAGAGAGGTGAAGGTGAAGTGAGGAGAGCTGTAGAAACTGTTTGTAGAGGGGTCCTTTACTGCTCTTGTGAAAAGATGTTCCAACTGTGCTCTTTGAAGCCTGATGCTTGCAGCAGTGTCTGGGAAAAGGGTGGCTGGGGTGTCAGATCAGAAACAGTGCTTTGGAAACTTTCTGAATGTCTTTCTGTGGCTTGGCAAAACAAAGCCAAAAGCACTTTGATAGAATTCTAAGGATGATGATTCTGAGTAATTTCACTAATTAAATAAAAAAACAAAAGCCAAAAGCTGTTTTTTACCTCAAAGTAACTAACGAGTTTGGGGTGCCCCTGAGGATAGAAACAGTGAAGGTCAGGCGGTTTACTTTTACTCTGAGGCCAGCATACTGAGGCCTGAACCTCCCTGGGGCTGACCTTGGTGAATTTACCTCATGGGAGAACAAAAGCAGCTGACTTCCATTGTTCTTCCTGTTCTGTATTGAGGTAAAAATGCACAACTTCCTTAGCGGCAAGGATGCTGGTGTGCTGCTTACAGCAACAGAGCCATGAGCTTGCCGCTGTCAGGCTTTCTCAAGCCAAAAGCAATAAAGCACTAGGGCCTAAAACTGAGGAAGCAAGCCAGCAGGACCCATCTGTAAATAGAGCATAGCCCTTCTCATTGTCAGGGAGATCATTATATGGGGGAGCCTCCTCAGCACGGGTCACTGTCTGCTCTGGTGGCATTCCGAAGCCAGCACCCTCTGGCCAGTTGGTGATCACTTCCTCTATGCCAGGGCGTTTGAAGCTCCCCATCCAAGCTCGCTGAGTTATCAGGGCCATCCACTTACTCCAGGTGGCATCTGTGGCATGATGTGGGGTTGAGCCTCTCCCTTTGAACATCCAGGTCAGGACTGGAAGCCTTGGAGCTAGAAATAGTGGTGACTCGGTCCCAGTCACCTCAGAGGCAGCCCAGAGGACAAGGGTGAACCTCTGTCATGCCTGACCACCTCATGCTGTACAAAATGAACTGTTTGGCTGCTCTCTGTAGCCAGGACAGGAAGGAATAAAAATAAAAGGACAGTTCAGATACTTTAATCTTTCTTTAATTCTATTTTTCTTTCCCATGCAGAGTGAAGGAAGTGTACAGATTGGAGGAAATGGAGAAGATTTTTGTGAGGTAAGTGACAGGCACGTTAAGGTTATGGGCTACTGATGTGCAGGATTGGGAGGGATGTGCTCACCTACACTTGAGGAGTCATTGAATCATAGAATCAGTCAGGGTTGGAAGGAGCATCAAGTTCCAACGCCCCTGCCATGGGCAGGGACACCCCACACTAGATCAGGCTGGCCAGAGCCTCATCCAGCCTGGGCTTAAACACCTCCAGGGATGGGGCCTCAACCACCTCCCTGGATAACCCATTCCAGGCCTTCACCACTCTCATGGGGAAGAACTTCCTCCTCATGTCCAGCCTGAATCTCCCCACCTCCAGCTTCATTCCATTCCCCCTAGTCCTATCACTACCTGAGATCCTCAGAAGTCCCTCCCCAGCCTTCTTGTAGGCCCCCTTCAGATACTGGAAGGCCACAATGAGGTCACCTCGGAGCCTTCTCTTCTCCAGACTGAACAGCCCCAGCTCCCTCAGTCTGTCCTCATAGGAGAGGTGCTCCAGCCCTCTGCTCATCCTCGTGGCCCTTCTCTGGACACGCTCCAGCACGTCCACATCCCTCTTGTAATAGGGGCTCCAGAACTGGAGGCAGTACTCCAGGTGGGGTCTCCCCAGAGCTGAGGAGAGGGGGAGAATCACCTCCCTTGACCTGCTGGTCACACTTCTCTTGATGCAGCCCAGGATCTGATTGGCTTTCCGGGCTGCAAGTGCACATTGAGAGCTCCTGTTGAGCTTCTCGTCCACCAGCACCCCCAAGTCTCTCTCCTCAGGGCTGCTCTCCAGCCAGTCCCTGCCCAGCCTGGATTTGTGCCTGGGATTGCCTCGACCCAGATGCAGGACCCTGCACTTGGTCTTGTTGAAGCTGATGAGGTTGGCTTGTGCCCACCTCTCCAGCCTGTCAAAGTCCCTCTGGATGGCATCCCTTCCCTCCAGCGTGTCTGCTGCACCACACAGCTTGGTGTTCTGGAGAAGGAGCTGTTAGAGCTCCTGCAGCTAGTGGCTGCAGTTCCTGAGATGCTGCTGAAATAGAGCATCCTCCTCCCAAATTCTGATGCCTTACGTATGGCCAGTGTGCTTTACAAGAGCAGGAGTAGCCATGGCACTGGAGTTTGTGTGCAGAAGTGTCAGTGGGCTCTCAGTGGCTTGAAAGATTAAGAGTTCATATCTGCAATGGGAACCCCTCTTGGATTAAGTGGAATGTGCTGCCCAGGGAGGTGGTGGAGTCACCATCCCTGGAGGTGTTCAAGAGGGGATTTTACGTGGCACTTGAAGCGGTGCTTTAGTAGTCATGAGGAGTTGGGTGACAGGTTGGACTTGATGATCTTTGAGGTCTTTTCCAACCTTACTGGTTCTATGATTCTATGGTCATCACAGACCCTTCACTGCAACACTCAGTTTGCTACCTGATTTAGTGGGCTCTGGCTGATTTCTCTAGCCCTGTGTGTGGGAGGCAAGAGACTGAACTCTCCAGGATGTGATGATTTTGTCCTGTTCAACATCTTTGTGGGTGCCATGGACAGTGGCATCGGTGCACCCTCAGCAAGTTTGCTGATGACACCAAGCTGTGTGGTGCAGCAGACACGCTGGAGGGAAGGGATGCCATCCAGAGGGACCTTGACAGGCTGGAGAGGTGGGCACAAGCCAACCTCATCAGCTTCAACAAGACCAAGTGCAGGGTCCTGCATCTGGGTCGAGGCAATCCCAGGCACAAATCCAGGCTGGGCAGGGACTGGCTGGAGAGCAGCCCTGAGGAGAGAGACTTGGGGGTGCTGGTGGACGAGAAGCTCAACAGGAGCTCTCATTGTGCACTTGCAGCCCGGAAAGCCAATCAGATCCTGGGCTGCATCAGGAGAAGTGTGACCAGCAGGTCAAGGGAGGTGCTTCTCCCCCTCTACTCAGCTCTGGTGAGACCCCACCTGGAGTACTGCGTCCAGTTCTGGAGCCCCTATTACAGGAGGGATGTGGAGGTGCTGGAAGGTGTCCAGAGAAGGGCCACGAGGATGATCAGAGGGCTGGAGCACCTCTCCTATGAGGACAGACTGAAGGAGTTGGGGCTGTTCAGTCTGGAGAAGAGAAGGCTCCGAGGTGACCTCATTGTGGCCTTCCAGGATCTGAAGGGGGCCTACAGGAAGGCTGGGGAGGGACTTCTCAGGATCTCAGGTAGTGATAGGACTAGGGGGAACGGAATGAAGCTGGAGGTGGGGAGATTCAGGCTAGATGTGAGGAAGAAGTTCTTCCCCATGAGAGTGGTGAAGCCCTGGAATGGGTTATCCAGGGAGGTGGTTGAGGCCCTGTCCCTGGAGGTGTTTAAGCCCAGGCTGGACGAGGCTCTGGCCAGTGTGATCTAGTGCGGGGTGTCCCTGCCCATGGCAGGGGGTTGGAACTAGCTGATCCTTGTGGTCCCTTCCAACCCTGACTGATTCTATGATTCGTGGTGCTGTCAGTTTTCACCGTGACACTGGGGAGAACGTGCAAGACACAATGGTAAAGGAAGAATCAGGAACTCTCTTATCACTGCCCTCTCTCAACGTTTAGGCTGGAGATGAAAGTCATTAAGAGCTCCCGAGGGATACCCCGGCTGTCCTACACTGGCCGAGATGACCGGCACTTTGTGCCCACAGGGCTCTACATCGTACGGACTCTGAACGGTAGGAAGGGACTCAACACTCTTACTTAGCATTTCTTTGTCTCTTCAAAGGAAAAAGTATTGACCAATCATGCTCCTGCTGTAACTTGGTGAACTATGGGAGTATTCCAAGTGTTTGTGGAGGGGGTTTGCCTGTAGTGGAGCTTGGGTTTGGGTAAAGGGTCAGGTATTCATGTGATAGGTTGTTCTGTTGCAGGTTGATCAGTTGTTGTGTGAGTGGTTCCCTTCATTTGCCTGCTAACTTTGGGGTTTTTTAATGAGATCATAAGTTTTCATTGAGGAAGATTATTTTCCAGCATAACATTACATGGAAACAACCCATTTGCAGTGTCAGCTTTTAAATGGGGGTTTGCTCAGTGAACAGAGGACAGCCGGGGAAGTGACTCTTCTTGGGGGAGAGAAAGAAAAAGGATAAGAGAAGGATCCCAGTTATTCATACAGTTTTCTCCTCTGTATTTCTGTGTATTTACACCGTGTTGTTTTTTCTCTTTCCTGTTTTTCTCTCTGATCCCTGTGACTCTTCTGCAAGATCCTTGGACAATGGCATGCAGCAAAAACACCAACAAGAAATTCTTCTTCAACAAAGCGACCAGTCAAGCAACCTATGACCTCCCTTTTGAAGCCATCACACCCTTTCAGTGAGTACAAGCCAGAGCTGGAGCTACGGAAAGATAGCTCTGTGTGTGTGTGTGCAAGAGAGAGAGAGACAAAGAGTAGGATGTGTTGTGGTGTGGGGATGTCTGTCTGGGTATTTGGAAGGAAGTTCAGGCATGCTGTGTGCTATGTCACAGTACCACAGTATCACTAAGGTTGGAAGAGACCTCAAAGATCATCGAGTCCAACCTGTCACCACCGACCCCATGACTTAGACCATGGCACCAAGTGCCACGTCCAATCCCCTCTCGAACACCTCCAGGGACGACGACTCCACCACCTCCCTGGGCAACCCATTCCAATGACGAATGACTCTCTCAGTGAAGAACTTCCTCCTCACCTCCAGCCTAAACTTCCCCTGTTGCAGCTTGAGACTGTGTCCCCTTTTTCTGGTGCTGGTTGCTAGAGAGGAGACCAACCCCTTCCTGGCTGCAACCTCCCTTCAGGTAGTTGTAGAGAGCAATGAGGTCACCCCTGAGCCTCCTCTTCTCCAGGCTAAACAACCCCAGCTCCTTCAGCCTCTCCCCATAGGGCTTGTGCTCAAGGCCTCTCCCCAGCCTTGTTGCCCTTCTCTGGACACATTCAAGTGTCTCAATGTCCTTCCTAAACTGAGGGGCCCAGAACTGGACTCAGGACTCAAGGTGTGCCTAACCAGTGCTGACTACAGGGGCACAATGACTTCCCTGCTCCTGCTGGCCACACTATTCCTAATGCAGGCCAGGATGCCTGTATATATGTTTGTGTATATATATATGTTTGTGCAGTTGTTTGCAGTGCAAAAGCAGCTTGGTCACCAGCAGGGTGTGCTGCAGAAGCTTGCAGGAAACTGCTGAGCTGAATTTGTGTATTTTGCAATTAATTGCTCTGAGTAGCACACCTCTCACAACTTTGTTTCCCTGTCTGCAGCGGAGTCCAAGTTACTGAACCTCCCTGCACAAAGGGAAATGGCAACTGAGACCAGCAATTGTAATTTGCTGCATCTCTGTTGCTGCTTGGAAATCAAATCTCAGCTGGTTTAGCACAGGCTCTGGAATAAGCTGTAGATAGCTGGGAGCTGTTTACAGAGAGTGGGAATAGCAGTAGCTCTCTGGGAGAGGGTGGAGTGTCTGGTCATTGGGACAGTGATCAGCACTGTGGCTGCTGCATCTCATCTGTGTCTATTGATAGGCTATCTGTATCTAGGCTAAGGCTGCATCTTATGTACAACAAGTCCCAAGTCACTGTGACACCTCAGGGGTCATGGGCCAAGATGTCCTGCACAACAGGCCCTCAGGGAGTTTCAAGAGCTGCCCTCCAACACCCCTAGCCAGAACTCTGCCTCTGTGCATGAGATTGCTATGAAATAGAGCTCTTGATTTTTCTCACATTGAATCTCTTTACCTGCCTCATGGCAGTGCTGTTAAGAATCCTTAAGCTGTCCTTAACAAGCTTAATGGAATAATAGGCTTAAAAAGCAGAGGCACAGGATTTTTCCCTCAGTATGTTGGGATGGGGTTAGTTCTGCAGATGACACCAAGCTGAGTGGTGCTGTCGATACACCAGAGGGATGAGATGTCATCCAGAGGGACCTGGACAAGCTGGAGAGGTGGGCCCAGGTGATCCACATGAGGTTCAACAAGAGCAAGTGCAGGGTCCTGCACCCGGGCTGTAACAGTGCTCACAATCAATAGACTGGGGGATGAGGTGATAGAAAGCAGCCCTGTGGAAAAGGACTTGGGGGTGCTGATGGATGAGAAGCTGGACAGGAGCAGGCAGTGTGCATTTGCCGGCCAGGAGGCCAATCACATCCTGGGCTGCATCAAAAGATGTGTGGCCAGCAGATCCAGAGAGGTGATTCTGCCACTTTGCTCTGATCTGGCGAGACCTCACCTGGAGTACTGCATCCAGGTCTGGAGCCCTCAATATAGGAAGGACATGGACCTGATGGAGTGCATCCAGAGGATGGCCATGAAAATGTTCAGGGGGTTGGAGCACCTCTGCTACACAGACAGGCTGAGGGAGCTGGGGTTGTTCAGCCTGGAGAAGAGAGAACCTAATAACGAGCTTCCAGCACCTGAAGGGGGCCTACCAGAAGGATGGAGAGAGACTGTTTGCAAAGGCCTGTAGTGATAGCACACGGGGCAATGGCTTCAAACTAGAGAAGAGCAGGTTTAGACTGGATGTTTGGAACACGTTCTTTACCATGAGGGTAGTGCAACCCTGGAACAGGTTGTCCAGGGAGGTGTTGGGGGCCCATCCCTGGAGATATTCAAAGTGAGGCTTGACAGGGCTCTGGGCAACTTGATCTAGTTGAGGCTGCCCCTGCTTACTGCAGAGGGGGTTGGACTGGGTGACCTTCGGAGGTCCTTTCCAACCCAGACCATTCTGTGATTCCCTCTGCAGTAGTACAGCATGAACGTGCATGAATGACTGAGGAGGTGGAGGGAGTGCTTGTGTGGGACTCCAGAAGGGATGCTTGTGGTTAGTGAGTACTAATGTGTCTGTAATTAGCCATTGACATGTGCTCTTGTCGCTGTGCTAGTACTGCTTTGTTAGAACAGAAGCACTAAATAAGCTATGAATATTAAGTGTCAGTAATCGTACAAAACTAAAGGCTGCCGTGTTGGCAGTAATTAGCAGCTCGGTTTTCATTATGGCTGGGACTATGTTGATGCAGTGAGGGAGGGCTATGCTTGATGGATGAAGTGAAAGATGGTGGTAGGAACAGAGCTCTCAGAGCCCGGCTTATTTCGCGGGAGGAGGAAGAGGGGTGATGCTGGCTGCTTTTCTGCAGTGTGAAGTGCTGTTCATTTGCACAGCTCCACGGGGCAGCTCTTACTGATTCTAGGAGGTTTGTGGTGAGTGATTGGATTGCTGCTGCTGGCAGATTTTCTAAATTCTTCATTAAGCCCTTTCCATTGCTGGCAATGACAGTTTCATCATCTCAAAAACTTAGGGGGAGGCAGCTTTTCTGCTAATGACCTGTCTCCTTCCAGCAAATACTGAACTGAGCTTCATTTCTCGAGTGAAGCTGGAATTAACGGAGTTTGTTTCCATGGAAATCTCCTAGGCCTCGAAGTTGCTGTACCTTAAGGGCTGTAGAGTTTGCAAGGTTGAATGAAGCACTGGGCTTTTGCTAAGGTATCCCTTAGATTAGAGTATCTCTGTGTGGCTCCCATCACAAGGGCAGCTGTCTTTGTAGTGCCCTTTGTGGCTAGGATGAGTGTTTTCCTTCCCCTCCCCTGCTCCATTAACCTTGCTTTCCTCTCTGCCCACAGCATGTGCCATTACAGCCGCCTCTTCTGGGAGTGGGGGAAGGTGTCAGAGTGCACGACTCTCAGAAAAGGCAAGACCCAGAGAAGCTGTCGAAGGAGGATGTCCTGTCTTTCATCCAAGCACATACCCCTAAGCCTGCTCTCTTGAGGGGAACAGGGGGAACAGAGCCCAGCTTGGACTCATCGAGGACTAATGAGACTGGGCAGGCTCCACAGCTTCAATCCTAATCTTCTCCAGAGCTGACTTCTGGAGGTGACTGAAGCAGGCAGCGACACGCAGAAGGCACAGGACGAAGCTCTACCCTGGCAGTGTATATAGAACTACGGCCCAGGTAGCACCAGGTGCTGCCAGAATACCCTTGGTGACTCCCGGAGCCAAGGCCTCACACCCTTTTGTCCTGACCAACTGCATGCATGAGGCCAAGGGGCTGGCAGCTTGCTTTGCTCCTTTTTGAACATTCAGCAAGGTTTGTGGAGCTCTGTGTGCCAGAACTCTCCAGGCTTGTGCTTACCTGGCAGCATGGGAAGGAACAGAGGTGTCTTGGTGGCAGAGCTGGGCAGCAGCATGCTGAAGCAGCTCTGTGTCGTTCCTGGCCTTGTCAAAGGGTGTTAATTCATTGGGGAGTGGACACAAGTAGGTGTTCTTGTGGTTGTCTCCAACACTTCTGCTTATTAAGACACTTGACTGGCCACTAGCAATTCCCATGTGATGGTATCCTCCTGGACAAAGGCCAACACAGGAGATTTGCTCCTAGCATAGATTAGATGTGCTCAGTGCCAGGGATTTCTCAGACCTTTAGAAACTGCCGTGAGAAGGATTTCCCCTCTCCAGGTCAATGACTGAACCTGAGCCAGCAGTCTGAGGTTAATCTGTCAGTGTTTCTATGCCTCATGGTACTTCTGACACCAAGGAGCTTTGATTCTTGGTACCTGACAATATCACCCAAATCTTCAGGGAGGAAAACGGACGTGGAGGGAAGACACAGGAAGGTTGGGATGCTGGAGGCCTTTGGAGGAAATGATGGCAATGGCTGAGTGAGTTAAAAAAAAACCAACCAAAAGGCAACAAACAAAACCCAACAAGAAACAAAAAACGAACACAACATGGTTTGAGTGAAAGATGTTGAGTGTGAACAGGCTGGTTAAGCAGAAGTTCTGTCCCGTGGCTGTGCCCACTGGATAGTTTAACAGGCTTTACTTTTTAAATGTCAAGAGTGGGCTTTGAAAGCCTCCATGTCTCATTTGTCCCTGAAACTGCATCTGGGATGAAAGCAGAGAGCTGTGAATCTCTCAACGTGCTATTTGGGTGTCAACAGACTTCTGCATGTGCTGGGCTCCGAGTAGCCTTCCCTTTGCGTAATTCACCTTCGCTTCCGGCTTCCATGGGGCTTATGCCAGGTCTTCCACACAGATCAGATGATGACAGATGGTTGACTGCTTTTGGCCACGCAGCAAAATTGCCCTGTTTTGGGTTTGTTTTGGTTTTGCTTTGTTTCACTTGTTCTTGGCTCGTTTTTAAACGCGTATTGGCAGCAATGAGGCAAATGATTTAGGGATTGCCTGAACTGTGCCTTAAAGAAAGCTATAGTTTTCCTAGAATCTATAGCAGTTGTATAGGTTCTTGTTTCTTTCTTTACAATTGGAACAACCTTTATGTAGCAAGACATGGAAGTTTTCTCTTGCAGGTGCACTCCACCTGAATAAGCCAGAACAAGGATGGCAGGCTGTAGAACTTTCACCTCCACCCTCTTAAGGTGCAGCATCATGCACAGGCTTTGTGCTCATTCTCAGCATGTAGTGGAATGTCACCCTACAAGCAGGCTGTGCTCTTTGAGATTTGGCCACTTCCATGCCTTCACAAGAAAACTGTCTCCATGTAATAGTCATATTACATGTATGTATTAATGTATACATGTGCATAGTAATTGTCTCCATATATTACTTCTCTACAGTTTGGTACAAATGAACGTAGAGGCTGCAGCTCCTTGCACCCGAGAAAGGATGTGCAGGGTCGATCACTGCAGAACTACACCCCTGGCTGAAGGAGCACAGAAGTTGGTACCACCTCTTGGTCAGTGGAAACTAGAGGAGGCAAAGCTTGGGAGTGGCTGGGAGGTGAGCTTACAAATAAGTACCCCTGAATATTGTGTAGGGAGCTATTCAGTTTCTTCTCCAGCTCTGGCTATAAGTGAACTGGAGCTACTTTTTCCACATTGGTCATTATTTCCCAGAGTTAGGTCTACTGAAGCAGCTGAGGCATTGCATGCTCTTACTGACCTGTAGATCCTCTGCTGTCAGGCACTGGTAAACCATACATGAAAGAAATGGTAGCCCTTCCCCTACCAAGGACAGGAGGCCCGTCACTGGAAGCTTTGTTTTGGCAAAGGCACTGCCATGAGGTATGATGAATCTCTCCCTGTGGGCAATAAAGAACGTCCCAGCTGGTTTCCAGCTGGCTTTTTAAACCAAGCAGTAATTTGGGTTCTTGCACTTCTTCACACTTTGAGACTGTTTCAATGCCAGCAAAGCACGCTGCTCCCTTTGCCAGGCTTCTTCACTGTGTCCTCCACTGTGTCCTCAGGGCTTTGGACTCCTGTAGGGCTGGTAGATGAAGGTGACCAGGAAGTATACTAGGCTATGTGTAAGCCTCTTGAGGGTACAAAAAAACCTGGGTTAGCCTGCAAGCTAGCTTTTATTAACAGACACTTGCTTAAGCTTCCCCAGTTTGTCCCCACTTCACCCTGATTTTAATTTGCCTTTAATTTTAACTTTGATGTACTGAACCTCCCCATTCTGAATCCCCCTTCAAAAAGGCAAGCATTAACCACTGTGCTACTTGCTTCACTGCTGCAGAGTAAATACAGAGGGATTCTGTGGGGAAGGGCTGTGAGGAAGGCCTTGCTGAAGGGAATGTTTCTGTACATTATTTGCACAATGTATTGTTCCTAGGCTGTACCGAGTCCTCTGCTTTCGTTGCCTCTACTAGCAATACAGACCCTTTAGCTGACAACGGTGCTTCTTTGCTTTGCTTCCCACAACATATCCTGTTCAGCAGTGTGTGTAAGGTAGAGACAGCACAATGCACTGCAGTTAAATATTCAAGAAAGTTTCCTTTTAAAGGCTTTCCTGGCAAGTTGGAGCAGAGTCAGGGCGACCTCATGTATGCTACTGGACTGGAATAAGTAGGGACAACCGGGGACAGTTTCCAGCATTCCCCTGTAGCATGCTAGACTGCTGTTCCACTCAAAGGAAGCAAACACTCAAGTACATTCCAGCCCAATAACCCAGTGTTGACACCTCCCTGACCTGGGGTGTTAAATGCTCCACCCAGCCTAGGCTGCTGTGGTGCAAGGTGTGACAGGGGGAAGATGGAAGGATGGAGAATAAAGCAGCGGCTGAGAGGCATATTACAAAACACACCAAAAAAAGGAAATTACAAGGTCAACTTATTTTATTTTAAGCCCTGCAGAGACACTTCCATCCCTGGGAGCTGACAGTAAATTTCTCTTCTGCAAGTGTTGATTCTCAGTGGCACAAAACAACTACCGAGCTGTCATACACAGGAGATCGGACCTTATTGCTCTCTACAACTACCTTAGGGGAGGTTGTAGCCAGGCAGGGGTCGGTCTCTTCTCCCAGGCAACCAGCAGCAGAACAAGAGGACACAGTCTCAAGCTGTGCCAGGGGAGGTTTAGGCTGGATGTTAGGAAGAAGTTCTACACAGAGTGATTGCCCATTGGAATGGGCTGCCTGGGGAGGTGGTGGAGTCACCATCACTGGAGGTGTTTGGGAGGAGACTTGATAGGGTGCTTGGTGCCGTGGTTTAGTTGATTGGGTGGTGCTGGATGATAGGTTGGATGTGATGATCTTGAGGGTCTCTTCCAATCTGGTCTATTCTAGTCTATTCTCAAAGTCCAAGGAGTCAGATCTCAAGTTAGATGGTACCTGTTTGCAGAAGAAGAGAGGGGTACCTCCCATCTGGTTTTGTGGGGGTAATGTTCCTTTGCTCCTTTAAGTCAGTGTGGAGGAAGATTAGTGGTTTTTCTTTTGCTCAGCTCTGGGAAAATGTGGAGCCTTAAGGTCCCAAACCCCAAGTTAGCCAAGTTGATTCAAAGAGCTGAGTGCCCCTTCAGCTTAGGGCCAAGTCACAGGAACCAAGGTGGTGTCAGTGTATTCTGACTTGGCTGCGCAGAGAGCACTTGTCTGCAACCTCTTCAAAAGGGGGAAGATACTGCCTTAGGGCATCAGGCTGGATGGCCTCGACTGTGGGGCAAGAAAGCAGCAGCACCACCTTGCTCTGCTGGACCCCCTTTCCCACTGCAAGTGGACTATGAGTTGTGTTTCGTTGCCTGTCCGCCACACTTCTCAGGAGCAAAACCTTCCCTACCACGGGGCTTGGGAGAAAATAAACCAGAGCAGCACTTTGAAATGACGAGCCTCATCCCTGGGGGGGAAGTACAGCGGTGAGAGATGGAAAAACTCCGTGCAGGAGAGTCATTTGGTCAGCAGGGAGACTTCTTGAGTGCAGTCACATTGTCCAGCAGGCGTAAATAAGAGCAATCAGCAACCCCATGGCCACCGCCAGGGCAGCGTTCTTGCGATTTTCCTTACGCAGCACGCTCAGCTCTTTCTCTGGGAAACGAACAGAAGCCTGCTCTGTCACTGTTCTCACTGCTGCATGCAGCCACAGCTTTCAAAGCAGTAGCACAACGTTGCTTTGGCCACAGGCAACTCTCTTAGGCTCAGTATGCAGAACTGCCAATTATAAGATGTGCCGAACAGGAAGTAAACGAGCAGGGACCCTGTCATTTGCTAACTCTCATCTTGTCAGATGCAGAGCTGCGCTTGGCAGTACCTCAGTGCCAAACCAGTTCCTGTTTGCAAAGGACCTTGTTCTAGGACCCTACTAAGGTCATTAAAATAATTGCCTGGTCCCTAGGAGACTGAAGAAGACAGAGGTCAGAAAGCTATTTAGTATCATAGAATCATAGAATCAGTCAGGGTTGGAAGGGACCACAAGGATCAGCTAGTTCCAACCCCCCTGCCATGGGCAGGGACACCCCGCACTAGATCAGGCTGGCCAGAGCCTCGTCCAGCCTGGGCTTAAACACTTCCAGGGATGGGGCCTCAACCACCTCCCTGGACAACCCATTCCAGGGCTTCACCACTCTCATGGGGAAGAACTTCCTCACATCTAGCCTGAATCTCCCTACCTCCAGCTTCATTCCATTCCCCCTAGTCCTATCACTACCTGATAGCCTGAGAAGTCCCTCCCCAGCCTTCTTGTAGCCCCCTTCAGATCCTGGAAGGCCACAATGAGATCACCTCGGAGCCTTCTCTTCTCCAGACTGAACAGCCCCCAACTCCCTCAGTCTGTCTCCATAGCAGAGCAGCTCCAGCCCTCTGATCATTCTCCTGGCCCTTCTCTGGACACCTTCCAGCCCCTCCAGATCCTTCCTGTAATAGAGGCTACAGAAATGGACACTGTACTCCATGTGGGGTCTCACCAGAGTAAGCAGAGGGGGAGAAGCACCTCCCTTGACCTGCTGGCCACACTTCTCCTGATGCAGCCCAGGATCTGATTGGCTTTCCGGGCTGCAAGTGCACATTGAGAGCTCCTGTTGAGCTTCTCGTCCACCAGCACCCCCAAGTCTCTCTCCTCAGGGCTGCTCTCCAGCCAGTCCCTGCCCAGCCTGGATTTGTGCCTGGGATTGCCTCGACCCAGATGCAGGACCCTGCACTTGGTCTTGTTGAAGCTCATGAAGTTGGCTTGTTCCCACCTCTCCAGCCTGTCAAGGTCCCTCTGGATGGCATCCCTTCCCTCCAGCGTGTCTGCTGCACCACACAGCTTGGTGTCATCAGCAAACTTGCTGAGGGTGCACTCGATGCCACTGTCCATGGCACCCACAAAGATGTTGAACAAGACAGGTCCCGGGACTGAGCCCTGAGGGACTCTGCTTGTCACTGGCCTCCACTGGGACATGGACCCATTGACAGCCACTCTTTGGGTGTGGCCATCAGGCCAGTTCTTTATCCATCTAGTGGTCCATCCATCAAACCCATGTGTCACCAGCTTGGAGACCAGGAGGTGGTGCAGGACAGTGTCGAAGGCTTTGCTCAGGTCCAGGTAAATGACATCAGTTGCTCCCCCTCGTCTATTAATGCTGTCACCTGCTCATAGAAGGCCACCAGGTTTGTCAGGCAGGATTTGCCCTTGCCTCTCTGAGATGTAACAAGCTGGTATGTTTTCCTGGTGTTTAAATTTCCTTACTCAAAGCTGGCCACAGGTGTATCTGTTGCAGAATGTGGGTTTCCCTGTGCCTCAGGAGGAAGAGTACCAAACAGGTCTGGACCCAGACATCTCATTCTGTTGGAGTCTGCAGCTTTTTTTAGGCATGGGTCACTTTCCCAGGTCCTGATTTGCAAGCACACAGGTGCAGAGAGAGGGAGGCAATGGCTACCCAAAATATTCTGACCTCTGTTTCTGTTCCACTCCCTTTATCAAAGGTAAGACCCTCATTGCTAGTTCTGTTCCTGAAGACCTTGAGGTCTATAGGCATTACACACTGCATAGCCAAACAGCCATAGATATTTTGCAGGGCAAGGTTAGGCACAAAGTGTCTTCAGCAGCAGGAATAGCCTGGCTCTGATTTCAATTGCAGGGACTGCACTGGTTACTGCCTATACAGTTCGCACTAGCAGTCTTCAGCAGGAATGACCCGTTGCTGCAGGTTCCCAAGCGGGTGCTGGTATTCTAAAGATGTTTTTTGCCATTCTGACTACATTCTTCCTGTGGTATAAACAATCTCATGCAACCACAGAGCAAGCTGCTTCAATCTGCAAGACTACGGAGGAGGTGGTAGGGACAGGAGGCCACATAACCCTAAGCACAGCAGTGCCAACTGAAACTGATGGAGCAATGCCACTGACAGTGACTCAATTCATGGCCTCATCTGTCACCTGGAAGGAGAGACTAAATTGGAGGCCATAGTAGTACTCTAAACAGACTGTGTGCACACACACTGCCTCTTCCAGGAGGAGCAACCATCACCATTATGTGAGGCTGTTGCTGCTGTCTGAGCAGCTTGTCAGTTTGCTCTTTTGATGTTAGGAGTAATGGGTGACAACACTGTGCAGTCTTCTGCCGTGTCTAGTGGGCCCTCAGGGAGCAGCTTTAAATCTGTTTAAAATAAGTGTTAGTCTTCTGGAAAGAGTCCTGTAATATAAGTTACAATCATAAATGTACTGGCCACACCCCAGATTTCAACTCTACAGGCCTAAGACAACGCTTGTGCTGCCTTCTCTTGTGTGAGCTCTGGTGCTCAGAGTGCTCTCAAACAGTTAACGCAATGATCAACACCAGCAACCTGAAGATGTGCTAAGCAGCATCCCCAGCAGGAAGGAAGTGCTGTCAAATGTGCCATAGCTCAAGGGACCTCTCATTTTAACTGCCTACAGCAAGACTTGTGGTAAGGGAAGACCCTAGGTCTTTTAAATGGCAGGTAGCACATCAGTGTGAGTCCCGGTGCTCAAGTGCTCAACAGCCCCACAAACTGATGCAGCGAGAACCTTCCCTAAGGAAGGCATACTTGGCTGCACTTGCAGACAGCACTTGCCAGCTTGCTGAACAAGCCTCTATGAGAGAGGAGGTAAAAAACAAAAAGGGAGGATGTCAGAAGTCACTCAAGTCTGTTGGCTAAGATTATCTAAAGACTAGGAATTTGGGGTATGGGAAAGGGACATCTCCCCCCTCATTAGCTGATGCTTATTTCATTCCCCCCCTATACACACCTCAAGCAGAAGAATTGAGACCCCTATTACAATATGCTGACTTGATTTCCCTTGGTCTAGCTCCCTTTGCCAGGAGTTGGAGGGGGCAGGAGCTTGAAGATGAAGCTAAGCTGCAACCCTGCTCCAATCCAGCCCAGAGGGACCATTTTTAATGAAGCTCTTACCATAGTTGTCAGCTTCGGTCATTAGTAAGTTTTCTCTCTCTCCAGTGACTTTCTGTAATGAGAAGAGGAGTTCATTACCAGCGAGGCACAACACAGTCTATTTCTTTGCTTATACGACTGAAGAGAGAGTGTCCTACTGCCAGGGATATCTCCAGACAGAATGAGCCCCTCACCCTGCACTGTGGAGATGTGACAGTTTGGAAATTCCCAGCTGTGCTCTTGCAGAGAGACAGCAGTGCTAGAGCAGTTCTATCTTGTAGAGATAGAACAGTTCTAGATCACTTTTTCCTCTCCCAAACTGCTTCCTCTCTCTGAGGACAGGGTCAGTGCACAGGAGCAGGCTAGAAGGGGGTCTGTGCATCAGAGAGCCTCCTACTTCGCTCCCTCAGGTGGGGTAGGAGGTTCTACCACAACTACAGGATGGGACAGGGTTCCTAGACACGCTCTGCCTCTCTGACACATCTGGTCTAGTGCTGGAATGCCAGTTAACCAACTGAAGCTTAGATCCCCTTGTCAGAGGCATCCAGATTACACAAACTGGTACACAAACTCAAGGAAATGAGCTTAATCAAAGCCCAGTAACAACCAGTTAAGAGTGAATCCTCAGGATAACAACAATAAAGAGCAAGTCAGGCCAGCTCTATCCTTGTCTTAAACTACACAAGATGGTTGATTAATATGCAGTTTAAAAACTAAAAGCATAACAAAGTGCCTGAAAGCAGGAGCATTTCCATTACCACAGCAAGGACTTGGCCACTCAGACTGTGTGCATGTAAATAATGGTGCAGTAACAAATTATCTCCTGGTTCAGGGCAGACAGAGAAGGCAGCAAGTGTAACAGAGTTTGGGGTTCCCCTGGGGGCAGAGCAAGGACCAGTAGGAGGAATAGATCTAAGTCTATGTGTACAGCTATTTAAGTAAGGGATGTCAAGGAGGCTATGTCAGAGCAGCAGGAAAGGAAAGGGCTCTTGAAGGCAGCTGGGGAGAGGCAAGGTGGAGTGTAGCTAGAAGTAAGCAAGGAGACAGATTTACTAACATGACTGAGCTGCTACTCAGAAACTTGTCTTGTGAAGAGTGTCAAGGGAAGAGGCTTTGAGAATGAGACATGAAGAAACCATGACAACTGAACTTCAAAATGAGAAAGCTGAGGTGGTCTTTGTGTACTACTCACTGAATCAATAATTTTGATCATGGCTACCTTCCTCCAGGGTTTTTTTGAATGGTCTGGATTAGGGCAACAGAGTTTCTGTTTCCATCTTCATCCCAGTTGTAAAATTCAGAAGCCAGCCCTGGAATCTCTATTCCTTATTCTTTGCTCTAGACCCTGTACCCCAAAGAGAAACTGTACCAAGTATATTCCATCCTGTTAAGTTACTACAACTGTAGGCTTGATTGTTGGATACCAGATAAAGAAGACAGACAGTAAACAATTAGAATTTAGACCTAGGAAAGGACTGTTGAGAGGAGAAGCTGAAGATATGAGGGAGAGGAGGAGACAGGACTGTCCAAACATGAATAGGGATGTAAGCCCCCAGTAAAGATGGGGGTGGAGAAAGAGAATAGAAAGGAGGAACAAAGAAGTTAAACTGAGGCTGGCTAGTGTAAAGGGTGGAGATGTCACCACTGCTAGGCTCACTTCTAACTGGGTTTTGCAAGACAGTATTGTGGAGCAGACACCAGGACCGACGGGATCACTCCTTGAGCCTATGACTTTGCTTCCTAGCCCTTCTTGCTAGCAGCATGGCAGCAAAATCATAGAATCAACAAGGTTGGAAAAGACCTCAGAGTCCAACCATCACCCAACACCTCATGACTAACTAAACCGTGGTTTCAAGTGCCACATCCAATCCCCTCTTGAACACCTCCAGGGATGGGTGATGGTCACTTGAAGAATGCCCTCAAGAATCAGCTGGGAGATCTAGGATCAGTTGCTCCACGCTCGAGGGAAACGGCCCATTCTGCCTGTGTCTGCTACAAAATCTAGGTCAAAATCCTTGCTTGAATCCCAGCTCTAAAAGCCTACAGTTGCCTTTTCTATGCCACTAGCAGATTTGAGGGGAATTGTTCTGTTTCCCTTTGCAAGGAAAGCTAGCCTGTCACTGCATCCCTGCATCTAGATATCTATCTGTAACACAAGCAGTCCCCTCTGCAGTTGCATCTCAGCCTGGTTTGACCCTCAGCATGGGTCCTGCACCCTCCAGTGGTTGAACTCTGACAGCTTGGACAAGGCTTAAGTAGTAGAGTGCAGTGAACCTCTGCCAGACTCACAGAGCTGTTTCCTAGCAGGGCTAGGATCTAGCTCTGCAAACAAACTGGCTGGCTGTGGTGCAGGTTGCAGAGGGACGCTGGCAATAAGATTTAAGTTCTTTCCATATATCACTGAACTTCTCACCCTGGCAAGTTCCCCAAATAAGTTCTGAGCTGGAGGAAGACAGTCCTGACAGGGGGAACCATGTATTCCTATCCCTTCAAGAGCCCCTGATCAGTACTACAGGCTGACAGCCAGCTGAAGTGTGTAGCCATAGCCATGAAAGCAGGTGGTCAATACCTTCCTTCAGCACTGAGCTTTTCCCTTCGCAGTTTAAGATCCACCTCCTCCATGCTCTGTCTGCAGTGTGCCAGCTTCTCCTCCAGTCCATCAATCTGAAACACACACACCAGTCAAGGTAATTTCCTCTCCTAGTGAAGATGGAGCCATTCTCACTCAGATGAGCAGGGTAGCAGCTCGGCCACTCCATACCCTTTCTCCCCAGATCAAGGGAGGTGCAGCACCAGCTCTGTGTAGAGATCACAGCCATGAAAGTCCATCGCCTCCAGACCAGCAGCTGTGACATGGTAATCCCAGACACAGTCAAGTCAGCTCTAACATTCCCTCATGTGGCTGGCCAGCACCTTTTGCTAAGATCTGATCCTATTCCAGCCTGTTCTAACTCCTTTGCATGTGGATCCACAAGCAAAGATGTGGTCTAAGGCATCTTTATGCAATTCAGAGAACGAGAGTGACTGGCCTTGGCTAAAGCATAAGGGACAAGGCCTTAATTTAGTATTGTGAATGGATGTGAAGTTCATGGGATGGGACTGCAAAGCACCCTCAGCTGTCTGGTTGGGTGAAGACAAAGGGGAAAAGCTGATACCTACTGTCTTTCACCCACTGTATCTACAACAGCACTCTGCACAGTACGCTTAAGAGGGCATTCACCACCACCTCCACATCTTCAGCCTGCACCAAGGTTTGGCAACAACATAGAATCATAGAATCAATAAGATTGGAAGAGACCTCAAAGATCATCAAGTCCAACCTGTCACCCAACACCGCACGACTAACTAAACCATGGCACCAAGTGCCATGTCCCATCCCCTCTTGAACACCTCCAGGGATGGTGACTCCACCACCTCCCTGGGCAGCACATTCCAGTGGCTAACAACTCTGTGAAGAACTTTCTCCTCACCTCAAGCCTAAACCTCCCCTGGCACAGCTTGAGACTGTGTCCTCTTGTTCTGGTTGCCTGGGAGAAGACACCAACCCCCACCTGGCTACAACCTCCCTTCAGGGAGTTGTAGAGAGCAATAAAGTCTCCCCTGAGCCTCCTCTTCTCCAGGCTAAGCAACCCCAGCTCCCTCAGCCTCTCCTCATAGGGCTTGTGCTCCAAACCCCTCCCCAGCCTCACTTCCCTTCTCTGGACATATTCCAGCAACTCAACATCCTTCCTAAACTGAGGGGCCCAGAACTGGACACAGGACTCAAGGTGTGGCCTAACTGAGTACAGGGGCAGAATGACTTCCCTGCGCCTGCTGACCACACTATTCTTGATGCAGGCCAGGATGCCATTGGCCTTCTTGGCCACCTGGGCACACTGCTGGCTCATGTTCAGCCAGATGTCAATCAGCACCCTCAGGTCCCTTTCTGCCTGGCAGCTCTCCAGCCACTCTGACGCCAGCCTGTAGCTCTGCATGGGGTTGTGGCCAAAGTGCAGCACCTGGCACTTGGACTTATTGAATGCTATCATGTTGGACTGTGCCCATCTGTCCAGCCTGTCAAGGTCCCTTTGCAGAGCCCTTCCACCCTCTAACAGATTAACATCTGCTCCCAGCTTGGTGTCAACTGCAAATTTACTGATTTACTCAATCCCCGCATCCAGATCATCAGTGAAGATGTTGAACAGGATGGGGCCCAGCACTGATCCCTGGGGCACACCACTACTGACTGGCTGCCAGCTGGATGTGGCACCATTCACCACCACTCTCTGGCCTCGGCCCTCCAGCCAGTTCCTAACCCAGCACAGAGTGCTGCTGCCCAAGCCACGAGCTGACAGCTTAGCCAGCAGTTTGCTGTGGGGGACGGTGTCAAAGGCCTCGCTGAAGTCCAGGTAGACCACATCCACAGCCTTCCCCACATCCACCAGGCAGTCACCTGATCATAGTAGGAGATCAGGTTGGTCAGGCAGGAGCTGCCCTTCCCAAATCCATGTTGGCTGGGCCTGATCCCTTGGCCATCCTTCAGGTGCACAGTGATTGCCCCCAAGATGATCTGCTCCATAACTTTCCCTGGCACTGAGGTCAGGCTGACAGGCCTGGAGTTTTCTCCATGTTAGCATGCAGAAAAACAATGGCCATCTCCTTGTGTCTCCTCATCACCTCCCACTGCATCTTTCTGTGGAGGGGAGTAACGGTGGATAAGTACAAGAGAGGAGTTCCACCTCCATGTGTCAAGGGTCAGGACTGGGCTGGTAAACTGAATGAGTGATGGACGCTCTTTAATAACTGTTCTCCCTTCCAAAAGGGGAAAAGAAAGTGAATAAGGGAAAGAGACATGGCTTGGGGGAAAAAGAGACAAATCAGAACTGGTTTAATGAAAATAATAGTAATATTACAAATGTATACAAAACCAGTATCAAACCAAACCCCACTGATGGCAATTACAAGTCCCAGACTGGATGCAGGAGCAGACAGGAAGCAGATTCAAGAGCTGAGTTCTGGAATATGTGGATTGGGATCAAAGGCAGAACAAGACTGAGTGCAGAGAGAAGAGAGCTTGACCCTTGTGATCCCTCAGCTTTATACTGAGTATGACATTTGTGGAATGAAGTACTCTGCTGGTCAGTTCAGGGTCACCTGAACTGTCTGCTCCTCCCTGCAGGTGTGACCTTTTACTCTGCTGCCCCAACACAGTACACAAGATTTAGCAGTGACAGGTCTGCATACCAGTCCTTGGTACTAACTAGAAACATCAAGCACTATCACTTCTAGAGGCAGACACTGCCTGCAAAAATAATGCTGTTAACTTCAGAAAGTGCAGCTTGCTTGAAGAGAGTGAGCTGAAAAGTAAAACCACTGAACAGAATTGGTTCTCTTTTAACTCAAATCAGGGCAGTGTGCAAACCTAGGAGGAAATCCTACCATGGACAACAGTTCTCCTGGGAATTCTTTCTCTTTTCTGCCTGGCAACCAATGCATACACCTCTTTGTGAAAGCTGTCTTTCAGGCTTGCTTCGAGCAGGAAAGCAGTAGGACTAAGATACTATGAATGCCAGCATCCTAGCCCAAAAGAAACTGGCCCCAGTGCCCTGAGGTGGCAATGATCTTTCTTAAGAGCAACCCTCCTGCTGTGTCTGGTTCTCCAAGAAAGGTCAAGGCCGATGAGATGGCTGGCAGCACGGCCTCTCTGTGGTGGGAGCCTTCAGAAACCAGAAGCTAAGTGGCAGCACAGTCCCAGGTAAAGTATAGTATCATAGTATCAGTCAGGGTTGGAAGGGACCACAAGGATCATCCAGTTCCAACCCCCTGCCATGGGCAGGGACACCCCACACTGGATCAGGCTGGCCACAGCCTCATCCAGCCTGCTCTTAAACACCTCCAGGGACAGGGCCTCAACCACCTCCCTGGACAACCCATTCCAGAGCTTCACCACTCTCATGGGGAAGAACTTCTTCCTCACATCTAGCCTGAATCTCCCCACCTCCAGCTTCATTCCATTCCCCCTAGTCCTATCACTACCTGAGATCCTCAAAAGTCCCTCCCCAGCCTTCCTGTAGGCCCCCTTCAGATCCTGGAAGGCCACAATGAGGTCCCCTTGGAGCCTTCTCTTCTCCAGACTGAACAGCCCCAGCTCCCTCAGTCTGTCTCCGTAGCAGAGCAGCTCCAGCCCTCTGCTCATTCTCCTGGCCCTTCTCTGGACACCTCCCAGCCCCTCCAGATCCTTCCTGTAATAGAGGCTACAGAAATGGACACTGTACTCCAGGTGGGGTCTCCCCAGAGCTGAGGAGAGGGGGAGAAGCACCTCCCTTGACCTGCTGGCCACACTTCTCCTGATGCAGCCCAGGATCTGATTGGCTTTCCGGGCTGCAAGTGCACATTGAGAGCTCCTGTTGAGCTTCTCGTCCACCAGCACCCCCAAGTCTCTCTCCTCAGGGCTGCTCTCCAGCCAGTCACTGCCCAAGTACTGTGATGGAATGAGACACCAACCTCAAAGGTAGCCCAGAGTACAAACACTCCCTTAAACAGCAATATGGGAAACAAAATCAAAGGTAGTGATCCATAGTTACTACTCTTTGGGGGATCAGCTCAAGCCTGAGCCCATGAGCCAACTCACACATTCTGTCCAGAAAAGGCAGGCAAGCACTGCAGATCACCAGGATGGAAGAAGCAGCTTGGTGTAAAGTCTAGGAAAGATGTTGAGTTGCTGGAATGTGTCCAGAGAAGGGCAACAAAGCTGGGGAGGGGTTTGGAGCACAAGCCCTATGAGGAGAGGCTGAGGGAGCTGGGGTTGCTTAGCCTGAAGAAGAGGAGGCTCAGGGAGACCTTATTACTCTCTACAACTCCCTGAAGGGAGGTTGTAGCCAGGTAGGGGTTGGCGTCTTCTCCCAGGCAACCAGCAGCAGAACAAGAGGACACAGTCTCAAGCTGTGCCAGGGGAGGTTTAGGCTTGAGGTGAGGAGAAAGTTCTTCACAGAGAGAGTTGTTAACCATTGGAATGTGCTGCCCAGGGAGGTGGTGGAGGCACCATCACTGGAGGTGTTTAGGAAGAGACTGGATGGGGTGCTTGGTGCCATGGTTTAGTTGATTAGATGGTGTTGGGCGATAGGTTGGACTCGATGATCTCAAAGGTCTCTTCCAACCTGGTAAATTCAATTCTATTCTAAAGGGAAGCACAAAACAGACTGCAAAAAGGGGGTTACCCAGTCAGCTGGACAGTATCACTGCAAGAAGCTCTGCAGAGCTCAAATAAATCTCTGCATCTTAACAGCTAGCAGTTTCCGGGTCCTTTATTATTAGGCAACTCTGCCAAGGCTGTTGAGATGCCAAGCTCCCCAGAGGCACCTGCACACCTTCCCCTGAGCCCCAGGGGAGCACCAAGGCACGCCACTTGATCCCAGAGCACAGCAAATGACACTTCTGTGTTTGGCAATGCTTGGGCTTGCTGGAATGGAGATAGGATATTTGTGAATCATGTTAACTGAAATGCATTCAACAACTGTCCTCCTCCGTATCCGGCTGTGCCAGTTAAGAATGTTAACTCCGCCTGCTCATGGCACTGTCATCCACCACAGCTCAGCGAGATGCACTGTCCCAGTCTGCTTCAGAGCCAACAAAGGGCTCCACCCATGTTAGCTCTGACCATGCTTATCAGCATGGTAATTTAATGGCAGGCTACAGCAGAGAGTAAGTGGAAGGGTCTCCATTCAGTCCAATTCAGGAATGACCATCTCCTTCACCAGCTCCTACCAGCTGCAAATGACTCTCTGCTCCATTACCTGTCAGAAGTCCTCAAATACACACACAGCAAGAGGTGCTTCAGCATGCTCCTCCTTAGCCAATGCACCTCCTTACTACAGTGCACCATGCCTACTTCAGAGATGTTTAAAAATCATGTCAGGTAATTCAACTGAATGAGAGCTTTGGTTAGTCAGATGCCAACCCCACCACTAAATTACCCACGTCACTGCACTTCCTATCCTCTCCTCCAGAGCTGTTCCTTTCCTCAGTTTGCAGTTGCTCTCACAAGTACATTCACAGAATCAATAAGGTTGGAAGAGACCTCAGAGATCATCAAGCCCAACCTGTCACCCAAGACCTCATGACTATTAAACCATGGCACCAAGTGCCACATCCAATCCCCTCTTGAACACCTCCAGGGATGGTGACTCCACTACCTCCCTGGGCAGCCCATTCCAATGGCTAACTCTATGAAGAACTTTCTCCTCTGCCCATCCTGCCGTCATTTCTTGAGGCATAACAAGAGGGTATTTTGCCCAGCTCTGGCAATGCTCTTACTTTTTGCTGACTAAAGATCTCCAGATTCCTCATAATACTTTAAAAGCTTCCATTGCTTTTACTGCTCTTAAATCAAACCCAAAGTTCGGGTGCCCTGCTCAAGAGCAGTAATTTGCTGATGAACCACATGCTCTGGACTGCACCATCAGCTTTGCTGAGCCAGGGACACAGGGGACAGCAAATAACTTTAAAACAAAGGAAGGAGGAACAGACTGCTGCATGAACAAAATATTTTCCCTCCAAAAATCTCACTCTTTCTTTTCTTCAGGCAAGTCTGGGGCACTAGGGGCTGTGAAGAAGGGCAGGAGTGAGGATTCCCGGATGTTATCCGGTCACTGGATTTCAGTTTCCCTACCTCTAAACCAGGGCAATACTGTCTGCCTCCTGGAGGTGGCTCATTCACACAAAGAGACTCAGAGACCTACCCAAACTATGGACAGAGCACTACCTCAATCTGTCAGTGCCTTGGGATTTGGGATCCCAGAAGAAACTGCACACCCAAGTTTGCTGTGGATGTGGGAGGGAAAGCTGTGCCTCCTAACTCATACATGAGAAGGTTAGTTAGGGTATGTGCCTAGGCCCACATAAAAGCAAAGAGACAGGCTCACTTAGCTGGAATGCCTGATCTTTATAGTGTCAATCTCAACACACTGACTTACAAACTGCTCCTTCTGGCTCTCCTTGCCATGAACAGGATTCTTTGGGACAGAGCTGGAGTGTAGCATGCAAGAAGCTCACATGACAACTCCTTAGGTTCACGTGGCCTGTAGCAGAGACGCGGAACTTCACTTCCAGCAATGTCTTTAAGTAGTATCAGGTAAAAAGGGCAAGTAAAACAGGTGTGCTTCACATGCAGGCAGCTGCTCAAGACACACATAGCTGTGCTTCCTGCTCCTCAAGCCACTCCAGAAAGTCAAGACCCAGCAACTTTGGCTGTGCGTGGGGATCGAAGACCAGATGTCTCCCTAGCCCCAAAAGGCATCACAAGGCATTGAGCCATTTGTGTTGAATTCTGGCACAATCTGAAGAGCTTTTTAAACCAAAGAGACCTGGGGCAGATCTCAATCCAAACTGACTTATGTGCATATTGTGAATCTCACTCATTGGGACCATGTTGAACAGGGAGCCAGAAATGGCTCACATAAGGAAAAGGAAGCAGCTTCGCTTACAGGGTTGAGCTGGATCCCTGTTCATACATTTTGCAATGAATTAATAAAAGCTTTCTTTCCAGCAGAAAGACTAAAAGTCCTTTTCAAGAACTGGCATATACCCTCTGCTTTTATGATTTCCCTAATTAAGATACTGGCAAAGAGCCATATCACACATATGTCGACATCCAACAGCGTTAGGTAATGAGGCTTTCGTCTTCTGACCCTCACAAAGCAGATCAAAGCCAGCTACAGAGGTGGGGGCAAAGCAAAAAACCCACCAACCTTCTCCCCACAGTCTTCTCATGCCTGATCACCTGCCAGCACACTTGAGCTGTTCTTTTCACAGAACAATTAGTGGTTCCTGCATCCACAAATTTGGCTGGATGATTAGAATCAGGACTTTTGTTTTAATTCAAAGGCCAACTTGCAGCTCGTGGACAAGCTTCCATTCTCACCACGCTCTTGGAATTGTTTTGCACGCAGGCAAATCATTTTGCAGATGCTGTGTCCACACTGTGCTTGAAAACATCTACCAGGCAAGCTACCGGACGACAGAGGATGATCCACCAGCAAGTCTAAGATAAATCTTGCAGACCAAGCCTTTGTGTTGGTAAAATAGAAAGGGCTGGACCCTAGCTGCACTTCCTCCTTCAGCCTTGCAGAAAATTATACTAGTCAGACTTGATAGTTACTCAGCCCACCCTGCCTGAGGTCACACCAGTGGCTCTGCAGGGCAGCCCAGGGATGTGGCCACACAGCACTACCCACACCTGTAAGAACAGCTTTGCTAAGTGAAGACCACATTGGCCTTTCCCCTGCTCTTTATGCTCCCGACCAGCCACCGCCTTGTCGGAGGCAGCAATACACTAACAACACTTTCTCCAAACATCTGACATTTTGCAGCTCAGGCACTGCCCAAGCACTTAATAGCCTCACTCCTTTGCTTCTGTGAATGGGTGTTTTTTTTTCCCCAGTTGTTGTCTGAGCCATAATACATTTCTAAGGGCTGCAACATCCTCTGACAAGGAGTTTCACAGCACCGCCAGAGGTTATGGCTGTGCTGTGAGGGAAGAACCAGCCCCTGCTGTTTGTTCTGAGCTTGTCAGCTACTAGTTTCATTTAATAGCTCTAATTTTGTATTGACAGTGAACTTTCATTATTTGCTTAAAGTTACAAATAGCATGCAGGGTCCCCCTGTAATCATGTTTTCAAGATTAAAAGGATCTGGTATGCTTGTTTCTTGCAGAGTTTTCCATACCTTTGATCATCCTTGTCATTCTCTTAAGCTCACTCCATTTTCACTATTTTGCTGCAAACAGTCTTCCTACTTTCTTTTTCCTGACAAGTTTCCTCATGAAAGGTCTGTACAGCTCAGCACTGTCAATAGGGCTGCCTGTTGAAAGACTGCAGAGCTATATGAAAAGGAGTGGCAGGAGTTTAAACCACCACAACATTATGTAGACACATTTATATCAGTTTGCACCAGGTTATATCAATTACACCTGCAATTTGTAAGTGCAAGCTCATCTGGTAAGTGTCCATACAGAAAATTGCATTGATTTAGCATCATGACTTCAGTTAAACAAGCCTGACTGCCTAGATCAGACTTTCCAAAGCTAGCCATGCATCATCTCTTCTTAAGAGTCATTTGGAAAGTTTTCTTTACAATCATAAACAGCTCAGAAGGTAATACTGAAATGCATAAAAGTTTGAATTATTAAATCAATATAGTGGTTGTCATGCATTCTGACACCTGAAACACAGCCCTCTCGTCCTCTGGCTTCAAGGCATTTTACTTTCTTCCTCCTTCACTTCTATTCAGTACCCTTCTCATCACTGCAAGGGGGAAAGGTTTTCTCTTGCAGTACTATCTTTACACTGGAAGGTTAAGTTTTCAGCTATAACACACCAAAGGAGGAGAGCAGTTCTACAATTCTTCCAAAAGTAATGTGTTCTATCATGGCAATTTCTAAGCAAACCCAACCAACCAAAAAAAAAACTTCTCTGGTTTTGTAAAGTAGACCCTACCATCTCAGCTCCTCCTCTGCTACATCTCGAAGAACCACCACCAGTAATTCGTTGTTTCAACTCTCCCTGCTAGGTTCACTGAAGAGAAGCTTGGACAGAATGCACGATCTGCTCTGGACTCCCTGTGGTGGTTATCCTTGGGTTAGAGTGCCTAGAAATGTCTGCTTTTCTAATATGAGCCTAACTAGATGAAACAGACCAGAATAGTACTATACACTGAACTCCCATTCACATGACACAGTAGGTCATTCACCTTTACATTACTGGCTGATGAAATATACATGACAAGCCTCAA
Source organism: Picus viridis (assembly GCA_033816785.1). Taxonomy (NCBI): domain Eukaryota; kingdom Metazoa; phylum Chordata; class Aves; order Piciformes; family Picidae; genus Picus; species Picus viridis. Next base: position 11,552,241 of record CM066578.1, read on the forward strand.
GTCCTTTTCTTAGCCTTTCTATCCTGGCTATCTTGGTCTGTTGTGTACATGCTCATCTGAAAAACTAAAGGTCCTAAAGGTGACAAGAGAGAATCACTGGATCGGGTCTGCCCCACTTCAGGCATCCTTCAGGAAGGTTCAGGCTTTTGCTATCCCCAAAGCACTCCCAACCCACCGACCTGAGCTGTGGGCTCTCCACTGCCTCCTCCAAGTCAGACCAGATAGCACTGCTCAGTGCAGGAGCCAAACAAAGTATGATCAACTAAGAGGCCTCAGGCTGTTAATGCAAATATAAAGCTCAAAGCTTACCAACAGCCCTCCTGCCGCTCAGGAGATTACAAAACAGCTCTAGAAGGAAGGCATACTCCTCAGAACAAGCCTTTCCCTTCTCCTTTCTGTGATTTACCCGCATCTCATGTGCTGGATCACCGCTGGGTTCCTCAAATGCAGCAGCCTGTGCCCAGTACACTGATGACTTTCACCACTGCACACACAGGCCGGGCTGTGCACACATTTGCTGACCAGGGGCAAGACCCTGCCGCAGCACCCTCCATGGTGCACACTGCCTCTCAGCGCCTCTCCCTGCACTGGCTCGAACACTCAGCAGGAGCAAGGTCACCAAACGCCACCGTTCGGGCAAGGGATGGAGGACGGGACGCCGAACTTTCCGCTCAGGGCAGGGGTCGGCTCAAGCAATCCCGCCTAGAACTCCTCTGCTGTCATCGCACGTTAAGATGGCAGCCGAGTCTCGCAACGGCACACCAGAGCATGGCTGGAGCGGCGGCCCGGAGCCTCCGCTGCCCTAGCCCTCCCCAGCACGGACCGCCGTCTAGGGAAACGCTGCTCCGGCAGTGGTAATGGCAGCCGCCTCGCCTCGTCCTTGTCAAGCCCGGCCGTGTCCCACACCGCCACCGCTGCAGCTCCCTCCACCTCACCTCCCGGGCCACGCTCAGCCCCTCTCGCCTTCTGCCCATGGTCCCCTGCCCGGCGGAAGGCGCGCATGCGCAGACTGCCACTCTGCGCCGCCGCCCGCTCGTCGCCACGTCCACGCGGCTGTCGCCATCTTTGTGAGGGGCAGCTCTGTGGGACGGCTGCCATCTTGGTGAGGGCGATTCCGGCCCCCTTTGGTGAGGCTGCCCGGGCATGGGCGTGGCCCTGTGAGGCCATCTCGCGCGGTTTGAACGCGAGTGCGGACGCGTGGCGGGGAGCTGCGTGGCGGGGGCTGCGTGGCGGGGGCTGCGTGGCGGGGGCTGCGTGGCGGGGGCTGCGTGGCGGGGGCTGCGTGGCGGGGAGCTGCGTGGCGGCCGCGGCGGCGCGTGCTGCTTCGTGTTGCTCACAGCCGCCTCTGACTGCTCCAGTGCTGGTGGATCAGGGATGGTTGGGGAGTAAGCATCCGGTCGGGGAGCCGAGGCGGGTATTCTTGGTCGCACCTCGTCCTGCTTCTCCACTGCTGAGCCCCCGGCTTCCTCGAGGGGCTCGTTCACAGTGTGCTGTCTGTTCGAGAATACCCTCTGATCCTGTTGGGAGGACAAACCCGTGCTGATCAGTTGGGTTTTCACCAAGCTGAGTCAAGTCGGTCCTGCTTTATACTTCTGCATCTCAGAGAAAAGCAATGTACCAACAGGACTGCTATTTTGGAGGGGGTGTGTGTGTTGTGATCACGGAGAATAGAGTAGAAGAATAGAAATTTAGAAAATTAGAATAGAATAGAATAGAATAGAATAGAATAGAATAGAATAGAATAGAATAGAATTAACCAGGTTGGAAAACACCTTTGTGATCATCAAGTCCAACCTATCATCCAACACCATCTAATCAACCAAACCATGGCACCGAGTGCCCCATGCAGTCTCTTCCTAAACACTTCCAGTGATGGTGACTCCACCACCTCCCTGGGCAGCCCATTCCAATGGCCAATCACTCTTTCTGTAAAGAACTTCCTAACATCCAACCTAGAACTTCAGCTTCTGCTTGGGGCTTCCTTCCCAAGTGCTTACTTGATGTTAAAGCAGCTGCAGGAAAAGCCAGCTGTTTAGCAGAAAGTAGCACTTTGTGCATGCTTGCCAGTTCATTGCAAGATGCTAATCACTGTGTTACATATGCATGGCAGCTTTTGTCCTGACCCTTGAAAACATTTTATGAAACACTGCTATCTTGTATTATGATTTAAAAAAAAAAAAAAAAAGAAAAGGGGGGAAAAAAGGGGGGAAAAAGGAGGGGAAAAAAAGGGAAAACACTGCTGAAATCTGTATGTCTTCAGGGTAGGACATGACTGCTACATGACAGAGAACAGAAGAGCTATTTGCTGACCAAAAAAAGGCAAGGCTGGGCAGCAGCATTTATTAGACACACAGGCTGAATTTTTATCTTGGTTGAATATCCTCTGCTGACTGAAATTTTACTAGGATGGCAGGAGTGTGGATGCCTGCTACAGAAATGCTAATACCTATTTAGTGTGTGTCACTTTCAAAAAAACCTGGAGGAAAAAACACCTCATTTTTAATATGGGAGGTGGCATGTGTTTGGAACAGGATCAGACTCATTTTCTCGCTGGAAAAAATGAGGGATAGCTCTACTTTTCTCTGTTTCCTAATCTGGTACTGTGTGTTATGAAGTCTACATTGCTGAACCCAAAAACTCCCACCTCATAGGTGGGGCACAGATAACTGCTTTCCACGTAGCAGTAGCTCAGTCAGAAGGCAGTAAAGAAGTCGAGTAGGATGCAGCCAGCGCCCCATAGGGCAGCACAGCACCATGGGGAGGGAGAAGAATAGAATAGAATAGAGTAGAATAGAATAGAATAGAATAGAATAGAATAGAATAGAATAGAACAGAATAGAATAGAATTAACCAGGTTGGAAGAGAACTCTGAGATCACCAAGTCCAACCTATCATCCAGCACCACCTAATCAACTAAACCATGGCACCGAGTGCCCCATCCAGTCTCTTCCTAAACACCTCCAGTGATTGTGACTCCACCATCTCCCTGGGCAGCACATTCCAATGGCCAATCACTCTTTTCTATGAAGAACTTCTTCCTAACATCCAGCCTAAACCTCCCCTGGCACAGCTTGAGACTGTGTCCTCTTGTTCTGGTGCTGGTTGCCTGGGAGAAGAGATCAACCCCCACCTGGCTACAACCTCCCTTCAGGGAGTTGTAGACAGCAAGAAGGTCTGCCCTGAGCCTCCTCTTCTCCAGGCTAAGCAACCCCAGCTCGCTCAGCCTCTCCTCTTAGGGCTTGTGCTCCAAACCCCTCCCCAGCTTTGTTGCCCTTCTCTGGACACCTTGCAGCAACTCAACATCGTTCCTAAACTGAGGGCCCCAGAGCTGGACACAGTATGAAGACGACATGCTTAGTGAGCGCCAATACAATCTCGAAAGTGCAGGGAGATTTGAAGAAAACCCATCTGTTATGGTTTGCAGGGGGATGAAATAGCCATCAGTTTAAGAGAAAGCATTTTCTCCTTTACAAAGGTGAGTATTGATTCAAGGGAGCGCTGTCAATTCTCACATACACACCTCTCCACAGAGACATACACACACCATTTTGCAGGCAGATGAGGGTGACCTTTGTTGTCACATCTGTTGGGATAGACAGAGAAGGGGAACGTGTTCCTCCCCCACAATCAAGACACCATTGCAAACAGCCTTTTTAATTCACCCGTGACTCCTCCTGGCCCTCCTGAACCCATCAAGCTGATAGCCTCATTATGCCTGTCTTCTGGTCTTGGGTCTCCTGGTGGTGCCCTCAGCTGACACCCTCTCTTACGTCTTTGCTGTGTTACATCTTCATTTCCTTTGTAATGTCCTTCGGGTCTCTCATGTGTTGACACAAGAAAGAAAAACTGTTCCTTTCCCTCAGCACATTTATGATCTTTTCCTTCTTGAAACCTGAAGAATGGATCTGGAGATTTTTCAGATGCAGTGACATCAGCTTCTGTATTTCAGAATATCCACAGGCATGAGCATGAATTTGAATGACTCCATATCAAGTTGCTTCTGACTTGCCACAAGAATATTCAAGCTAGAAATCAGAAGTTCCTAGCTGTGAGAACAATCAGATTATGGAACACACCACCTGTCAGAGGGGTGAGAGGAGAAGAATGAAATAGCTTCTAGGAAGATTTTAAATGCCATGGTCGAACACAAAGCCTGTAAGAGGAAGGTGCAGGATATGAGTACCTACCAGTGCATACCAAATTACATACCCAGTAATGAGGCTGGATGCAGTCCTGGTGAGACCCTGCTCAGGGTCTCTAATTACGCTGTCGGTACTGCATTGAGGCTCACATCCCTGCAGCCAAAGTGAGTGATGAAGTGATGTCAGAAATGAAAAATCACACAAATATGAGTCTGAAGGGAACGTTCGGAAGTCACTCTATGTGCCCAGAGATGGGATCAGATACAGTGATGCCATCCAAGCAGGTGTTTGCCTTACCTGCTCATAGAATAGAATAGAATGGAATGGAATGGAAGAATAGAATGGAATAGAATAGAATAGAATAGAATAGAATAGAATAGAATAGAATAGAATAGAATAGAATAGAATAGAATAGACCAGGTTGGAAGAGGTGTTCAAGATTATCGTGTCCAACCTATCATCCAACACCACCTAATCAACTAAACCATGGCACCAAGCACCCCATCCAGTCTCTTCCTAAATACCTCCAATGATGGTGACTCCACCACCTCCCTGGGCAGCACATTCCAATGGCCAATCACTCTTTCTATGAAGTACTTCTTCCTAACATCCAGCCTAAACCTCCCCTGGTGCAGCTTGAGACTGTGTCCTCTTGTTCTGGTGCTGGTTGCCTGGGAGAAGAGACCAACCCCCACCTGGCTACAACCTCCCTTCAGGTAGTTGTAGGCAGCAAGAAGGTCTGCCCTGAGCTTCCTCTTTTCCAGGCTAAGCAACCCCAGCTACCTCAGTCTCTCCCCATAGGGCTTGTGCTCCAAACCCCTCCCCAGCTTTGTTGCCCTTCTCTGGACATGCTCCAGCAACACATGCCAGGAATGCTACCACTTCTTTAGTACCTGTTACACTGCTCATTGACTGATAGTTAGGAAGGTTTCCTTCCTCTTTGTAATCTAATTGAGCCTGTTGCATCTTGACCTATTCTCAGGAAACGGGGGAAAAAGTGATCAATGTCTATCTTATAACAAGCTTGTCTATTTGATGTGCATTATCATATTCCTGATTCTGTTTTCTCCCCTTCTTTTCCATCCCCTTCTTTGAATCCTGTGTGCTTTGCACCTATTGTACTGTTTCTTACTTTCATTCAGCCCAAACCTAGCCTAAGCCTCTCTTACTGAGCCTCTCTAATTTCAGGGTATTGAGAGTGCAAAAAATTACCTCCTCTTTCTTGCAGGCAGTATGCACTAGTAATACAGCCAAAAATTGAATTTGCCTTTTTTTATGCAATACCTTCACAGTGGCAAAGAATGTTTGGTTCACGGTCCTGTGACTTCTCAATCCATTTTCTCAGTGTAGCCAGCTGTTCCCTGTTTCTTTACTGGTTTCTTTACTTCCCCCCCTCCCCCCATCTCAGTGCAGTATTTTGCACTGGTTTTCTGGAATTTTAGCTGGCTGGCTGTGAGCTCTTTCTCCAGTTTGTCAAGGTAATTTTGCTCCTATTTTTATTTCAGTCTTGCAAGCTCTTACAGACTGGAGACCAGCTATGTATTTTATAAACATATTTTATTTCATCACAGAATCACAGAATTGCTTTGGTTGGAAAATACCTTTAAGATCATCAAGTCCAACCATGATCTAACTCTGCTTGGCCCCTCAGTTTAGGAAGGATGTTGTCTTGCTGGAACCTGTCCAGAGAAGGGCAACGAAGTTGGTGAGGGGTTTGGAACACAAGCCCTATGAGGAAAGGCTGAGGGAGCTGGGGTTGCTTAGCCTGGAGAAGAGGAGACTGAGGGGTGACCTTATTGCTCTCTACAACTACCTGAAGGGAGGTTGTAGCCAGATGGAGGTTGGTCTCTTCTCCCAGGCAACCAGCACCAGAACAAGAGGACACAGTCTCAGGCTGCGCCAGGGCAGGTTTAGGCTGGAGGTTAGGAAGAAGTTCTATACAGAGAGAGTGATTGCCCATTGGAATGTGCTACCCATGGAGATGGTGGAGTCACCTTCATTGGAGGTGTTCAGGAGGAGACTTGATGGGGTGCTTGGTGCCATGGTTTAGTTGTTTAGGTGCGTTGGATTGGTTGATGGGTTGGACGCCATGATCTTGAAGGTCTCTTTCAACCTGGTGTATTGTATTGTATTGTACTGTACTGTACTAAGTCTGGTGCTAAATTATGTCCCTTAGCACCACATCTACATGCCTTTTAAGTACCTCTTGAGATGAGGATCCAACCACCTCCCTGGGGGAGTCTATTCCAGTGTTTGAGAACGCTTTCAGTGAAGAAGTTTCTTCTGATAGCCTCTACAAACCTCCCGTGGTGCAACTTGAGGCCATTTCTTCAGATCCTGTTGCTTGTTACCAGGGAGAAGAGACCAACACCCACTTTGCTACAGCCTCCTTTCAGGTAGCTGTAGAGAGTGATAAGGTTTTCCCACAGCCTCCTTTTGTCCAGACTGAACAACTCCAGTTCCCTCAGTTATTCCTTGGATGACCTGCTCTCCAGACCTTTCACCACCTTTGTCACCTTTCTCTGGACCCACTCTGGCACTTCAATGTCTTGCAGTGGTGGTGGTGGTGGGGGCCCAAAATTGAACACATCTAGGTCATTGAGGAAAATAGTTGATAGATCTGGCCAGGCACCCCTGGGACTGATATCTGAAAGTCCTTCTGGTCTGATGGCAGACTGCCAACAACTAGTTCCAGAGGGCATACCTGTGACAAATGTCATGTGGGATTGTTTCAAATCAGCCTGCAGTGCTGGGCCTGTCCTCTGCACTGTTGCTGTTATGGTGGCAAAAAAAAAAAGTTAACAGGTTTGCCATGATTTGAATTTTTTCTCTGCTGGCTTTTTTATCACCTGATTATCTTCAGGTGGCAACAAATTGATTATTTGGTAATTCATTCCACCTTCACTGGGGAGATGGAAAGGTAATAACTGAGGGATGAACACTTTCAGGAAAGGTTAGGGACACTTGCTGATTTTTATCAGAGCAGTGCTGACTTTGAGGGTAATTTAGTAGAACAGACATTGAGTCTTCACCAGTAATTAAGTCTTTACAAGTAAATTAAACAACGTTAGGAAACGTTCTCAGAATACAAGCCTGATCATCAGAATTAAGGGTCAGCACATCCCTGGCATGGTTTGGCTTGGTCCCATTAGGACTATCCCAGGCAACTTCCAGGCACGATGTGGGAGTTATCATAGGCAGAGGACTGTTCCCACTAGGCTTTTGCATGAGGTGTCAGAGGTGAGGAGAGTTTAATAACGTGGATGTGAGCCATTCGGAGCCAGATTGCAGGACGCGTCTAGGAGCGCGCCCCTGCGCACTCCTGATTTACTACCTTCCTGCCTCTTTTTGCCTTCTCCATCTGCAAGATTCACAGTGCTTTGTAAGCACAAATGAATCAGTCCTCTGACAGCTCTGAGAGGAAGCTGAGGCCAGACATCTCACTTTATGGATGTAAAGAGTGAGGCAGTATCTGACCAAATCTCTGCAGCAAGTTAAGTATCTGAGCTAGCACAGAATCCAGAGGCCTGACCTTTTATCCTTGGCTGTACTATTGGGAGCAGTCCTTCATTCCCCAATCCTCTCCTTTCCCAAGTTGTCAGGCAATGCCTCATGAAATGTGAATCAGGAGGGGACCTTCTAGGCGCCTTCTGAGAGCACGTTTCCTCAGTGTAGAAGGTGTCCAGCTCTAGTTCAGTGCCACGTCTCCCCTCCCAAGTCTGCTGTGCCAAATGTAAAATGGCCACTGGGATCACAGAAGGAAGGAAGTTCCTGCCCCATGTTAAGAGAGAAGCTTGTCTTCAGGGCAAAGAGCTGACAGCAGTCTTCATCTTGCACCTGTGAAGAGTTGGGAGGAAGCATCTTGCTGCTGAGTGCAGCTAAAGAGAATAGAATAGAATAGAGTAGAATGGAATAGAATAGAATAGAATAGAATAGAATAGAATAGAATAGAATAGAATAGAATAGAATAGAATAGAATAGAATAGAATAGAATAGAAGCAGAGCTACCCAGGTTGGAAGAGACCTTTGAGATCACCAAGTCCAACCTATCATCCAACACCATCTCATCAACTAAACCATGGCACCAAGCACCCCATCCAGTCTCTTCCTAAACACCTCCAATGATGGTGACTCCACTACCTCCCTGGGCAGCACATTCCAATGGCCAATCACTCTTTCTGTGAAGAACTTCTTCCTAACATCCAGCCTAAACCTCCCCTGGCACAGCTTGAGACTGTGTCCTCTTGTTCTGGTGCTGGTTGCCTGGGAGAAGAGACCAACCCCCACCTGGCTACAACCTCCCTTCAGGGAGTTGTAGACAGCAAGAAGGTCTCCCTGAGCCTCCTCTTCTCCAGGCTAAGCAACTGATCCCTGGGACAGGATGACTTCCAGTACAAAGGAATAAGCAGGAAATGTTACCAGGGACAGAAGTTGTGTGTTGACCTCCTGGAGGAAGGAAAAACTGAGTTCAAGGAAAACAGATAACGAGCTGTGAGCTAGAATTGAGCTATGGAGGGTTTTCCCCCCACACTGCCCTCCTACAGGACCAACATATACCTTTCTTCTTTTCTCCCTGAGCCCTGTAAGCAGGGATGAAATTGCATCTTTGTGAGGACCAGGGCACACAGATTCTGGTACAGACATGTCTGGCCCTAGCAGGGACAGTTGCCACCAGGGAACAGAAGAGCAACAGAAAACACTGTCAGGTTTCTGTAGGCTGGAAGATACTGCTGTAGGTGGGGTGGTTTTTAACTCTGGGAAGATAAATATAGGGAAGCCAATGGACTGCATCTTCAGTGGTGTGCATCATGTTCTTTGCTCCCACCTTGACAAACTCCACACAATTCTGGGAACAGCTTGAGATGATAGTATTAATTAAACTGAATTAATCAAAACAACCTACCTGGAGACAGACCTGGCACTGGTGAAATGCAGAGTTGGGCCAAGAAGAGATTCTGTAGCTGGGTCTGATGCCTGCCCTCATCAACAGGTTCTGTTTGAATGAAATCCTGTGTCCTACATGCCCTATCAAACATGAGAGGCTCTGAGTTGTGTGCCTCATGTCTGTCCACGTAGCACAGTAATTGCAGTGGGAACAGATGGAGTCCTTTTCACAGAGCCAGGCACGGCATGTAATTGTAGATCTTACTTTGATGCTGAATGAAGCTGAGCTCCAAATCATGCTGTGTTAGTGTGGAGAATGCTGGAGAACTGGAGTAATGGCTTTCAGAGATGTGCTCTTCAAGGGATCTGTGACTCCAGTGGGTCTGTCCCACTCTGTAAACTTGGGAAGAGGGGTACAGATTTGCCCAAACTACAGTATTACAGTAGTATTACAGTATTACCAAGGATGGAAGAGACCTTGAAGATCATCGAGTCCAACCTGTCACCACAAACCTCACAACTAGACCATGGCACCAAGTGCCACATCCAGTCCCCTCTTGAACGCCTCCAGGGACGGCGACTCCACCACCTCCCCGGGCAGCCCATTCCAATGGCGAATCACTCTCTTGGTGAAGAACTTTCTCCTCACCTCCAGCCTAAACTTCCCCTGTTGCAGCTTGAGACTGTGTCCCCTTTTTCTGGTGCTGGTCGCTAGGGAGAAGAGGCCAACCCCTTCCTGGCTACAACCACCTTTCAGGTAGTTGTAGAGAGCAATGAGGTCGCCCCTGAGCCTCCTCTTCTCCAGGCTAAACAACCCCAGCTCCCTCAGCCTCTCCTCATAGGGCTTGTGCTCAAGGCCTCTCCCCAGCCTTGTTGCCCTTCTCTGGACACGTTCAAGTGTCTCGATGTCCTTCTTAAACTGAGGGGCCCAGAACTGGACACAGGACTCAAGGTGCGGCCCAACCAAAGCAGAGTACAGGGGCACAATGACCTCCCTGCTCCTGCTGGCCACACTATGAATGATCTACTGAAAATTGGAGATTCCCCTCTGCTTTAGACATGTCAGCCCAAGTTTTGTTATGCCAGGTGCCACTTGGGAGACATTTTTTTTTCTAACCTATCTCAGCCATTTACATTACTTTTATGAAACATTGCTTTTGAAACATTACTTTTATGCAAACATTGCTATCCTCCCCAAAACACCCTGCATCACCTTGGAGATCTGGGACACTCTGTGTGGGCATAGCTCCTACCTAGTGAACAGAGCAGAGTTACAAGAAGAAATGTCTGATCAAGTGTGAAATGCTCAGATATATTGAGTCCCTTATAAATATCTGGGAACAGAGAGAGACACTCAAGCAGCTTTATGAAGTGCCGTGTTATTGGGGCCACAACCTCACGGCCAAGTTTATTCTGCAGTCAGCAGAGGTGCATCCATCACAGGGCCGGGTGCTGTGGTGCAGAGGCGGTGCTGGCTGCCTGGGAAGCCATGGGGAGCTGTGTATTTCTGAATCAGGGCATGGCTGGGTGAAAACACCGTGCCCTGCTTTTGACATTTGGCAAGCATCAAGGAAAGGAAAATGTGGCCGCTGCGGTACCCCAGGACAGACTTGCTTCTGACATGCATGTGGAGTCTTGGAGAGTCTTTTGAGGAGACCCCTCTGGGCTCCCATGCTGCTTCAAAATTGAGTGACTGGCTTTATAGCCATGTTTTAAACCTGGGGTCCCTTAGCTACATTCAGAAGAACCTAGGCCTTTTCTTGGAGATTCATCCCCCTGAACAGGCTCCAGGCAGCCAGAAAGCACTTACCTGTCAAATGGGCTGCAGAGATTTAAGGTAACCACAGTGTCCATTCCTGCCCCAGTCACCCACCCTATTTTTACCTGCTCTACGCCCTTTGCCTCACAGTCATTAGAAGTTAATGGGCCAGTGCCTCATTCTCTTCAGTTTTCATCTTGACTTTGCCACTCAATTTATGTGTGGCATTTCCCCATCTCCTTGTCCCAAGGGTATTAATATCTCCAGTTTCAGCTGATGGTGCTGTGAAAGGTGTGAGGAAGCTGAACTGCATCTGCTGTTTATCGAAAGTGCCATGTTCTCTGTCTGGATCCCAAAAGGAATTTGTCCTACAAGGTTCCAGGTGCTGCTGAGTAGTGAAGTGCTCGAGGATTTTGTAGCCTCACTGATGATCAGGGAAGAAGCCAAATATGCACCTCTTCCTACATCATCTCTTCTTCAGGTCTGTCATGTGGCAGCCAGGCTGCTGAGTGCTGTGCCTGATCCAGAGTATGACTTGCTATGAGAGAAGACAGACATCTAAATGTATTTTCTGGCTCAGACAGCTCACTGCAAAGTCTGGCTGAGTCCATTCCCATCTGCAGGGACAATGAGTGACTTGCCCTTTAATGTGTCCTGTGGCTTTCTGGATGGTGAGATGATGTTTGAAAAGAAAATGCCTAGGATTTATGCACAGGGCTGACAGCGTCCTGCCCAGGTATCCTGCTTCAGTGAGCTCCTCTTGCTTAGCTTGGGGCTCACTTGTGGGCAGGCCCCTGTGCTCCTAGGAGGATGTGGCCACGACTTTGCTTCTCATTTCTCCTGGGCAATGGGAGAGAGGCTTGTGAGGACAAGGGTGTGCTAGGTGCTCCCCAGGCAGTGATAAGAAAGATGCTTACTCCTACAGCAAGATGTCTGCAAATGGGAAATGACAATTTCCTGCATCCCTATGTGTTCTTGTGCTGTTCAGCTTAGAAGAGAGTGATTATTTCTTCCCAGATCTCTGCTGAGCTTCAAGAGAACCGCTGCCTCTCATCAAGGGGCTACTAGGGAGTCTGAAAACATTATTTCTCCTGCTATAATTTCTGCTTCCTCAAATGACTTCCTGGGTGATTGGTGGAGACAAGTGCTCCAGAAATGGGAACCTGGCAAGGAGTCTGAATGCCCCCAAGTCTGAGACGGCCAAAGAGCTGAAATCAGGCAGACACACACACACACACACACACACACACACACACACACACACACACTCACTCACACACACACACACACACACACACACACACACACACTCACACACACACACACTCACACACACACACTCACACACACACACTGTTAACTGGCAGTGTGCATGTGAAATTAATTGAGGTTTCCTGAGCTGGGATCTGGCTGGCACCCTAACGAAGGCTCCCATTCATTCTTGCAAGCAGAGAAGGAAAAACAACCCAGCTTCCCCCCCAGCTTCCCCAGGCATTTCTGTTATATAAGTGGTCCAGGCCTTGATCAGTGTTTCTTTGATTATCTCTGTGCACCCACATAAATATACCGTGTGTGCGTGCACACAACATCCATCTATTTACCCACCCCACAAACCACTTTGCTGGGAGACAGCATGGTCTCCTGATTTTTTTATGGCTCTGCTTAGGGTGGAAACAATTCAGAGGTCAAACAACGTGCTCTGTCTCCAGTCACCTTGCCAGTCAGAGCAGAGCATGGGTCTCTGATACTTTCTGAATCTCTTATCACCCACAGGGCACTAAATTGCAGCTATTACCCTGCAATTCGCTGTGCAGTTTTATTCTTTGATACACTACCTGCCTTTGTCTGTCTGTATAGCAGTGAGAGCGGTGTGCATTATTTACCAGGCTAAGTACACTGCTGCTGCTGGTGTTGTTGTGGGGGAGGGGTGGGGGGTAAGATAAGAGAACTGGAACAGTCTTGAAATAGAAAAAGATGGCACAAATACAGCTTCCTGTGCAACAGTTTTGCTGTCACATAAAGCTGTCTGGGATGTTGCGGTCCCTTTTGCCTCCCTGCACAGGGGTGTGTCCCCGGCCTCCCAAAGCTCTCCAGGAAACAGGGAAGGGCTGGGACCGAAAGGGAGCCCAATCTGGCCAGTGCCCTGGCTTCAGGAAGACCACATGGCCAGCACTGTGCCTGATGGGGAAGGAAAATGAAATGAGGAGAGCGGGATGCCACTCCTCTCCTCATGGCATGCTCCAGGGCCTTAAATTTGTCTGAGTTCCTTCTATTTCAGCCAGAAATCCTTCTGGGCACAAGGAAGCCATTCCTATGTTACTTCATTTGATATATATCAGCCTTTCTCCAACCTAACTGTGGTTTGTGTTCCCTCCAAGTTGTCCCCTGAACCCTCTGGGGCCGGGATCTGGGGAATAAAATCCGTACCAGAAGATTGCCATTTAGTGCAGAGATGATAAAAAAAGATCACAGCCCTCTACTTTGTCAGCAGGCGATAGCTGGGCTGGCTGCCCTGAATTGACTGCTGTGTCCTTTGGGCTTCCTTCCAGGGCAACGGTCTGTCTATGGATACAGCTTTTAGAGACTGCCTGGGCAGAGCTGGCCAGATGATGCTGTCCCCAGCTGACCTGCTGAGAGGCAGCTCCAGGCTTCCCCTCTCTGTAGATACCTAGTGGAAGTACCAATGCAGAGCCAGTTAAATCCTGGCGGGAGGCCAGGAGTAAGTGGCAGAGCCAAGGCCAGCCCGAAGAGGAAGAGTCTGGGAGAAGCAAGCTTACTGCTTCTGTCTGGTGAGATGACTTGGGGTCTGCATGATAAGTGAGTTGGTTAGGCCACACCTTGAGTCCTGTGTCCAGTTCTGGGCCCTTCAGTTTAGGAAGGATGTTGAGTTGCTGGAACATGTCCAGAGAAGGGCAACAAAGCTGAGGAGGGGTTTGGAGCACAAATCCTATGGGGAGAGACTGAGGGAGCTGGGGTTGCTTAGCCTGGAGAAGAGGAGGCTCAGTGGAGACCTTCTTGCTGTCTACAACTCCCTGAAGTGAGGTTGTAGCCAGGTGGGGGTTGGTCTCTTCTTCCAGCCAACCAGCACCAGAACAAGAGGACACAGTCTCAAGCTGTGCCAAGGGAGGTTTAGGCTGGAAGTTAGGAAGAAATTCTACACAGAGAGAGTGATTGCCCATTGGAATGGGCTGCCTGGGGAGGTGGTGGAGTCACCATCACTGGAGGTGTTTAGGAGAAGACTTGATAGGGTGCTTGGTGCCATAGTTTAGTTGATTAGATGATGTTGGATGATAGGTTGGACTCAATGATCTCGAAAGTCTCTTCCAACCTGGTCTATTCTATTCTATTCTATTCTATTCTATTCTATTCTATTCTATTCTATTCTATTCTATTCTATTCTATTCTATTCTATTCTATTGCATTGCATTGCATTGCATTGCATTGCCATTGCATTGCATTCCATTGCATTCCATTCCATTCCATTGCATTCCATTCCATTCCATTCCATTCCATTCCATATTGTTACTTTCCTTCCCAAATGCTTTGCAGGTATTCATTTCCCCCTCATGAGTGGCAGCAAGAGCCAAACCAGTTTGTTGTGTCTCTGGGTTAGGCACTACACAGAGCAAAGTACCAACAGCACCTTCTCCATCAGGTTGTGAGTATTCTGGGTGCTAGTTCCATAGGGAGAGTGAAAGCAGCAGTACATAAGCTGCCTGTAGGCAGAACTAAGCAGAGGCACACACTCAGATCATCTCCTGGTCTTTTATTTGTTGAGATAAGGTGCAGCCAAAGGGGTTTCAAATTTAGTCTGTGATCAGAAAAATGTTTGCTCGCTGGCTGAATATCATGAGGCAGATATAGAGGGGAAGAAGTGCTGGGACTTTGTAGGAGAGCTGATCGAAGCTTTGTCCTGCATTGTGGCAGTCAGTGCTTGGATTGTTTCCACTCTCCTGGGTGTTTGGGGGCCTTATTCACTTCTTCTACATCTGCTTTTATCTGAGCTGTCCCCACTGTTGCTCAGCAATACAAAGTAGATTGCAGGTTGCTTTCTCCATTGGGCCCCAAAGCACTCCTTACAGGAGATGGATTTCTGATTGGAGTTTCTCTCTCAATTGCTGCTGGGATTCTTCCAACACAGCATGATGGCACTTCTGAAATTAACAGCAAGAGAGTGTGGTGCTTCCACGAGGCTCAGGCTCCTACTTCCTTTGTTTTTCCGAGAATGTGACACTGTCCCCATTTCACAGATGCTTTGCACCCCTTCAGCTTTTGTAGGCCCGTGAAGTGGGAGCATTGGAGCAGCCTGGGGAAGAGTACCCTCAGTTCTCTTCCCTCAACAAGCAAGGCATCCTCCTGAAATCAGAGCTGAAAACTGAGTGTTTTCCTTTCCTTGCTGATGTGAACCAGCTCTGGATGAGCCCTGAGGACTGTGTTTCTGACACACAAAACATCAACCGTCTTCCGGTCCTTTGTGGGGAGATGCCTGATATCTGTTGGGATCTCAACACAGCAGAGAGGAGGCAGTCTAGGAGGTTCTTAGAGTGCATGGAGGACAGCTTCTTATCCCAGGTGCTGTGTGAGCCTACCAGGGGTAAGGCTATGCTTGACCTCCTCTTCACCAACAGGGAAGGGCTGGTGGGTGATGTGGTGGTCGGAGGGTGTTTAGGCACCAGTGACCACGACATAATAGAGTTTTCAGTATGCAGCCAAGCCAAGAGGGGAGCAAGAAGACCTCCACTCTGGACTTCAGGAGGGCAGACTTCAGGCTACTCAAGGAACTAATTCAGAAGGTTCCTTGGGAATCAGCCCTCAAAAACAAAGGGGTCCAGGAGAGCTGGGCCTACTTCAAGGAAGAACTATTGAAGGTGCAAGAACAGGCTGTGCCGGTGTGCCGGAAGATGAGCCGCCGGGGCAGACGGCCAGCCTGGATGGGCAATGAACTTTTAATAGAACTTAGGGAAAAAAAGAGGGTGTATCATCTTTGGAAGAAAGGGGAGGCAACCTACAGAATGTTTAGGGATGTTGCTAGGTTGTGCAGGGAAGAAAATTAGGGAGGCAAAAGCCCATTTAGAACTTAGACTGGCCTCTGCTGTGAAGGACAACAAAAAGTCCTTCTATAAATACATCAATAGCAAGAAGAAGGGCAAGGACAACCTCCACTCCTTGGTTGACACGGAGGGGAACATTGTAACAAAGAATGAGGAAAAGGCAGAGGTGCTTAACACCTTCTTTGCCTCAGTCTTCACTAGCAGGGCAGAACGTCTTCCAGACAGCTGGCCTGCAGAGCTGGCAGAAGGAGCCAGAGAGCTGCATAGTTTCCCACTGCTCCAAGAGGAAGTTAGAGATCTACTGAGCCGCTTGGACCCCCACAAGGCCATGGGACCGGATGGGATCCATCCTAGGGTGCTGAGATTGCTGACAGATGAGCTGTCCAAGCCACTTTCCATCATTTTTCAGCAGTCCTGGCTCACTGGAGAGGTCCCAGAAGACTGGAAGCTGGCCAACGTGGTGCCCATCCACAAGAAGGGCCGGTTGGATGAGCCGGGGAATTATAGGCCTGTCAGCCTGACCTCAGTGCCAGGCAAGATTATGGAACGGGTCATCTCGAGTGCGATCACACAGCACTTACAGGATGGCCAGGGGCTCAGGCCTAGCCAGCATGGATTTAGGAGGGGCAGGTCCTGCCTGACCAACCTGATCTCCTTCTATGATCAGGTGACCCGCCTGGTGGATGTGGGGAGGCCTGTGGATGTGGTCTACCTGGACCTCAGCAAGGCCTTTGACACAGTCCCCCACAGCAAACTCCTGGCCAAGCTGGCAGCCCATGGCTTGGACAGGAGCACACTGCGTTGGGTTAGGAACTGGCTGGAGGCCGAGCCCAGAGAGTGGTGGTGAATGGTGCCACATCCAGCTGGCGGCCTGTCACTGGTGGTGTGCCCCAGGGATCAGTGCTGGGCCCCATGCTCTTCAACATCTTTATTGATGATCTGGATGAGGGCATTGAATCCATCATCAGTAAATTTGCAGATGACACCAAGCTGGGGGCAGCAGTTGATTTGCTGGAGGGCAGAGAGGCTTTTGCAGAGGGACCTCGACAGGCTGGACAGATGGGCAGAGTCCAATGGCATGAGATTTAACACATCCAAGTGCCGGATTCTGCACATTGGCCACAACAACCCCAGGCAGTGCTACAGGCTGGGGTCAGAGTGGCTGGAGAGCGGCCAGGCAGAGAGGACCTGGGGGTACTGGTTGATTGTAGGCTGAACATGAGCCTGCAGTGTGCCCAGGCAGCCAAGAAGGCCAATGGCATCCTGGCTTGCATCAGGAACAGTGTGGCCAGCAGGAGCAGGAGGTCATTCTCCCCCTGTACACTGCACTGGTTAGGCCGCACCTTGAGTCCTGTGTCCAGTTCTGGGCCCCTCAGTTTAGGAAGGATGTTGACTTGCTGGAACGTGTCCAGAGAAGGGCAACAAAGCTGGTGAGGGGTTTGGAACACAAGCCCTATGAGGAAAGGCTGAGGGAGCTGGGGTTGCTTAGCCTGGAGAAGAGGAGACTGAGGGGTGACCTTATTGCTCTCTACGACTACCTGAAGGGAGGTTGTAGCCAGGCAGAGGTTGGCCTCTTCTCCCAGGCAGCCAGCACCAGAACAAAGAGGACACAGTCTCAGGCTGCGCCAGGGCAGGTTTAGGCTGGATGTTAGGAAGAAGTTCTACACAGAGAGAGTGATTGGCCATTGGAATCGGCTGCCCATGGAGGTGGTGGAGTCACCTTCACTGGAGGTGTTCAGGAGAAGACTTGATGGGGTGCTTGGCTGTATGGTCTAGTTGTTGGGTGGGTTGGATTGTTTGATGGGTTGGACGCGATGATCTTGAAGGTCTCTTCCAACCTGGTGTATTGTATTATTGTATTATTGTATTATTGTATTATTGTATTATGGGGCCAGGCTACCATCTGTGACCTGTGCTGGGCAATGTTGCCCTTCATTGGGTCTGAGCAGTCCTGACTGTGGGAATAAGGATTTAGCCCACACTTGGATTAGATGCTTACAGGGTCTCTCCATTGCTAAGAGCCTAGTAGAATAGAATAAACCAGGATGGAAGAGACCTTCGAGATCATCGTGTCCAACCTATCATCCAACACTAACATCAAATCAACTAAACCATGGCACCAAGCACCCCATCAATTCTCCTCCTAAACACCTCCAGCAATGGTGACTCCACCACCTCCCTGGGCAGCACATTCCAATGGCGAACGACTCTCTCTGTGAAGAATTTCTTCCTAACAGCCTAAACCTCCCCCTGACACAGCTTGAGACTGTGTCCTCTTGTTCTAGTGTTGGGTGCCTGGGAGAAGAGACCAACCCCCACCTGGCTCCAACCTCCTTCAGGGAGTTGTAGACAGCAAGAAGGTCTCCCTGAGCCTCCTCTTCTCCAGGCTAAGCAACCCCAGCTCCCTCAGCCTCTCCTCATAGGGCTTGTGCTCCAAACCCCTCCCCAGCTTTGTTGCCCTTCTCTGGACACGTTCCAGCAACTCAACATGTTTCCTAAACTGAGGGGCCCAGAACTGGGACACAGGACTCAAGGTGTGGCCTAACCAGTGCAGAGCACAGGGGCAGAATGACCTCCCTGCTCCTGCTGGCCACACTGTTCCTGATGCAGACCAGGATGCCATTGGCCCTCTTGGCTGCCTGGGCACACTGCTGGCTCGTGTTCATCCTACTATCAACCATTACCCCCAGGTCCCTCTCTGCCTGGCCGCTCTCCAGCCATTCTGACCCCAGCCTGTAGCACTGCCTGGGGTTGTTGTGGCCAATGTGCAGAACCTGGCACTTGGATGTGTTCAATCTCCTGCCCTTGGACTCTGCCCATCTGTCCAGCCTGTCAAGGTCCTTTGCAGAGCTCTCCTACCCTCTAACAGATCAACTCCTGCCCCCAGCTTGGTGTCAGCTGCAAATTTACTGATGATGGGCTCAGTGCCCTCATCCAGATCATCAATAAAGATATTAAAGAGCATGGGGCCCAGCACTGATCCTTGGGCTATTCCAGCTCCCCTTACAGCCATCCTCTCAGCATTCCTCAAGATTGACACTGTGTATATATATATATATAAAAATTTTTTAGCCCAATTAAATTGTGTTCAAATATCAGAACCCCTAGGAGGTCATCTGAAACTATGCACACTGGTTAAACACAAAGATTGGATGGGGTCCCAGGTACAGGCTGAGATGGGGATGCAAAAACATCCTTTTCTTTGTTCCTGGTTCTGGAGGCTGCTCTGACAGAGCAGTGTGGATACAGCCTGTGAGGCTGTTGTTAAGGGATATAGTATTTCCTTTATTTATAAACCACATGGTAAATATTGATAACCTTTTATTAATATGAAAATTGCCCAAACCTATTAGATAGGTTCAGTGTATGGTTAGAATATATATGTATTTATATTGGGATGTGCAGTGTTTGGGCAACTATAACAATTTAAACAATTTTATGCAAACCAGGGGGAGAGGGGAGAGGGGAGAGGGGAGAAGGGGAGAAGGGGAGAAGGGAGAAGGGGAGAGAGGGGAGAAGGGAGAGGGGAGAAGGGGAGAGGGGAGAAGGGGAGAGGGGAGAAGGGAGAGGGGAGAAGGGGAGAAGAGGGGAGAAGGGGGAGAAGAGGGGAGAAGGGGAGGGGAGGAGAGGGGGAGGAGAGGGGAGGGGAGGGGAGGGGAGGGGGGGAGGGGAGGGGAGGGAGGGGAGGGAGGGGAGGGGGGGGGAGGGGAGGGGAGGGGAGGGGAGGGGAGGGGAGGGGGAGGGGAGAGGAGAGGAGAGGAGAGGAGAGGAGAGGAGAGGAGAGGAGAGGAGAGGAGAG
Organism: Picus viridis; assembly: GCA_033816785.1. Taxonomy (NCBI): domain Eukaryota; kingdom Metazoa; phylum Chordata; class Aves; order Piciformes; family Picidae; genus Picus; species Picus viridis. The sequence goes on from CM066578.1 coordinate 11,571,876, forward strand.
GAGAGGAGAGGAGAGGAGAGGAGAGGAGAGAGGAGAGGGAGAGGAGAGGAGAGGAGAGGGAGAGGAGAGGAGAGGAGAGGAGAGGAGAGGAGAGGAGAGGAGAGGAGAGGAGAGAGAGGAGAGGAGAGGAGAGGAGAGGAGAGGAGAGGAGAGAGAGAGGAGAGGAGAGGGAGAGGAGAGGAGAGGAGAGGAGAGGAGAGGGAGAGGAGAGGGAGAGGAGAGAGAGAGGAGAGGGAGAGGAGAGGAGAGGAGAGAGAGGAGAGGAGAGGAGAAGAGAGGAGAAGAGAGGAGAAGAGAAGAGAAGAGAAGAGAAGAGAAGAGAAGAGAAGAGAAGAGAAGAGAAGAGAAGAGAAGAGAAGAGAAGAGAAGAGAAGAGAAGAGAAGAGAAGAGAAGAGAAGAGAAGAGAAGAGAAGAGAAGAGAAGAGAAGAGAAGAGAGACCAGGTTGGAAGAGACCTTCATGATCATCGTGTCCAACCTATCATCCAACACCACCTAATCAACTAAACCATGCACCAAGCACCCCATCAAGTCTCCTCCTGAACACCTCCAGTGATGGTGACTCCATCACCTCCCTGGGCAGCCCATTCCAATGGGCAACAACTCTCTGTGTAGAACTTCCTCCTAACCTCCAGCCTAAAGCTCCCCTGGTGCAGCTTGAGACTGTGTCCTCTTGTTCTGGTGCTGGTTGCCTGGGTGAAGAGACCAACCTCTGCCTGTCTACAACCTCCCTTAAGGTAGCTGTAGAGAGCAATAAGGTCACCCTTAGAGAGAACCCCAGGAGGGAACCGGCACTTGAGCACACGTTGGAGACTCGACAAGAACTGTCAAACCAAAGAGGCAATGCATTAATTACTCACAGCTGGTTCCACCCACAGCTGGTTCCACCCAAGAGGGGAGTGCTGCTGCTGTGTATTAGAGGCTTTGGGGTGCTCTCACGCACCAGGCACGGCAGGTTGCCGGCAGGAAGGCCACACGGTCACCGATGGCTGGTCTGGCTTCAGCGGACGCCGGGCTGGTTACGGTGCTATCACGACGGGTGAGTGCTCTGTCCTGGGGAAACTGAGGCACGGCAAAATCCTGGTTGCAAGGGGAAGCAGGCTTGGCTCTGACTCCTAAGCTTGTGGCTTCTCTTGTTGCTTGCAGTGTCTAGGCTTGTGGCTTTATCCCAGGCTCTGGACTGGGCACTCAAGGCAACTTCAAGCCAGACAGGTCCAAGTAAGGCAAGGCTCAAGCAAGGCTTAAGCAAGGCAAGGCAATTAGAAATTGGCCTGCATATATAGCTTGCCCCAGATTTGGTTGGGCTAATAGGGTACCTGAAGCCAGCACATAGTTACCCAATGAGAAGGGGTTCTGCCAGGCTGTGGCCATAAAAGGCAGAAGTGGAGGCCTGGTCAGGCAGGAGCTGTGGCCAGTACAGGTGGCTCTTAGCCCAGAAGGAGAGTTGTTTGCCAGACACACATGGTCCTGTCCCCTTTGTTCCTTTTCCTGCCTTACCCCGACTTTCTGCAGGAAGGAGAGGGGAGAGGGTGACCATGGCTAGACACATGAGGGTCTGTCTGGGTTTGTGCTGGGGCCATTTGGCCCTACTGTGACAGCCATTTAACTCAGCTAGCAGCAGGGTTCGAGTACAGACTGATGTGCTCTTGCCTTATTTCACCTCAGCCATCATGATGCTGGTGTGAAAGAGGAGTTCCCTTTGCTTCAAGATTTTCCTTCTGTGGACAGCAGAGGCCCTGGCTGTGTGAAGTGAGCGAATAGCCTTATTACCTTTTCCTCTCAGATTGCCTGGATGATTAATGTAAAGAAGTTAAATGTCAGCAACGTTTTCTTCATCCTGTCCTTCACCTGATAGTCTCTATTTGTGCCACAGACCTGAGAAGAAGTTTCCGTGTCCAAAAGTTCATCTGTCTTTCCCAGCTAGAGCTGTTGGCAAAACGATTCTCCTGGATCACATATATGGCAGCAGATTTGACTGGGTTCATTCCTCTCTTTGGAAGAACATGACCACTCCATGCTTCTCTGTCAGGCAGCTCGCACATCTCCAAGGCCAGGCTGTGCTGCTTCAGGCTGTCTCACAGCCAGTGCCTTGGCTGTGAGCGTGGCGTTGGCAGGCAGCGTAGAGACCAGGGCTGGAAGGAAGCAGCAGGGGAAAGAGGCTGCAGCACAAGATACTAATTTTCTTTTCTAATTTGGGATTTGAACTGTGGGGCACATGCAGGTGGGATTGGAATGCTTTCTGGTGACTTTACAAAAGGACTCCACTGTTCCCAGATTTCACAACCTGGGGAGACAAGGAAATGAGCCAAACTACTTAGTTCCAACCTCCAACGGCCAGTCTTTGAAATGACATCAAGCATATTGCTTCAGAGATGCTGTCAGGGTTTGGAAGAGGCTGGAGAAATGCCATGAAACAGGGGAAGATATATAGGGGAAACAGAGAGAGAGCTGCTTTGTGTACCAGCTGCTGCTGAGCCTGACAAACATGGCTTAGCCATGTTCTGCTCTCAGGTGGAGAGCACTTGGGTGTTCTCCACCAATGTTTATCTCTGCAGAAGGGAATGCTCTGTCTTGGCTCACATGCAACCCAGTGAACACCATACCTTACTGACCTCGCTGACTCTGGCAGATGTTCTTCTGAGGGCTTGTATCTTACTGGACTGTGTTGAGACAATTGCTCAGAGGTTAAAGAAAGACCCATGTTGGGTCTGGAGGCTCTTGTCACTCTGCTCCTTTGAGAAAGGTTGTTTCCTGTGTGAAGCCCATCCACAAGAAGGCTGGATGGAGGAACCTGGGAACTCCAGGCCTGTCAGCCTGACCTCAGTGCCAGGGAAAATCATGGAGCAGATCATCTTGGGGGCAATCACTGTGCACCTGAAGGATGGCCAAGGGATCAGGTCCAGCCAACATGGATTCAGGAAGGGCAGGTCCTGCCTCACCAAGCTGATCTCCTTCTATGACCAGGTGACTGCCTGGTGGATGTGGGGAGGCCTGTGGATGTGGTCTACCTGGACTTCAGCAAGGCCTTTGACACCGTCCCCCACATCAAACTGCTGGCTAAGCTGTCAGCTCGTGGCTTGGGCAGCAACACTCTGTGCTGGGTTAGGAACTGGCTGGAGGGCCAAGCCCAGAGAGTGGTGGTGAATGGTGCCACCTCCAGCTGGAGGCCAGTAACTAGTGGTGTCCCCCAGGGAGCGGTGCTGGGCCCCATCCTGTTCAATATCTTCATTGATGATCTGGATGAGGGGACTGAGTCCATCATCAGTAAATGTGCAGATAACACCAAGCTGGGAGCAGATGTTGATCTGTCAGAGGGTGAAAGGGCTCTGCAGAGGGACCTTGACAGGCTGGGTAGATGGGGAGAGTCCAGCATGACAGCATTCAACAAATCCAAGCGCTGGGTGCTGCACATTGGCCACAACAACCCCATGCAGAGCTACAGGCTGGGGTCAGAGTGGCTGGAGAGCTGCCAGGCAGAAAGGGACCTGGGGTGCTGGAGGACATCTGGCTGAACATGAGCCAGCAGTGTGCCCAGGTGGCCAAGAAAGCCAATGGCATCCTGGCCTGTATCAGGAATAGTGTGGCCAGCAGGAGCAGGGAAGTCATTGTGCCCCTGGACTCAGCACTGGTTAGGCCACACCTTGAGTCCTGTGTCCAGTTCTGGGCCCTCAGTTTAAGAAGGACACTGAGACTCTTGAACATGTCCGGAGAAGGGCAACAAAGCTGGGGAGGGGTTTGGAGCACAAGCCTTGTGAGAGGCTGAGGGAGCTGGGGTTGTTTAGCCTGGAGAAGAGGAGGCTCAGGGAGACCTTCTTGCTGCCTACAACTACCTGAAGGGAGGTTGTAGCCAGGAAGGGGTTGGTCTCTTCTCCCAGGCAACCAGCACCAGAACAAGAGGACACAGTCTCAAACTGTGCCAGGGAGAGGTTAGGGCTGGAGGTGAGGAGAAAGTTCTTCACAGAGAGAGTTGTTTGCCATTGGAATGTGCTGCCCAGGGAGGTGGTGGAGTCCCCATCCCTGGAGGTGTTCAAGAGGGGATTGGATGTGGCACTTGGTGCCATGGTTTAGTAGTCATGAGGTGTTGGGTGACAGGTTGGACTTGATGATCTTTGAGGTCTTTTCCAACTTACTGATTCTATGAATTTGTGGATGGAAGGAATTTGGTTCCTTCCTCAAAAACCATGCCACTCCCCTGCTTCACACTTTGTACTATGGAGGTCTCTGGCAGCAGCAGTGTTTGCAGTGGATTAGAGACAAGGTGCCCAGAAGGGATCCCTCTTCTCCTGGGATTTCCAACACGTGGATCCATGGGAGGTCAATAAAGGCAGCACATTCTGTGCAGGCTGTTCCAGGGGCCAGGCTACCATCTGTGACCTGTGCTGGGCAATGTTGCCCTTCATTGGGTCTGAGCAGTCCTGACTGTGGGAATAAGGATTTAGCCCACACTTGGATTAGATGCTTACAGGGTCTCTCCATTGCTAAGAGCCTAGTAGAATAGAATAAACCAGGATGGAAGAGACCTTCGAGATCATCGTGTCCAACCTATCATCCAACACTAACATCAAATCAACTAAACCATGGCACCAAGCACCCCATCAATTCTCCTCCTAAACACCTCCAGCAATGGTGACTCCACCACCTCCCTGGGCAGCACATTCCAATGGCGAACGACTCTCTCTGTGAAGAATTTCTTCCTAACAGCCTAAACCTCCCTGACACAGCTTGAGACTGTGTCCTCTTGTTCTGGTGTTGGGTGCCTGGGAGAAGAGACCAACCCCCACCTGGCTCCAACCTCCCTTCAGGGAGTTGTAGACAGCAAGAAGGTCTCCCCTGAGCCTCCTCTTCTCCAGGCTAAGCAACCCCAGCTCCCTCAGCCTCTCCTCATAGGGCTTGTGCTCCAAACCCCTCCCCAGCTTTGTTGCCCTTCTCTGGACACGTTCCAGCAACTCAACATCTTTCCTAAACTGAGGGGCCCAGAACTGGACACAGGACTCAAGGTGTGGCCTAACCAGTGCTGAGCACAGGGGCAGAATGACCTCCCTGCTCCTGCTGGCCACACTGTTCCTGATGCAGACCAGGATGCCATTGGCCCCTCTTGGCTGCCTGGGCACACTGCTGGCTCGTGTTCATCCTACTATCAACCAGCACCCCCAGGTCCCTCTCTGCCTGGCCGCTCTCAGCCATTCTGACCCCAGCCTGTAGCACTGCACAGGGTTGTTGTGGCCAATGTGTAGAACCCAGCACTTAGATGTGTTCAATCTCCTGCCCTTGGACTCTGCCCATCTGTCCAGCCTGTCAAGGTCCCTTTGCAGAGCTCTCCTACCCTCTAACAGATCAACTCCTGCCCCCAGCTTGGTGTCAGCTGCAAATTTACTGATGATGGGCTCAGTGCCCTCATCCAGATCATCAATAAAGATATTAAAGAGCATGGGGCCCAGCACTGATCCTTGGGCTATTCCAGCTCCCCTTACAGCCATCCTCTCAGCATTCCCTCAAGATTGACACTGTGTATATATATATATATATAAATTTTTTAGCCCAATTAAATTGTGTTCAAATATCAGAACCCCTAGGAGGTCATCTGAAACTATGCACACTGGTTAAACACAAAGATTGGATGGGGTCCCAGGTACAGGCTGAGATGGGGGGATGCAAAAACATCCTTTTCTTTGTTCCTGGTTCTGGAGGCTGCTCTGACAGAGCAGTGTGGATACAGCCTGTGAGGCTGTTGTTAAGGGATATAGTATTTCCTTTATTTATAAACCACATGGTAAATATTGATAACCTTTTATTAATATGAAAATTGCCCAAACCTATTAGATAGGTTCAGTGTATGGTTAGTTATATATGTATTTATATTGGGATGTGCAGTGTTTGGGCAACTATAACAATTTAAACAATTTTATGCAAACCAGGGGGAGAGGGAGAGGGGAGAGGGGGCAGGGGAGAAGGGGAGAAGGAGAAGGGGAGAAGGAGAAGGGGAGAGGGGAGAAGGGGAGAGGGGAGGGAGGGGAGAGGGAGAGGAGAGGAGAAGAAGGGGAGAAGAGGGGAGAAGGGGAGAAGAGGGGAGAAGGGGAGGGGAGGAGAGGGGAGGAGGAGAGAGGGGAGGGGAGGGAGGGGAGGGAGGGGAGGGAGGGAGGGGAGGGGGAGGGGGAGGGAGGGAGGGGAGGGGAGGGAGGGAGGGGAGGGGAGGGAGGGGAGGGAGAGAGGGGAGAGGAGAGGAGGGAGAGGAGAGGAGAGGAGAGGAGGAGAGAGGAGAGGAGAGGAAGAGAAGAGAGAGAGGAGAGAGAAGAGAGAGGAGAGGAGAGAGAGGAGAGGAGAGGAGAGAGGAGAGGAGAGGAGAGGAGAGGAGAGAGAGAGAAGAGAAGAGAGGAGAGGAGAGGAGAGGGAGAGGAGAGGAGAGAGAGAGAGAGAGGAGAGGGGAGAGAAGAGGAGAGAGAGGGAGAGGAAGGAGAGAGGAGAGGAGGGAGAGGAAGGAGAGAGAGGAGAGGAGAGGAGAGGAGAGGAGAGGAGAGGAGAGGAGAAGAGAGGAGAAGAGAGGAGAAGAGAAGAGAGAAGAGAAGAGAGAGAAGAGAAGAGAAGAGAAGAAGAGAAGAGAAGAGAAGAAGAGAAGAGAAGAGAAAGAGAAGAGAAGAGAAGAGAAGAAGAGAAGAGAAGGTTGAGAAGAGACCAGGTTGGAAGAGACCTTCATCGTGTCCAACCTATCATCCAACACCACCTAATCAACTAAACCATGCAACCAAGCACCCCATCAAGTCTCCTCCTGAACACCTCCAGTGATGGTGACTCCATCACCTCCCTGGGCAGCCCATTCCAATGGGCAACAACTCTCTCTGTGTAGAACTTCCTCCTAACCTCCAGCCTAAAGCTCCCCTGGTGCAGCTTGAGACTGTGTCCTCTTGTTCTGGTGCTGGTTGCCTGGGTGAAGAGACCAACCTCTGCCTGTCTACAACCTCCCTTAAGGTAGCTGTAGAGAGCAATAAGGTCACCCTTAGAGAGAACCCCAGGAGGGAACCGGCACTTGAGCACACGTTGGAGACTCGACAAGAACTGTCAAACCAAAGAGGCAATGCATTAATTACTCACAGCTGGTTCCACCCACAGCTGGTTCCACCCAAGAGGGAGTGCTGCTGCTGTGTATTAGAGGCTTTGGGGTGCTCTCACGCACCAGGCACGGCAGGTTGCCGGCAGGAAGGCCACACGGTCACCGATGGCTGGTCTGGCTTCAGCGGACGCCGGGCTGGTTACGGTGCTATCACGACGGGTGAGTGCTCTGTCCTGGGGAAACTGAGGCACGGCAAAATCCTGGTTGCAAGGGGAAGCAGGCTTGGCTCTGACTCCTAAGCTTGTGGCTTCTCTTGTTGCTTGCAGTGTCTAGGCTTGTGGCTTTATCCCAGGCTCTGGACTGGGCACTCAAGGCAACTTCAAGCCAGACAGGTCCAAGTAAGGCAAGGCTCAAGCAAGGCTTAAGCAAGGCAAGGCAATTAGAAATTGGCCTGCATATATAGCTTGCCCCAGATTTGGTTGGGCTAATAGGGTACCTGAAGCCAGCACATAGTTACCCAATGAGAAGGGGTTCTGCCAGGCTGTGGCCATAAAAGGCAGAAGTGGAGGCCTGGTCAGGCAGGAGCTGTGGCCAGTACAGGTGGCTCTTAGCCCAGAAGGAGAGTTGTTTGCCAGACACACATGGTCCTGTCCCCTTTGTTCCTTTTCCTGCCTTACCCCGACTTTCTGCAGGAAGGAGAGGGGAGAGGGTGACCATGGCTAGACACATGAGGGTCTGTCTGGGTTTGTGCTGGGGCCATTTGGCCCTACTGTGACAGCCATTTAACTCAGCTAGCAGGGTTTGAGTACAGACTGATGTGCTCTTGCCTTATTTCACCTCAGCCATCATGATGCTGGTGTGAAAGAGGAGTTCCCTTTGCTTCAAGATTTTCCTTCTGTGGACAGCAGAGGCCCTGGCTGTGTGAAGTGAGCGAATAGCCTTATTACCTTTTCCTCTCAGATTGCCTGGATGATTAATGTAAAGAAGTTAAATGTCAGCAACGTTTTCTTCATCCTGTCCTTCACCTGATAGTCTCTATTTGTGCCACAGACCTGAGAAGAAGTTTCCGTGTCCAAAAGTTCATCTGTCTTTCCCAGCTAGAGCTGTTGGCAAAACGATTCTCCTGGATCACATATATGGCAGCAGATTTGACTGGGTTCATTCCTCTCTTTGGAAGAACATGACCACTCCATGCTTCTCTGTCAGGCAGCTCGCACATCTCCAAGGCCAGGCTGTGCTGCTTCAGGCTGTCTCACAGCCAGTGCCTTGGCTGTGAGCGTGGCGTTGGCAGGCAGCGTAGAGACCAGGGCTGGAAGGAAGCAGCAGGGGAAAGAGGCTGCAGCACAAGATACTAATTTTCTTTTCTAATTTGGGATTTGAACTGTGTGGGGCACATGCAGGTGGGATTGGAATGCTTTCTGGTGACTTTACAAAAGGACTCCACTGTTCCCAGATTTCACAACCTGGGGAGACAAGGAAATGAGCCAAACTACTTAGTTCCAACCTCCAACGGCCAGTCTTTGAAATGACATCAAGCATATTGCTTCAGAGATGCTGTCAGGGTTTGGAAGAGGCTGGAGAAATGCCATGAAACAGGGGAAGATATATAGGGGGGAAACAGAGAGAGAGCTGCTTTGTGTACCAGCTGCTGCTGAGCCTGACAAACATGGCTTAGCCATGTTCTGCTCTCAGGTGGAGAGCACTTGGGTGTTCTCCACCAATGTTTATCTCTGCAGAAGGGAATGCTCTGTCTTGGCTCACATGCAACCCAGTGAACACCATACCTTACTGACCTCGCTGACTCTGGCAGATGTTCTTCTGAGGGCTTGTATCTTACTGGACTGTGTTGAGACAATTGCTCAGAGGTTAAAGAAAGACCCATGTTGGGTCTGGAGGCTCTTGTCACTCTGCTCCTTTGAGAAAGGTTGTTTCCTGTGTGAAGCCCATCCACAAGAAGGCTGGATGGAGGAACCTGGGAACTCCAGGCCTGTCAGCCTGACCTCAGTGCCAGGGAAAATCATGGAGCAGATCATCTTGGGGGCAATCACTGTGCACCTGAAGGATGGCCAAGGGATCAGGTCCAGCCAACATGGATTCAGGAAGGGCAGGTCCTGCCTCACCAAGCTGATCTCCTTCTATGACCAGGTGACTGCCTGGTGGATGTGGGGAGGCCTGTGGATGTGGTCTACCTGGACTTCAGCAAGGCCTTTGACACCGTCCCCCACATCAAACTGCTGGCTAAGCTGTCAGCTCGTGGCTTGGGCAGCAACACTCTGTGCTGGGTTAGGAACTGGCTGGAGGGCCAAGCCCAGAGAGTGGTGGTGAATGGTGCCACCTCCAGCTGGAGGCCAGTAACTAGTGGTGTCCCCCAGGGAGCGGTGCTGGGCCCCATCCTGTTCAATATCTTCATTGATGATCTGGATGAGGGGACTGAGTCCATCATCAGTAAATGTGCAGATAACACCAAGCTGGGAGCAGATGTTGATCTGTCAGAGGGTGAAAGGGCTCTGCAGAGGGACCTTGACAGGCTGGGTAGATGGGGAGAGTCCAGCATGACAGCATTCAACAAATCCAAGCGCTGGGTGCTGCACATTGGCCACAACAACCCCATGCAGAGCTACAGGCTGGGGTCAGAGTGGCTGGAGAGCTGCCAGGCAGAAAGGGACCTGGGGTGCTGAGTGACATCTGGCTGAACATGAGCCAGCAGTGTGCCCAGGTGGCCAAGAAAGCCAATGGCATCCTGGCCTGTATCAGGAATAGTGTGGCCAGCAGGAGCAGGGAAGTCATTGTGCCCCTGGACTCAGCACTGGTTAGGCCACACCTTGAGTCCTGTGTCCAGTTCTGGGCCCCTCAGTTTAAGAAGGACACTGAGACTCTTGAACATGTCCGGAGAAGGGCAACAAAGCTGGGGAGGGGTTTGGAGCACAAGCCTTGTGAGAGGCTGAGGGAGCTGGGGTTGTTTAGCCTGGAGAAGAGGAGGCTCAGGGGAGACCTTCTTGCTGCCTACAACTACCTGAAGGGAGGTTGTAGCCAGGAAGGGTTGGTCTCTTCTCCCAGGCAACCAGCACCAGAACAAGAGGACACAGTCTCAAACTGTGCCAGGGGAGGTTTAGGCTGGAGGTGAGGAGAAAGTTCTTCACAGAGAGAGTTGTTTGCCATTGGAATGTGCTGCCCAGGGAGGTGGTGGAGTCCCCATCCCTGGAGGTGTTCAAGAGGGGATTGGATGTGGCACTTGGTGCCATGGTTTAGTAGTCATGAGGTGTTGGGTGACAGGTTGGACTTGATGATCTTTGAGGTCTTTTCCAACTTACTGATTCTATGAATTTGTGGATGGAAGGAATTTGGTTCCTTCCCTCAAAAACCATGCCACTCCCCTGCTTCACACTTTGTACTATGGAGGTCTCTGGCAGCAGCAGTGTTTGCAGTGGATTAGAGACAAGGTGCCCAGGAAGGGATCCCTCTTCTCCTGGGATTTCCAACACGCCATGGGAGGTCAATAAAGGCAGCACATTCTGTGCAGGCTGTTCCAGGTTTGGGCAGTCCTGGCAGCTGATAGCTTTATCCAAATGTTCTGGATCTGTGATGTTGGCATGATGGAGATGCCAGCTTGTAGCAGCCCTAACTCAGTGTTGAGACTGACTGCTTTTCCATGGCAGCCCTGAGGGATGGTGGGGCACACTAGAGCATGCAGGTGAACTGCTGCCAGGGTCAAAGAGTGGGGCAGGAAGAGCAGTGGCTGTGAGCCCCTTGGCTATGTGCTTCCTTACCACAGGGGCAGAAAGGCTTTGGGAAGCAGAAGGTGCTGCAGAGTCCATCTGCAGGAGTCCACAGCACCCAGACCTGGGTGCATTGCCCTGTAAGAGCTAAGGGCATGTCTGGTACCTACTGTGTCCTTGCTCTGCTGAGGGAATCACTTTTTCTCTAGCAGGCTTGTATTTGGATGTGAAGGCAGCAGGTATGCCAGCTGAGGTAAGACCCACGCCGTGACCTGTCTGCAGTGAGGCAACACTCCTTCCAACTCCAAATGTGCTCAGTGGGAGACCTGACTTTTAAATTATCAAGAACAATTCTTTTATGACTTCTCTTGCAGTCCCTGAGTGGCTGCCAGCCCTGTGAGCACCAGGAACACAAAGCTGCCATTTGAAAGCCCTAGCAATGGTAATTGACAACAGTAAAGCACTTTGGACAAGCCCCTTGGAGAAGCCCTCAGACCTGTACAATTCAGATACTGATATTAAGTATTTTCTGCCTCCTCTTAGTATTTATTATAGGAAAATACAAAGACACCTCACCCCTTTGGACTATCTCCTGGCTGTCCCTCTCCAGTCTTCTGTCACCAGCATCCCAGGTACCTCCAGGGAAATGAGTGGAAAAGCTGTCTGGTGGATCCACAGGCCTTTGCTGGGAAGTAGACACCAGGAGCTGGTAATAGTTCAGTTCAGAGGATAACATCCCAAGTGGTAGCACTACAGGAACACAGATGTGGGCAATACCTGCTATGAAAGCAAAATATGCTCAGCAGGATGGTAGTTGCAGTTCACAAGGAGCCAACACCTCATTAATTTTCTTCTGTGTGTAAAAGAAAGCTGTTAATGATATTTAGTGCCTTTTTTTTTTGCACCTTCCCTTTGAGGAGCTTGAAAGCATTTGCAGTAAGCAATTAGTAATGGGTTACAGCTCCTTGGGAAACACAGCATAAAAAAAAGCAGTCTTTTATGCCTGGGGAAACTGAGGCACAAGGACAGCACATTCCCTACATGATGCAAGGAGAGCCTGAAGCAGCAGAGGCTGAAGGCATTGCAAGGGAAAACAGCCATCCCTGTTTGTTCAGAGCAGGCTGATAGAGGAATGCAGGCAGCACAAGGTGATCTACAGCCATCTCTGTCCCTGCCCATGGCAGGGGGTTGGAACTAGATGATCCTTGTGGTCCCTTCCAACCCTGACTGATACTATGATACTATGATCTCTTGAGACAACCATCCCAGAGTTTTTAGGAGCAGCTTCTGGGACTGTGGGAAATCCTGACCCTTGCCATGTGCCTCTCTCAGCTTGAACTGAAGCAGCTCTGGCTGCTTTTCTCTGGCTGTAAGCAGACACGAGTAAAACTGTTTTGTCTGTGGAAAGACTGGCTGAACTGAGTACTCTGCCAGAATGCTTTGAAAGTTTTTCTGCTGAGGGTCAAAGTAGGAAGGAGGAGTAAGGGGGGGGAAAAACCTCTTTTCTGCTGGGTGGCTGGTGCCTCTCTAGAATTACTTTGTGCAAGTTTCTCTCTTATCACCACAAGCTTGGGCTTACCAAAATGCCTCTGTTTGGTGGGCTGCAAACCCAGCATATTCAACAGCAGACAAAGAATAGAAAGAATCCCCTCTCCCCTAACCAATGAAGACACCAAATGGAGTGTTCCTGATTGGCAGAGTGCTGGGAGCAGAGGTGCACACTCTAGGTGACCAAGCACTGGTCTTTAGGTGAGGTCTGAGACGGTTTTAACTCCCTGCCCATGCCTCAGTCTGGCTATGAGAGGGGTGTGTTGATGGAAGGCAGGCAGTGAGTCCTGTGCCCGCTCTGGAGGTTGCTCTTTCAGAGCTTTACAGGCACAGCTGGTGATTCTTAGGCCAGACAAAGCAGTAGTTCATCCCACCTGCATAAAACATACTGGTCCCTTGTATCATGCCCAGCTGCAGGGACAGTCACATTAGCCATTGAGGACTGCTTCCTCTGCTCCTTTCCACCGAGCTCTGTTCCTCACTGACAACTGTGAGGATTTGTCTCTTTTGCAGAAATGTGCCTGACATTTGATTCTTGGCTTCCTCATCTCTGCAGTGACAGGCTCAGTGTTTCCCACCTGTCCTTTCACTCAGCACTGCTTCTGCAGAGCCTGTTCTCCAGGGGCTCTGCTAAGACAGTCACCCTGGACCTATCATAAACTGCGCTGCAAAGCACAGTGGGTTTTGGACACAGGAGGGAGGTAGAAAGTTATTTACTTTACCTTTTCCCAGCCTTATCTAAGTTCAGTGAAGGAGATCTTTCAAGCAAGGAAAAGGCTAATTGTCCTCTGCTTTATTTGGATGAGGAGAGATTCTCTTGGAAAAGTCTATTTTCTATTTAGAAAAATCTTTGTAAGCTAATGTTATTAAGGCCTGGTGAATGCATGGCAGCTTCTGTGTGAAATGAGTTTGGCAAGCTCATTTCACATCCTAGGCTGCAGGTATAGGTGTCAGAAGCCAGGAGCTTGTCTGCTGCCTGAGCTGTGGTCAGTGAAGAGTCCAGCAGCCTTTGGGGTCTGGGGTCTTTTAACTGGTGCCTGGAGCCATTGCAAAGCAAAGCAGAGGGAGGGAAGCAGGTGATGTTCTTCCTCAGCTTCACTGGAGATATATCATAAATCACAGGTTTCAGATGGCTACCTCTACCTGGGGCTGCACAAAAGAAAGCCCAAAAAGAGGAATTCCAAGGTCTGACAGACTCAGTCTGTAGGCAGTGCAATGGCACCATCTCTTTGCCTACTCGTTTCAGAAAGGCTGACTAAGGGTTAATTGCTGCTGAAAAGCCTTCCCCAGGTAGCTTTTACCCTAATGTAACAGCAGCAGGGCTGTGGTATCCTCTGATCCATTAAAGCCTCATCTGGAGTTCTTTATTCATCTTCTAAAATCCCTTTAATTCATATCTTCCCAGAAGATGATCAACCCTCTTCTGACTTCATCCTACTTAGCCGTGTATATATAATAGCCTGTAGTCATCTACAAAACCAGTCCTGGCACCATGCTGCTTGGGTTATAAAAAAACCCCACTTTATCCTCTGTAGGAAGAATATTTTTCTCTTGTTTCCCCTTTTGCTTCAGACAGATTAATAATTTTGTGGGTTTATTGCAACCCCCATGGGTGCTGGATGAATCCCCATGCCTGGTATACACTCCTGTGTTCTTCGGTGCTAAGTTCAGCATCTCTTCCAGTATTTTAACAGCACTCCAATACAAGCAGTTGGATTTTATTTGCTTTGCATTCTCCTTTATTGCTGTTTTTCCCCCTCTAGTGTCACATAGGTTCAATTTGTTTTCTGTGGGTGACCCTGTGATGTGACTTGTTGTATCCCTCAGCGATACCTGAAGCAAGGGCTGCTGGGTTCAGGTGTGCTTGGTGCACGAGAGCAAACAAATATCTGCCTCTTGCCTGGACCTGCAAATAAGAGTTGATTGGCACCCCACCTGGGAGCACCTGGCCTCACAGGGCCCTGGATTAGGTACATTGGCTTCCTGGTAGGGAGTGAGGAGGTCACAGCTAACCCAGCCTTCCTCTGGGAGTCATCTACTCACTTCAGCTGCCCTAACAGCAGGCAGCATGCCCAAACCCAGCCTTTCCTCACACTGGCTTTCCATTTCTCACCTGTCCAATGCAAGAGCCAGGAGCTCATCAAGCTGTGCAGACACCTAGCGGGTTCAAAAGAGGAAACATCTGTTCTTCATGTCATGTAGCTAAGCAGTAGAGGTCCTTGCCATGGCATATTTTGTGCATGCTTAAAGTTTACTTATGGTCAAGGGGAAGTTGTATAGGGTTCAGAGAGGAGGGATCTAAATTAGTTTACCAAACATACAGAAACAAAGGTAATTGCTGGAGAGGTGGGCACAAGCCAACCTCATGAGCTTCAACAAGACCAAGTGCAGGGTCCTGCATCTGGGTCGAGGCAATCCCAGGCGCAAATCCAGGCTGGGCAGGGACTGGCTGGAGAGCAGCCCTGAGGAGAGAGACTTGGGGGTGCTGGTGGACGAGAAGCTCAACATGAGCTCTCAATGTGCACTTGCAGCCCGGAAAGCCAATCAGATCCTGGGCTGCATCAGGAGATGTGTGACCAGCAGGTCAAGGGAGGTGATTCTTCCCCTCAGCTCTGCTGAGACCCCACCTGGAGTACTGCCTCCAGTTCTGGAGCCCCTATTACAGGAGGGATGTGGAGGTGCTGGAAGGTGTCCAGAGAAGGGCCACGAGGATGATCAGAGGGCTGGAGCACCTCTCCTATGAGGACAGACTGAAGGAGTTGGGGCTGTTGAGTCTGGAGAAGAGAAGGCTCCGAGGTGACCTCATTGTGGCCTTCCAGTATCTGAAGGGGGCCTACAGGAAGGCTGGGGAGGGACTTCTCAGGATCTCAGGTAGTGATAGGACTAGGGGGAACGGAATGAAGCTGGAAATGGGGAGATTCAGGCTGGATGTGAGGAGGAAGTTCTTCCCCATGAGAGTGGTGAAGGCCTGGAATGGGTTGTCCAGAGAGGTGGTTGAGGCCCTGTCCCTGGAGGTGTTTAAGACCAGGCTGGACGAGGCCCTGGCCAGCCTGATCTAGTGTGGGGTGTCCCTGCCCATGGCAGGGGGTTGGAACTGGATGATCCTTGTGGTCCCTTCCAACCCTGACTGATTCTATGATTAGTTAGATGGGCTCTGGTGTGACTGCAACAGCTTCAGGGTGTTTCTCACACTCCTCACCTCAGGGGCAAATGGGTTGAGCTCTCAGTGGTGTGCTGGGAAGGGGTCAAGCCCAAACCTCAAAGGAACTGCCAAGTTGAACACCAGAGCTGGTGACAATAGGTCATTCCTCAGTCTGTCTTTGAGGGCAGAGATAGAAGGAACTGCAGGGCTCACTGTGCCTAGGCTGTGCCTCTTACCTGCTGAGCTGAGCTCTGGTGTGGTGGGGAAGGCTGCAGCACTGGTTTCCCAGCTGTGCTTTTCACGGTGACTGGCTCTGGCAGCATGCTCTGAAAAGACCTAGCAGGGGGAAGGAGGCAGATGGAGGATTGCCTGTTTGATGCGTTGCAACAGTCTTAGCTGCTTATGGAGCAATAACTGTAGCTTATGGGCTCTGCAGGGATGTTTTAAAGATCTGCATTTTGTGCTCACACATGCTGCTTTATCTACACGTTGATTTTTGAGTTCCAAATGGAGATGGTATTCACCCACTTGCTTCCTTGGTGTGTTGGCCTGCCTAGATAAGCCTAATGAAATGTTTTGCCTTCCTGGTCTGAAGAGGCAAAAGTTGTGGTCAGTCCTAGTCAGGGAAAGGCAGCCTTAGCTTGAAGGCCTAGGAAATCTGTTGTAAGTCTTCTCTTTGGGATTGGTGGTGAAATCCACCCCTCTGCCACACTCTGCCCTTCGGGAAAGAAGGCATAATGCAACACATCTCATGGAGAGCCATCAGCACTGACCTCAATGTGCATTGGTAAACAAGGCTGAGCTCTTCTGGGGGAGGGTAAATACCAAATGCAAAAGAGCACAGAGACAAGTCCGGTTCTCCTCTGTAAATCCATTGAAGACTTGTTAGCAAACAAGTATTTATGTTCCAGCTTCAGATTGCAGAAGTTATTTTAGAACTTTGACTTTCCTATGAAAATGATAAAGGCATGTGTGAGGTCAAGCTGACAAGCTGAAAAGCAGCCAATTCTACTGTCAAGGAGGGATACTTTGGTCAGATTTGCAAGAGATAAAGCAACAGCTTCATCTGGCAGAAAGCATGCTGAGTCCTCCTTCCCTCCAGAGACATCAAGCTTCTTAGGCCTTGGGAACTGGCAGATGGCTGAACAATGCAGAGATGGAAATGAAAAGCAATTAATATCCCTTCTACCAGAATGCTGGAATTATCACATGAGAGCAGCTATGCTGTCCCTCAGCCTGGTATCTGTCCTCCATTTCTTCCCAGCAGCGAGAGTTACAGAGGAGGAGGTGGCAGCCACTGTGGTGGGCATCCGGAGGCTAGATTAGAGTACGTCCAGGAGACATCTCCTTTCTCCCCTTGTAGTCAAGCAGTAGAGGAGTTAAAGTCTCTTCCAGAGAGATTTTATTCTGCCAAGTGTAGTGGTGGCTATTTTCATTATTCATATGAATGCTGTTAAGCCTCTGTCTGTGGTAAAAAACCCGTGGCAGTGAACTTCACAGGTTAATTATTTATTGTGTGAAAGCAGTCTCTCCTTTTATCGGTTCAGAGTGCACTGCCTTTCACTCTAGTTGCATGCACTGGTGTTAGTGGGCAGTCCATACGAGGTAAGGGTTTACTTCTGCCTGTCCAGATGTTATTTTATACCTCTTTTTGTCCACCTTTTGTATCCGTCTTCTTTCTATATTGCACTACCTCAGTCTCTCTGTCTCTCCCCATTCAGAAGGCTCTACTGGTTTTTAATAGGTTTTTTTTTCTGCACTCTGTTCCTACAGTGTCGTTTTGGAGGCAGAGCTGCCAGTCAAACCCAGAAGATGGGACTCACTGACTCATGTGTCCCTGACTTCAATCCCATGGAATCAAATAGCGCTACACTTGGGTGACACAATGACAGAGCAGAATCACAGTATCACCAAGGTTGGAAGAGACCTCAAAGATCGTCAAGTCCAACCTGTGACCACAGACCTCATGACTAAACCATGGCACCAAATGCCACATCCAATCCCCTCTTGAACACCTCCAGGGATGGTGACTCCACCACCTCCCTGGGCAGCACATTCCAATGGCTAACAACTCTCTCAGTGAAGAACTTTCTCCTCACCTTGAGCCTAAACCTCCCCTGGCGCAGCTTGAGAGGCAGGGAGAGGCCTTTATCAGGCTGTTGTTCTTTGTATCCTTTATGCACCCAGATGCTGTGTTGACCTTGGTGACACATAGCTCAGATGGCATTTGTCTTATGGACACTCTTTGGAGTGTGGCATCTGGCAAGAAAAGCTGTGCTTCCTATCAGCATTACTTGCTGTGCTCTACTCCTGGTCTCTCCTTAGCGTCCTGTGTCATCATGACTGTGGTCCCCCAACACATCACAAAGCAGGAGGCAGCTCCAATATCACAGTATCACCAAGGTTGGAAAAGACCTCAAAGATCATCAAGTCCAACCTGTCACTCAGCACCTCATGACTACACCATGGCACTAAGTGCCACATCCAATCCCTTTTTGAACACCTCCAGAGATGGTGACTCCACCACCTCCCTGGGCAGCACATTCCAATGATGAATGACTCTCTCTGTGAAGAACTTTCTCCTCACCTCAAGCCTAAACTTCCCCTGGTGCACCTTGAGACTGTGTCCTCTATGTCAACTTCAAAGCTAAGTTGCTGTAAAGACTTATTTTTACCCCTGTGTGTGTCTGAGTTTCCTTTTTTCTAAGTTTTTTTTTAATGCTTAGCAAATTCTGCTTCCAGTTTTCATTCCTGTAATGATGTGTTTTGCAAATGGACAGGAGAAGGCAGGCTGAGGTGCTGTGGTGGGTTAAGGCCCATTCTGAAAACAGGGTGGAGGGCTTGCAAGTGCTTTGCCCTCCCTGCAGGGCATTTTCTCCCTGGGAAACTGAGTCTGTTCCACTCCCCCTCCCTGCCCAGCTAGGGTATAAAAGGGAGGACATTGCAGCCATTAGTTCTCCTTTTTGGCTCCGGCCTCTCCTGGATGAGAGCTACTGCAGCTGCCTTCCTGCTCCTCTGCCACGTGGTCAGGCCTGATCCTTCTCCCTGCTGCCTCTGCGCCTCTTCAGAGAAAGAGACTGGTTTTGTATTCTTGTTTCCCCCCTCCATCCATCCTTGTTCCTTGCCCTTCTGAACCTTACCTGTTATTGTTTATATATATATATATATTCTAAAGAAAACTCTTTAGAAAACTCTCTACTTCCAGGCCGACTCCAAATTATTGTTAGGTGGATTTGCTCCTTCCCTTTCCTTTTTTTTAACTCTCTGTTGGGAGGGAGGAGTGGGGAGTGGGGGGAGAGAATCTCAGCCTTGCCCCCATCTGAGCTCTTAACTCCCAGTTAAGGCTCAAACCACTACAGGTGCTCAGGGAATAGCATGCTTCCAAGAAGTCAGGGTTTGAGACTCTGCCTTCTCCCATCCATGAAACGGTGTAAGATTTGTGAAAGAAAGGTGAAGGCTGATAACACAGGCTCAACTGACTTTCCACAGATTCCTCCAGGGCTGCTGAACACGAACACTTTTTGTGTGGTTTGAAGAGGGGACAGAGATATTCTTGTGATAGGAGGTACACGGAGAGAGAAGATTGCCAGAGTCTTCTGGCGGCCGTGATTGCTGGTTAATTCTGTTGCCCACAGAGGTGCTGCTGCATCCAAAATCCCTCACCAGGCTGACCACTGATTGTGTTCTAGCATTTCTTTGAGTCTGTTTTTGAGCTTCAACAAGACCAAGTGCAGGGTCCTGCATCTGGGTCGAGGCAATCCCAGGCACAAATCCAGGCTGGGCGGGGACTGGCTGGAGAGCAGCCCTGAGGAGAGAGACTTGGGGGTGCTGGTGGACGAGAGGCTCAACAGGAGCTCTCAATGTGCACTTGCAGCCCGGAAAGCCAATCAGATCCTGGGCTGCATCAGGAGAGGTGTGGCCAGGAGGTCAAGGGAGGTGATTCTCTCCCTCTACTCAGCTCTGGTGAGACCCCACCTGGAGTACTGCCTCCAGTTCTGGAGCCCCTATTACAAGAGGGATGTGGAGGTGCTGGAGCGTGTCCAGAGAAGGGCCACGAGGATGATCAGAGGGCTGGAGCACCTCTCCTGTGAGGACAGACTGAAGGAGTTGGGGCTGTTCAGTCTGGAGAAGAGAAGTCCCCGAGGTGACCTCATTGTGGCCTTCCAGTATCTGAAGGGGGCCTACAGGAAGGCTGGGGAGGGACTTCTCAGGATGTCGGGTAGTGATAGGACTAGGGGGAACGGAATGAAGCTGGAAATGGGGAGATTCAGGCTAGATGTGAGGAGGAAGTTCTTCCCCATGAGAGTGGTGAAGCCCTGGAATGGGTTATCCAGGGAGGTGGTTGAGGCCCCGTCCCTGGAGGTGTTTAAGACCAGGCTGGACGAGGCTCTGGCCAGCCTGATCTAGTGTGAGGTGTCCCTGCCCATGGGAGGGGGTTGGAACTAGATGATCCTTGTGGTCCCTTCCAACCCTCCAATTCCTGATTCTGATTCTATGATTCTCTATGATTCTATGATTCTTGAACTTCAATAGCTGCTTGCATCTTCCTTTCGACTGCTTGGCTTGCGAATGGTGCCAGCCAGCGTGAGGAGCGTGGATGGAGGCTTTTTGAAAGGCCAAATACACCACCTCCCTCTGCCTTGATCTGCTGTTTTGGTGACACGCACAAAGCCCGAAGCAGATGTGTGAGGCACGAGTACATTTGCTGAAGCAGTGTTGGTTTGCTCCTGTTATATCACCACTGTCATCTGGATGTTTTATTCTTTGCACTTTAATTATCTTTTCAGCTAATTTGCCTGGTTCGGAGTAAGGCTCATTGGTCTGTAATTCCCAGGATCACCACTAATGCCAATTTTAAAGACAGATATGCCTTTACTGCCCTCTAATCCTCCTTCAACACAGTAGCTTATTTTAATGAAATATTGTAAGCATTAGAAGGCCTGGGTAAACCATCGAGGCTCTGTGCCTTCCTCATCTGTGGACGCATTAGTTTGTTCCCGCGCCTACCCTCTCAGCCTCTTGGTCTTTCACCATCCATTTTCCGTTGTACTTAGTGATCCTTGACTAGCCTCAGCATCTTCCTGCCCTGCCCCTCAAAGGAGTGCTGAGAGGGCTGCTGAGGAGACATCACCTTCTCTCCCTGCAGTGCCTTTCCTCACCCTAGCAACTGACTCTTGGCGATGCTTCCTGCTCCTGGCTTGTGCCTCGAACAGGGATTTCCCTGCTGTTTTCATCCTCTCACGACAGTTGTGGTCCCCTAGTGGTGGTGCAAACCAGTAGCCACCAGATGTGAGGCCTTCGATGGCCAGCAGGCGCTCCTTACTCTGCTTGATGCTACCAAGGAGGGCACGAAGGGGAAACTGTCTTGCAAAGTGCATTTCTCAAGACTGAGTCTCTGCTATTGCTTTTGTGGTCCTCTGAGAGGCTTTGGGGACAGCAGAACTGCTGTAGGCTGGTGGTAAAGCAAGACTTACATTTCAGACCATGGGAGCACAGGGAGGCTAAATTGCATGAAATTACTTTCTGAGTATGCAGATTACTGATGTCTTGTTTCTTGCTTCCTTCAGTAGTGCAGAGCTCTCACAAGGTGAGGGGAAGAGCCCCAGGGAAGAAAAGGTCTTCAGGGTTTGGCATCTGACTCAAGTGGAGGGCTGAAGAACTGGCTGGGGGACTAAGCCAGAGGAGAGCCTGTACTGTGAGTGCCATGGGGCTAAGACAGAAATCTTTCTTGTTGGAAAGGTCTTTCTTGCTGGAGGGTCAGGATGATCCATGGTACCTCCAAGCCCAAGTGCAGGAGGCTAGAGGCACCTGCAAGAAGCTTTGCATGGGCTATGTCAGGGGCTAGCACAGGTCTGTTTTTGCCAGGCTTCCTTCAGCACCACAAAGAGGGAGACACACATGCCAAGGACCTTATGAACTACCTTATGACCTACCTTAAAGGTGAATAAAACCTAGGGCAGATCTCTTAGTAAAACTGGGTCCTTTATGATGCATAACAGGAGGCAGGTACATCAGCTTTTCCTTCACCTCCTCCGATGCTGAACTGCTCTTTTCAGCTAAGATTGATTTATCTACATAAGAATGACATTTAAGGGCAATCTGTTCACATTTGGTACATGGCAATTTATAATCCATATCTGCACCTTGTTTAATCCTGCTGCTTTAAAGCAAGTCTCTTTATCATCAGCTGGAAGGCTCAGTAAGTGAAATGATACATCTTTGCTCATTAAAAACACAACTCCCCTTCTCTATGATGAGTATGTAGCGTAAAACATTTTAGCATCCCATTTGCTTTTCATTTTCTCATGCATGCTATCTGTCAAGTGAGTCTTTTGCCTCCTAATATACTGATTTTGTATGAATGCATCTGCCTTTCAATAGCCTTCTCCATTCCTGTAAGCTGCCATGTCAGAAATCCAATGGTGGTTTCTCAACAGTGACTCAGATGACCCTCAGCTGAATTATCTCCTACTTTTTCCCAGTACTATCACACCTGGGGACTTTAATAGATGTGTCTGAGGCCTCTTAGTATGGCATTTAACATGCACTCTGTCTTGCTGGAACAAGATAAGCTGTAGTGGCTAGTAACACATCTAAATCTAAATTTTGCAGAGGGACCTTGCCAGGCTGGACAGTTGGGCAGAGTCCAAGGGCATGAGATTGAACACATCCAAGTGCCGGGTTCTGCACATTGGCCACAACAACCCCAGGCAGTGCTACAGGCTGGGGTCAGAGTGGCTGGAGAGCAGCCAGGCAGAGAGGGACCTGGGGGGACTGGTTGACAGTAAGCTGAACATGAGCCTGCAGTGTGCCCAGGTGGCCAAGAAAGCCAAAGGCATCCTGGTCTGCATCAGGAACAGTGTGGCCAGCAGGAGCAGGGAGGTCATTGTGCCCCTCTACTCAGCACTGGTTAGGCCACACCTTGAGTTCTGTGTCCAGTTCAGGGCCCCTCAGTTTAGGAAAGATGTTGAGTTGCTGGAAGGTGTCCAGAGAAGGGCAACAAAGCTGGGGAGGGGTTTGGAGTACAAGCCCTATGAGGAGAGGCTGAGGGAGCTGGGGTTGCTTAGCCTGGAGAAGAGGAGTCTCAGGGGAGACCTTCTTGCTGTCTACAACTCCCTGAAGGGAGGTTGTAGCCAGGTGGCAACCAGCACCAGAACAAGAGGACACAGTCTCAAGCTGCACCAGAGGAGGTTTAGGCTGGAGGTTAGGAAGAAGTTCTTCACAGAAAGTGAGATTGGCCATTGGAATGTGCTGCCTAGTGAAGTGGTGGAGTCACCATCATTGGAGGTGTTCAGGAGCAGACTTGATAGGGTGCTTGGTGCCATGGTTTAGTTGATTAGGTGGTGTTGGATGATAGGTTGGACTTGATGATCTCCAAGGTCTCTTCCAACCTGGTCTATTCTATTCCATTCCATTCTTCCATTCCATTCCATTCTTCCATTCTTCCATTCTATTCTATTCTTCCATTCTTCCATTCCATTCCATTCTTCCATTCTATTCCATTCCATTCTATTCCCATTCCATTCCATTCCATTCCATTCCATTCCATTCCAAATCATTCCAAATCATGCCATGATCATCAGCAGTGTCATGTCTACATACCTCTGTGTCCAAACCTATCTGGACATGGGGCAAACATGATTTAATATGATCAGCTGCTGTGCTCTACAGGAGGCACCTGCAGCTTGGATTGTCTTATGGCAAGGAGTGGGATGGAGAAAACACCAAATGCTTGTTGCTGAGCAAGGGTTCACTGTTCTAACTTCAGCCAGCAGAAGCAGAAACCAGGCAGCCAGCACAGTCTGGAGGGCAAAGGAACTCCCCAGAGAGAAATGCCATATGGTGAGCCACGCAGCTCTGCAGGCTTCATTGGCAAAGGTAGCATTTAGCTGCCAAAATGCAGATGCCTTGTGCTGTTTGAGATACCTTGGGGAATCCAGGGTGTTCTCATGGGACTCACAGTCCTCTGAGGAGCAGCCCAGGGAGGCTAGGAGTCTGCAGAGCTGGCATACTAGAGTGGTGAATGGCTTTAACTATGTAGGAAACATACTATCTTGGACACTTATGCTGTGTTCAGACTGATTTTGAGATGAGAAAGTTATTGTTAACATCAGGAATTAAGTGGTCATGGTCATTGATATAACTGACAGAAGGCATTGATCTCAGGGTATGGAGTCAGACAATAGTAACTGAATGCCTTCATCCTGATGCATGATGTCAAATTGGCTTGGATGCAGAGAGGATAAGATGTAAAAATATTATAAAGAGCTGTCAAACATAACAATGAGAATCTGTATGAATGACATCAGAAATGCTCATTTGTGTAGGCACTGAACGAGCATCAGAATCTAGTTCTTTGCTCAACAGGATTTCTAGTGTAGAAGGGAGGTGAGGAGGGGCAGGGAAAGCCACAAAATAAAGGCATGTTCTGATATCCCCAGCAGAGTGCCTGATACCCTTTTTTATACCCATCCACCTAATGCCTGCACACAGTCAGTGTCCTGAGGACCTCTCTGGAGATGTGCAAAACCGGCCTGGGTGCGTTCCTGTGTGACCTGGTATAGGTTATCCTGCTCTGGCAGGGATGTTGGACCCCCCTAACATTCTTTGATTCTGTGATTCTGTGGCATATACTGATGACACAACTTCTGGAGAGCTAGATTATCACCCAGATACTTTCTGGACTTTCTTTCTGTGTGTGCATAGAAAATAATCTGGCAGCAACCTGCAGGAAACCTCCCTGGCTGGTGAAGGGACAAATGAGGGCAGTGTGTTTAATTTTCAGTGTTGGTGGTACATGCTGTCCTCATTTGTTCCTCACCTAAGCTACTAGCTTGTTTTTCATAGAATCAATAAGGTTGGGAAAGACCTCAGAGATCATCAAGTCCAACCTGTCACCCAACACTTCATGGCTACTAAACCATGGCACCAAGTGCCACGTCCAATCCCCTCTTGAACACCTCCAGGGACAATGACTCCACCACCTCCCTGGGCAGCACATTCCAATGGCGAATGACTCTCTCTGAGAAGAACTTTCTCCTCACCTTGAGCCTAAACTTCCCCTGGTGCAGCTTGAGACTGTGTCCTCTTGTTCTGGTGCTGGTTGCTAGAGAGAAGAGACCAACCCCACCTGGCTACAACCTCCCTTCAGGTAGTTGTAGGCAGCAATAAGGTCTCCCCCAAGCCTCCTCCTCTCCAGGCTAAACAACCCCAGCTCCCTCAGCCTCTCCTCATAGGGCTTGTGCTCAAGGCCTCTCCCCAGCCTCGTTGCCCTTCTCTGGACACGCTCAAGAGTCTCAATGTCCTTCTTAAATTGAGGGGCCCAGAACTGGACACAGTTAATCTTAATTTGATCTGCTACTCCTAACCTACTTTGTTTCTAGCACAACCTTTCACCGCAACAGTTACCCATCTGCCATCTGAACAACCTTTCTTAATGCAGGGAGTGAAATAAAACATCTCCTTCTGTGCTGGAGTTCCCAAAGGCCCTAGGCCAAGCCTGTGGGTGATGCCTGTAGGCCTGGTACCACCTGGGAGAATCTCTGAGCGCCCTTCACCTGCTGAGCACAAGCCTGCAGCCTCCTCATTCCCACCCTGGCATCTCTCAATTTTCAGCTAGAGGCAGGTGTTTTACACCATAGGCACACTCTCTCTCTTCAGATGGCCAGCTCAGAGCATCAGGTATCAAACTGTGGAGTGATCACATCAGGGTGGAAGCTGACTTCCAACACTGGATGTGGTTGGTTTGGGAAGCATGGGTAATTTGCATTTCCAAACTCCAG
Organism: Picus viridis; assembly: GCA_033816785.1. Taxonomy (NCBI): domain Eukaryota; kingdom Metazoa; phylum Chordata; class Aves; order Piciformes; family Picidae; genus Picus; species Picus viridis. The sequence goes on from CM066578.1 coordinate 11,597,108, forward strand.
CAGACTCGCATGCAAATGACAAGCAGATGGCATGAAGCTTTGATACATCCTTCAAACTGTGAATAACACCTGACTGCTGATTAGCAAAGGTAGTATCTCTAGTTAATAAGGGTGATAAATGTTCTCTGGGTGTGTACCTGGCCATGTCTGACCTCAGCAATGGTTAAAGCTTTTGAGCACCTTTGAATAGAATAGAATAGAATAGAATAGAATAGAATAGAATAGAATAGAATAGAATAGAATAGAATAGAATAGAATAGAATAAACCAGGTTGAAAAAGACTTTCAAGATCATCAGGTCCAACCTATTATCCAACACCACCTAATCAACTAAACCATGGCACCAAGCACCCTATCAAGTCTGCTCCTGAACACCTCCAATGATGGTGACTCCACCACCTCCCCAGGCAGCCCATTCCAATGGGCAATCACTCTCTCTGTGCAGAACTTCTTCCTAACTTCCAGCCTAAACCTTTCCTGGCGCAGCTTGAGACTGTGTCCTCTTGTTCTGGTGCTGCTTGCCTGGGAGAAGAGACCAACCCCCACCTGGATGCAACCTCCCTTCAGGGAGTTGTAGACAGCAAGAAGGTCTCCCCTGAGACTCCTCTTCTCCAGGCTAAGCAACCCCAGCTCCCTCAGCCTCTCCTCATAGGGCTTGTGCTCCAAACCCCTCCCCAGCTTTGTTGCCCTTCTCTGGACACCTTCCATCAACTCAACATCCTTCCTAAACTGAGGGGCCCAGAACTGGACACAGGACTCAAGGTGTGGCCTAACCAGTGCTGAGCACAGGGGCAGAATGACCTCCCTGCTCCTGGTGGCCACACTGTTCCTGCTACAGGCCAGGATGCCCTTGGCTTTCTTGGCTACCTGGGCACACTGCAGGCTCATGTTCAGTCTACCATCGACCAGTACCCCCAGGTCCCTCTCTGCCTGGCTGCTCTCCAGCCACTCTGACCCCAGCCTGTAGCACTGCCTGGGGTTGTTGTGGCCAATGTGCAGAACCTGGCACTTGGATGTGTTCAATCTCATGCCCTTGGACTCTGCCCATCTGTCCAGCCTGTCAAGGTCCCTCTGCAAAGCCTCTCTGCCCTCCAGCAGATCAACTCCTGCCCCCAGCTTGGTGTCATCTGCAAATTTACTGATAATGGACTCAATGCCCTCATCCAGATCATCAATAAAGATGTTGAAGAGCATGGGGCCCAGCACTGATCCCTGGGGCACACCACTAGTGACAGGCCGACAGCTGGATGTGGCGCCATTCACCACCACTCTCTGGGCTCAGCCCTCCAGCCAGTTCCTAACCCCATGCAGTGTGCTCCTGTCCAAGCCATGGGCTGCCAGCTTGGCCAGGAGTTTGCTGTGGGGGAAGGATGGACAAATTAGTGGAGGTAAATGGGAAAAGTCATGCAATGAAACATGACTTTTGCCTTGGGCAGATCATGGCAGAGTGATCTGATGTCTTCCTTCGAGAAGGCAGTGGATTTTCTACACAAAAGACGAGTGGGAGATCTATTTATACTTCAAATATGTTTTTGACAGGATGCCACTGAGAAGCTGCAGGGGAGTATGAAATATATGGGCATCAGCAGAGCTGACAATTAGGGTAAAAACGTGGCTCAAGAGGAGATGACAGCAGGGTGTGTTTCACAAGGGTGTACTGACCAGTCTTAAGGATCTAGTGGTGCTTTTTAGGGCTCAGTCTTAGGACTGTTCTAATGTTTTCATTAACAGAAGCATGGGCATCCTCTGGTATTCATGTGAAGATGGGAGGCATCAGAATGACAGAAGAGGATGAAAGTATCATGAAGCTGATATTGGGTCTCTTTGAAGACTGGAATAATAGAGAGGTAATAAGGTCTACTACAACATGCAGTGTCAGGAAAAAAAAAGAGACATTGCTTATGAAAAGTTCAGCTAAAAGCTAAGGCTCCATGTCTTTGAAAGAGGAATATTGAGATTCTGGGGGTGGTGGTGGTTTAAGCCTTAACTGGGAGTTAAGAGCTCAGATGGGGGCAAGGCCGAGAATCTCTCCCCCAATCCCCCTCCTTCCTCCCAACAGAGATGGGAGTGGGCTTGGAAGTAGAGAGGTAAAGAGTTTTCTTTAAACAATGTATATATATATATAACAATAACAGGTAAGGTTCACAAGGGCAAGGAACAAGGATGGATGGGAGGGGGACAAAGAAGAAGAATACAAAACCAGTCTCTCTCTGAAGAGGTGTGGAGGCAGCAGGGAGAAGGATCAGGCCTGACTACATGGCAGAGGAGCAGGAAGGCAGCTGCAGTAGCTCTCATCCAGGAGAGGCAGGAGCCAAAAGGAGAGCTAATAGCTGCAATGTCCTGCTTTTTATACCCTAGCTGGGCAGGGAGGGGGAGTGGAACAGACTCAGTTTCCCAGGGGGAAAATGCCCTGCAGGAAAGGCAAAGCACTTGCAAGCCCTCCCCCCTGCTTTGTTTATTTTCAGGATGGGTGTTAACCCACCACAATGTGCTATCATATTGGCTAGCAAAAATGATAATTGGTTTCTTGTCAATGTGTACAAATACCAAAAGGGAGAGTGCAAAAAGGCAGAAACAGGCTTTGGGGTATTGGGTTGTTTTGGTGGTGCTCAGTGGCAGGACAAGAGGCAATGGACACAAGCTGAAGCATAAGAGGTTCTTGTACATCAGGAAATGCTCTTTCACTGTGACACTAGCCAAGCAGTGGCACAGGTTGTCCAGAGAGATGGTGGAGTTTTCACCCTTGGAAACAGTTTGAAGCTGTCTGGACACAGTCCAGGGCCAGTGGCTCTAGCTGACCTTCCTTGAACAAAGGGGTTGGACAAGATGACCTTTGGAGGTCCCTCACAACCTGAAAATGATGTAGCCTGGAGAAAGGCCAACACCAGTCTTCTCACATAAGGTACTTCCAGCAAAGAAATGGAATTACTTCTGCCATCAGAAGGGCTGCTCACAAATAAAAGCAGCCTGGAAAAAAGGCTTTGTAAGCATCAGAAAGCAGTGAGGTTCTGCAGTAGTTTCTTACCAGGTATAATGGGGGAAAAAAAAGCTCCAGTGGGATTTAAGAGTGAGCTTTGTCAACATGTAAGAGCAATATGGTCATTTGCTTGCCAGAGGGAGCAGGGGATTGAGCTCAGCTATTTCAAATGCAAGCCTATGTTTTTAAACTGCCAAGGAGGAGAAATCCACCTTTTAGGGTATTTCTCCAAACCTCAAGCTCAGATAGGGTCCCTTGGCATCAGAAGGCCAGTGTCATGTTTTATATTCTTTTCTCTTCCAGGTCATGATTTTTAAGCCCTTGCTGAAAGTTAACCTCTTCCTGTTGGCTTCCTAAATTGGGTGAAAGTACAGATGTAGCAGACTTACAACACAGTCTTCTGTGTTTTTCTAGGTGGCTGTAAGTCTAGGTTCTGGGAAATCACATGTATCAGTATAATTGGCCTGGGTTGCCTCCCTGATGCTCCCTGCTCCCTGTGAGAGATTTGTGCAGTATTTCCCTGTTGTTGGAGGATTATGTTTTCCCATAATATACCAGATATTTTTAACAGTACTCTGGAAAAATGTCTCCAGCCAGCTGTCTCACACCTCTGGGCAACCTGCTAAAAAATGTAGCATCCTGATGGCATGAGCAGTGAGATGAACTCCCCTGGTCTGTGCATTGCACCGAGAAAGGTTAGTATTCCCACTCTGAATTTGCCTGCTCAGGTATGGTGGCTCACAGTCTTTGTGGGTCTCTCTGTCTCTCTGTTTCCACCTTTGGTCTCCTGGAGTTGTCACTAGCCCACTTGGTGGTGACAGGAACTGGGGGAGAGAAGGGTCAGGGACATTTCTGTGAGGTGACTCTCAGATGTGGGTTCTGTGGTCCCTCCCTTTGCTTGATGTGCCTCTGTAATACGCCTGGCACAGACCCTGGTGTGTGCTTTGCAGCGCAGTCTCCTGAGCATCAGCCTGCTTGCTGCAGGACTCAGAGCTGAGGTTTCCAAGAGAAGAGCAGGTCTGATCCAGCCCAGCCTCTACCACAAAACCTAGGGCAACTCTACAGGCAGACTCTTATTGCTAGAAGTTTATAAACATAGGAGAGAGAGCAGCCCTGAGGAGAGAGACTTGGGGGTGCTGGTGGATGAGAAGCTCAACAGGAGCTCTCAATGTGCACTTGCAGCCCGGAAAGCCAATCAGATCCTGGGCTGCATCAGGAGAAGTGTGGCCAGCAGGTCAAGGGAGGTGATTCTCTCCCTCTCCTCAGCTCTGCTGAGACCCCACCTGGAGTACTGCCTCCAGTTTTGGAGCCCCTATTACAGGAGGGATGTGGAGGTGCTGGAAGGTGTCCAGAGAAGGGCCACGAGGATGATCAGAGGGCTGGAGCACCTCTCCTATGAGGACAGACTGAAGGAGTTGGGGTTGTTCAGTCTGGAGAAGAGAAGGCTCCGAGGTGACCTCATTGTGGCCTTCCAGTATCTGAAGGGGGCCTACAAGAAGGTTGGGGAGGGACTTCTGAGGATCTCAGGTAGTGATAGGACTAGGGGGAATGGAATGAAGCTGGAGGTGGGGAGATTCAGGCTGGATGTGAGGAGGAAGTTCTTCCCCATGAGAGTGGTGAAGGCCTGGAATGGGTTGTCCAGGGAGGTGGTTGAGGTCCTGTCCCTGGAGGTGTTTAAGACCAAGCTGGACGAGGCTCTGGCCAGCCTGATCTAGTGTGGGGTGTCCCTGCCCATGGCAGGGGTTGGAACTGGATGATCCTTGTGGTCCCTTCCAACCCTGACTGATACTATGATACTGTGATAAATTCAGGTACCTTCATCCAGGCAAGGATGTGATCGGTGCATCCTAATGCCCAGTGCCACACGCAGGTACTGGGTGTCTTATTTTGGTACCATGGAGGTGCTGTGGCATAACCTCACCTGGAATTAACCACAAGCCAAAGACAGCAACAAAACACCAGTGTATCTGTCACCTGAGAAGGAGAATTATTATTTCCACCCCCCCCTTTGGAATGAAGAAGTGTATTTTCCTGACAGCTTCAGCTATAAAAGAACATCAGAAAGATGTTTGTGCTAGCAGACAATAATCCCTGACACGCTGGGGATCTATGCTACTCTGCTCTCTGCGTCATAGATAACAGCAATGTCACACTGCATCTCCCCAGCTGAAAAGAAACCATCACCACAGGAGCAGCCCAGATGCTGCAGCTCAGAGCAATGATGCCATTGCACTTGCAACTATTACTCGGAGCGTCTCCTTTCTGGGGACGTGCTGCCTGCGGTCAGCTCCCCCATCTGCGGCACGGGGTCCGGTCAGCTGGCAGGGCAGGCTCAGAGAGGCTGAGATGTCAGCTTTCAGTTCAGCTTTCTTCCGCTGCTGGGAGCACACGGAATCTGAAATGTGGATAAAGATCATAGAACCATAGAATCAATAAGGTTGGAAAAGACCTCAAGGATCATCAAGTCCAACCTGTCACCCAACACTTCATGACTACTAAACCATGGCACCTAGTGCCACGTCCAGTCCCCTCTTGAACACCTCCAGGGATGGTGACTCCACCACCTCTCTGGGCAGCACATTCCAATGTCTAGCAGCTCTCTCTGTGAAGAACTTTCTCCTCACCTTGAACCTAAACTTCCCCTAGCACAGCTTGAGACTGTGTCCTCTTGATCCTCTTTGCATCACTTGCATCAGAAATAGTGTGGCCAGCAGGAGCAGGCTAAGAACCCATGTGCCCCAAGGCTCACTTGTGCTCACCAGAGCCACATTCACGTAGCCATAGATCAAAGCCACTCCAGGCTTGCCCACTAGTTGATAAGATGGTGTTGGATGATGGGTTGGATGCAATGATCTTGAAGGTCTCTTCCAACCTGGTTCTGTTCTGTTCTGTTCTATTCTGTTCTGTTCTATTCTATTCTATTCTATTCTATTCTATTCTATTCTATTCTATTCTATTCTATTCTACTCTACTCTACTCTACTCTACTCTACTCTACTCTACTCTACTCTATTCTACCCTAATTCAATTCAATTCAATTCAATTCAATTCAATTCTATTCTATTCTATTCTATTCTATTCTATTCTATTCTATTCTATTCTATTCTATTCTATTCTATTCTATTCTATTCCATTCCATTCCATTCCATTCCATTCCATTCCATTCCATTCCATTCTATTCCATTCCTTCCATTCTATTCTATTCTATCTATTCTATTCTATTCTATGCTATTCTATGCTATGCTATGCTATGCTATGCACTCCATCCTGGGCTGGGGAATTGCCCCAGTGTAGGCAAGAGGCTGCTAGTACACGCTGGATAAATTGAGCCTAGACTAGGTCAGCTCTGGTACAAAGAGTGCCCAAGCTTGACATTGCAGATGTTTTCAGCCTACCAGCAGCACAATGGACAAAAATAGGTGGATCACAGAGCCTCAGGGGCTGTGCCCCTCACAACCCTCTTCTTGCTTTTTTTCACAGCATGTAGTAGAGCCTGCCTGAAGCAGGAGAAACTTCACCGGGGACAGGTTATACCTTCAGGTTTCTTTCTGTTTCCCTTGAAAGCGTCCAGCGCTGGCCGGCGCCAAGGACTGGTCACGCTAAGCCCATCGGTTCCTCTTTTCTCGGGGAAGCAGGCTGAGCTGCTGCTTCTTGAGACTTGGGAGACTGTAAGGAATATTTCAAGACTCCTTGTGCCAAAGCCTCCTTCGCTTCAGAGCTTTGATACGCAAAATATGGAAACAAATCCGAGTGTCGCCTTTTCTAATTACTGCTCAGTGCTTGAGATGTGTCTCTCACATTTCTGGCTGCCATGGGAAGGTGGTGATGTGGAAAGCTGAAGTATATTAAAAGAGCACGGATTTGGCTCCCTGTTGCTGCTGGCTCTGCTCCTCTTTGCAGAGGCTGCAGTACACCCTGAATTTCTGTAGGTGCTGCTGCATGCCTGCAGTCTCCCAGGAAGGTTTTTCACAGAGGGAAGCCCACCAGTCCAGAGCATCTGGAAGAAGCTGCCCTCTCCTAGGGCTTCTTTTCATAGAATCATAGAATCATAGAATCAGTCAGGGTTGGAAGGGACCACAAGGATCATCTAGTTCCAACCCCCTGCCGTGGGCAGGGACACCCTACACTAGATCAAGCTGGCCAGAGCCTCGTCCAGCCTGGTCTGAAACAACTCCAGGGACAGGGCCTCAACCACCTCCCTGGATAACCCATTCCAGGGCTTCACCACTCTCATGGGGAAGAACTTCTTCCTCACATCCAGCCTGAATCTCCCCATTTCCAGCTTCATTCCATTTCCCCTAGTCCTATCACTACCCGACATCCTGAGAAGTCCCTCCCCAGCCTTCCTGTAGGCCCCCTTCTTGAGCTCCAGAAAGCAAGGATGGAGATGTGGAGGTTGATCTCTGCTTTCTGACAGTGAGTTTTGTGGAATCAGCTAGAGAGGATGCATTTGGACTGGGTGAACTCTGAGGTCTCTTCCAACTGGGTGTGTTTGGGAACGGGTGCTAAAAGGTCATGGTGGCTAAACCTGGTGGAGTTGAGTGTTGCAATTCATTGCTGTCCTTGTGTGCAGGCAGGGTATCCATGTTGGATTGCCTGTGTTGCTGGGTTCCTCAGCACTGGCCCTACACTGGTGGGTGGTGCCTGGTCTGAAAACGTGGCCATTCTTAATGTCATCCTTCCATCTTGGAATATCAAAACTTTGCAGGTATTGCTCTCCACAGCGTGTACCAGAGCATCCCACAAGTCTGAGCCTGGCCTTCCTCAGCACTGTGTGTACCCACCCTCCTGGGTTACAGGAGCCCACTGGCTCCAAAGAATGAGGTCTGGGGCAGAGGGAATAGTTTTTATGACCTTACACTGCCACGGCCTCTGCAAAGTAATCTGCAGTTACTGGCTGAAACTCATGGTGTGCAAGCCCATGTGCTCCCTGTCACAGGTCTTGCCCTGGGGATAGTAGTTGAAGCCAGGTTAGAGATTGATGTGATTGCTCTTGATTGCAGGTGGGTAGGCAGGAATCAGCTGGGTCCTGGAACCCAGAGTAAATCCCAGCAGATGGGAAATACTCCTTGTGACAGATGCAAGACCGTAGAAGCAAGGAGCCTTCAAAGATGATTACTCTGAGATGTGATCTGTGCCAGGCATACACAGAGTGACTGGGCAGCCTCTTGCCTCAGTCCATGTATCATTGGACTCCTCAGCACCAAGGGATGGACACAGTTGATGCAGGTGGGGAGTGGGGACTGCAGCCCAGGAAGAGAGTGAGGCTGCTGCACATCTGTTCTCCACTCCTACTATCTGCAGCAGGCAATGTGTGGGGCAGTGATGATGGTTAGGCTCTGCCTCCTTTCTCTATGCCCTTCTTAAAGTAATCCACCTTGTTTAATTAATATAAGTCTCTAAAGTGCCAACACAGGAGAAACTTCTCATGGGAGAAATTACTTACTCTGGTTTAGGAAACCAGACAAAGAAAGATGGTGATAGGCTTAGAGAAAAACTGCTGACTGAAAAAAACAACCACACAGAGCTGGAACAGAGGCCTGACATATTCTTGTGAGTCCTGACCAGTGTCTGCTGGGCCTGGTTCACACTACATGATAGGCTTGGCATGAGTGTTTGGAATGTTTGTTTGTAAGTATTATTTCTCTTCAATGCTTATGTCCTGAAATGAAGGGTAAGGTGTTTTGGGGAAGCTGGCAAGTGACTGTCACTGGCGCAGGGACAGAACTGTGAGCCCTGAGCTGAGGCTAATTGTGCTTGGAATTATCTGAGACAAGTTCACTGGGGGATGGTGTTATAAAACTATGGCTTTGTCTTAAAATTGTGTTAGCCAAAGGTCTCAGCACTAAGTGAAATATCTGGTAAAGGTCAGGATGAAGGTGTTAGCCTACCTCTCCCTTACCTCTATGTGTCAAAGCAGCTGTGTCTGACTGCCAAAGGGGAAGTATTGATATGTTGAAGGGAGTGCAAATAGTTACAAGGCCAGAGAAGCTGGCAATGCTACCCACAGCAAGCAGGGCACAGAAGGAGTGCACCACTCTGCCCTCCTCCAGTGCTCCTTGCTAGTGGGGTCATGAATGTCCTTCAGAGTAGGCTGGCCAAGAGGAGAACCTTGCTGGTTTGATGAACTTGCCATGTCTGCCTCAACTCAAATCCTGGGGCAGAGGAATTTTTGGTTGTCCTCTCTGCCCCAGGCTTGTGTGGATACTGAAGTGCAGGGGTGATCAGGAGAGCAGAGCTGAAGACACGTGCTCTGATGGCAGCTGCTGTGGAGGAGGCACAACAGGGTGTACATGCCCTGCAGCTATATGGGTTCACATCTTATGCAGGTGTACAGGATCCAGCCAAATGCCTGACCAGCCCATCATCTCAGTGGTGGTGTGTGCTTGAGAAGGGTGCAAGAAGGGAACAAGTGTGGAGTATAGCTTCTCCAAAATACTCTCACAGCTCTCAGCAATCTGTGGGTCAGGGACTTTCTGACCAGAGATGCTTGGTTAAGCCATCAATAGGTTTGTCTTTCCTGACTTTGGATCACTGTCTTTTGAACCCATGTTGATGTTGAGCATTCCCAACACTCTGTGGTAGGGAGTCCCAGAGCTTGGCACAGCAGTGCATGAAGAACCACTGTTTCTTGTTTGGAGAGCAGCCAGGTAGAAAGGGACCTGGGGGTACTGGTTGACAGTAGGCTGAACATGAGCCTGCAGTGTGCCCAGGTGGCCAAGAAGGCCAATGGCATCCTGGCCTGTAGCAGGAACAGTGTGGCCAGCAGGAGCAGGGAAGTCATTCTGCCCCTGTACACTGCACTGGTTAGGCCACACCTTGAGTCCTGTGTCCAGTTCTGGGCTCCTCAGTTTAGGAAGGATGTTGAGTTGCTGGAACGTGTCCAGAGAAGGGCAACAAAGCTGGGGAGGGGTTTGGAGTACAAGCCCTACGAGGAGAGGCTGAGGGAGCTGGGGTTGCTTAGCCTGGAGAAGAGGAGGCTCAGGGGAGACCGTATTGCTCTCTACAACTATCTGAAGGGAGGTTGTAGCCAGGTGGGGGTTGGTCTCTTCTCCCAGGCAACCAGCACCAGAACAAGAGGACACAGTCTCAAGCTGTGCCAGGGGAGGTTTAGGCTGGAGGTGAGGAGAAAGTTCTTCACAGAGAGAGTTGTTGGCCATTGGAATGTGCTACCCAGGGAGGTGGTGGAGTCCCCATCCCTGGAGGTGTTCAAGAGGAGACTGGACGTGGCATTTCGTGCCATGGTTTAGTCCTGAGGTCTGTGGTGACAGGTTGGACTCGATGATCTCTGAGGTCTCTTCCAACCTTGGTGATTCTGTGATTCTGTGAAGGTAGCAGCCCTGGTAGGCATGAGTACCAGCATCAGTCAGGCTGAAAGGTAGGCAGGTATTGGTTGGGGAAGTGGTAGAATATGGGGATTTAGTTTTGTTTTGTTTTAAAAGAATACTGAAGGGTGTCTAAATCCTGCTCACAAATCTGCTTTGCAAAAGGCCGGCCCTGCCTCCCAGAGTCTGCTCCCTTTAGTTTCTTTGTGCTTCTGAGCAATCTGCTCCTACACATGTTAAGAAGCACTTAGCAAGTGACTAAAATAAAGCCTCAGAAAAGGAATAACCTAAGGATTTAATAAACTGCAAATGAAATTATATAAAAAAAATTTCCAGGCAGTTGAGTTTTCAGTGATTAAGAAAATACAATTTCCTGTAATTAAATCTTAACAAGAAATGTTATTAAAAACACTCTGTCCCAGCTTTTGTAATAATTGCCCATTCCCCCAGAACAGTAAACAGAATTAGAGCCTCCAACACACACTGTAATCCATGTGTCATTTTGATCAAATTTGCCTTAATAACTTTATCTGGAGAGCAAGGTTGAGTCACACTGGCTGGAATGGAAGCCCCCTCATGACAGGCGTGACAGGCACGTGACAGCTGCTGGGGCTAGGGCAAAGGACAGCCAGTGTGCAAGGGCTAATGTCACCAGCCAGGCTGAGTCATGCTGACAGGCAGGCCTCATCCTAGAATCATAGAATTAACCAGGTTGGAAGAGACCTTGGAGATCATCAAGTCCAACCTATCATCCAACACCATCTCATCAACTAAACCATGGCACCAAGCACCCCATCCAGTCTCCTCCGAAACACCTCCAGTGATGGTGACTCCACCACCTCCCTGGGCAGCACATTCCAATGGCCAATCACTCTTTCTGTGAAGAACTTCTTCCTAACATCCAGCCTAAACCTCCTCTGGTGCAGCTTGAGACTGTGTCCTCTTGTTCTGGTGCTGGCCACCCAGGAAAAGAGACCAACCCCCACCTGGCTACAACCTCCCTTCAGGTAGTTGTAGGCAGCAAGAAGGTCTCCCCTGAGCCTCCTCTTCTCCAGGCTAAGCAACCCCAGCTCCCTCAGCCTCTCCTCATAGGGCTTGTGCTCCAAACCCCTCACCAACTTTGTTGCCCTTTGTTGCCCCTCTGGACACCTTCCATCAACTCAACATCCTTCCTAAACTGAGGGGCCCAGAACTGGACACAGGACTCAAGGTGTGGCCTAACCAGTGCAGTGTACAGGGGCACAATGACCTCCCTGCTCCTGCTGGCCACACTATTCCTGATACAGGCTAGGATGCCATTGGCCTTCTTGGCCACCTGGGCACACTGCTGGCTCATGTTCAGCCAGCTGTCAACCAGTACCCCCAGGTCCCTCTCTGCCTGGCTGCTCTCCAGCCACTCTGACCCCAGCCTGTAGCACTGCATGAGGGTGTTGTGGCCAATGTGTAGAACCCAGCACTTGGATGTGCTAAATCTCATGCCCTTGGACTCTGCCCATCTGTCCAGCCTGTCAAGGTCCCTCTGCAGAGCTCCCCTACCCTCTAACAGATCAACACCTACCCCCATCCTTGCATGGACTCCCTCCATGGCTGGTGCTACATCCTAAACCCTGGGATTCAACAGGCTTGGTGCTCCTCTGAGTCGTGGGACATATACCCTGCTCATGGCTCTGCCCTTCAGCATCTCCATCCCAGACTTTTTCCATGCCCTGGCTCTCCCTGTGGTGGCCAAACCTCCCTCCTAGATAGCCCTGGCCTGCAAGTGCCATTTGCTCACATCTGTGTTTTCAGCCCCTTGCCACATGGTCTCGTGTCTGGTGAAGAACTCCTGGTTCTCCCTTTCGTGCAGTTTTTGATGGCACCGCTGCCACCTGCATTTTAGGGCTGATGCTGGACTTTGCACCACCATTTCCCTGTCCCCTGCTCCTTGGGTCTGGCTGCCAGGGGCTCTTGTTGTGCAGCTGCCACAGCCTTGCCTGTGCTGCTCAACTCCCTTCCTTCTGCTTGCCGCTGCCTACAGCCCCCTGTGCCGTTTCTGTCCACTTCCAGCAGCAGCTCCCTCCTACCAGCCCCCTGCTCTTCTGCTTTCAGGCTCTCCAGTGCTCACCCACATGTCCCAGCCCTGCCTGCAGGCAAAAAGGAGGTCTTTCTCCCTGCCTGGTTGCTCTTCCCAGCATGGCTGCCAGGGCATTGTTCACTTCCCCTCTGTTCCATGGTAAAACTTCCTCCCAAACGCTGGGGTTGGGAATAAAAGTCGAGGGGAGCATGGCACGGAGCATTGGCACATCCTTCCCCGGTGGCAGAGACTAACCAGGGGCTCTGTCAGCTGGCTGACAATTTCCAGCCTAACCTGAAATCAGTCTGACAGCAGCTGGGCAGCCCACACACCTGGGGGGTCACTTTTAAAGCCAGTAATTTTCTGTCATTGCTGTTGAGTCAGGCTCTGCCACTTGCCCTTCGGCAAAGCCTGGGAAATGGGTGGGGAATCTGCGCGCACAGAGGGGGAAGGTTTCTCGGGTGTGTCAGGGTGGCCAAAGGTAAAGATGAGGCAGTGGCTGCACAAGCTTGGGCAAGGCTGTCCTGGATGTTTCTGCTCTGCACCTTGCAGTTCTGTGGGAAAATAGCATCCCTGCTATGAGCAGGAACTGTTTGCATCCAGCATGAAAGGGGAAGGGATCCTGTGAGCGGTGTTGCTGCAGAGAGCTGCTGGCAGATTTTCCTAGGAAGGTCAGAGACTTGGAAAGCCGCAGTCTGGTACCAAAGGGAGAGGTGTCAGCCTGGATTTGGGGTAGTATTCTTTCAGATGCTGTTCCCAGACATAGGAAGATGCTGATTTCTCTTGGAAATGTTGCCCAGATGTGCTACAGGACTGCCAACAATGGCAGAATGTGGCACTGAGCAAAACCTGGATCTGCTATCTGCAGGGGATTCTGACATTTCAGCAGTTGCTCCCCATGTGGAGGCGAAACACAGAAAGAGGAGAGATTTGAGATTTGACAGAGAAGCTTTTGAACTGCTATGCCATTTTTTTTGTCAAAAGGCTAACATCTGGACATGCTGTATAATTCTGTTTAGTAGGATGTTTCATTTCCCCATCCAACTTCATTGCCCCTTTGAGCTCTAGTTTAAGAACTTGCTGTCCTTCTTCTCCAGCCATCCAGCTGCCCAGCTGGTTGTACCCCAACCCTTGTGCCTCCTGTCACCCTGTAACTTGTGGAGTCTCTCTTTTCTGCATTGCAGGAGATACAGCCTAATCCAAGCAGAGAGAGCTCAGCTTTTCAAGGCAAATTTGAACACTGAACAACAAACCCTGCAAGCTCTGTACTTTGAAGGAAGTGTGGGCTCGAGCCAGAAAGACCTCATGAACCAGCTGAGCTTCATCTCCTGGCCCTGTCAGTAGGTACCTGACAGTTACAAAAGGACAGATCCTGATGAGGAGATGGTGTTGGCTGGCCAGCATGGAAAATAAGAAGAAGATAGATGGTGGAATGCCTCTATCTATCTATCTATCTATCTATCTATCTATCTATCTATCTATCTATCTATCTATCCTATCTATCCACTATCTATCATCCTATCTATCCCCAGCTAGCTACCTACCTACCTACCTACTTACTTTCCTATCTATTTTTCACTCCACCCTCCCTTTTTCTACACTTACACCAATCCATACATCTCACTCTAGCAGAGAAATGCTCCATTACACTGTTTGATGGCAGTGTGCCCCTCTCTGAGTAATGTTTCTGTAGGGGCAATCATCACGGTATCAAGGCATCACTTGCCTACACAAGAAAAGGCTCAGGAAGTGCTCTGCACCTGTGAAACAGACTGTTTTCTAGCTCTGAAAACTCATAAACACACAACAGATGCCATTTCTCTAAACAATGACTTCTTGCAGAAAGGAAGTTGCTGGCAGTACGGGATCTGGTGTTCTTGCTGCTCTGCACAAGCCGTGCGCTCCCTCTGGACCCAGTCCTGCATTATTTCAGGGAGGTGGCAGGGCAGACTCCGCAGCCCACATTCTCCCTCAGTGCATTTCACTGGCCAATTTCTTATCAGTCTGAGTCTAAAGTGCCTACTGCTGTCAGAGTGTTTGAACAAACTGCCAAATCCTCACTCTGTGTCACACTGCTGGCATCTGTTGCTGGTTCTGGCAATAAACCAGTTCATACTGTCACGATCCAACCCAGCGGTTCTCCCGAGCAGGGTGGCTCGGGAAGGCACTTTCCTGCTTGTAAGGCTTTTATTTAAAAGCAGCATTGGAGAGAGGAGGTCCTGTGCTGAGATGGTGGATGAAGTCAGGGGACTGGGGTTTTCTATGGCACATTGTGCAGCTGTTGCTTTATGTGTGTTCTTTCTGCAGGGGATGGCCTCAATTCTTCTCTTCCTTCCGCAGGTGTAAATGAGGAGTCTTTTGGGTGGAATTGCCCTGCTGTGAAGCAGGTGTAAGCAAGAGGAAAGAAATCAAGGCCCATTTAAAAAGGATTGGCAAAGATAAGGTCTTGGGAGCGTGTTGGAGATTGCTGTTTCAGTAGGCACTTGAGGTATACTCTCTGTCAGCCTGGAGAGTGGGGCCATTGGCAATAGAAACCAAGTTTAAATAAAAACCTCATCAGCTGTTCAACAGAAAGCAAGACTGCGGCAGGGCTAGGCTTCAAATACCAGGGCAGCATCTGTGTGAAGCACTTTACCTCTCAGGGCAGTGCTCAGTGAGACCAAATAGCTCAGATGAGAAACCAGGGGGATCCTGAGGCTGGTTTGAGCACAAAAAGGCAGCTCTGGACCTTCCAGCCATCCCTTCAAAAGAACGAGCATCATGAGTGAGTCAGACATGCTGCTTGGAAACTGAGTTTCTTGTGGCTTCTCAGCACCTGAAATCTGCTGTGGGTTTGCTTGTTTCGTGCTTGATGGATCCACAGCAGTGTTTTTAGCTGTGAGCCCTCAGGCATACAGAGTGGTGCTGCGGTTGGGGTCCAAAGGTCTGGGAAAATTTTGTTAAGATCACAGTCATTGTGGGGTCCTCTCAGCTGCTGCCTGCTGGAAGTCCAGCTCAGGGTAATACAATACAATACAATACAATACACCCGGTTGAAAGAGACCTTCAAGATCATCATGTCCAACCCATCAACCAATCCAACCCACCTAAACAACTAAACCATGCAGCCAAGCACCCCATCAAGTCTCCTCCTGAACACCTCCAATGAAGGTGACTCCACCACCTCCACGGGTAGCTGATTCCAATGGGCAATCACTCTCTCTGTATAGAACTTCTTCCTAACATCCAGCCTAAACCTGCCCTGGTGCAGCTTGAGACCGTGTCCTCTTGTTCTGGTACTGGCTGCCTGGGAGAAGAGACCAACCTCTGCCTGGCTACAACCTCCCTTCAGGTAGTTGCAGAGAGCAATAAGGTCACCCCTGAGTCTCCTCTTCTCCAGGCTAAGCAACCCCAGCTCCCTCAGCCTCTCCTGATAGGGCTTGTGTTCCAAACCCCTCACCAACTTCGTTGCCCTTCTCTGTATACCCCTGGTACTTCACTTTGTGCCTCTGTTTTGGAAGTTTGGCCCTATAGCTCCCTGGGAAGAGAAGTGATTGGAGACCCATCTACCTCCAGCTACTGGAGTACAAGGGTTTGCCTAAGCAAATTAAGGAGAAGGCATACAGCTGGGCCACAGGCAGTGATCCAGGAAACCCCTGGATGGATTGTGGAAGTTGGAAAGCTGACACTGAGTCCTCAGGTAGCACTTGTGAGAAAGGCAGCTGAGCATACTGCACTTTGCTGGGGAAGCCTAATGCTCACCTCCTGCCCTGAGCTACCACTCCTTGCACCCCTGTCATTATTGAAGCGGACAGTGACCATTTAGAAACTGATCCGAAAATCTTGCCCATCTAGTGGAGCCCCACTGCTAGGAGAAGCAAGTCAGACCAGAGCTCTGCTGATACAAAGCTATAGCATCAGAGGCATTTATCCATCAGGAGGCTGCCAGGCTGATTTCTGCACCACTGCTGTGGTCATGCCTAGCAGTGTACAGGCTTCCCACCTCACCTCCTTCCCTTGCCCCCACAAACAGCCAGCGCCTGATCTTTCTTGGCTTGTACCTTACCTCCAAATGTCAGCATCCGTTGCTCCTCCATCTGAGCATTGCAGCCCCTTCTTCATCTCCTCTAGGGAGAGAGCAGCATGATGTGATTAAAAGTAGAAGGCTGGAAGGAAAGGCAGCTTTCCTGTAGTAGCAGATACAAACAAGAAAGCCTGCTGAGATTGTGCCTGGCTCAGTTTCATTAAGGATTTTAGCTTTCAGCTGATGACAGGTGTTGAGTTAAATCACCCAAGTAATGTTTTATAGCCATTACAAAGAAAAAAAAAAAAAAAAAAAAGAAGGAAAAAAAAAAAACCCAGTGAGAGATTGTAAGGCTCTTTCAGGAACTGCCCTCCCTTTGTGTTGCTGCAAAATTTTAATGATCTCACTCTGCACTTTGCACTGATCTTTGGGTGTTAAAACTGAGACCTTAAGCTAAGGATGATGCTTTAATTTGGCCTCACTGTTGCATAGTAATACAGCTCTCTTGGCAATTTGTGCAGATCTTGAATTCTCCTTTTAATCCTGCACTGGCTGTAGGGGCAGCAGAGCTCTCTGCTTCGGCTGTAGCTCTTTTGAACACCATCCACTGGATCCCTTCCTGTCCTAGGAGGCTGTGCAATCAAAGTGACATTCTTCAAAGTCAGCCTGCCCTGCAGATGTGTGCATGCAATTAGTAACCTTCCTACCTACCTGCATTTTCGGTCTCAACTCTTCATTTCCTTTGAAGATGCCTCAGGAGAAATCCCCCAGTGGCCCTGATCTTCCATCAGAGGCCAGGAGACCCTGTAGAATCAAAAGGAAATATCTACTTTTTTTCTAAGTGGACCCAATTCAGTGAAGATCTGTGGGACTTCGAAGCTGAGTAACTCCTTGCTGGAGGATGTTAAGATGCCAAATTTCATATAGGTCCACAAAGAGAATGGACCTGGAGGCAATGAGTACCTGTGCACCTACTCGGCCTGACCCCCTTCTTTCATGGTATCATAGAATCAGTCAGGGTTGGAAGGGACCACAAGGATCATCTAGTTCCAACCCCCCTGCCATGGGCAGGGACACCTCACACTAGATCAGGCCAACCAGAGCCTGGGCCTGGGCTTAAACACCTCCAGGGATGGGGCCTCAACCACCTCCCTGGACAACCCATTCCAGGGCTTCACCACTCTCATGGGGAAGAACTTCCTCCTCACATCTAGCCTGAATCTCCCCACCTCCAGCTTCATTCCATTCCCCCTAGTCCTATCACTACCTGAGATCCTGAGAAATCCCTCCCCAGCCTTCTTGTAGGCCCCCTTCAGATACTGGAAAGCCACAATGAGGTCACCTCGGAGCTTTCTCTTCTCCAGACCAAACAGCCCCAACTCCTTCAGTCTGTCCTCATAGGAGAGGTGCTCCAGCCCTCTTTGTCACTGATGGGTTGGGCTGAGCTTATACACAGCTTGCAGACATACAAACCTGATGTGTGCACTCAAACACACAGAATCACCGAATCACCAAGGTTGGAAAAGACCTCAGAGATCATCAAGTCCAACCTGTCACCATAGAATCATAGAATCATAGAAACAATAGGGTTGGAAGAGACCTCAAAGATCACCGAGTCCAACCTGTCACCTGACAACTCATGACTAAACCATGGCAGCAAGTGCCAAGTCCAATCCCCTCTTGAACATTTGTCCTGCTTCTCTGTCTGGGGTCAAGTGTCTTCCTGCAGAGGGTGGAGAGAGCAGGCAGGTGCACAAATACATAGAGTTTCTGCAGGTCAGTGTTAGAGTGCTCCTTTTGTGGAAGCCACAGGCAGCTTTTAAAGCAGAACCCTGCCTGTCTGTTTCTGTCCATTTCGCCTGGCTGTTTTCTGAAGGCTCTGAGAGGGCTCGAAGTTTGTGCTGCGTTATGCATGTTCAATAATGCATTTCCTGCTCACAATGTTTAAATTGTTATCTTCGTTGTTATTTATTAAAACATCTCCAAGAATGTCTGGCCATTCATGGCTCTGCATCTCAAGTGATTCATTACAACACCCACTTTCCCTGTCAGGAGCTCCACTTTTGCGTTATGTTCTGATCTCCACCGCTGTGTGGGTGAGAAGCCCCGTGTAAGGAGGGATAAAATCTTTATCCCACTACACATCCACAGGACAGGGCTGTCTGTTCAGGGTCTTGGGGATGAGTATGAGGATAGGCTTGTTGTTCTGCAGAAAGTTACATGTGAGTCAGCTAGTGTTAACCCCTGCTAGCAAGGCATTGAGCCACAGCTGCCCTGCTCCCCTGTCCTCGGCACGGCTCAGGAATCTGTTATGCTCTTCAACATCTTTATTGATGATCTGGATGAGGGCATTGAGTCCATCATCAGTAAATTTGCAGATGACACCAAGCTGGGGGCAGCAGTTGATTTGCTGGAGGGCAGAGAGGCTTTGCAGAGGGACCTCGACAGGCTGGACAGATGGGCAGAGTCCAATGGCATGAGATTGAACACATCCAAGTGCCGGATTCTGCACATTGGCCACAACAACCCCAGGCAGTGCTACAGGCTGGGGTCAGAGTGGCTGGAGAGTGGCCAGGCAGAGAGGGACCTGGGGGTACTGGTTGATTGTAGGCTGAACATGAGCCTGCAGTGTGCCCAGGCAGCCAAGAAGGCTAATGGCATCCTGGCTTGCATCAGGAACAGTGTGGCCAGCAGGAGCAGGGAGGTCATTGTGCCCCTGTACACTGCACTGGTTAGGCCGCACCTTGAGTCCTGTGTCCAGTTCTGGGCCCCTCAGTTTAGGAAGGATGTTGACTTGCTGGAACGTGTCAGAGAAGGGCAACAAAGCTGGTGAGGGTTTGGAACACAAGCCCTATGAGGAAAGGCTGAGGGAGCTGGGGTTGCTTAGCCTGGAGAAGAGGAGACTGAGGGGTGACCTTATTGCTCTCTACAACTACCTGAAGGAGGTTGTAGCCAGGCAGAAGGTTGGCCTCTTCTCCCAGGCATCCAGCACCAGAACAAGAGGACACAGTCTCAGGCTGCGCCAGGGCAGGTTTAGGCTGGATGTTAGGAAGAAGTTCTACACGGAGAGAGTGATTGCCCATTGGAATCGGCTACCCGTGGAGGTGGTGGAGTCACCTTCACTGGAGGTGTTCAGGAGAAGACTTGATGGGGTGCTTGGCTGTATGGTCTAGTTGTTGGGTGGGTTGGATTGTTTGATGGGTTGGACGCGATGATCTTGAAGGTCTCTTCCAACCTGGTGTATTGTATTGTATTGTATTGTACACCTTGATGACCTGGCTACATGGGTTTTGGATTAGAGCTGGCTGGTGCTGAGCCCAGAAGCTGGGCAGGATGAGCTGGCAGGCAGAGGCTGTCTGCCCTGACACCTGCAATAATCACGATGGAAAGCTCATTTAAGAGCAGAGATAGTACTTGCAAACCTAGGGGAAAGGCACTATCTTTAGTCAGCAGTCCCTTCTCTCTGGCGCCTGTGAGACCACATCTGAAATACTGGGTGCAGTCCTGGGGCTCCTTGGAAAGAGATGCCAACAAACAGGAATGACCCAAGAGAAGAGAGGCTGAATTGTTTGGAGTTGGAGCATCAGGCATGTGAGAAGAGACTGGAGAAATGGGGAGCTGTTTGCTGTCTTCAGCTACTGAAAGAGACATTGAAAATAGGATGGAGCTGAGCTGTTCTCAGAGATGCACAGCAAAGGATGAGGACACAAATCACTCCAAGGCAAAAAACTGTTCCCAGGACAGTAGTCAAGCATTGGAACAGGTGCTTATAGATTCTGTGGGGTTTCCATCCTGCAGATATTCACAGGAGGTGGACTGGGTGACTACCAGAGGACTGCATGCTGAATTTTAACCTGGTTACAGCTGTCTTGACTCTGCTGCTTACTGGAGGCAACATTTCACAACTGATCCTTCTCATAACAGTCCCTTTCTTGATCTCCGGACAGATCTTGCTCCTCAAGAGCAGATCTCACTTTTGCCTCCTGCTGCCCTTACGCAGCACACAAGCAAACGAGAGCATATCTTCCTTCCTTGTGCCTAGTGCCTAGACTTGCTGGCAGGCTTTCCTGCCTAGATTTTGGTCTCCCAAATGCAGACTCCACCTCACTCTGTTGCAGGTAAGACCTCCTCCACCCCATCCAGGTGTCCCAGAAGGAGCTTTTCAGGTCTGGGAATCCCTGGAGAAACAACAGTGCCACTCTATCCTCAAAATTAAAGAGCAAGGAGCCTCAGATGAAGCTAGTGGGAGCTGGGCTTGAAAGAAGCACTGAGAGGCATCTCATCCCAAAAGAGGTAATTACTCTGCCTTGCTCTTTGCTGCAGGATATTATGCTAAAGTTTCCATTAAGTCCAAAAGAAGAAAACCCAAGGGTAGTTACTAAGCACAAGGAAACTGCTTCCTTTTCAGGAGGTCCCTGTGTTGAAAATCAGTGTAGAGGAAATGGATCAAGAGGAAGCTTTGTACACGACTGCCCTGCTCTGCTGTGGCCACTGCTGGGGACAGGACCCTGGGATCCTCTGGGATCCTGTATAGCTGTTCTTATGGAGGGAATGGCAATCTTCCTCACCACAGAACTCACCCCATTGCAAAACAGATAGCAAAAGAACTCTCAGCCATCTTCTGTCAGGCAGTTAGCTAAGAAAATGAGCAGCCTGGGTTTGTGTGTGTCTTGAGAGGGCAAGACACTCGCATTCTCAGGCAGATGTGCAGCCTCTTGCTCTAACCTGGTCAGCAGAGGTTGGTGAGGAAAGTGACATTTGACTGTAGGTGTGTGAATAATCACTGCTTTCATTTGCTACAGAGCAGCAGCATGAAAAAAACAAGCCCCAAGCCCGTAACTGGAGGTCATTGTGAAATTTATTATTTTTTGGTTTCCTGCTGAAATGAAAAGCAGAAAAATAACCTTGTGTTGGATAAATGACTCAGTTTGAAAGCAAATGTTCTGCTTAGGGACCTGAAAGAAAAATAAAGAGGTCTAATAGGCTATTAGAAATCTGTTAAAAGCAATGGCTATTTCAACAAGAAAACCTGCAACAGCTGTTCCAGACAATGTTGAAACAGAGCCTTTGAACCTCTCAGTTAAAATAATTTGCTGCCTTTGGTAATCCATGACTAGGATTGGTCACCTCAAAAATGTACCTTTCAGTGTAAAAAAGTGTCTCCTTCTCCTGCTCAGTATCACCCCCAAGATGCACTCTGGCTTCTGCCATAATGGTTTTCAATTGCTGCAGCTGCACAGTTGTCCTTAACACTACATGTGACCAGAGAAGGGCAACAAAGCTGAGGAGGGGTTTGGAGCACAAGCCCTATGAGGACAGGCTGAGGGAGCTGGGGTTGCTTAGCCTGGAGAAGAGGAGGCTCAGGGGAGACCTTATTGCTCTCTACAACTACCTGAAGGGAGGTTGTAGCCAGGTGGGGGTTGGTGTCTTCTCCCAGGCAACCAGCAGCAGAACAAGAGGACACAGTCTCAAGCTGTGCCAGGGAGGTTTAGGCTGGATGTTAGGAAGAAGTTCTTCACAGAAAGAGTGATTGGCCATTGGAATGTGCTGCCCAGGGAGGTGGTGGAGTCACCATCACTGGAGGTGTTTAGGAAGAAACTGGATGGGGTGCTTGGTGCCATGGTTTAGTTGATTAGATGGTGTTGGATGATAGGTTGGACTCAATAATCTCAAAGGTCTCTTCCAACCTGGTTAATTCTATTCTATTCTATTCTATTCTATTCTATTCTATTCTATTCTATTCTATTCTATTCTATTCTATTCTATTCTATTCTATTCTATTCTATTCTATTCTATTCCATTCCATTCCATTCCATTCCATTCCATTCCATTCCATTCCATTCCATTCCATTCCCAGGTTGCTCAAAGCCTCATCCAGCCTGGTCTGAAACACTTCCAGAGATGAAGCACACAGCCCTGAGGCACTGCTTCCCTGGTGGGTCTTCTTAAAGACAAACCTGTTGCAGCATTGTCTGCCTCCTATCAGCCTTCTCCTCCTCAAGAGTCTTTCTCATTTTACTTATAAAGTGACTGGGGGGCTTTAGATTTGCTTTCAGCTTTCCCTGCCTTGCTGCTTGGCGTGGAAAGCGGCACTGCAGAAAGAGCAGTTAGGGCTGCAAAAGTCTTGTGGAGGCATATGTTGTTTAGGAGAGATTATGGCATGTGTGTCATCTGGCTGTAGGTCCTGGGATCTCATGTTGCTCATGCAGACCCCCAGGGTAGCTCCACATATCTAGGCTCACCTGCTTTAAGAAATTATAACCTGGGTTCATAGATTCATAAAATGCCAGGTTGGAAGGGACCTCGAGGATCATCTAGTCCAATCTTTCAGGGTAAGAATGTATTTTAAGTGAGCATTTGTTTTTCATCTTGAAGTTGTAGGTAGCTAGGCGGATATGTAGCAGTGAGGTTCTGTGGATTTGGAGCTTCGCTCAGCAGTGGTACAGCAACCAGCACCAGAACAAAAGGACACAGTCTCAAGCTGCACCAGGGGAAGTTTAGGCTCGAGGTGAGGAGGAAGTTCATCACAGAGAGAGTTGTTGGCCATTGGAATGTGCTGCCCAGGGAGGTGGTGGAGTCACCATCCCTGGAGGTGTTCAAAAAGGGATTGGACGTGGCACTCGGTGCCATGATTTAGTGGTCATGAGGTGTTGGGTGACAGGTTGGACTTGATGATCTTTGAGGTCTTTTCCAACCTTATTGATTCTATGATTCTATGATTTCATGCACAGGTGAGTACACTGTGTGTGTCTGTGCCTTCACGGTAGCTCAGGACCTAAATCTGCATTCCAACTCAGACTCCCTAGTCGCCTGCACTGTGAGGCCTGCACCTTGAGCTTGAAGCCAGCGTGGATACAGTCAGTCTGAGCCCATGGTGGGGTGAAGGAGGCCCGCTCTCAGTGGGCATGAGGACACGAGCCAGGGCAGAGTGACATTTTGCACGCTCTGCTGCGGATGGATGGCGTGTCCTTGGGAAAGTAACTTCCCCATCTGCGTCTCAGCTCCATCCCCTTGCAGCAAGGCGCAGGGGAGGGTAACCCGTTTCCCTGGGGGCTGTGAGGCTGAATTCATTAGCGTCGGCAAGGAAAGCAGCGGTGTGGCTGGGGAAGGCTCCGGGGAGGGCAGGCTGGTGATTAGTCACTTGTAAACATCCCCCCACGCTCGCGGGGATCCAGGCGCTTGCTGAACCAGGTTCCAGGCGAGCAGAAAGAAAGGCACTCCTCTCAGCTGCTCTTCCTCTTGGCCCCCTCGTGCCTCCCAGAGCTGAATGCGAAATTAACACATTTATCACGCGCCGTTTGCAAAAAGGAGATCAATTTCGAGCAGGCTGTGTTTGCAAACATCTGAGCCCAAAAGAATGCAAACAGCTTCATGACAGCCCTGCTGTTGCTCCTCATCCACAGCTCTCCATGAGGGTGGAACGTGCTGCCCCTTTCCCTGCATTTCACTGTCCTCTGGCAGGTGATGCAAACCACTTCCACGCTCAAGCACCCAGATAGAATAGAATAGAATAGAATAGAATAGAATAGAATAGAATAGAATAGAATAGAATAGAATAGAATAGAACAGAATGAATAGAACAGAAATAATAGAGTGGAATAGAATAGAATGAATAGAACAGAAATAATAGAGTAGAATAGAATAGAATGAACAGAACAGAAATAATAGAGTAGAATAGAATAGAATGAATAGAATAGAAATAATACAGTAGAATAGAATAGAGTAGAATAGAATAGAATAGAATAGAATAGAATAGAATAGAATAGAATAGAATAGAAATAATAGAGTACACTAGACTAGACTAGACTAGACTAGAATTAACCAGGCTGGAAGAGACCTTTGAGATTATTGAGTCCAACCTATCATCCAACACCATCTAATCAACTAAACCATGGCACCAAGCACCCCATCCAGTCTCTTCCTAAACACCTCCAGTGATGGTGATTCCACCACCTCCCTGGGCAGCCCATTCCAATGGCCAATCACTCTTTCTTCCTGTGAAGAACTTCTTCCTAACCTCCAGCCTAAATCTCCCCGGTGCAGCTTGAGACTGTGTCCTCTTGTTCTGCTGCTGGTTGCCTGGGAGAAGAGACTAACCCCCACCTGGCTACAAGCTCCCTTCAGGGAGTTGTAGACAGCAATATGGTCTCCCTGAGCCTCCTCTTCTCCAGGCTAAACAACCCCAGCTCCCTCAGCCTCTCCAGCAAAAGGTTTTTGAGGGACACCAAATCCCATTCAATAACACATGAATGTCACTGGCTACCCTGGTGCTTTTGCCTTCTACATGGTGCTTCCCATGTGGGTGGGGTGTCCTTGGTACTCTGATCTTCATGAGAAGAAAATTCCATCCACAGCAGATGTCCACTTTCAAACAGTTGGAAGAAGCTGAAAGTGGCCATACATCCAGGCTTGGAGAGACACTTTGTCTCCTGTAGGAAAGAGCAGAACTTGATTTGACCCACATCTCCTAATCACAAACTGAAACAACAGTGGCCTTGGAGGTGAAAGTCCCACCCCTGTGGAGCAGGTACAGTGCAACAGAAAGAAACTTTCAAGGTCCTCTTCTGAAGAGGCACTGCCAGTGCATCTACCCATACTCTCCAGAGGTCCTGGTGTGGATGAGGAGCAGCCTGAGCTGCCACTGTCCTCAGAGCTTCCAGCTGGCACTGTCAGTAGGGGCTGATTCCCAGCATATGTTGTGGTGGGGTTTGTTCTGCTGTGGTATGGTATGGGTCTGCCCCATGGGCAGCGAGGTGTCTGCAGTGAAAGAGACTCCCTGTGGGGAGATCTTGGGGGATCTGAGCCTGTGTGAGAGAAGGTGGTAACTTAGGGGTGAGGGAGACCTGTGAGGTGACTTGGTGGACAAGTCTGTTAGACACAGTTCCCTGATGTAACTGACCCATACAGAGACTTGACATGGAAGGATCACTCTCAGGAGGGTTATTTGTATAGGCAGGATTGGATGTTAAGGTGCAGAGACAAGAGGGGAGAGCTGTTTATTTCTCATCTGTGCCAAGCCTTCAGAGCCAACTCCCTTTGCTATGCTTCTTTTTAAGTTCTCTCTCTGTCCCACCCTCCTTCTTGTTGTCACTGTCACAGGCTCACAAGGATGATGGATGAAAGGCCTTAAAAGCAGCTGGTTCCACATTTCATCATCGATACATAACTTGCTTTCCTCTTTGCTTGAACCCCCTCCTGCTGCCAGTAATGTCCTTGGCATCTCAAGATGTACTCTTCCCTTGCCAGTGTCCAGACAGGGATGGCCCATTGGAGTCAGGTGCCTCTGCAGTTTTGCAGAGCCCTGAAACACTTTCAGAGGAGGGATTCATCACAGCCCTCTGTATATAGCAGCTGGAGATGACAACTTTGACTTTCATCGTGGCACGATGGGGTGATCTGTGGATGGTAGTAACATCCATGCAGAGATGACAGAATTGCTCTGATGAGACAGAGAAGAGAGCCAGGCTGTGAGACCCTGCTGGCCCAGAAACCTCTGTGTGCTTCTGCAGCTTAGCCTCCTGCTAGCTGTGTACTGGGTAACTGCTCTGCTCACAGAGAGGAGGGGTGGCAGCTGTGCTTCTGGTGCAGCAGGCAGGAAGGTAATTCCTTTAGGGGATAGCATGGGTGCCTAGGGTTCCCTGTAGCACTAAAGAGGATTCCTCTCATGGACAGCAGCACCCTTGATGTGAGGAGCAGAGGAAAGCAAGCTCTGCAGGCTGCATGCACAGGCACAGCCAGAACTCACCCCACATCTCCCTGGACTGGCAGGCTCAGGTTAAAACCACACCTCTCAGACAAGCCCTGATCCTCAGGAGTGATCTGGATAGAGACTAGTTAGTATATATTTCCAGTGTTGCCTATCAGATTTCCTCCACCTGCAGTGGAAGCAGGTGAAAAGCTGGGTTGTAACCCCCTTCACAGACAGCTGTGATTGAATGCCTAAAGAGGGGAGGAAAGGGAAGGGAAAGGAAGAGAAGAAATGATTGAATAAAAAAAACAACAACCCCAAACCACAACAAAACCCCTAAAGTAAAGTAAGAATCAGTGTGAAGCAATAGAAGATGCTGTAAACCAAATCCTGCAAAAGCAGGCAGAGAGCAAACACTTCAGCCAGGTCTGAGCCACCACCAGTTGTTTATTCAGTTAACAGATTATTAGCGAGGAAAGACGCTCACATCTGATGTGTATCTCCCGGTCCCTGAGAAATATGAAAAGGCAGCTGGCTCTGCTCCTATCAGAACCATTCCAGATGTTTTCAGCTAGTGTCAGACGTGCTGCTTGGCATGACAAAGCAAAGGGGAAGAAAAAGAGAGGAAGAAGGGAAATGTCACCAATTTTTTTAAACACAAAAGGCGGGGGGGGGAAAACCCACCCAACACCTCATGGCAGCCCATGTTAGATGTTTCCCCTGGCAGCCCGTGGTGTACTTGTCATTAATAGCTGAAACAGCAAGAGAGATAGCAGAGCACAGGGCTCCTGTTTACCACTGTTAATCAAGCATTAATTGGTAGCTTAGGCACTCCTAAATTGTTGCGGGAGTGTTTCCAAAGCGTCGCCAGCCCAGGATCCATTCTCACAAGTGCTGTCCCAAATCTGATTTAAACGTCTGAGTCATTTGGATGCTTTGGACAATTTTTACCTGAACAGTCACAGCTGAGGTTGGAGCATAAATTTTGGTGCCAGGCACTGCAGCATGCAGCAGCAGCCGTGCCCTGAAGGTTTTGATGAACGTGACAGAGGCGCAGGAGGAAGCGCAGCCACTCCGCTCTGCAGCTGGGGGACGAAGTTGTGCACAGATAAGAACAGAATAGAATTAACCAGGTTGGAAGAGACCTTGGAGATCATGGAGGCGTTCAAGAGGGGATTGGACGTGGCATTTGGTGCCATGGTTTAGTCATAAGGTCTGTGGTGACAGGTTGGACTTGATGATCTTTGAGGTCTCTTCCAACCTTGGTGATCCTGGCCTGCATTAGGAATGGTGTGGCCAGCAGGAGCAGGGAGGTCATTGTGCCCCTGTACTCTGCTTTGGTTAGGCCACACCTTGAGTCCTGTGTCCAGTTCTGGGCCCCTCAGTTTAAGAAGGACATTGAGACACTTGAACATGTCCAGAGAAGGGCAACAAGGGAGAGGCCTTGAGCACAAGCCCTATGAGGAGAGGCTGAGGGAGCTGGGGGTGTTTAGCCTGGAGAAGAGGAGGCTCAGGGGAGACCTTATTGCTGTCTACAACTACCTGAAGGGAGGTTGTAGCCAGGAAGGGGTTGGCCTCTTCTCTCTAGCAATCAGCACCAGAACAAGGGGACACAGTCTCAAGCTGCACCAGGGAAGTTTAGGCTGGAGGTGAGGAGAAAGTTCTTCACCAAGAGAGTGATTCGCCATTGGAAGGTGCTGCCCGGGGAGGTGGTTGAGTTGCCGTCCCTGGAGGTGTTCAAGAGGGGACTGGATGTGGCACTTGGTGCCATGGTCTAGTTGTGAGGTTTGTGGTTACAGGTTGGACTCGATGATCTTCGAGGTCTCTTCCAACCTTAGTCATATTGTGATACTGTGATACTGTGATACCGTGATACTGTGATCATCGAGTCCAACCTATCATCCAACACCATCTCATCAACTAAACCATGGCACCAAGCACCCCATCCAGTTTCTTCTTAAACACCTCCACTGATGGTGATTGCACCACCTCCCTGGGCAGTCCATTCCAATGGCCAATCTCACTGTCTATGAAGAAATTCTTCCTAACATTCAGCCTAAACCTCCCCTGGTACAGCTTGAGACTGTATCCTCTTGTTCTGGTGCTGGTTGCTAGGGAGAAGAGACCAACCCCCACCTGGCTACAACCTCCCTTCAGGTAGTTGTAGACAGCAAGAAGGTCTCCCCTGAGCCTCCTCTTCTCCAGGCTAAACAAGCCCAGCTCCCTCAGCCTGTCCTCATAGGGCTTGTGCTCCAAACCCCTCCCCAGCTTTGTTGCCCTTCTCTGGACACGTTCCAGCAACTCAACATCTTTCCTAAACTGAGGGGTGGTGCATATATTGCTTTATCAGATAATTCTGCAGAGAACTCAGGCTGGTGTGTGTCCACCTGCTGGCTGTGAGTGTGCCACCCCACCAGACCATGCAGTGTGCCTCTCAAGTGGTGCTTGCTGACGCCTCCTGGCACTTCCAGGCTCCTGCCAGCCCACAGCCACTCATTTTGTGCTCTGGTGATTAACCAGCCCTGCTGTGAACCAGTGGGGGTTCTCAGGTCATGGGCAGGGAAGCTGTTGAATGAGGCAATACCTTACCTGTGGAGACCACCTAGTCTGTGGTTGACACTGCCTACGGGAAGGGGAGGCTGGAAGCTGTTGCAAGGCCACACTTTTTGCCTGTAGTTGGGAGAAAGAAGGAGTAAGCTGCAAAAGGAGCACTGAAGATAAACAGAAGCAGTGTTTAAAGAGAGGCAAACATGGATCTGGGATGCAGCCTGAGACAGTTACCATAGTTACTCACCATCCCAGCAAGGAGGAAGGTTCAGACAGCTGCCCACTGCTTTGGCAAGAAGAGCAGAGGTATATCCCAGAGCCCAGGGCTGCTGCTTGCAGTGGGAGACAACTTTGGGAGGACACCAGTCTGTCTGCCCTGGGTATACCAACCTGGGCAAAGAAAACGTCCTGCCACACTAAAGCAAGCAGGCTTGAGGGTGATGGGGTGCACCTGGGCATGCAGGACCAGGGAGGATTTTCTGAGGGGTAGACAAAGCTGAAAGAGTATCAAGAGTGTGCCCAGGTGGTCAGCAGTGTGCCCAGGTGGCCAGCAGTGTACCCAGGTGGCCAAGAAGGCCAACTGCATCCTGGCCTGCATTAGGAATAGTGTGGCCAGCAAGAGCAGGGAGGTCATTGTGCCCCTGTACTCTGCTTTGGTTAGGCCACACCTTGAGTCCTGTGTCCAGTTCTGGGCCCCTCAATTTAAGAAGGACATCGAGACACTTGAACGTGTCCAGAGAAGGGCAACAAGGCTGGGGAGGGGCTTGGAACACAAACCCTATGAGGAGAGGCTGAGGGAGCTGGGGTTGTTTAGCCTGGAGAAGAGGAGGCTCAGGGGCGACCTCATTGCTCTCTACAACTACCTGAAGGGTGGTTGTAGCCAGGAAGGGGTTGGCCTCTTCTCCCTAACAACCAGCACCAGAACAAGGGGACACAGTCTCAAGCTGCACCAGGGGAAGTTTAGGCTCGAGGTGAGGAGAAAGTTCTTCACCGAGAGAGTGATTGGCCATTGGAATGGGCTGCCCGGGGAGGTGGTTGAGTCGCCGTCCCTGGAGGTGTTCAAGAGGGGACTGGATGTGGCACTTGGTGCCATGGTCTAGTCGTGAGGTTTGTGGTGACAGGTTGGACTCGATGATCTTCAAGGTCTCTTCCAGCCTTGGTAATACTGTGATACTGTGATACTGTGAAGAGCACACAGAGACTGGTTGTAGACATGGCTGGACTGCTTGTGGTGTGAGATTCCTAGTTTGGGAGCAGGTCAGGATTTCCAGGATAATTGGCATCTTCTAGTCTAGATGGAGAATCAAGCTTAGATCTCTTCAGGGGTGCCGGGAGATATGTGCAGAGAGTCCCCATGCACACTGTTCACCCATCTTGATTATGCAGAATGTCTCTCTGCTGCTGGGGTTCCTGGTACCAAAGAAAACTGTTAAAGTTGGACTATGCTTTAGGCCATTAGTGGAATAACACAGAGAACATGTTACTTGCACTCGGTCTGAGCTGGAGTCTCAGGAAAGCCAGCTGGAAACTCAAGCTGTGCTGCTGGATGGCTACAGATACAGGGCATTAATTTTTCACCATCAAGAAAAGGCCTTTGAGTCACATCAGCTGATGTACAGGAACGTGTCCAGAGAAGAGCAACAAAGCTGGGGAGGGGTTTGGAGCACAAGCCCTATGAGGAGAGGCTGAGGGAGCTGGGGTTGCTTAGCCTGGAGAAGAGGAGGCTCAGGGGAGACCTTCTTGCTCTCTACAACTACCTGAAGGGAGGTTGTAGCCAGGTGAGGTTGGTGTCTTCTCCCAGGCAAGCAGCACCAGAACAAGAGGACACAGTCTCAAGCTGCGCCAGGGGAGGTTTAAGCTGGATGTTAGGAAGAAGTTCTTCATAGAGAGAGTGATTGGCCATTGGAATGGGCTGCCCAGGGAGGTGGTGGAATCACCATCACTGGAGGTGTTTAGGAAGAGACTGGATGGGGTGCTTGGTGCCATGGTTTAGTTGATTCGATAGTGTTGGATGATGGGTTGGACTTGATCTCAAAGGTATTTTCCAACCTGGTTAATTCTATTCTATTCTATTCTATTCTAGTCTAGTCTAGTCTATTCTAGTCTAGTCTATCACTTTGGCCATTGACAGAATTTTCCTCTCGGTGAGAATAAGAACGGGAGAGACATTTGCATGGGAGAGAGAGATAAGGATCCCCCAGAACTAACCACAAAGCCCTGGAAATTACCTGTTCAGCTCCAGCTCACCGATGGCCACCCACATCGTGCTGGCTTGGGGCTTGCCTCCTGGTGGACAGCTTCAGAATCAGCCAGATCCACTCACACTGCTTCCTTTGAGTGCAGAGCCTGCCTCAGACCATGATGTGCTGGGTGCCTCGGTCCGACGGGGCTGTGCTGAGCCTAAAGTCAGAAAGTTTGTGGATACAGAGATCCGTCGCAGGGGTGGCCAGAGAAGCTGCCAGCTGGGGGTGGTGCCAATTAGCCCTGTCCCCCAGGGAGATGGTCAGCATGACACGTGGACTGCCAGGGCTCAACACCCTCCCGAGTCTGCAACTGAAAGTCAGATATTGGCTGGCTGGGATCGTAACCATGGCAGCAGCAGCAGCAGCAGCAGCTTCTGTATTGCAGCACGGCTAGGGGACACTACAAAAAAAGAAATAAAAAAGAAGCATTTAGAAATTCCAGTAATTATATAAACTTACTGACAGGTCAGGTTTGCCTTTCACCTAGGCAGGGCCCACCCCCGAGCACCCGCTGAAGACGTGACTTCCAGAGGAAGCCGAGCGTGTGCCCTAGGAAATCAGGCCGTGAGCGTTCAGCTGGAGCTGGGGAAGGGGCTCTGCTGGGGAAGGCTCCTGTGCTCCTGCAAGCTCTTACTACACTAATGGGGAGCGTGGGGCAGGCACATGGGTGCTGGCACCCTTGTTGTGCGTTTAATAACGTGCCCGAAGCTCCTCTATGTATTGTTATTAAGAAGCGTCAGCACCTCAGCGCAAGGCAGGAGGGGGATGACTAAATTGCTGTTAAGCGACAAGTTGAGACATGAAATCAAGCAGAGCACTGCAGTTTTAAATTAGTTTTTGACAGTCCTTTCCCCAGCGTCTCACCAGGCTGCAGCTCTGGCAGGACGCTTCCTCTCCCACTCCCATCCCACTGCAGCCTCTTTAGCTGGAGCTTCTCCAATGGCATCCTGGCCTGTCTCAGGAAGAGCGTGGCCAGCAGGAGCAAGGAAGTCATTCTGCTCCTGTGCTCAGCACTGGTTAGGCCACACCTTGAGTCCTGTGTCCAGTTCTGGGCCCCTCAGTTTAGGAAGGACATTGAGACTCTTGAACGTGTCCAGAGAGGGGCAACAAAGCTGGGGAGGGGTTTGGAGCACAAGCCCTAAGAGGAGAGGCTGAGGGGGCTGGGGTTGCTTAGCCTGGAGAAGAGAAGGCTCAGGGGAGACCTTCTTACTGTCTACAACTACCTGAAGGGAGGTTGTAGCCAGGTGGGGGTTGGTCTCTTTTCCTGAGTGGCCAGCACCAGAACAAGAGGACACAGTCTCAAGGTGCACCAGGGGAGGTTTAGGCTGCATGTTAGGAGAAGTTCTTCACAGAAAGAGTGATTGGCCATTGGGATGTGCTGCCCAGGGAGGTGGTGGAGTCACCATCACTGGAGGTGTTTAGGAGGAGACTGGATGGGGTGTTTGGTGCCATGGTTTAGTTGATTAGATAGTGCTGGGTGACAGGTTGAACTTGATGATCCTGAGGGTCTTTTCCAACCTGGTTAATTCTATTCCATTCCATTCCATTCCATTCCATTCCATTCCATTCCATTCCATTCCATTCCATTCCATTCCATTCCATTCCATTCTATTCTATTCTATTCTATTCCATTCTATTCTATTCTATTCTATTCTATTCGCAGTGCTAGTTTTTCCTGTTGTGGAGATGGGATGACCTGATGGACCCTGTCCTGGAGGATTAGGTTCCTGGGGAAAGCTGGACGAAGTGCAGCATATGCATCAGCACACATGGTGATGACTCTAGACTTCACCAGCCCATGTGGGCAGAGAAGTTTCTGTGTGAGCAGACCATGCCCACTTCACCCCAAGAAGCAGTTCATACAGGGGCCATGGGCTCTGTCTGGAACTGCCTCCTGTGGGGTTGGGTGTGATGACTATGTCAAACTCTTGCTTGACCTGAGTAAGTGGCTTGATGATAATTCCAAATTTCATTGCTCTTTGGGATGTGGCTGTCCTGTTGCCACAATCGATTCTCAATCTATGCTTACAGACCAGACCCACACCCAGCTGCCTGTCCCTGTCACATACACACTTTGCCATTGGGGAGGATATAGATGTGTGGGACTTTTTCAGTAGTACTCTAAACAGAGTGAACAGTATGCCCGGGGAGGCAGACTTCACAGTATCACAGTATCGTTAAGGTTGGAAGAGACCTCGAAGATCATCGAGTCCAACCTGTCACCACAGACCCCATGACTAGACCATGGCACCAAATGCCACGTCCAGTCCCCTCTTGAACACCTCCAGGGATGGTGACTCCACCACCTCCCGGGCAGCCCATTCCAATGGCTAACAACTCTCTCAGTGAAGAACTTTCTCCTCACCTCCAGCCTAAACTTCCCCTGGTGCAGCTTGAGACTGTGTCCCCTTGTTCTAGCGCTGGTTGCTAGAGAGAAGAGGGCAACCCCTTCCTGGCTACAACCACCTTTCAGGTAGTTGTAGAGAACAATGAGGTCGCCCCTGAGCCTCCTCTTCTCCAGGCTAAACAACCCCAGCTCCCTCAGTCTCTCCTCATAGGGCTTGTGCTCAAGGCCTCTCCCCAGCCTTGTTGCCCTTCTCTGGACACGTTCAAGTGTCTCAATGTCCTTCTTAAACTGAGGGGCCCAGAACTGGACACAGTACTCAAGGTGTGGCCATGTGTTCATGTTGCTCAACACTTGCCTGAGGATGGCCCCCCCATACTACACACTTCCCAGCAGACAGAAAGTAAGGGATGAGGGATTCAGCCCAAAATTCCACAACTTGGTTTGTTTCTGCTCATCTGGGATACAGTGTTTAAAGGCTTCACACAAGCCAGGGGTTAGGTGCCTCTTAGATATCATGAGGAAGGCAGCAGCGATGGAGTAGGGGAGGATGGAGTAACAAAGGGAAGTTGAGAGGGAAGGTAGTGACTCGTGCAAAGCACTGGATGTCTTCAGGGTCACTCTGTCCCTCCTTCTCCAACCTGGCATGCTGCAGGTGCTCTGGCCGTGTCTGTGCAGGGGGTGCCGGTGAAGGGTAGGGATTGTGAGCGAAGGGCAGGCTGGTCTCTTGCTATAAGTGCCTGAGCCTGCTCCTGTGCCCAGGGAGCAGGAGGCTGTCTGCTACCAGAGCTGCTGACTCATGGAGGGGCAGAGAGGAGCAAGGCCAGAAAAAAACAGGGGGACACTGGCAGCAGGGAGCAGTGAGTCAACAAGGGAGGTCTCAGGAGTGAGCAAAGGCACTGAGGAAGAGAGAGACGCCTGCAGGAGTGTCCTTTGCTGTGATACACCACATCGGGCACCCCAATGGCAGCGAGCTGGGTGGGCATGGGTGGGGGTTGGGACTGAGGCAGGGAGTGGCTGCCCCAGGGGCAGGGCTGCAGCAAAGCTGCCTGCCCCTGCAGTAGCACCCTTGGTCTCTTGATAATCTGTCCATGTCACACTGAAGTGGTGTCAGTGTGTCCTGCCCTGCTTACAGTCTCAGGGCTGATTTCAGCTGGCATTGCCATTAGCTACAGAGGCAAGAGCCTTTCCTTCACAGAATGAAGCATGACCCTTTCCCGTCCCTTTGGCTTTGATTTGTCCTGTTTGCCCTCCTTCATCCCATGTTTCTGTGTTGGGCAAGACAGTCTTTTTGCTCTTCATAAGATCACAGGAAAAGGAAGGACTGAGAAGAAATAGCTGATGCAAACTGTGCAGGTAAATGTCCAGCTAGGAGCCAGCATGCACCTTCTTTGCTTTGACATGCATCGCTATGATACTTCTGCAGCAAGGCAGTGGGGTCCAAGCAAGCTCTGTGATATACACGCCTTCATCTCTGGCCCAACAGCAATGTCTTTGAGCTTAAAATTCCTGAAAGCATCATGTGCTGAGATCTTCCTGCTCCTTCCCAGTCTTTATCAGGGCTTTTGGCCTGCATTTCTAGGTGCAGGGAGCTCACATCCCACCTGTACTGCATCCCTTGAAAGCTTTTTGGTTCAGAGATGAAGAGACTCCCAGGTGGGAAAGGAAGGGAACTCTGAAGAAGGGAGGAGTTTCCTGCCTGACACCAGTTTGATTTTCCCATCCATGGCTTCTGTTATGGACTATTAAAAATTAACCAAATCATGTTCATCATTAACATGTGTTGCCTTTGTTCTCTAGGCTCCCAGTACCCATTTGCAGGGCATTTGTTTTGTATTTTTCAGCACTTTGTCTCCTTAATTGCTCACCTCTGTCTGATGTGCTGGTCTGTGGTTTGCAACAGGGAACAGGAGGGCATTTTTATTGCTCCAGATTTGAAGCCACTGGAAGAAAAGGTTCTGCAAAGTCCCAGCTATTGCAGCCAAAACAGGCCCTGCAGCCTCTGGTGCCTGTGATACATGCTCCTTGCCTAGCAGTGGGCAGACAGCTCTGGAGTCTTTCATCCATTGTAGAGGTAAAGGAAGGAGTTAGGGTCTTTTCTGAAACTTATGCTGCCTTTGCTCCATTTCACCCCTTTGCTCCATTTCACCCCTTTGCTCCATTTCACCCCTTTGCTCCAATTCACCCCTTTGCTCCATTTCACCCCTTTCCTCCTTTTCACCCCTTTCCTCCTTTTCACTCCTTTGCTCTTTTTCACCCCTTTCCTCCTTTTCACCCCTTTCCTCCCCCACACAGTCCCGCTGCTTCTCTTGCTGTCTGCTTTTGAATGATGTAGCTGGGTTTGACACCCCATTGCACAGTATGGGGCTGGATTGTAGATGGTGCTGCCCTGGAAGCCCTGGGCTCAGCTGCGGTGCTTGTATAGGAAAGAGCAGCAGGATCAGGCTGGAGCTGTCCCCACAGCCCCTTTGTGTTATCAGCTCTTCCTCTGAACTCAAGTGCTGGCTTTGCTGGAGTTTAGCTGGGCCAGGCAGGCCTTGAAGGAACTTGTAAGTTCTGGCAGCCTATGAAAAATGGATGCAGCATGATAGCCCCAGCAGCTGGGCCGGGGCTGAGCAAATGCCAGCAGGAGGTGTGAGCAGCTGACCTGCATTTGAGGTTGTGTTGTAGGTGTCACTGTTGCTAAAGTGAGGTGAGTATGCAAGACCATGGTGGTCTTGAGATGCTTCCTCCTGCTGAATGCTCCAAGGAGATGGGGTGAAACCAGAGTGAGGGCTCAGAAGGAGGCACATAGGCTGCTTATGTAGCCAGGAGATCTTTCTCTCCTACTGACCTTGAAGGAAGCCAGGAAAAAAAGATCACAGGATATCATACCATCACTGAGTCTCCTGGGGCAAGCCATCATTTGAAGCTACC
Source organism: Picus viridis (assembly GCA_033816785.1). Classification (NCBI taxonomy): domain Eukaryota; kingdom Metazoa; phylum Chordata; class Aves; order Piciformes; family Picidae; genus Picus; species Picus viridis. The sequence goes on from CM066578.1 coordinate 11,633,202, forward strand.
TCACTCTGGCAGTCAGCTGGAGAACATGCAGAGGTGGGTCAGCTGTTTCTGTGCTGATGCAGAGTGACTCAGGCCTCTGCCTACAGCTGCCCAGTGGGATGTTGAGCAGAGCTGACAGGCAAAAGCGAAACATCTGCCTTCAACCCTTGTTCTTTGCAAGCTCAGCAATTCACCAGCTGAAAGTTCACCTCTCGGAGGAGACGTACCCAAGGGAGAGGGACCAGGAACTGGGGTTTCTGGTTTGGGAGCAGGGGAGCAAGAGGCTGTTTGGAGATGAATCTTGCCCTTGGGCAGCTTAGGTAGAGAATAAAGAATTACGTTTCCCTTTGGGAAAGGATGATTGTCATCGAATCATAGAAACAATCGGGTTGGGAGAGACCTCAAAGATCACCGAGTCCAACGTGTCACCCAACACCTCATGACTAAACCATGGCTTCAAGTGCTGCGTCCAATCCCCTCATGAACACTGCCAGGGATGGTGACTCCACCACCTCCCTGGGCAGCACATTCCAATGGGCAACCCTCTCTGTAAAGAACTTTCTTCTCAGCTCAAGCCTAAACCTCCCCTCCTGGCGCAGCTTGAGACTGTGTCCTCTTGTTCTGGTGCTGGTTGCCTGGGAGAAGAGACCAACCCCCACCTGGCTACAACCTCCTTCAGGTAGTTGTAGACAGCAAGGTCTCCCCTTCTCCAGGCTAAGCAACCCCAGCTCCCTCAGCCTCTCCTCATGGGGCTTGTGCTCGAGACCTCTCCCCAGCCTCGTTGCCCTTCTCTGGACATGTTCAAGAAATTCAACATCTTTTCTAAACTGAGGGGCCCAGAACTGGACACAGGACTCAAGGTGTGGCCTAACCAGTGCTGAGTCCAGGGGCACAATGACTTCCCTGCTCCTGCTGTACACACTGTTCCTGCTACAGGCCAGGATGCCATTGGCCTTCTTGGCCACCTGGGCACACTGTAGGCTAATGTTCAGCTGGCTGTCAATCAGTAGCCCCAGGTCCCTTTCTGCCTGGCAGCACTCCAGCCACTCTGACCCCAGCCTGTAGCTCTGCATGGGGTTGTTATGGCCAAGGTGCAGCACCTGGCACTTGGTCTTGTTGAATGCCATCATGTTGGACTCTGCCCACCTGTCCAGCCTGTCAAGGTCCCTCTGCAGAGCCCTTCCACCCTCTAACAGATCAACACCTGCTCCCAGGTTGGTGTCACCTGCAAATTTAATGATGACTGACTCAATTCCCTCATCCAGATCATTAGTAGCACTAAAGTTGGGACTCAAATCTTTTACCAACAAAAAAAGCCTGAACACCATGTATTTGAGCCTAATGCAAGGGTTGCTGACCTCAACCCTGCAAACTGGCAAAGCAATGGCAAAGATAACCCTGTATTTCTTCTGCCCTGAACTACTGTGAATTATCCTGGTAGAAGTCACAGCCACCATAATTAGTCACCTAATGTTTCTTATCAGAAAGGTTGTAGTTGAGTGGGGCATTCAGTCCATCATCAGTAAATTTGCAGATGACACCAAGCTGGGGGCAGGTGTTGTTCTGTTAGAGGGTAGAGAGGCTTTGCAGAGGGTCCTTGCCACGCTGGACAGATGGGCAGAGTCCAAGGGCATGAGATTGAACAAATCTGTGTGCCGGGTTCTACACATTGGCCACAGCAACCACATGCAGTGCTACAGGCTTGGGTCAGAGTGGCTGGAGAGCGGCCAGGCAGAGAGGGACCTGAGGGTACTGGTTGATAGTAAGCTGAACATGAGCCTGCAGTGTGCCCAGGTGGCCAAGAGGGCCAATGGCATCCTGGCCTGTGTCAGGAACAGTGTGGCCAGCAGGAGCAGGGAGGTAATTCTGCCCCTGTACTCTGCACTGGTTAGGCCACACCTTGAGTCCTGTGTCCAGTTCTGGGCCCCTCAGTTTAGGAAAGATGTTGAGTTGCTGGAACGTGTCCAGAGAAGGGCAACAAAGCTGGTGAGGGGTTTGGAGCACAAGCCCTATGAGGAGAGGCTGAGGGAGCTGGGGTTGCTTAGCCTGGAGAAGAGGAGTCTCAGGGGAGACCTTCTTGCTGTCTACAACTACCTGAAGGGAGGTTGTACCCAGGTGAGGTTGGTCTCTTCTCCCAGGCAGCCAGCACCAGAACAAGAGGACACAGTCTCAAGCTGCACCAGGGGAGGTTTAGATTGTATGTTAGGAAAAATTCTTCATAGAGAGAGTGATTGGCCATTGGAATGTGCTGCCCAGGGAGGTGGTGGAGTCACCATCATTGGAGGTGTTTTGGAGGAGACTGGATGGGGCGCTTGGTGCCATGGTTTAGTTGATGAGATGGTGTTGGATGAGAGGTTGGACTTGATGATCTCGAAGGTCTTTTCCAACCTGGTTAATTCTATTCTATTCTATTCTATTCTTCTATTCTATTCTATTCTATTCTATTCTTCTATTCTATTCTATTCTATTCTTCCATTCTATTCCATTCCATTCCATTCCATTCCATTCCATTCCAGTTATTATTCTATTCTATTCTATTCTATTCTATTCTATTCTATTCTATTCTATTCTATTCTATTCTATTCTATTCTATTCTATTCTATTCTATTCTATTCATTTCCCCAAAACATTAATGTTGCAAGAGCACATCAGTCTTTAAGAAGGACTCCAGTCCTTCTGAAGATGATGTCAGTGTTTTCCTTGACTTCCTCAGGCTTTGGATCAGAGTTGAACTCATTGTGGTCCCTGCATGGCAAGCTGAAGAGCCACCCTGCCAATCAGGCAGTGGCCCAGCTGTTGTGTTGATAGCAGGGAGTTTTAGGCGGGGAATGACTGGTGTCAGCATTCCCTCTAGGAGCCTTAATGCCCAGCATGTTGGGATTTAATAATTAAGGAGGCACTTTTGCATGACTATGGGGTTTTTTTTGGGTTGTTGTGGTTGTGTTTTAATAATCTAACAGCACGAAGTAAGCCATTCAATAATTAATTGACAAAGTCGAACTGCAAATGCCAGCACCCAGGCTGAGGGTGTGGACTCAGCCTTTGCAGACAAATGAAGTGAGAATTAATTGCTTGATGAAGAAAAGGAAGACATTAGCATAAGATTTGTCAGGTCCCTCGTAGGATTTCATCATAGTGAGTCTGGGGCTTGGAATGGGATTTGTGCTGCTAATTCATCACTAATTAACACTAAATTGGCCCTGGCATGAGAGGAGGGAGGGAGCTGGGGTGATCCTAGGCTTCAAGAACAAGAGGAGGGAGAGAGGAAAAAAATATCTTTATTTGTAGGAGATGATTCAGAGGGAATAATAAGGAGGAAAAAAAAGAACCTGGGCTGCTGATTCTGGCAAACATCCATGCATGAATGTTTGTCATTGGGAATTGTCTAGCAGACACTGACATCCACATGCAGATTCCACTGTGTCTGAATGTGGACCCATTTCCAGTGAAAGGGGTCCCAGCTCTGCTCCTGGCTGACTCCAGTCTCCTTCTTTCTCATCAATCTCAGGATATCTCTGCTGTCTTAGATATTACAGCTGCTCTGGCTGGCTGAGATAAGCAATTCAGCCTGACTCTGGTCTTTCACCGCCCCAGTCTTGCTCCATGTACAGTCTGCAGAAAGAACTATGTGCCACAGTGATGGTAGGCACCTCATGCATGCAGATTGCATGAGGCTCTGAGGTGCCACTATAGCAGGTTGTGGCAGTTTGAGGTTATGCCTTTAAAAATTAGCTGCAGATTTCAAGCAGAAGAGTAGAAAAAATACAAACAATTCACTGTTGGGTGTAAAAAGGAAAACAAAAGATTATTCTAAACAAATTCATTGGATAGAATGTCTGGTATAGAAGTAGTTGTACCATAAACATCTTACACATTTCACTTCCATTCCCATTCCTTTTCACAGAATCACAGAATCACCAAGGTTAGAAGAGACCTCAAAGATCATCAAGTCCAACCTGTCACCACAGACCTCATGACTACTAAACCATGGCACCAAGTGCCACATCCAATCCCCTCTTGAACACCTCCAGGGATGGTGACTCCACCACCTCCCTGGGCAGCACATTCCAACGGCCAACAACTCTTTCTGTGAAGAACTTTCTCCTCTCCTCGAGCCTAAACTTCCCCTGGTGCAGCTTGAGACCGTGTCCTCTTGTTCTGGTTCTCCTGTGGTTTTAGCTGCTATCTCTTTTGCTCGGGAGAGATAATGCTTCTGGCTGGCCTTGGAGTTAAGAACTAACATTCCTTTCTCTCAGCTCCTCTTTTCTTCTGTTGTATGAGAGGGGAGGAGGTTTGGGGGAGCAGTGGAGCAGCTTCCCTGCTCTCTGGGAAATCCAGAGGGGGTACAGGGGGTTTCTGTGCTATTTTCTAATTGTAAATACCTGTATAATACTGTAAATCATAGAATCAATAAGGCTGGAAAAGACCTCAAGGATCATCAAGTCCAACCTGTCACCCAACACCTCATGACTACTAAACCATGGCACCAAGTGCCACGTCCAACTCTTTTTTGAACACCTCCAGGGATGGTGACTCTACCGCCTCCCTGGGCAGCACTTTCCAAAGGCCAACAACTCTCCCTGTGAAGCACCTCTCCTCACCTCCAGCCTAAACTTCCTCTGGTGCAGCTTGAGACTGTGTCCCCTTGTTCTGGATACTGTATATTCTGTCCATATTCATTGCATTCCATTGTAGAGTGTAGTTTTTGCTTTGTAAAAACAGCTTCCATTTGCTTCCAGCTGAGTCAGTTGTGCTTAGTTAATGTGAATGGGAAACTTCCACCCACCACACAGGTTAAATAACAAATTCTCCCAGCTGCCACGTAGAAATGACAACTTTGCATGCAATGGTAGGTGGCATCTTGAAGTCACCCCAATAACTTAAGCCTGTCTCACCAGGTTATCTGTCTCTCTGCTTCTGTTATGTGTGTGATGTGACTTGTGTGTTACGTGATTACTTGTTGCCACGTGGGGCAGCTTCCCTGGGAGAGACAGCGAAGGCTCAAGTAGTGTGCCCTAGCCCAGCAATTAGGGTGGAAATAGAATAGAAGTAGAATAGAATAGAATAGAGTAGAATAGAATAGAATAGAACAGAGAATAGAATAGAATAGAACAGAATAGAATAGAATAGAAGTAGAATAGAATAGAATAGAAATAGAATAGAATAGATTAGAACAGAGTAGAATAGAATAGAATAGAATAGAATAGAGTAGAGTAGAATAGAATAGAATAGAATAGAATAGAATAGAATAGAATAGAATAGAATAGAATAGAATAGAATAGAATAGAATAGAATAGACCAGGTTGGAAGAGACCTTCAAGATCATCGTGTCCAACCTGTCATCCAACACTAGGTGCTACCTAAACTTGGGGAGTGCTTTTCCCTTCCATACACTCTGACTCTATTAGAGGAGTGTCACCTTTTCCATGATGTTTTTTCCCCCTTCCTTTCTGAGAAAGCTCAAAAGCGTATTTCAGCAGAATAATGAAGCCACTAAAACCTTGAAAAACGTTCCTGAGAGAGCGACTTATTCCTTCCCAGCTCCAGCTTTATTCCCAGGGCAGCAGATTAGTAGTGTTTAGGGCTGGAAAGGATCACTAGTTTAATCGATAGATTAAAAAAGATCACAGCCGTTAGTGCCAGACTTTGATTTTTAGCCTGCCACTGCATTTCCTGTGGCTGCCTCCCCATCTGTGGCGCTTTATAGCACTCAGGATACCTCTGTGCTATCCCAATCCAATTTGAGCTCTAATTTATACTATTCAACTACCCCTTTGCTATCCTTTATTGCCTCAGATGTTCCCAGATCCATCACTTGCAGGACTTGTGTCCAGAGAAGGGCAACAAGGCTGGTGAGAGGCCTCGAGCACAAGCCCTGTGAGGAGAGGCTGAGTGAGCTGGGATTGTTTAGCCTGGAGAGGAGGAGACTGAGGGGAGACCTGCTTGCTCTCTACAACTACCTGATAGGTGGTTGTAGCCAGGAAGGGGTTGGTCTCTTCTCCCAGGCAAGCAACACCAGAACAAGAGGACACAGTCTCAAGCTGCACCAGGGGAAATTTAGGCTCGAGGTGAGGAAGAAGCTCTTCACCAAGAGAGTGATTCGCCATTGGAATGTGCTGCCCGGGGAGGTGGTGGAGTCACCATCCCTGGAGGTGTTCAAGAGGGGACTGGATGTGGCACTTGGTGCCATGGTCTAGTCGTGAGGTCTGTGATGACAGGTTGGTCTCGATGATCTTTGAGGTCTCTTCCAACCTTGGTGATACTGTGATACATACCAGGTGGGAAGCAGCCCCACAGAAGCTGGCAGTGTTTGTGTGACATCTCAAAGGCCACACAAAGTCAGTCCCTGCTGTCTGCTTTGCTTCAGGGCCAGTGACTCCAAGTTTTGGCTTGAGACTGAGCAGGATGGGGATGATTCATTTCCCTGGACCCAAAGCAGGATTCAGCTTTGAGTACTACGCTAAGCCTCTCCATCTTGAGGATGGTGGGGTGGACAAAAAGCTGGCCAGCTTCAGAGCACTTGAGTTGACTACCAGGATCTTCCTAGATGGGAGAGTGGGCTCATTTCTGGTGAGGAAGAGCCATTTCTCAGCTCTCTCCTTTTCCCTGTCTTAGAGCAGCTGAGTTACTTCCCTCTCTCCACCTGACCTACTTTTGATCTTTGCCTCTCCTGATGCTGATAACCCTGAAGTACTCTTATGAAGGACGAAGCCACAGACTTCCAGGAAAACATACTGTTGTCAGCTGCTGCCTGGAATCAGGGAGAGCAGCAGAAAAGGGTGGTGGCAAGAAGTCTCTCTGTATCCTTTCTTTGCAAAGAAAAAGAAATGGATGTAAAGAACCAACTTGTTCTCTCAGAAAGTCAGCTCCAGAGGTACCCCCTGAACTTGTGTAATCTTGTTGCTGCCTCACTGTGACTAGATATGTGGGTGGATGGATTGGATGGCTGCAGCAGAAGAGGCTAGAAGCAGAAACGAAGGCATTGACAAACCAGAATGTTTCTGTGGTGGAGCTTATTCTAGAGACCTTGCTGCAGCTTCCAGGAAAGGAGTTACCCTCGAGGGGGGCTTGCAGCAAGTTTTTAAAGTCTCAGGAGGTAAAACCTTTCATAAAAATGCACTTGGCTTCCAGCCAGGACCCCTCTAAAGAGCATCTTGGTGCACTTTGGGCTTTGAGTTATGTGTGGATTGTGTGCACAGACGTACTCCTTCCTTGTGCTTTATGCACCAAAAAGCAAAATTGAGGTGGAAGGTGGTTTGGAGGTGGTCTGGATTTTTTGGAGAGACATTAAAACACAGGCAAGCTTCTTGGGAGAGAGCCACAAGTCCATTCTCTGGCTTCCCAGTACAAGTCTCTGGATGAGTTTTCTCTGGTTCTGCTACAAAGCACCAGCAATTTCTGTCCTAGCTTTAAATTAACGGGCATTGAGGATGTCCACTCTGTTGTTTACAGATGGGAAAATGAAAAATCCCCATATTAGGCCTCCAGCTCCATAGTTCTCTCTCTGCAGAATCAATCTTCATGAGGTCCCCTTGAGCATTGCTGATCTAGCAGAAAGACACCACAAGACTTTGTTTTCTGCTCATCAACAAAGCTTCTTCCGGTCAGATTTTTCTCTCTGGGTTTTGTGGTGAGTTGGGAGTCTTAACAGGGCTTGGGCAGCATCTGTAAGCCCAGAGCAGCTGTATCACCTGAAAACTAGCTTCTTGTAAAATTTCTGCCTTAGCTACAGCATGACTTAGTATCATAGTATCATAGTATCAGTCAGGGTTGGAAGGGACCACAAGGATCGTCCAGTTCCAACCCCCTGCCATGGGCAGGGACACCTCACACCAGATCAGGCTGGCCAGAGCCTCATCCAGCCTGCTCTTAAACACCTCCAGGGATGGGGCCTCAACCACCTCCCTGGACAACCCATTCCAGGGCTTCACCACTCTCATGGGGAAGAACTTCTTCCTCACATCCAGCCTGAATCTCCCCACCTCCAGCTTCATTCCATTCCCCCTAGTCCTATCACTACCTGATAGCCTGAGAAGTCCCTCCCCAGCCTTCCTGTAGGCCCCTTCAGATACTGGAAGGCCACAATGAGGTCACCTGGGAGCTTTCTCTTCTCCAGACTGAACAGCCCCAACTCCCTCAGTCTGTCCTCACAGGAGAGGTGCTCCAGCCCTCTGCTCATCCTCGTGGCCCTTCTCTGGACACATTCCAGCACGTCCACATCCCTCCTGTAATAGGGGCACGGCACTGGCTTGTGTTTGCTCTTGTACTGATGTAAGTGATGCCCCATTTCCCCTGAATGAATAATCAGACATTGGTTTGAAGGGAGTCCCAGTGAACACTGGACCTTTTATGACAGTCCTCAGGACTCCATGAGGTCAACACTTCACTTGGAACTTGATGAGAGCACGAAAATCTTTCTTCCAGAAAGCACCAGGAGATTCTGGATGGTTACCATCCACCAGTGCTAGAGCTGCACAATGGTGCAAAAGACATATAACCTTGGGTAACAAATCAGAACTGATTCAGAGGGAAACCTCACAGCAGACTAGAAATACCTGTTACTTATTCTCCAATGCTACCTCCTGTGATCCTTGGATTCTTCAGGGAAGTTTCCTGCCCCAGAGCCAATCAAGGACTCAGCCAATGCTGTGGGCACACAAAGTCCAGAGGATAGTTCAAGCTTCCTGAGCTGACTACCAGGATCTTCCTAGATGGCACAGTGGACTCATTTCTGGTGTATCATAGTATCAGTCAGGGTTGGAAGGGACCACAAGGATCATCTAGTTCCAACCCCCTGCCATGGGCAGGGACACCCTACACTAGATCAGGCTGGCCAGAGCCTCATCCAGCCTGGGCTTAAACACCTCCAGGGACGGGGCCTCAACCACCTCCCTGGACAACCCATTCCAGGCCCTCACCACTCTCATGGGAAAGAAGAGGCCTATCCTGATGCATCAAAAATAGGCCAGGTGCAGAGAGGAAAGTAACTCAGCTGCTCTGAGACAGGGAAAAGGAGAGAACTGGTAGTTGCAGCCCTGGAGAAAAAAATTCCAAACATATCCAACTGCTTTCACAGTGGAGTCCTTAAGACAGCAGAGTCAAAGAACGGGCTCTGCTCTGTGAAACTCCTTGGAAACTGTGTCTGGCCACCACAATGAAGGTGGTTTCACTCTGAGAAGAAATAAATAAATAAAATGGCTCTGCTTTTGGTGTGTGTTTGGGTATGTGGCAAGTGTGTCCAGAGAAGGGCAATGAGGCTGGGGAGAGGCCTCGAGCACAGGCCCTACAAGGGGAGGCTGAGGCAGCTGGGGTTGTTTAGCCTGGAGAAGAGGAGGCTCAGGGGAGACCTTCTTGCTCTCTACAACTACCTGAAGGGAGGGTGTAGCCAGGAGGGGGTTGGTCTCTTCTCCCAGGCAAGCAGCACCAGAACAAGAAGACACAGTCTCAAGCTGTGCCAGGGGAAGTTTAGGCTCGAGGAGAGGAGAAAGTTCTTCACAGAAAGAGCTGTTGGCCATTGGAATGTGCTGCCCAGGGAGGTGGTGGAGTCACCATGCCCGGAGGTGTTCAGGAGGGGATTGGACGTGGCACTTGAAGCCATGGTTTAGTGGTCATGAGGTATTGGGTGACAGGTTGGACTTGATGATCTCTGAGGTCTTTTCCAACCTTACTGATTCTATGATTCTATGATGAGGAAAAGTGTCATGACTGCAGATGTTGCTGTCCCTCTGGGCTGGATTTCAGCTGTGTTTGAGCAAGATGTATGAGGATGAAGGTTCCTGTTAGCTAGAAGACAGAAGGGCTCTATTGAATACTTGTATCCAATAAGACACAGGCAAAATGGGACCCATTGCAGTAGAAGAGACTCCAGATTAGGAGGTGGCACTCTTCTGGCTGACAAGAATGCTTTCCTATGCCTACCACACTCCAGAAATGCTTCTGTGGTCTCACAGACCCAAGACATATCACAAAAGTGATGGAAGTCCTGAACCTTGCCCATTTTCAATGACATCAATCAGATTCCCACTTTCCTGGCCACATGAAGGCTCGAGTGTCCTGGGTTTGTCATCGCTTCGCCGTGCCAACAACTCTGCACCAAGCCTGTTAACATTTACATATCTGCTTTCTGAGAGGGGAAGCAGGTGGCAGCAGGGTGTACCTGGAAAACACATCTGCAGTATTAGCTTAGGCTTGTGGCTCCCTGGAAAACCCAGTGAACTGCAAGCAAAAGCAATACACTGGAGCATGGCAAGAGGAGCAATACATTAGCTCAGTACAAGCGATAATGTTTCCCTGCAATAGCCAGCTCAAGCGGCTCTAATAGCTTTCTACTGACTTGCTGCTGAAAGAATGACTCTCAGCTCAAAGAACAGAGATGTATTCTGGGGGGTAGAGGAGGTTTCCCTCCTAGCAAAGGCTGCTGCGAGCTCTGCCAAGGACACTCTGACGCTTCCAGGCTGGAAAAATCTACAATCTAAATGACCCTGAGATAGCCACTTCGGTGACATTGAGGAGAAACCTGACAGCTTCATAAATCAAACTGTGGTGGGGGAAAGGAATTGGAGGCTGAGATGCCCGAATCTGAGCGTTTAAGCAGTGGAAGGAGCACCGTGGGCCCTAAGGCTTCGAGACAAATTCATCAAAGTTTTAGGAATAAGTGCTGGCGTCCTGGCTGTGCCTGATAGTGAGAGGATGGATGACCTAGTGCAGTCCTGGATAGGCAGACCCACAGCTGAGCAAGTTGGACTGAATGTGCAATATATATTAGGCAGCTCAGCCTCTTTCCCTCCTGTGGGGAATGCCGGCCCTCTGCCATCTCACTGAATCCAGTTAGTATTCCAAATAATGGGAGTGACATGCAGAGCAGGGGGTAAATAGGGGGTTTATTAATAAGTGACAGCAGAAGGATCAACTGCAAGGCTCAGATCTCCTGCTGCTTGTGGTAAGACTCCAGCATTACCCCCAAAACTTCTGCCATGCTCATGGGAGTGTGGTGTGTGGCACTCTCTTAGACACATGTAGTATCTGCTTTGCTTATAAGTCAGCTGCTTGGGAGATCGCCTGCTGTGAATAACCTGTCCAGGAGTGCTGCCCATCTATTTCCCCTCCTCTTAGTGACAGGGATTGGACAGGGGATGAGGATGTTAGTGGTACCCCACAGAATCATGGTGAGTGTTGGAGGAATTTCCCACCGGTGGCACCACAGAGCTGGAGGGCAATGGGCAGAGTTAACAGGGCAAGACCATCCAGGGGAGAAGCAGGAAAGTGTCACATGTGCTTGGGGAGAAAGTTACAGTGTGCCACGGTCACTTTAACGGCCCTAGCTGGGGTGCAGCCTGGGAGGAACCATGGTGTAGGACAAGGTAGAAAGAACAGGAGCCCCTGGAACCTCCTCTGTCCATTCCCTCTTCTTGCTCAGCAAAGCGTGCCCTGGCCAAGAGCAGCTGAGGTGGAGTGGGATGGAGGGTGTGATGTGGGGTAGGGATGACTCCATGCTTTCAGCCATCAGTGAAGTTTCCTGGCAGTGGTCACAGGGCTGTAACTCTGCCTCTTGTAAACACTCAGCAGTCCCTTCATTCAGGCAGATTTAAAAGGAAATCCAATGTGCGTTTACAAGCTCCCAGCCCATTAATGAATGGGTTCATAAAGCGGCGAACAAAGGCTAATCAATATGCCGAGTGCAGAGGAGAGGGAGCCTGAAAGCCTTCGCTAACCAGGGGGATGCTGCTGGCCTTCTAAATAAGAAGGGTCTCTGGGAGGTTGGGAGTGGGCCCGGGGAGCAGTTCGGCACCTTTCATCTCTGGTCGTCCCTAAATGCCTGTGTCTGTAATGAGCCCACTGCTCCCCTTCCTCCCCAGCGCAGAGCAGCGAGGAGGAGGCAGGTGGAGCTGCTGCTAATGGTGACTTGCCACAGGGATCAATAGACGGGAAGCAAATTAACTGGGTTCCCGTGGGAAGGGATTTGTCGATACGCGGGGTGGCAGGGAGTGACACCGAATCGGGGGCTGTGCAGCTTCACAAATACCAGCCTGTAATGAACCCCTTAGGGAGCGGGAGGAAGGGGACCCTCCTGCCTGTCTGGGATGCTGCCTTCCCTCACCTCCTCCTTCCATTAGCATACTCACCACTTTGATTTTCCCCTCTAATGAGTTCTCTGGCTGCCTTGCTGCCTCTGCGAGGTGCTGCTATCTCCAACAAAACTTTTCCCATAGATGCCTCACGGAAGAGGGAAACATTCCCGGATCCCCAAACCTCCCATGCTAAGGGCCCCTTACAGAAGAACCCCTTCTTAATAAGCTTGCAGTCTTCCTGCCCTGGAAAAGTGACAGGGGCTTGAAAAAAAAAGTCCTGACCCTTTTTCTCACTCTCACAGCTGTCATGGCGCTGTGCTGTGAGGTGGGGTGGGGAGGTGAGTGAGGGAGATCTCAGCTCCTCCACTGACCCTTTTTTCCCAGGCCTGCCAAAGAAGGGACTGCTTCTCTCGGTGATGAAGCCAGCAAAGCACTCTCATGCAAGCTTGCTGGCTTAGTCAGTCTTTGACTAATTTTTTTTTTGGTCAATGCTCCTGAAGTTTGAGGTGTCCTCAGGCTTCTCTGCCAGCAGCCAGCACAAGAGTCTAGAGGGGGAGACTGCTCCCAGCCAGCTGCTCCACAAATCAACCTCACAGCCGTGGGACTGCCATGAGGCTGGAGTGACAGGGCAAGCGCCTTCAGCAGAAACTGATGCAGCCTACCTGGGCTGTTTCTTGACCTAATGATAGGGGTGGCCTCCTGCCTTTGTTCCTTCCCTGCACATGGAAAATCTGGCACTGCAGGCATTAGTCCTGGAGCTCTGCACCTCAGCTGAAGCCTGCAGAATAGACAGGAGGGTGAGTGGGACCAAGCCTAGAGCAGACCCATATTTAGTATCCTTCCTCTGAACAGACTTCAGGTTGCAGCATAGCAAGTCATCATTTGAGACAGTCTGGGACTGGGTTTCCCAGGGCAGTTGCTCCTCCTGGAACTGATGCTCGTGATCCTGAAGCTGGTACAGAGCAGAAGTCATGAGAGGGGCCTGAGTCCAGTGAGTTTTGTGAAGGCTATCCAAGTTCCTTTGGGAGGCTGGAGAGCAGGGGTGTGTGTGTGTGTGTGTGTGTGTGTGTGTGTGCTGGAAGTACATTCCTGAGTGTGCATAAGTGGGCATCCCACGCCTCTCATTCTTGCCCCACGTGGAGGAGGAAGCAGGATGGAGGCCACCAGCTTCTTCTGTGACAGGCAGCTCAGGCAGCCTTCTGGCAGCAAGCAATCTGAAGGAGTGGAGGCAATTTCCTGTCCACGTTGCCTGTGCTGCTCTGGCTGGGAAAGTTCTCAGATGGGCAGCCTCTTGACTGCCTGACAGCTCATGCCCTGAGGGGCTCATTTGGTGCAGATCCAGCAGCGAGTTCAAATCACATTTAATTTTACCCACACACACACACAAAGAAAATTCCATTGTTTCTGCTGCTAGCTGCTTGACTGGCTGCCCAAGCAAACAGGCAAGATAAAGTGACCCTGGGCATCTCTGCTGAGCAGCGCCAAGGCTTGACTGAGCAAATGAACCTGCAGACAGAGAACAGGAAAGGCCAGCGATTTGCCCTTCCTTGGCTGTCCTCCCTCCAAACGCTGCTGGCACCTGAAGGAGCAGGGTCCCCGAGACACCCTTCTTGCTATCAGGCTTGAAGAGGCAGGCATAGGACTAGCATTATGGTAGGGGAGAAGGGAAGAGTCCTTACTTGGGACTCTGAAGCACCAAGTGGTCAGCACCTTGCTTGTAGAAACGAGAACAGCATCTCATCGGGAGGCACCCTTTGTCCAGCTGCTGCGACTAAAGTTTGTTTGTTTCCCTCCCTACTTCACCCCGCCCCATGTCCGCCCCCCCCGCCCCCGCACCCCCGGCCCCCCCGCCCTCCACTATTCGTAGAATCATAGAATCAGTCAGGGTTGGAAGGGACCACAAGGATCATCTAGTTCCAACCCCCCTGCCATGGGCAGGGACACCCCACACTAGATCACGCTGGCCAGAGCCTCATCCAGCCTGGGCTTAAACACTTCCAGGAACGGGGCCTCAACCACCTCCCTGGATAACCCATTCCAGGGCTTCACCACTCTCATGGGGAAGAACTTCCTCCTCACATCTAGCCTGAATCTCCCCACCTCCAGCTTCATTCCATTCCCCCTAGTCCTATCACTACCTGAGATCCTGAGAAGTCCCTCCCCAGCCTTCTTGTAGGCCCCCTTCAGATACTGGAAGGCCACAATGAGGTGACCATGCTGTTAGCTTGAAAATTTTCTTTCCTTGCCTCTTTCTGTCTCTCCTTCACTGCCTTCTGTGTCCTGCTTTCTCATCGCTCCACCTCTCCTTCCCATCTCCTCGCTGATCTCTGCCTGCCTTTCTCATCCTCCCTCCTGTCTCTCCCTCTCATTCAGTCTCATCCTGTCTCTGCAGTGAAGCTGCGCCTTTCAATCAGCCTGTTGAAGGGACTTGCCAAAGGAGCCATTAGCTGGAAGCAAATCGGAGGCTTGTGATGCTGAAAACAAAAAGTGCGTGGTGGAGATCAGGGAGGGAAGAGCTGGTCTGTATTATGCAGCTCTTCTCCGATGCCAAGTTCAAAGTGACCTCCTCGCTAAGCATCAATCAGCCACAATGTGACAGTCATTTGTGAAATGGGTTCAAGCAGTTCCATTTGCATTCCCTAACAAAGACTGCGACTCACAGAGACCCGGCCACATTGCTCCCCCTCCCCTCCCTCCAGCCCCAAGTATGAGGAGCATGAGCATCTGCTGGGGTTTCTGCTTATCTGGAGGAGAGCAGTGCTTGCCAGGAGATAGGAGACAAGATGTGTGAGCACAAAGTGAAGGGACCTAAGAGAAATCTAAAGGTGATGGCAGAGGCTGGCAGCCTCCTGGCTCTTTCAGGCTGTTAGGAAGCAGGTGAGAATGAGTGTGTTGTCCCAGCAAAAACACACTGCCTTGTTGATATAGCTGGGGCTGTATGTGAGACTATCTCACCTCTTGGTCACTGCTGGTGGTGAGGAAAAGATGCCTGTGTACAAGAATGGGAAATAGAATTGAATTGGACTGCTTGCACCTCTGTGCCAAAGTTCTCTGGGATTAAAATGATGTCTAGATTTGCAGACAGCTTAGAATCATAGAATCAGTCAGCGTTGGAAGGGACCACAAGGATCAGCTAGTTCCAACCCCCTTGCCATGGGCAGGGACACCTCACACTAGATTAGGCTGGCCAGAGCCTCATCCAGCCTGCTCTTAAACACCTCCAGGGGCCTCAGCCACCTCCCTGGACAACCCATTCCAGGGCTTCACCACTCTCATGGGGAAGAACTTCCTCCTCACATCCAGCCTGAATCTCCCCACCTCCCGCTTCATTCCATTCCCCCTAGTCCTATCACTACCTGATAGCCTGAGAAGTCCCTCCCCAGCCTTCCTGTAGGCCCCCTTCAGATACTGGAAGGCCACAATGAGGTCACCTCTGAGCCTTCTCTTCTCCAGACTGAACAGCCCCAACTCCTTCAGTCTGTCCTCATAGGAGAGGTGCTCCAGCCCTCTGCTCATCCTCGTGGCCCTTCTCTGGACACCTTCCAGCACCTCCATATCCCTCTTGTAACTTCTGCTGGGACAGTCTGGAAGGATCTCCTGGGCATTATTACTCTTCCTCCAGTAACACTGAAGCTTGGTTGCTTTCCAGAATGATCCAAGCTTTTCCTCTGCACAATGCTCTGCCCTAGCAAAGAGCCAGTGTGTATCCTCAGGTCTGCTTGCTCTTTCGTAGCATCCACGGTCATGGAGTATGGAGGAGTTCTGTGTTCAGGGTCGATGCTTAGCCTGGAAACGAGGAGGCTCAGAGGAGACCTTACTGCTGTCTACAACTGCCTGAAGGGAGGTTGTAGCCAGGTGGGGGTCGGTCTCTTCTCCCAGGCAGCCAGCACCAGAACAAGAGGACACAGTCTCAAGCTGCACCAGGGGAGGTTTAGGCTGGATGTTAGGAAGAAGTTCTTCACAGAAAGAGTGATTTGCCATCGGAATGGGCTGCCCAAGGAAGTGGTAGAGTCACCATCACTGGAAGTGTTTAAGAAGAGACTGGATGTGGCACTTGGTGCCATGGTTTAGTTGATTAGTGTTGGATGATAGATTGGACTCAATGATCACAGTATCACAGTATCAGAGTATCGCTAAGGTTGGAAGAGACCTCGAAGATCATCGAGTCCAACCTGTAACCACAGACCTCACGACTAGACCATGGCACCAAGTGCCACATCCAGTCCCCTCTTGAACACCTTCAGGGACGGCAACTCCACCACCTCCCCAGGCAGCCCATTCCAATGACGAATCACTCTCTCGGTGAAGAACTTTCTCCTCACCTCGAGCCTAAACTTCCCCTGGTGCAGCTTGAGACTGTGTCCTCCTGTTCTGGTGCTGGTTGCTAGGGAGAAGAGGCCAACCCCTTCCTGGCTACAACCACCTTTCAGGTAGTTGTAGAGAGCAATGAGGTCACCCCTGAGCCTCCTCCAGGCTAAGCAACCCCAGCTCCCTCAGCCTCTCCTCATAGGGCTTGTGCTCAAGGCCTCTCCCCAGCCTTGTTGCCCTTCTCTGGACACGTTCAAGTGTCTTGATGTCCTTAAAGATGATCTCAAGGTCTTCTCCAACCTGGTTAATTCTTTTCTATTCTACTGTGATGCTGTAGGTATAAGTCCATGTGAGCAAGCACTCAAGATCTAAAAGAAGACAGCATTGCATCACGCTTCACCTGTTAAGTGCTTCGAGGCCTTTGAATATAACATTTGGTAGGAATGCAAAATAATTATGATTTGGGGAAAAAAAAAACCAACAACAACAAAACCCCAAACATTATTCATTTCCTTCCATTATACTCACATGCACCGTGGAGCACGTTCCCATTGCCAAGCACTTGTGCATAATCTCTGGAGAGGGGCTTGTCTGATGTGTTCATTCAGTGTAAATGAGTTAAATGCCGGAGAAGGAACGCTTCTCCTAATTGAATTTATTCTTGTAAATTTGATGCCATTCCAGCCAAATGTGCCAGCAAAAAAATGTGCATGATTTTGTTCATCTGCCTGGCCACCATTGGCATGCAGAGGAGGGTGCCTGAAATCCCAGTGCATGGCTGGAAGAGATGGGAAATGGTCCTTCCAGCAACCCATGGAAAGACTGTGTGGAATGCCAATATTTGCATCTCCAGAGTGACTGCTTCTGTTCTTGTGATAGAGGGATTGGTGACTGCAATTGTAATACTGAGAGGTTCTTGCTGTGAGAGAAACCACGGTTTTGTAGGTTTTTTTTTTCTTACTCCTTGCATTTGAATTCCTTGGATTGGTGACTGCAATTGTAATGCTGAGAAGTGCTTGCTGTGAGAGAAACCACAGTTTTGTAGGGTTTTTTTTTAACTCCTTGCATATGAGTTCCTTGGAGGGTTAGAGTCCCTCTTCTTGTTCTCTGCCCAGGGAGGATTTTAAAGCAAAGAAGAAAGAGCCAAAGAAAATCTATAGGTTTTTCCTGTAACTGCACTTTATGGTCATTGCAAGAATTCTATCTGGGCATAAATCAGCACCAGTCAAAGTTGGTGAGGGGCTTGGAACACAAGCCCTATGAGGAGAGGCTGAGGGAGCTGGGGTTGCTTAGCCTGCAGAAGAGGAGGCTCAGGGGAGACCTTCTTGCTGCCTACAACTACCTGAAGGGAGGTTGTAGCCAGGTGGGGGTTGGTCTCTTCTCCTAGGCAACCAGCACCAGAACAAGAGGACACAGTCTCAAGCTGCGCCAGGGGAGGTTTGGGCTGGAGGCTGGGAAGAAATTCTACACAGAGAGAGTGATTGCCCATTGGAATGTGCTGCCCGGGGAGGTGGTGGAGTCACCATCACTGGAGGTGTTCAGGAGGAGACTTGATAGGGTGCTTGGTTGCATGGTTTAGTTGATTAGGTGGTGTTGGATGATAGGTTGGACACGATGATCTTGAAGGTATTTTCCAACATGGTTTATTCTATTCTATTCCTATTCCTATTCCTATTCCTATTCCTATTCCTATTCCTATTCCTATTCCTATTCCTATTCCTATTCCTATTCCTATTCTATTCTATTCTATTCTATTCTATTCTATTCTATTCTATTCTATTCTATTCAGTCAGGCGTATTTTGCTCTAATTCAAGCCGGTTTATAGCTCTCACGGAGAACTGACAGCAACGAATGAGCTGTTTGTGAGGACACCATTAATTGATTTGGAAGTCCTGAATGCAGGCATTTCTTTTTGTATCTGAGTGCTAGGAGGGTCTGTTATGTTTCCTGAAGTGCTTCATCCATGTCTCACACCACAGTGGGTCATATAGCTGCTGCAAACCTTTGGAGCCTGTTGCGTGGCAGTTCAATGAGATGGTTTGGAGGTGGAGGAAGCTCCTGCTAGCCCTGCTGTAGGAAGGAAAATAAAGCAAAGCAGAGAACATCATTATGCCATTGCCCACGTGCTGAGTAGGGTATACAGCTCTGGCTTCTCCAGCTCAAAAGTGTTTTATATAATAGAGCTGAAAAAAGGCTCAGAGCAGGACAGTAACAAGGATGACCAAAGGTGGGGAATGAGTCTGAAAAAATGATTAACTGGTCTAGGACTTCTCTGCCTGGAAGAGGCAGGTGAGGGGCTATGAAATCATGAGTACTGTGGAGAAGGAGAACAAGGAACAATTATTCTGTTCCAGCATCAGGAATAGTGGAGTCAGAGGAAACCGGCAGGCAGTAGTTTCAGAAGACACTGGAGGAGGTGGCTCCACAGTGGGGGCATTGCTGAGCTGTGAAATGCCTGAACAGCAGGCATCTGGAGCGTTTCACATGTGCAGGAAAGATCTGTTGTGAAGTATTAAATACAGGAAGGCCATGCACAACCCAGGACTAAAGATGATTGGGGGACTAATCCAGGGAAATCATGTGGGGTGTTCGCCCTGCCCTCATTTGCTTCTGGTTGGAGATAGGCTGCTGAGTGAAACAGGTCTCTAGTCGTGCCTGACATGACTGTGTCTCATCTCATTCAGCGAGCAGCAAGGGAGGTGAAGCTTTGTAATCCCCTGCTCAGGAGGGATGCAATAGCAATAGAGTCACAACAATGACTCTGAAGGAACAATACAGCAATGAAATATCTCATCCCACCCAATGGACAATAAAGGCTATCCCTGTGTGGCACAGTCACCACTGCAGTAGTGCCACGACAAAGACCCTGAAGAAAAATGCAAACCAATTTATTGAGTTTTTTTTAGCAGCTCTCAGCAAGTGTAGCAGATAAAGGCACTTTGACACAAGCATTAGTCCCTTATCAACTACTTTAGAACACAAGGGGGAAAATGAGTGGAAGAAAATCAAGGGAAAAAAACAGGGGATATCTATATCTATATCTATATCTATATCTATATCTATATCTATATCTATATCTATATCTATATCTATATCTATATCTATATCTATATCTATATCTATATCTATATCTATATCTATATCTATATCTATGTCTATATCTATATATCTATGTCTATGTCTATATCATCTATATCTATATCATCTATATCTATATCATCTATATATCTATATATCTATATATCTATAGCTATAGCTATAGCTTTAGCTATAGCTATATCTCAACTATAGCTATATCTATCTATCTATCTATCTATCTATCTATCTATCTATCTATCTATTTCTATACCTATATCTCTATCTCTATACCTATACCTATACCTATACCATCTGTCTCTATCTCTATCTCTGTATCTATACCTATATCTCTATCTATATCTAAAGAAACCAGGGATATCTCATCACCCTTGGATCCAGCGTTGTCTTGAGTCAGAGTCTTGATCTGCAGGTGGGGGGCTGACAAAGACAAATGCACACACCCCTAGATAGTCTTCATCAGTCTGGGATGGCCTTCAAGGGTGGAACCTCTCTCACATCTGTGTGGTTGAGCGTTTGAGAGAGTTTGGGGAGGCAACAGTGCAATAGCTGGGAATCAAAACTGTGTCCTCAGTGCCTGGGAATCAAAACCAGGTGAGGAATTTCGGGGGGGGGTGTGACAGTAAACTGAGGTTTGACCTGTCAGCTGGTGCATGTTCATACTGCTGTTTGCCAGCCATATGGGGGAACAGAGAAAAGAAGCTTCCTGCTCTGCCTCTGCAGGGCTCAATCCATCCCTCTCCCAATTCCCTTTTACAGTGGTTCCAGATCTTGTTGTTTGAGACAAGACGGGGCAAGTCCCAACTTGGTCTCAGACCATTATTGGCCTTTCATGTCCATTGCTCGAAACAGACCCTATGGCTGTCAGCTCAGCTTTAAGAACACTAAACTTTAGAGAGTTACATAACTATTAACTGCTTTATCTTTATGCCATTAAGTATCATTAAGTCCCTGCTAGAGTTTAGCAAAACTCCAATCAGCTTAGAGGGAGAAATAATTGCAACCCATATGCCTCAGATCACCCATCCCACTAAGGACTGCATTTCAGCTCATGAGCTGCAATCATATCAATTAACCTTTCAGAGAATCTTTTTTTGCCCCTATTCAACATTAGGAAGGCCATAGAATTACAGTTTTACAGTTCATAACCTAAACAGTGATGCATCCAAAACAGAGTTCCCTGTGTCTCCCAGGCCTGTGCAAAGGCAGAGAGAGAGAGAGATATGAAGGTTATGAAATAAAAGAGAAATTAATGTCCATTGAGCTTTGTTGTTGTCTTGCAAAGGGAAGGGCTGCTCTGAGCCCTCTGGGCTCAGGACACTCCCATATGGGTGACAGTTCTGCACCAAGGGTCTTGGATTCAATGCCAGGGAAAGGAGGAACCAGGGATTGGGAATGAGAAGGGGAAGATCCCAGAGCCTAAGTAAAGGTGAATAAAGAAAGCCACCGTCCTAGAGAGGTGGCCTGTGAGGGATCTCAGCACCTCTGGGAGCAACTGCCTAGCTGAAGACCCATGGGCTGCTTAGGATCTGCCCTCTGTTGCCCCATCGGAAGGTGAGATGGCAGAGCTGGCCTCAGGGGAGAGAAAACTCATGCCAGCCATTTTTCAGTGGAAAATGGAGAAGATTCATTGAGCAGCAAAGGGAAAGTGAGCTGCAGTGAAATGTAACTGGAAAATACAGTGAGCAGCAGTTTAACACATTTTACTATAAACTGAAAGGAAGTTTTTTATGGGTTTGTGTTGATCCCTTTCTCAGGGCTTGTGGTGTGCTGTCTATAGACAGAAGACTTTCTGTGGCTTGGGAGTGATGCCAGAAGCAGACTGCTCCACCACCCTCACTGCCACCTCTGTCTCCATATGCAGCACTTGGGCAGGGTGGAGGGAGGAATCGGTTTTCTCCAGTAGCATGGGAGAAGGATAGTGGTATCACACACAGCAGGAGATCATAGAATCGTAGAACCATAGAATCAATAAGGTTGGAAGAGACCTCAAAGATCAAGTCCAACCTGTCACCACAGACCTCATGACCACTAAACCATGGCAGCAAATGCCATGCCCAATCCTCTCTTGAACACCTCCGGGGACGGTGATTCCACCACCTCCCTGGGCAGCACATTCCAATGGCCAACAGCTCTCTCTGTGAAGAACTTTCTCCTCACCTCGAGCCTGAAGTTCCCCTGGCACAGCTTGAGACTTGAGATGATGGCTGCTGGCTGGGGACATAATGCTGGGAGACCCCACTTGCTTACTCTGTGTAAGTTGAGAGTATTTTCTGTCTGTGCTTTTTGTGTGCTGTTCTGCTCCAAAGCTGCTTATGTAAAGTGTTCAATAAATACCCCCTGAAACGTGGTGATGCACAAGGTAATGTGAAGAATAATGAAATATCCCTCAGCCTCCAAGGAAGCAGTATTGACCAGCCATAGAGAGAGCTTATAATGAGGCCCACTTTACCCAGAGAGAACAGCAATAGCCTTTCCTTCTGCAGCCCCCTCCCTGTAAACTGTGTTTGCACAAGGCAATGATTTGTGCAGCGTGGACTGAAGGGGCCAGTGTGGAGGCAAGGTGAAAGGCTGGGGGACAGCCATGGGCTGGATGAGGTTTCCCAAGGTCAGTCACTGTTGCAGACAAGGTCTGTTGTGTAAAGTGTCCCTCTGAACCCTGCAGGCCCAGGATTCCAGGGGTGAGAGTTTAGGAGTGTGGGAAGGGCAACAAGGCTGGTGAGAGGCCTTGAGCACAAGCTCTATGAGGAGAGGCTGAGGGAGCTGGGGTTGCTTAGCCTGGAGAAGAGGAGGCTCAGGGGAGACCTTATTGCTGTCTACAACTACCTGAAGGGAGGTTGTAGCCAGGAAGGGGTTGGCCTCTTCTCTCTAGCAACCAGCACCAGAACAAGGGGACACAGTCTCAAGCTGCACCAGGGGAAGTTTAGGCTGGAGGTGAGGAGAAAGCTCTTCACCGAGTCATTCACCATTGGAATGTGCTGCCCGGGGAGGTGGTGGAGTCACCATCCCTGGAGGTGTTCAAGAGGGGATTGGACGTGGCACTTGGTGCCATGGTCTAGTCATGGGGTCTGTGGTGACAGGTTGGACTCGATGATCTTTGAGGTCTCTTCCAACCTTAGCGATACTGTGATACTGCAATACTGCGATACTGTGAACCAGAGCTGGAAGCAGGGAGTGGATCCTGTGCTCAGTGAGTGCAAGTCTTGTCCCAGTTGTGTTTACTGCTTTCTTCACCCACCCTCTTTCCAGCCCTCTACTCATTGTGCAGATGGTGCCATCTTTGCACTAGTCCCACTCTGTTCTGACAGTTACTGTGGCTCCTAAGCAGTGCCCCTGGTCCCACGATGCGTTTGGATTCAGTGCACTCGCATAGTAGATTCACCAGCCACTGTCTGCTGGCCCCTTTACCCACCACTGTCTGCTGTGGATATCCCCTGAGCTGTGGCAGAATGTCTGGCAACGATTGTGTTCCTGGACAAATGATCAGTCCCGACAGGAGTGTAACCCAGATAAACGGTGTGCTCAGCAACCCAGCTGCAGTTTCCCACCCACAACAGCTCTTGGTTTCTAGCCTATGATCCAGGGTTGCCAGCAGCTTCCCCTGTAGCCCAGAGTCTCTCATTTTGGCATCCATCAAGGTTTCTAGAGCATACCAGCTGCTTACCTGGTTTTAACTGTGTTGTCTGTTCAAGACAGTACCCATTCTACACTAACCTTTATTGTGTTATCCCTGTGCCTTCCATTCCTCATTTCCACTCCTTGCCCTCTTGTTATCTAGGGAGG
Organism: Picus viridis; assembly: GCA_033816785.1. Taxonomy (NCBI): domain Eukaryota; kingdom Metazoa; phylum Chordata; class Aves; order Piciformes; family Picidae; genus Picus; species Picus viridis. The sequence goes on from CM066578.1 coordinate 11,656,437, forward strand.
CAACTGGTCTTTGTCATTTTACCTGGCTGTTCTTCCTATTCATTTCTCTGCCTTTTACTGTCAGATCTTCCTTTGCCTGCTGCCTCCTTGAGCAGCATCCCGGTTGGGACCAGCATCTCATTAGACAGCAATTCCCCTTGCCTTGGTCCAATGTACAATGCATCAGAACATCTCAAATTGAACTGGGACTCTTACCTCACAAACAGCAAGGTCACCACAATCCAAGTTGCTGCTAAGTCTGAGTGTGCATGAGGTGGCCCACAGTCATTCACACAATGCAGAATGTAGCTCTGCAAACTTCAGAGCTATCTGAGTCCTCAGCTGGAGCACCCCCACACTGCATTATTTCTTTGCACATGGAGGAGAAACAAAGGTTTATTTTATTACAATTATTATTCTGTCATTTATTTCCTCTGGGATGTCCAGAGTAGAGACTCTTCCCTGCCTCCATGGCACATGAGAGAAGGATGCTGAGAAAAGCACCAACAGTGGAGAGCAGAAATAAGGCAGGAATCAGCCAAGTGGTGTTGGGAGATGTGAGACTTGAATGTGTGCTGTATCACAGATACATGGTGGTGGTCTTCTCTGCTTCACTCTGATGTGGTCTAGTATATGGCCAATCCAGACTAGGTTTTTCAAAGCCTTGTAGTATCCTCCATGGTCTCACCCTGGTACTTGGATGAGTTGATTCTCCCCCTGAGATGTGGACAATCTCATTCTGGCACCTTCAGGGGATAGAATAGAATAGGGTAGAATAGAATAGGATAGGATAGGATAGGATAGAATAGAATAGAATAGAATAGAATAGAATAGAATAGAATAGAATAGAATAGAATAGAATAGAATAGAATAGAATAGGATAGAATAGAATAGGATAGGATAGGATAGGATAGAATAGAATAGAATAGAATAGAATGGAATAGGATAGAATAGAATAGAATGGAATAGAATAGAATAGAATAGAATAGAATAGAATAGAATATACCAGGTTGGAAGAGACCCTTGAGATCATTGAGTCCAACCTATCACCCAACACTATCTAATCAACTAAACCATGGCACCAAGCACCCCATCCAGTCTCTTCCTAAACACCTCCAGTGATGGTGACTCCACCACCCCCTGGGCAGCACATTCCAATGGCCAATCACTCTTTCTGTGAAGAACTTCTTCCTATTTTTCCCTTTCAGGGAGCGAACAGAGGGGTTAGACTTGACTGTACCTTGGAGAAAATGCTCCAGAAGCTGTCACCCTAAAGCAAATTGGAAGAGTCTCCCTGCTGTGTTCAATCCGTTGATTAAAGCAGCAGCTGATCTTATTGTCATTCCTAACAGACCAGGCTGAGTTTTCCAGGGCTGCTGCTGAGCCTGTTGTTAGGTTGGCTGGTTGCAATGAGGTGAAATTATCCTAAGGGGTTTTGTTTTGTTTTGTTCTGTTCTGTTCTGTTTTGTTTTTCTTAAGGTTTTGAGCCTGCTAGAAAACTTTCTTATTTTGTGCTCATTGGGGTTTCATGTGGAAGAACTTGCTGACCTGGCAAAGAAACTTTGGTCATGAGTTGCTGAGGGATGCTGAAGTAAATAAAACTAAACCAAATTCCACGAAGTCAGGAAAATCTGGTCGAAACAGACCAGCTTCAAGTAGACCCCATCACACCAGCCTCAGCCAGATGAAACCAGAGAGCTACTTTGACCTGAGCAGACCAGACCTACTTGAATTAATGTTTGAGTTAAGGGGAACAAACCTTTAGACAGAAGGGTAAAGAAAAGGCATTTCCTCCCCCTGATTCCAGGAGGAGCCCTGCTCTGCTTTCCCTGGGAAATGAGCCTTCTGCTCAGGTGCAGAGCTCCCTAAGGTGCAGTACCTGCTTGGAGAGCATGACACAGCATTTCGGGGGGGGACCACTTTTCTATCTGTAATAAAATCAAAGGAAAGGAGAGACTTATCCTGACTCATTATTTACTGCCTTACAAATCTCTGGAAACAACAGGGTAAGGGTAGCCACCAGTATCACGGCATTGACTGTGACTCTTTGCCTATGGTTGGTGACAGATGCTAACCTTGATTTCCTCCTACCTGGAGGTGACACACAGCTCTTGATTGTGAAGCCAAATGCCTATGATCATGGTTAGCAGCACTGATTCACTGCTCTCCATGCAACAAAGTACCCAACAGCAATCCTGAAGAGGAACAGTGGGTCTTAAGTGGAGCAGCTCTTTGTAGACTGAGTATTTACCAGACTGTCATTATCCATTGAAGTCCCTCATGATTTTTTTCCCCATGAAAACATGGAAACAAATAAACAACCCAGCAGCAATTATTTTCTGCAGCCTCAACAGTTAGGATAAAATCTTTGGTTTTAGACCCTCTCTTCTTCCCCATGCTTCACGTTGAACTTGCTACTTTCCCCAGCTAATTAGCATGCAGCCTGCAGATTTCACAGCATCAGCTAAATATAAACAATCCTTTTATTTTTTCCCTTTTGCTTGACAGAGCTTTTTGTTCACTTGAAAGGTAGAGGATTAGCCATGTGAGGTTCATTCCTGTCTGTCTCCTGTCATCAAAGGACAGTGGGTCCCATCCATTAGTCAGGCACATGTCCAAGGCAATGCATTGGCCAAGGCTTCAGAGAGGACAATGCCGCAGCCAGACTTAAGCGAGTGAGTTCCTGGGCACTGGCTTGGCCACAGCCTAGTGCTGAGGAGAGTAGGTCAGCTGTCATCAGTCCCAGATTTCCTTCTCTGTCTCTAAATCATTACAGAGAAAGTACCTTCCTTCAAAGTGCTTTGTGTTCTTCACGTGGTGTTTCAGGAGCAATCTTGCTTGGGCAGCAGAGCAGCTGTGGTTCGTGAATAGGAGAGTTGCAGGGGACGTTGATGCCAGTCACCAGCCTGCTGGTTTATGAATAGGAGGGTCACAGAGGGGTGTTGATGCCAGTCATCCACCTTTTGGTTTAACCAGCTGGTACTTACAAAATTCTATGAGATTTCCTAGGGAATTAACCTCTAGCAGACATGGGGCAATGAGACGTGTCCTCTTCATGTGCTTTCAGGCTTCTGCTCACAGATCTGGCCCCCGTATCTGGCTTGCCTGCCAGTTTGTAATGCTTTAAGAGCCATGACATTCCAGACTGAGGAAGGATGAATACAGATTCTCACATTATTTTTTTTTCATCATTTGGTGTCCCCTGTGTCCTTTTTATACCTGGTAGGAGAATAGAGTGACATTAAGGGAGGTACAGACTGCATTTCCAAACCTTAAGGGATCCCATCTTAGCTGAACTGTAGCTGACATTTCACCCACCCTGGGCTTTAAAGTGCAGCATAGACCCTCTGGGCATGATACACAACCATTTTATGGAGCACTGAAACAGAGGATTCTCCATCTGGGATGATAAAGGAGGGGATTTTTTTTTCCCCAATGGCTCCTGTTGGAACACACATTATGAAACCCTTTGTGAGAGGCTTTGAAGAGTGCCTTTAAAATTAATTCAAATGGAGTGAGACTTGGCAGAGATTGAAGTGGAAGGAGGATATGGTGGGATGGAGATCCTCCAAACCAAGGGGAGTATGAAGAAAGCTGTCTACAGGCTTAGGTCTTTTTCATCCTCCCAATACATGAAGCAGGTGGCAAAACTCAGATTTCTCTCCCTGAAGTTGGCACACAGTTGGCCAGTTTAACACTGAGTCATTGCTCTGGCTTGGCCTGGTTGGTTCCAGCTCACTCACTGCCCTCCAACTACACACAGCTTGGTGTTTGGTCACCCTCAGGGTGACCAGGTGATTTGGCTCTGGTATGATTCTAAATGAATGTCCCTTTGGACCTATGCCACCTCTGCAGCCAAAGGGTTCCCACTCATACCCATACCACTCCACAGTCAAGGCTCCTACTTCTTTGCTGCATGTAAGAGATAGAGACAAACACTGCCATCCCATATAACATCTGTCCTTTTCCTCTATAGGGCTATCTCTGTGACTTCTCTCCCTTTCTACCCAGTTCCACTGATCTTCTTCTGTGCCCAGCATCCCAGTGATTTCAGCACAGGGAAGAAAGGTGAAAAATGGAGAGCAGCCCCAGACTCTTCCCAGCACACCCTGCCTTGTATTAATTTATAAACCCAAGGAGTTTGAATCAAAGAGAGGAAAAACCTTCACCCTGCTGAGTTGATACCTCATCTTGCCTGTGTTCTCCTTGCTGATGCTTCATCCCAGCAAGCCCAGAAAGTTGAGCAGTACACCTTGCATCCCAGTCTGCTGCTGCTGACCCAGGTCTGTGCTGCCCTCACGTGAGGACAGCAAGAGGTGAGGGACAAGCCATCTGCTGAGGGGACAGCAAAACTATGAGGCAAAAGACAGGAACTTTCATCCCAGATATTTGTCTGATGGGTACCCAGGGATGTTGGATATCCAGAAGTCAGCAGTTCAGTTCTCAAAGTCCTAAGACTGACAGAGCAAAGGTTGAAGAGATAGAGGCTTTCTGGTGCCTTGTAGTTGTTCTGGTGAGAAGAGAAAGCAGCTGCTTTCTGATAAAGGCTTGCTTTTTGAGCCAGGTTAAAGAATCACAGAATCAATAAGGTTGGATAAGACCTCAGAGATCATCAAGTCCAACCTGTCACCCAACACCTCATGACTACTAAACCATGGCACCAAATGCCACATCCAATCCCCTCTTGAACACCTCCAGGGATGGTGACTCCACCACCTCCCTGGGCAGCACATTCCAATGGCCAACAACTCTCTCTGTGAAGAACTTTCTCCTCACCTCAAGCCTTAACCTCCCCTGGTGCAGCTTGAGACTGTGTCCTCTTGTTCTGGTGCTGGTTGTCTGGGAGAAGAGACCAACCCCCACCTGGCTACAACCTCCCTTCAGGGAGTTGTAGGCAGCAATCAGGTCTCCCCTGAGCCTCCTCTTCTCCAGGCTAAGCAACCCCAGCTCCCTCAGCCTCTCCTCATAGGGATTATGCTTGAGGCCTCTCACCAGCCTCCTTGCCCTGAGAGTTACTGTAAGGATTAAAGGATAAAATTTGAATATAGGGATGAGCATGGGAATCTGTCTGGTAGGGTTTAAGTCTTCCGCAGAAGCAAGAAGTAAAAATTGGTTGAGAAATGGAGCACAAAGGGACTGGAGCTTGCTTTGGCCTTGGGAGAGGGAGTGACTAAGGGAATAGTGTTTGAGGATCTCCACGGTCTGCCAGCAAAGCCTTCTGGTGCAGTCCAGGTCTTGTGTCATCCCTGAGCTTCCCAACAGCAGTGCAATGGTGCATCTGCAGTACTCAGAAAGAGACCACTAGGCTGACTCTGCTATCTTTTCCTTAAATCCAGCCTCACTGCTACTCTAGAGCCACTGGTTTCAAAACCTTGTGTGGTGGGTTAACACCCTTTTCTGAAAACAAAAGAACAAAGCAGGGTGGAGGACTTGCAGGTACTTTTCACTCCCTGCAGGGCATTTTTCCCTGGGAAGCTGAGTCCGTTCCACTCCCCCTCCCTGCCCAGCTAGGGTATAAAAAGCAGGACATCGTAGCTGTTGGCCCTTCTTTTTCTGGCTCCTGCCTCTGCTGGATGAGAGCTACTGCAGCTGCCCTCCTGCTCTTCTGCCACGTGGTCGGACCTGATCCTGCTGCCTCCACGCTTCCTCAGAGAAAGGCTGGTTTTGTATTATTCTCTTGGTTTTGTACCCCTCCCATCCATCCTTGTTCCTTGCCCTTGTGAAACTTTTCCTGTTATTGTTATATATCTATATCTATATCTATATCTATATCTATATCTATATCTATATCTATATCTATATCTATATCTATATCTATATCTATATCTATATCTATATCTAAAACTATCTATATCTATATCTATATCTATATCTATATCTATATCTATATCTATATCTATATCTATATCTATATCTATATCTATATCTATATAGTTTAAAGACAACTCTTTACCTCTCTACTTCCAAGCCGACTCCAAATTATTGTTTGGTGGATTTGCTCCTTCCTTTTCTCCTCTCTCTGTTGGGAGGGAGGAGGGGGGAGCGGGGGAGAGATTCTCAGCGTTGCCCCCACCTGAGCTCTTAACTCCCAGTTAAAGCTCAAACCACCACACCTTGGTTCCCCTGTGTCTGCTCCAAAGTTGCTCCGTATGTTACCTGTGTGAGCTGGGCTTTTCAAAGCTGGAAATATGCCTTGGGCTGTTTTAGTGTTTCATCTAAAGTGGGTCATTCGTTTCTGAGGGCGAGATTAGGGAAAAAACAAACACCGCTGCCTTGACCACGGTGAACAAAATTCTGACAGATGGGTGGTTGGAAAGTGCAAGCTGATATGTTGGAGATGGGAATCAATGTTGGTGAAATACTGCTCAGCCTAACTAGAGCTGCCCCAGTGAAGAGCCATGCATCTTGGGAAACTCCCTGGACCATCCATTTTCTGTGGAGAGCAGTTACAGCTGGACCACTCCATCCTTTGAAGTGCCTGTGTATGCTGAGCTTGCTCTGCCTTCCCATGGCTCCTGCACTCCAGCTTGACAGCACTTTTGACATCTAGAGGATGGTTTTTTCTTTTGGCTCCAGTTATTACTCTGTTGTATTGTGGAAAAGTTTTCAGTCCACAAGGCATCCTACAGCACTACTGCTAAAATTATCTCCCCACCTCACTGTGCTCAGGAGTTTCCCCTGGGAGTGCAAGTAGGTGATGTAAGGCATGAAGTGGCTTCCTCTCTGAGAGCTGCCCTGGCTGCTGCACTTGGTGAATGTGGGGAAACACTAAATCAAGGAAATGCAAAAAGCAGAGGGATGATCTCATGCTGCCTACCCCAAGGGACTGGCTTGCTTGCTTCCTTCCTTCCTCTGCCACTGATCTCTGTGGTGTCAGGGAAAGGATACATAAGGTAAGGTGTTCACTGAGAGCAAACCATTCCTTCTTTCTTGAGTAATGAACCTGTTTTGTCCTGTCCATTATAACTGGAAGACTCCTGCTTAAGACACATACAATTCCATGTAGTATAGTATAGTATAGTATAGTATAGAATAGAATAGAATAGAATAGAATAGAATAGAATAGAATAGAATAGAATAGAATAGAATAGAATAGAATAGAATAGAATTAACCAGGTTGGAAAAGACCTTGGAGATCATCGAGTCCAACCTATCATCCAACACCACCTAATCAACTAAACCATGGCACCAAGCACCCCATCCAGTCTCTTCCTAAACACCTCCAGTGATGGTGACTCCACCACCTCCCTGGGCAGCACATTCCAATGGCCAATCACTCTTTATATGAAGAACTTCTTCCTAACATCCAGCCTAAACCTCCCCTGGCACAGCTTGAGACTGTGTCCTCTTGTTCTGGTGCTGGTTGCCTGGGAGAAGAGACCAACCCCCACCTGGCTACAACCTCCCTTCAGGGAGTTGTAGACAGCAATAAGGTCTGCCCTGAGCCTCCTCTTCTCCAGGTTAAGCAACAAATCAAGTGTTAAGATCTTCACAAATCTAGCATCCTAAATTAATGATAATTTTGAATGATTTTGACTTTGTTTCTGTCCCTCAGTTCATCAGGTATGAAAAGAATAAAACCACACCATTCAACAGGGGAAGTGCTGAATAATTCATTACCTGTGGCACACAAATATCATCAAGAGCAGAACTTAGAAAAGTCTTTGAGTAAGGGCTTTGTCTCCTGTTGAAAACTGTGAATGAGCCAGAGACAGAGAGGCTGAGGCTCTTGTGTTCAAGAGGGGATTGGATGTGACACTTGGTGCCATGGTCTAGTCATGGGGTCTGTGGTGACAGGTTGAACTCGATGATCTTCGAGGTCTCTTCCAACCTTAGTGATACTGTGATACAGTGAAAAATGAGGGGATTGTAACAGTGGGAATCAATGTGAGCAGAGGGAAAAGACTAGCTGTCATTGTCATCTGGCAGTCTGGAAACATTCTCTCTGGACTTTTGAGGAAAGAAGGCATAGGACCACTCATTTTGGGGAGCCTGGTGATAGGACTGGAAAGATGTTGAGGAAGAACCATGCCCTGATACAGAAGAATGGATCAGATGAGCTAAATGGGCTGTCCCTATTGCAGCATCCTGCCCTGTAATTCTCTCCTAGGAAGGAGCACAGGGCTGAAGAGAAGTCACAAATAGCTCTCCTGGAGGGAATGTTGTATTTAAAAAAATAGATGTCCATTGAGCTCTGGCTCCACTTTGTGTGCAAAGCTGCAGGGCAGGACAATGTCAGCCAGCTCACCCCTCACCATGCTGCTGGCCCCCATTGCTCCGGTCCCTTCCCCGACGCACACCAGGTGTTAGACTGAGAGCAGTCTGCTTATGCTACCAGCCCAAATGTAGCTCGCCTGCAAGGGAAGGAAAAGTATGAATTGAATATTAAGTAATGTATGGCCATTAAACACTTCTGAGGATTTTCAGCTTGGGTGTAAAAACTGACTGAACTGATGAAGAGTGGGTTATGTGCCAGATGGTGGTTTGCATCCACAGAGTGGATTGCATGCTTGTGCGCACAGTGCAGGGCAAAATCAGCCCCAGAGCTCTGCTCCTCAGATGGGCTCCCTCCCTCTGTTTCTGATTCCCACACAGTTTCCTCAGTCCCCAACACTGTCTTTTCCCTTAGTGCCTTGAGATGGTAAGCTATTGAAGGGTTTAATTGCAAATATTGATGCTGCAAAAGCTTTCTGAGAGGTGGCTCTGTGGTAGCTTTAGCTTATGCCTTTAAAAATGTTTCACAGATCTTGAACAGAAAGTAGTAAAATGTGAATAAATCACTATTGGATGTAAAAAGGAAAATGATGATAGTTCTAAACAATCCCATTGGAGATAAAGCTACCATAACATTTAGTTCCCAAAACCATTTCTTTTCTTCTTCCTTCTTCGCTCTGGGAGAGATACTAACTCGTTGCTGCTTGACCTTGGCTGCATTGTTTTGGCTAAGTCTAGCATCCCTCTGCTCCTTTCTCTTGTCCCTTTTGTAGGGGGAGATAAGGGGGAGGCAGAGAGGGAGAAGTTAGTAGCTTCCCTGGTCTGTGACCAGGGGGCCCTTGAGCTGTTTATTAATTGTAAATACCTGTAAATATTGTAAATACTGTATATTTTTGTACATAATAATTGCATTCCATTGTAGATAGGAACAGAACAGAACAGAACAGAACAGAACAGAACAGAACAGAACAGAATAGAATAGAATAGAATAGAATAGAATAGAATAGAATAGAATAGAATAGAATAGAATAGAATAGAATAGAATAGAATAGAATTAACCAGGTTGGAAAAGACCAAGATCTAGGAACTTGCCTTTCCCTACAAATGTGTAGTCTTGAGCATAGATTTCTTTCTTGTTCACCAAAATCAGCTTTTATTGCTACACACACCGGGTTTCAATAGATTGGAGCTTTCTGGTGGAAAACCCCATTGCTGTGGCCCTTTTGGAATAGAATAGAATAGAATAAATAGAATAGAATAGAATAGAATAGAATAGAATAGAATAGAATAGAATAGAATTAATTAACAGGTTGGAAAAGACCTTTGAGATCATCGAGTCCAACCTATCACCTAACACTATCTAATCAACTAAACCATGGCACCAAGTGCCTCATGCAGCCTCTTCTTAAACACTTCCAGTGATGGTGACTCCACCACCTCCCTGGGCAGCCCATTCCAATGGCCAATCACTCTTTCTGTGAAGAAATTCTTCCTAACATCCAGCCTAAACCTCCCCTGGTGCATCTTGAGACTGTGACCTCTTGTTCTGGTGCTGCTTGCCTGGGAGAAGACACCAACCCCCACCTGGCTACAAGCTCCCTTCAGGAGCTTTAGGAAGAAGTTCTTCATAGAAAGAGTGATTGGCCATTGAATGTGCTGCCCAGGGAGGTGGTGGAGTCACCATCATTGGAAGTGTTTAAGAAGAGACTGGATGGGGTGCTTGGTGCCATGGTTTAGTTGATTAGATGTTGCTGGATGATAGGTTGGACTCGATGATCTCCAAGGTCTTTTCCAACCTGGTTAATTCTATTCTATTCTATTCTATTCTATTCTATTCTATTCTATTCTATTCTATTCTATTCTATTCTATTCTATTCTATTCCAAAAGGGCCACAGCAATGGGGTTTTCCACCAGAAAGCTCCAATCTATTGAAACCCGGTGTGTGTAGCAATAAAAGCTGATTTTGGTGAACAAGAAAGAAATCTATGCTCAAGACTACACATTTGTAGGGAAAGGCAAGTTCCCAGATCGTCAAAAGCCTGATGAAATATTTGGGGCTTTTTGTTTGCAGCAGCTTTCCATCCTTGAACTGTTAGTTAATTCCTATATAGAAAAAGAAGGGAAAAAACAACCAGAAAAATGCCCTGAAAGCTCTAAAAGTTGGAGAGGTTGTATGAATAAAAGTCTGTCACCTTGGAGCTGTCGAGAGGCATGCTCACTGCACAAAAGCTGGGCTGTCTGGCAAGGGACTGATATCTCCAATAACCCTCCCAGGGCAGGCTTTCAAGCCCTGGCACAGCAACCAGCTGCTGGCCAAAGGCTTCTCCTAGGCACCTTCCATCCAAAGGGCCATTTGGCAGGAAAAATACATCTTGCCATCTTCCTTCCTTCCTTCCTTCCTTCCTTCCTTCCTTCCTTCCTTCCTTCCTTCCTTCCTTCCTTCCTTCCTTCCTTCCTTCCTTCCTTCCTTCCTTCCTTCCTTCCTTCCTTCCTTCCTTCCTTCCTTCCTTCCTTCCTTCCTTCCTTCCTTCCTTCCTTCCTTCCTTCCTTCCTTCCTTCCTTCCTTCCTTCCTTCCTTCCTTCCTTCCTTCCTTCCTTCCTTCCTTCCTTCCTTCCTTCCTTCCTTCCTTCCTTCCTTCCTTCCCTTCCTTCCTTCCCTCCTTCCTTCCCTCCTTCCCTCCCTCCTTCCCTCCCTCCTTCCTCCCTCCTTCCTTCCCTCCTTCCCTCCCTCCTTCCCTCCTTCCTTCCTTCCCTCCTTCCTTCCCTCCTTCCTTCCCTCCTTCCTTCCTTCCTTCCTTCCTTCCTTCCTTCCTTCCTTCCTTCCTTCCTTCCTTCCTTCCTTCCTTCCTTCCTTCCTTCCTTCCTTCCTTCCTTCCTTCCTTCCTTCCTTCCTTCCTTCCTTCCTTCCTTCCTTCCTTCCTTCCTTCCTTCCTTCCTTCCTTCCTCCTTCCTTCCTTCCTTCCTTCCTTCCTTCCTTCCCCTTGTAGCCCCAGCTGGATCTGTCCCTCTCAGGCTGAGGGGAGGAGAGAGGGGAAGGCACGGCAGCAGGGCGGGCCGGGCGAGAGCAGTTTGTTTGTAACCCTCGCTAAATGCCACGGTGCAGGCAGCGTGAAATGAAGAAATATTGCTTCTGGTAAATATTTATTTTATATCAGAAATTAGCATACCAAATGTAATTAAAAACAACTTTATGTGCACATCCCTCGCCGCCGAGTCTGTCAAATGACATCTTAGAATAACTAGTCATAAAGAATGTGGCCTAATTAGCAAGCATCCCAGCCTACTGTTGCTGTTTGATAATTACCCTACAATGAGCTTCTGAAATTAGGATTTCATCCCCCCCCCCCCCCCCTCTGCCCTCCTCCAGCTGAAGCCAGCACGAGCTGGTTTTAATCATCCCCACTTGTATTTTACCTTTCTTCTGGTGAATACCTGAGCGCCTGCACGCCAGAGCCAGCCTTGAAATCCCTTGCTTTGCTGAGCTGGGGATCTGTGAGTGACACCTGTCAGCAGAGGCACCCCCATCATGGGGAGCAGTTTTGGAAGGCAGGTGCTAGGGTTTCATGTATGCTCCTGTTAGCCTGGAGGAGAGGAGACTCAGGGGTGACCTTATTGCTCTCTACAACTACCTGAAGGGAGGTTGTAGCCAGGCAGAAGCTGGTCTCTTCTCCCAGGCAGCCAGCACCAGAACAAGAGGACACAGTCTCAAGCTGTGCCAGGGGAGGTTTAGGCTGGATGTTAGGAAGAAGTTCAGAGAAAACGATTGCCCATTGGAATGGGCTGCTCGGGGAGGTGGTGGAGTCACCTTCATTGGAGGTGTTCAGGAGGAGACTTGATGGGGTGCTTGGTGCCATGGTTTAGTTGTTTAGGTGGGTTGGATTGGTTGATGGGTTGGACGCGATGATCTTGAAGGTCTCTTCCAACCTTCCAACCTGGTTCTATTCTATTCTATTCTATTCTATTCTATTCTATTCTATTCTATTCTATTCTATTCTATTCTATTCTATTCTATTCCACTCTCCCCTCCCCTCCCCTCCACTCCACTCCACTCCACTCCACCCTCCTCCCTCCACTCCACTCCACTCCATTCCATTCTCCTCATCTGGGCACCCAGAAGCTTGGCTGTGGCAAGAAGAGTGAGAGGATGGGAGGGCTAGGATGAGGAGATACAGGAGAGATACTTGAGGAGGAGCAATTAGAAAGGTCTTAAGACAAACAGGAGAGCAGCTAATCCTGTTCTGGTGTGCAGCTGCATAATTGCTCAACCCAGGGCTGCTCAGTGAATGCTGGCATGCAGTGAGCCTGCTGCCTGTGTACACCAGTGCACACATGAGATAAAAAAACAATTTAAAAAGGGGCTTACAAGTCTTAAATCCATCAGAAATCACCCATCAGTGTCAGAGGGGAAAAAAGAAGGGAACCAGATGGTGCCTTGTGAAAGCCTTTCTCCTCTAACTGATAGAGTAAGAGTAAGGCCCTATGCAGGCACTCACTGAGTCTGGGCAGAAGGGCTGCTGACTGCTGGGAATCTGAGATTCAGGGACATGGGTGGTTCATTTTCTACTCCTGGGATTTTGGACCATCATCCTATAATCCCTGCTACTCGTGCTCCTGTGCAGCCCTGTCTCACCCTGGTCACTTCCTAGCAGATCCATTCCCCCAAGGAGGGAACCCACAGGCGTGCAAGGGCAGGGAAGGTAGAGAAACAGCCCCTGGGAGAGGCACTCAGAACACCTCGAAGGGTCCCACCAGCTGCCTCGGATATCTCCGGTCTGCTTGTCTCTGCCTGAATGAGACCCTTGCTCTTCTTCTCCCTAAGGTAGAGGGCAAGGTGCTTTTAGGATCTGATTCACTTGACTTATTTTAGACACCGACTTTAGTATGAGACAAATTATGTCATGGAAGAGTCTGCTTTCTTCACTGACTAAGCAGAAACCTCAGGATGACTTGCTCAGATCAAAACAAAGCAAAACAACAGTGAAATGAATCCCACTCTGAGGTCTTGTTTTCCTGCAAACAGAGTCTAACCAAGACAAAGCAGAGAAGAGGGGCAGCTAGTATTAAAGAGTAACAGAATTAACTGCAAGGGGAAGCATTTCCCAGGAGGCTTTTCAATAGAATCTTTTCATCAGCACACAAGAGAGGCACTGGCTTTGTCTGGGATGTTCTGGCAAGAAGAATGAGAGCATGTAGAGACAAGATTTTGGAAGGAGCAGCAGCCAGAGGGATCACAGAATAACAGAATGATAGGAATGAGGAGGAACCTCTGGAGGAGCATCTAATCTGGCCCCTTGCTAAAGCAGGGTCACCCAAAGTGACCACCCAGACTGGAAAAGGGGAAACATTACTCCCATTTTCAAAAAGGGTAAG